>OU015747.1:79233858-79266481 GCA_907169655.1 Acomys percivali | reverse complement strand
ACACACACACACACACACACACACACACACACACACACACACACACAAACCCCTGCTATGTCATAATTAATATCTGGGCAGAATCCTTCTGAAATGCAAATGTTAACATCACATGGCCATGTGAGTCTTGTCATCCTCTGAGAAACAGAGTCCATGATGTTGGATATTTAGGAAGTACAGGGGGTAGGTGAAGGATCTGACTATTACATCTTTAATCATGCCTATGTTCCCCCAAAGAATCTTAAGCAATTGAGAACCAACTTCAAGAGTAAATCAGAACATTTTTCTGGCAAAATCAATACTCAGGGAATTTTGAGACCCAGCTTCCAACTGAATATAAACTACCTCATCATCCTGGTGGTAGATACTTAATGGGAGCTAGCAAGAGGTCTATAAAACCTAATGGCACCCCTGATATAAACACACACTGCAACTCTAGTCACTCTGCAGCTAAGATCTTGCATATGAAAGACCTGGGCAAATGGTGTTCTAGGGCCTCAAGGAAGCGGCTTGTAGACAAAGGAGAAAATACAGTGCCCCATGGATCATATATCAAACAACACCAGACTCTGGGAAAATGTTGATTTTGATGCCAAAGTCAATGACTAGTTTGTGTGTGTGTGTGTGTGTGTGTGTGTGTGTGTGTGTGTGTGTGTGTGTGTGTGTGTGTGTGTACCTGCATGCATGTGAAGGCCAAAGACTGATGCCAGGTGTCTTCCTCAATCACTCTCTACCTTAAGTTTTGAGACTGAGTCTCTCGCTGAACATGGAGCTTGCCCATTTAGATAGACTAGCTGTCCAGCAAGCCCCAGTGATCCTGTCTCAGCCCCCTCTGCACTGGGACTAAAGTCCATGTTACTTACTGCACTAGGCTCCTTTACATGGATCGTGAGGGAAAGCCGTGGGCCACCACTCTTGTGTAGCAAACACTTTACCAACTGAGCCATCTCCGCAACCCTTAATAGTTTTGATTGGAAAACCTCCATCAGAGAGCCACACAAATTCTCATGTGGTTGTTGTATCCTCGTGCATATTTTCCTTATGCTTGTTTTTCTTTGGTATTTCTCTTCCCAGTTACCCAAGCAGAATTTACTAACCTGAAGTTTAACTAAAAACAAAACAAAACAAAACAACAAAAAAAAAAAAACACTCACTAGTTTGAGAAACAGTAAAGACGATGTTGCTGGACCAATTCCTCTAAGGATGAGGTTGACTTGGAAGTGTGTTTAGAGAAATCTGTTCATGGTGCAGTTAGGCGTAGGCACGTCTGTGGTGTTGCAAACTCGGACAAGGAGGCCTTTTATTCCTAGGCATCACTGGTCCAGAAGCAGAGAGAACGAAGCCCTGTTTGTGCCACAGCAGGACCAGCTAACGCCCATCCAGCTGGTAGACAAAACATCTAGAGTTTTACCCCGTCACCCACCAGGATATGCAAACACCTAGACCTGAGCACATCTGATACACAGCTCAGTTCATTGGAACTGCCAAGAGCCGACTTGGGTGGGACTTCTGAGGGCTTCTACTTTTCCCCAAAATGGTTCTTAAAATTCACTGTGCTTAGAAGACTAAGTACTGGTTATCTCAGATATTGAGTTCAGGCCTGAATTCAGTCGTGCGTCTAAGAGCTAGGATTGGAAGCTCAAAGCTTTGTTTCACAGGATCTTCAGTAAGAAGCAGACCCCCCATGAGAAGAGGGCTCAGTGGCAGGAGGTACCCTCCTGCTTCTTCTTGGGAATAGCTTTGTCCTGCAAGAACAACAGTGCTAGGTACTAGAGACATACATAGCTCAATTGATACAGTGCTTGCTTGACATGCGTGAAATCCTGAGTTCTATCTCTAGCATTAAACTGACTGGCATGGCGGCACAGTCTAATCCCAGCCCTTGGGAGGGAGAGGCAGAAGGATAAGAAGGTCAGGATCATTTTCTACTATACAGTGAGTCTGACACCATCCTGAGCTACATAAGCCACTGTTTGGGGGGATAGGGGTGTGCCTAGACAGCTCTACACGATGTTTGGGAAACACCAACATCAGAGGCATCAGGTTGTTATGGCAACCACCACAGTAAAGCCAGCCATGGAATGTGTCTCTTTTGTAGCCACTAAGCATCAAGGAGAAAAGCAGACCAAATCATCTTGAACAAAGGAGTTCGAGATGCTCACAGACCTGCCGCAGAGCAGTGACCTTGTGCTGCAGCGTACTGGCACAGAAGTGGCCCCTGGCCAATTTAAACCTAGAGTTCCTCATGCTAAAGCTGGTAAGCTTCAGTCACAAGTGAGCTTGGTCTACTCAGTCATTAGGAGTGCACCTCACTATCTTTCCTCTGGCCATCCTTTTCCTTGGTCCTTCTGGAAGCTGCATTCCCTCGGGATAAGCTCCAGACCTCTCCTCGTAGACATCAGATCTTTACAGCCGTCTCCATCTGTGATCACTCCACTCTCTTAGCAGCACTTTGGCCACATACTAATGTCTAACATCGCCTTTGATGCTGCTGTTCCTCTGCCCCTCTGAACAATAAGTATTGCCAAGTTTTCGTCAAGTCCTGCCACTTCCTTCAGGCTTTCTCTAGTCACCTGGACCAGCAGGGATCTTCCACATTTAAATTCTTCTTTAGTCTCCTATTCCTTTCCTTCATTACTAAGCTAGCACTAAGCAGGCATTGCCCTCCCTGCTCTAAGTCTTTGCACGCATATACTTGTTCATCTGGACCAATGCACCAAATGCCCATCTATTTGCCCAACAGCCAAGGCCACTGCTGTACCTAGAAGTAGATTATCTTGGGACTGAGTTGCTGATAGTCCGGCGTCAGCATTTTGCTGTGAGTTCCGCAAGGTTTATCTCTGTTGAGAATGAGAGCAGAAGCAGAGGGCTCGGACCAGGGCCTCTCAGCACCTCTGTGCTTCACTGATCCCAGACCCTCTCCTATACATGCTCTGGCTAGAATTTCAGCCCAACCCAATCAGTGGGTGGTGTGGACAACGTACTGACTTTCTAAATGGAGATGTAGTGTCCTGGAGAAAGGATAAAAGTATCATGTTTACAGTCACATCTAATAGAAGTTTTCTGAAGCCTAACAAGGTGAGGAGGGTTCATCATATAATCACAGAGCTGCTGAGAAATTACAACATCTCATTTTTACAGTACACTTGCGTGCATATGCATGGGTGTGTGTGTCTGTTTGTCTGTCTGTCTGTCTGTCTCACACAAGCACACACATATGTATACTGGTAACATGCCCATGTGTACATGTAGACACTGGTACATGCCCATATGTATGGAAGCCAGAAGATGCATATATATACTGATAACATGCCTACATATGTAAAAACCAAAGAACAATCTCAAGTGTAATTTCTCAAAGGTCTTCTTCTATCTTTTTTTCTTTTCTTTTCTTTTCTTTTTTTTTTTTTTTTCTCTCTCTCTCTCTGGCCTAGAACTCACCAAGTAGTTATTCAGTGAGCTCCAGCTGCCTCCCCAGTGCTGGGCTTACAAGCCTGTGCCACAGTGCCTGCTCTTTTCTTCTATGTGTTCTATGGCTAGAACTCAGGTCCTCGTGCCAGCAAAGCAGGCACTGTGCCTACTGAGCTACCTTCCTAGCCCCACTATCTGTATCAGGGAGCAACACTGATTTGGGTTTGATCCTCTGCTCTGGCCTTTGTAACAACTGCAACTACTTACAAGTTAGGAGCTTTCCTAAGACTCTATTCATTTGCATGCCAGTGCTAGCACTGACACTCAAACTGAATAAGCCAGGATGCAAATTTATTGTGCAGCATACAGTCATCAGACTCTTGTCTTGAAGGCTGAACCCTTAGTTCAATAAAACAATGTTTTTTTTTTTTTATACTTCCTTACTGCCCTATCCCATACACAGTTAAGTACAGCCATACAGAGTAATCCTGTGGTTTGATTTGCTGACTAATGGAGTCTGGGAATGTATTCTGGACATAGTTATCAGTCACTGAATTTGACACAAATACAGAAAAAAAAAGAGCAAAGCATACACAGGTGTAGTGGTGAAGAGGGAGTGGGGGAGATTGGGCTGCAGCTGACGTGAGGCTGATGGTTAAGTGCAGGCAATGAGCAACACTGTATCTGCTGTTACAGGAAGCTAAGAGCCAGGGCGCTAACCAGCTGCAAGCTTTCCCCCTGGAGTTTGTAACCTGCCACAGTGACTCTGGGGTCTCCCCTGCAGAGCCGTGATATGTAAAGCATAAGAAGACATGGCTGGCAGCAGAGCACTAAGCCACAAATGGGACGTCTGTGTCACACACTTCCCCAAGGCTCAGGGAGCACCACAGAAGAGGGAAGGAAACAGTGTAAGAGAAGGAGGAACGCTGCCAAACAGCTTCTTCTGGACATGACAGGACCGTTGCACACATGATCTCATAGAATCTGCAGTTGCCTGCACAAAGCCTACGCAAGATCACGTTAGTCAATACTGCAACATAGGAAGGAGGCTCATGTGGCCACCACTCCTGGCTGATGCACTATGGAGATTTGATAGCTTCTGGGAGAAAAAAAGCCAGTAATCTTTAGGGGTGTGGCCCTGTTCGGTTGACCATGCTCCAGTAGATGGCCTCACACCAATATGTACTTGAGCAAATCAAAGTGGACTTGGAGTTTAAAAAATAATAATTAAAATGAAACAAAGACACAAACTTGAGCTGGGTAGAGGGGTGGAGGCAGATCTGGGAGGAGTTAGGGAGGGGGAATGAGAGTTAATATGATCAAAATACACTGTATGCATGTATGAAGTTCTCAAAGAATTAATAAAAATATTTTAAAGTGATATGACTCACACATAATAGGTGCCTCAAACATGAAAGCAGTTATACTTATCGACTGTGATGGCTAATCTTGGTTGTCAACTTAGTCAGATTGAAAAGCTCCTAGGATATTAGCAGAGCACCCGGAGACATGTCTGTGAGGGCACTGCCAGAGCAGATTTGAGGTTATTGGTGGGGTGAGAGGAAGAGAAGCGGGTAACCAAAACCTTTAATATATGCATTTATGCTTAGCTTCACAAGGACTTGGAGCGAGTGCTTACTATTTCCCTTTATCAAAGAAGGGAACAGCTAGAGATCCAACCAGGAAAAGTATGTTCTCTAAAGAGGTTGTTCACTGCATGGAAGATAATCAGGAGTATGAATGGTATAGGCAAAGACACCCCAAAGAGGGTGAAAGACTAAAAGAGGATAGAAGGAAATATTTGAACACTTTATAACAATGTCTTTTAGTCCTTTAAGAATGTGAGTGTGCATATTTGACCACGTCCCCTGGATGGGGAGACCTGGTGGCACTCAGAGGAAGGATAGCAGGCTACCAAGAAGAGACTTGATACCCTATGAGCATATAAAGGGGGAGGAAGTCTCCCTCAGTCACAGTCATAGGGGAGAGGAGTAAGGGGAAAATGGGAGGATACAAGGGAGGGGATAACCATTGAGATGTAATAAGAATAAATTAATAAAATAAAATTTAAAAATTAAGAAAAAGAACGTGTGTGTGTGTGTGTGTGTGTGAGAGAGAGAGAGAGAGAGAGAGAGAGAGAGAGAGAGAGAGAGAGATTTTGTAGTTTCTTTAAGTTTTATTTATTCTTTGAAATTGTCATATGTGCATAAAAAGTAACTTGATCACTTCCACTCCTCATTCCCCACTTCCAATTTCACATAAGACTTCCCAGTCATATCTTTTTCCCCATCTCCATGTCCTTCTTTTATAACTTTATTTATCTATAACGCATTGAGTCCAATGAGTACAGCACAAGTGCACATCGGCATGCAGTCATCCACTGCAGCATGGGAAACCTATCTGTGCTCACACTACTAAAAAACTGCCAATAGTTCCTAGGTCAGGGTGGAGCCTTGGGAGTGCCCCTCCCACTCCATGCTGGAATTTTTAACTGGCTTATTCTTGTGTAGGTCTTGGATAGGTAACCACAGCCTCTATGCAAAAACCGTGTCACATAGAGAGCAGAATTCATAGCATTCCACCTCATCTTCTGACTCTAGCATTCTTTCTACCCTTCTCCTATATTGTGTTTTGATCCTATCCCTTCCCTTTGGAATCTTCCCAGACATTCCAAATACATTCTCTCCCCCAACATCATGTACCCTTTTTGTTCTTTTGCCCAGTAAGTCTAACTGATGATGCCAGTATGTACGCCACGTTTTTGAGCTTGGACAGGGACCCAAGTGGGCAGAAGTCCATCAGACTCAGTTTTCTGAGCTCCAAATCCAGCATTCCTGATTTGGCGACCTAACTAGATGCTAGGAGTCTACAGCTTTAACAAGTACTAAGTTGATATTATGCTTTAAATGAAATGGATTCTAGTGAATTTCTCAGATCTCATTAATATATGAAGCACTTATAATGAAATACATTACTGAGATCACCCATCTTTCTCTTCTGTTATTATAATAGCACTTTAAAATATACACATATAAAATTAAGTATAAACTCCGCATGCTTCTAGTTCATATGCAATAACAAAATCTCAACCATATTTAAATTTACTATAGAAGTAGAATTTAACAATTCAACTTAACTTTAATTTTTAATGTGACAGATTATATGGCTCTACTGAAATTAAGGCTATTGTTACATTTAAGAGGCAAAAAAATATAACCTCAAAACTAGTTCTATTTTTAATCTGTTTGTAGTATCTGTGTACATAATGATTATTTGTATAAATGTATTCCCCAAATGATGATGACTTCCAAGTTGTAATTCCAACCTTACAGTTAAGCAAAACTCATATCATTGTGTGGTTTTAATAATAATCTCTATAAACTAGTTTCTAATGCAGTCTAAGAAACTAATGACATTACTAACATCTAGATTAAACAGCTATTTTCAAAGGATTTTATTTTGTTTATATGTATCTATGTGTATGCAAATGGTGAGAGGTGCCCACAGAGGCCAGAAGAGGGTGTTGGTCACCCTAACAAGTGGTTGTAAATTGCCAGAGGTGAGTGCTGAAAACTCAAACCCTCCTCAAGAGTAGCAAGTACTTTTAACTATGAGCCATCTCTCTAGTCCCAATTAAACAGCTCTTCAATGAGCCTAGTGCTTGGTAATATTGCCTAAAGAGAAGATTTCTCCAGCCACCCAGCAGACCACACTCACAAAACAGCTTATGCTCACCCCCTCCTTTCAGTGAGATTTTCCAAGCATAATGTCTCTTTTCATGTCATTCTAGCCTGTATACCTTCAGGCAAGTCTCCTTGTTACCACATGCCCTACTGCATTAATCTGTGACAGCACTTGAACCTTAACCAATGCCAGAGTTCCTTTTTATGCTTTTATTTTATTTTTAATTGTGTATATTTATGTAGGGGATGCACATGAGTACAGAGCCTGCCGAGGCAGAAGAGGGCATTAAATTCTATGGAGCTGAAGTTAAAGGTGTTTGTAAGCCAAAGTGGACCCTCTGCAAGCCAGTGGTCTCAACCACTGAACCCTCTCCTCCTGCCATGACTGAACTCTTTAAGTATTTATATACATCTCTGTTCTGTGGGTCACTGTTGCCTCATTCTTTGTTATTTCTTCATCCTTTCAAATCTTCCTTAGCTCCTTTGGAAGTTGTAATAGCTAATGCTAATTAGCAAAGTATGAGAATCTGGAGTCATCTGGGAGCTGGGATTCAGGGAATTATATTGAATACACTGAAGTGGAAATATGTGCCTACTATAGATGGCATCATTTCCCTCCTCTGGGATGCTGTCCCTCCTCCTGTATAAAATGGAGAGAACAAGCTGAGTATGTATGTCACTCTGTTTCTTGATTTAGAATGCAAAGTCACGAGCTGCTTCAAACTCCTGCTACCTTACCTTCCCCACCATGAAGGAGCAAACACAGAACCATGAGGCAGAATAACCCTTTTTCCCTTAGGTTTTTGAGACTGAACTACCATAGCAACAGAAGAGCTGTGTTAACCAAGAAAGAACTGCCTTTCAGTAGCCCTTAAAGTCCTGTTTCAAACTGATTTTTGTCGTCTAATTGAGTGTTTATTATCATACAAAGAGTCATTAAAATGATGTACTGATTAATTATGGTGCTGTATCAATATAAAATATACATTTTTAAATGCAAAGAATCTGTGGAATTCCTAAGTATATGGCAGATCACTTTGAAAGCCACAAAACTGGAGGGATATTTTTCATGACAATTTGATGAGTCTTAGCCAATTGAATGCTGGCATTTTACAAAACAGTAAAATGAAAGAATGTGACATTTTTTCTTTGAAATACTTGGTGGCTAGTGATTGTGTCAAGTGGATATGACAAGCACATACAGACCTGGGCCAGGAATTTCGGAGTGAGAGAGAGTAGGACACAGACAAAGGCTTTAGATCTGGACACACAGCCATACCCGAGGAAAAGAGTGAAGAAGCAAAAAGAGTGAGGAAGCAAAAGGAAAAGAAGACAAGGGCAAGGCAGATAGGGCAGAGCAGAGTCCAGCTGGAGAAAGAGCTCAGTCAGTAAAGGGCTTTCCACACAAACATGAAGGTCTGGATTGGTTCGGGAACCCATCTATGTACTGACCGTAGTTGTCTATACATGCAATCCCAATACTGAGGATGTGGATCCAGGCAGATCCCTGGAGCTCAATGGTTGGCCAACCTACTGAGAGACCCTACCTCAAAAATAGATAGAAAGATAGATAGATAGATAGATAGATAGATAGATAGATAGATAGATAGATAGATAATAGATAGATAGATAGATAGATAGATAGATAGATAGATAGATAGATAGATAGCGGGCACCTGAGCAATGACACCTGAAGTTAAACTCTGACCTCAACACTCACAGACATGTATGTGTACCTGCCACACATACACCAAAAAGAGGAGAATGGGAAGTAGAAGGGGTTGTTAGATGAGAAAAGAGGAGAGAAGAGGAGAGGAGAGGGAAGAGGAGACTCTGAATTAACATATATCTCAGGACACCTTGATAAGTGCAACAGGAAGCTCTGGGCAGATTCCTTATAGAAGAGAGTAACTAGAAAATGAGGTTAACAAAGAATGTTTGCTGTTGCAAATTAAGCCTGAGCCAGCCTTGCCATGGCTTGATGGTCAATCAGGTAGCAGGAGACTATGAAAATTTTGGTAAAAGATGATGTTGACTTGGCCCATGATAGAGACAGGTGGAAGAGAAATGTGAAGACAGTTCTGAGATATTAGAGTGAAGGATGAAAGAAACAAGGTCAGAGAAGGTAATAGATCAGTATGGGCATAAATTTCTAGAAATAGTGAGATTGTACATCAGTGATTACTCTTGAGCAGAGTTTAAAATTGATACATCATGGAAGCTGACAGGGATTAACGCTTGAAGCTCAGAGGAGGAATCTAAGCCTGTGAAACAGTGTATAAGCCATCTGCATGGAGCTAGTTACTGATGCCTTGGGAACTGCTGGGGGGAGACAGCACAGAATAAGACAGAAGACTAATGAGCCTTGCAGAATTCCAATATGTAATAACTAAGCAAAGGATTTGGATCCTTCAAAGGAGACAATGGCAGGCTCAGTAAATAAGAGAAAAGCCAAGATTAGTGTGTCATTACATACAGGGAATGGAGTATTCTAAAAATGAGAATTTCAATTCTACTGAAATATTAAATAAAATCTGGTTGCATTTAGCAATATAGAAGTCACTAGAGACTCAGAGAGATAGTTGGTGGGGTAATGAGACTGAATGTGGCTCGGAGTGGGTTTAAGAAGGAATGGAAAGAAAATGAAGTTAACAAAGAAAGATATTCCTTCCAAGAGCTTTGGCATGTCTGATTACAGACAAAACATCTTAACATATTCAAACATACCTCTCATATTAACCACAGTTAAGGCACATAGAGCAGAGCTAGAAATAATCCTAGAATCAATCCCCAGAACTGCATAAACTTTGGAGTTCAGGGGCCCATCAGCCCAGTCTACTTAGTGGGTTCCAGGTTAGCTAGAACCTGTCTCAAGTAACAGTGGAAATATTTTCATTTCCTCTGGTGAGTCGATGGGATGAGAGCCATATCCAAGCTGTGCAAATAGAACATTTCTATCTCTGTTCTAACATCCCTAGGCCTAGGCCTGGAAGCTTCTAGCCTCCTAGTCTTCTGTAAGTCTGGACCTTGAAGGCTTCAGCTTCCTGCCTCTGTTTTCTGACTTAGGCCTAGAACGTTTTCAGCCACCAAGACTTAATGCTGAATAAGCTCACTCTTTCTAGTTCTTTCTGAACTCTGGGTGGCTGGTTCAACTCAGCTGTTCTGACCCAAACTCCTTTCCAAGCTGACTGATTCAATCTGGCTTCTCTTGGCTTCTGACTGAATCACTCTGCTTAGAAAACCTGACTATGAACTCCACAAACTGAACTACATTGACTGTATGAACTGAACAGAACTACACAGTCAACTTTGCTCAACTGAACTGCACCAAATTCAACTTTCTCTCTCTCCTTGCTGTCTGTTCTCACGAGAGTTGGGTATATCCTATCTCTGACACATTCTGTCAAATCTTTCTCTGCTTTGCCATTTTGTCTGCCCCTCAAATAGACATCATTTTCAAACATGCCTGCTTCCTTCTAAAAACTAATCTTACTTTTATTGTTTGGGATTAAAGGTGTATGCAGAGGTTGTGCTGTATTCCTTCCAATTCATACTGTAACCCAGGGGGCTTCTGTATTCCAGTCAGATCACATAGACGTAGAAGGCCTTTAAATGTGATTCCTCACTAGAGCAGCCATGTTGCTAGATTAAAATTCCTTGACACCTGAGGAATGAAACCAGAGGTTATATGCTCTGGCTTCCACATGCATGTAAACATCACACACACACACACACACACACACACACACATACACACACAAACACACACTATATTCACTGCAAAATGCTAAGCACAAATGTGTACAAGCACAAACTAGAAATAAGTCAAATGTTTCTGAACTGGTTAGTGAATAAACATCCACACAATGAGATGGTGTTCAGCTTCTTCCCCCAAAGAACAACGCAGTTGCTCTGAGCTGCTCTGCATTGGCAGGACTCAAAGCACCTGACAGAATACAGCTATTCCCGTTGCAGTTAGCCATGGAAAGAACCTTGCCTTACCTCATAGGGAAGGAAATGCCATTCAAGTTTTTTGGGGGATGTCTTCTGTTTGTTTGTCCTTATTTTATATTGTATTCAAACAAATTATATGACTACAACAAGCCACTTGGAAATACTTTAATTGTTAAAGCACACCAAAACAAATTTAATCGGAATATAACACACTATATTTGGTGTACAGAATAGTACTACTATTATAGCTATGAATAGTGAGATCAGTCAGCTTCCTTCGCAGAGCGGCAGCCCAGTACAGCTCTGTACCCTGTATGCAGACGGCACAGTTGGTGTCCTCTAACATGGTTCCTCCTTGCTCTGCATGCATCAAGTTCTCCCTGTCGTATTCTCTCATCTCTTGGACCTATTTCAAGATCCTGCTACCTGTCTCTTCTACATTTCCAAAACCTCTGCGATTCCACTTCCCCTGCTGTAGCTCAGCCTGGGCCTTGCTACCCGCCCTGGCCTTTATGAATTATTGAGTTTCCTGTGGGCCCTGAATGCTAGCAACAGAATCGCACCATCTAGCTGTGGGAAGCAACGTCAACATGGGATCTAAAGGAAGGAAAATGGGCTTCCTGCACAGCAGCATAAAATGTCATTCTAGTAGCTGGAGAGATGGCTCATCTTTTAAGTCACTTGCCTCACGAGCCTGAGGGTGAGAGTTTGGGACTCCAGAAACCCACTTTAAAAAGCCTGCCTGTGATTCCACCCTCTGAAGGTGGAGACTGGGAAATCCTCACCAGAAGCTGTCTAATGGGACAAGTCAAGTTGTTGAGCTCTGAGTTTGATTAAGAGAGCCTGACTCGGTGAGTAAGATGGAAGAGAGATTGAGGATGATCCCACATCCACCTTAGGCCGCCACAGGCATGCAAACATGTGCACTGACACATATGCAAAAACATGCATAAAAACACATGTGCAAGCACCACCAGACAGATTACACACACACTATATGCATATATATGTATGTATGTATGTATGTATGTATGTATATATATATATATATATATATATATATATATATAAATTCCAAGAAACTAAGAATCATGGAAAAAGAATCCAAGGAACAACAGAAAGAAGAGTGAAGAAATCTGTGCATTCAAACCTTAAAAGCACAGCATCCTTGTGTAGAAATACACTGCATGTTTCAAAAAAAAAAGGTACCAAATGTTCAGAGTCATGCTACAGCCTCGGCTTCAGTCAGAACATCTAATATCTCAAAGTTCAGCCTTCTTGTGCACAAACATCAGTTAAATAATGAACTTTCAATAACAGCACGAAATGTCATCAGGTTAACACACATTCTGCCATTTTCTCCAGTGCGTGCTAAATAAATCCATTTAGTATCGATCTCCCCGGCTAAGTTTGGCCTTAATGTAATTCTTGCCACCGAAGCAGAGTAAACAGATAGTCCCTCGAAGAACCTGGACATGTTATTTTTTACTCATCAGATGAGTCCTGTGTGGATTACTAGGCAACCTGATCCACTGGGTGTTTTATCAGGAAAGGTATCAGCTTGGAGGCTTACCAGAGCCAGCTGGAGGTGAGGTATGGGCATAGAATAACAAAAGCAAGCGAGAGACTCTTAAGGAAAAGAAGAAGAAGGTGTGTCGGAGATAGTCTAGATTCTAACAGATTTCCTTGTGTGCTTCTAAAACCGGTTCTTTGGGAATTTCACACATATGTACAATGAAATATGATCTGATCTTCTCCCCATTTGCCCTCTACAACTCATTCAAGATCCTCCCAAAAGACCCTGATTCTAACTTCATGTCATTTTCTTTTTAAATAATCCATTAAATCCATTACTCCCTCTCATATGTGCATGGGAGTGGGGCCATGCACTGGAACACCAGTCACCTGCCAGTGGCCAGTCCTCTTAGGAGAATGGTTCTCCCTTCCCTGACAGCTATCAGCTGCTAATGGTTCATGGGTAGGACCTGGGCCTCGAGAGCTCCTTTCCCATCTATGTTGGATGTCAGCTGGTTTTTCTGCAGACTACCACAGCTACACTAAGTTCATGAAGGTAAGAGCCATGCCATGTCCAATTTTAGATTCATGACTGATGCTGCTAGGTAAAGATAACATGAAAAGAAGATTTCTTACTCTGGGGCCTGGAAGTTAAGCCTATTGGCTGGAGTGACGTACTTCCATGTAAAAATATCACCGTGTAGAGACATTATGGTCCACTCGTCAAGCAGAGAAGCCAGCACCATGGTGACTTCCTGATGTTCAGACCTTGAAGCGTATGACCTCATTTTCAAGGGACAAGTGTGGGGTCAGCTGCAGACACATGTGGTGGCCACACTTGTCTGTAGGTCATTTCTGGCTCAGGTGTACTTCCACATTTAGTATGTCCTTCACCTGCAGGCTTAAGCAGCAGGGACCCTATTCTGACCCCATGCTTGGAGGAATGGTTACCACAAGACTCTCAAGGGACTGGAGAGGTTGATCAATGGGTAAACATTCTTGCCATGCAAGTATGAAGACCTAAATTCAGATCCCCAGAACCTACATATGAGCCAGATAACAAACATCAGTGTCTTTACCCCCAGCATTCCTATAGGTAGGTAGGCCACAGAAGCAGGAGAATCCCTGGGAACTTCCCTGGCCAGCTTGCCTAGTGTGCTTAGAGGTGAACACAAAGTAGAAGATAGGGACCATCTCCTAAGGTCACCCTCTCACCTACACATGTACACTGTAGCACACACAAACACACCTTTACACACATAAATGTGCACATGCATACACACACAATGATATTAATTTAAAACCTGTGATTCAAGAATAGAAACATCAACATTATCTAGGGATGTGTTAAAAATACAAGTGTGTGTGTGTGTGTGTGTTGCGTATGTACACACATATTTGTATGCATATGGGGGAATATGCATGTGTGTGTTGGTGCATGTGGAAGACAACGGTCTTGACATCAGGTACCTTTGTCAATCTCCTCCCTTATTGTGTGTATATATGTGCATGTTTATATGTGGGGGCACTTGCTTTTCCACCTCATTTTTTGAGACAGCATCCCTCACTGAACCTGGAGCTCACTGACTTGGAAGGGCCAAGTGGCTAACAGTTCTCTGGGATGCACCTGTTTCCAGCCTCTCTGGCTAGCAGCCCTGGGGGATCCTTCTATCTCCACCTTCTCAATGCTGGGATGAAAGGTGCATATCACTGTACCTGTTTGTTTGGGTGCTAGGGATCAAATTCAGGTCTTCACACGTAAGGGGCAAGCATTTTACCAACTGAGCATCTCTCTAGTACCACAGGTTCAACTCTTAGCCCACAGCACTGAATCAAAAGCCTTGTATATCTTCATACTGTTCAATGTCAAAGTTGGGGAGCACTGCTTTCTGGGAACATACCCAGCCCTGTTCTTCAATATTTCGTTTTAATAAAGGAGGTCACTTCTTAACTGCAGACTTCATTCCTGGCAGCCCTCGCTGCAGAACTGCCTTCTCATGTGGCCTCTGTCTTCCTCAGAGTCTGTCTTCTCTGAGTGTCCTATGAACTGGCCTTGCCAAAGGACTGTTAGCCAAGAAGGACCAGGATGGGGAGGAGCCTCGTGGATGGAGCTGTCTCTCCACACTCATGAAAACAAGTGCTCGTGGGGTACTGTGGGAGGTCAGGATAGGAAGCAAAGGTTCTTATACCTGAGAGGTAGATGGAACCAATAGTGCAGTAGTACATCTGAAGGAACTAAGTGCTTCCAACTCTAAACTTGGCCATCCGGATTGGGTGGACGGCATACTTTTCAGTGTTAAAAAAAATGACTTAATTGAAAATCTTATTAGTGTTATGTGGCACTTCCAAATAGTTATGTCTGCAATATTGTTAAAAGATAAACAGGCCCCAGGTACAATATGCCCCTTCTCCCAAAAAATATGGCATATAATAAATATTATTTTTAGAATTTATTTGAACAAAGAGTGATTTACAAAATGAGACACACCAAACCCAGAGCAATGCAGGCTCCGCTAGAGGAGCACAAGGCATAAGCTTCTACCTTGAGCATCTAGAAGTGAGACAAAGAAAGTGTTTGTGGGCTCTGGTTTATACAGCCTGTGGAATTTGGTCACCTTAGCACAAGGCCTCTAGCTGCATAATTGTTCATTTATTGGCTGGTTATGAACGGTTGGGCTTATGTTTCATTTTTGTTAACGTTAACTTTTAGAAGAAATGGCTCATTTTACTTAGTGTGCAAGTCAAACAAGGTAAGGATGCTCTCAGAACTCCCTGGCTTTGTCTGCTACAGGGCTTTTCAGGCTTGGTCTTTTGCATTTACTTTCACAACATGTAGGTGTCTGGGTCTACTTTTCCTGTACCCTAAGAAAGTTAAAATTTGTCCTACAAGCCTCAAATATTTACTTATATTTTTATTTAACTTTGAGGTCTTTGCAGAAACCTTCTTTCATCCTTTAATTTATTCTCTGATTAGAAGCCTCTGGTCTCTCTAATTCCTCCCTCATAGTCTATAAATCCTTCTTCCATCTCTGATTTTGTAATTTCCATTTTCTATTTATGTAAATCTTGAAGCTCTGAAACCATTAAAGAAAGATACCTCCTGTCTATAAACATAGAAGATTATCATTAATGGTGTCAGGGGTTGGCTTTCTCCCATGGAGTAGGTCTCGGGTTGGGCCAGACATTGGTTGGTCATTCCTTCCGTCTCTATCTTTATCTCTGCACATCTTATAAGCAGGGCAAATTTTGGTTTGAAGGTTTTGTAGGTGGTTTGGTCTTCCATTCCCACCACTGTAGGTCCTGCCTGGCTAGAAGGTGACCTCCTTGGCCTCCTCCATCTCTGTGTCCCCGGCTGCTAGGAGGCTCAGCTAGAGTCCTCCCCATAACCTCCCTGTAGCCTACCCTCTCCAGCCTGTCTCAGTGATACCTCTGCCTCTAGTTTCCCTTTTCTCTCTAGGCCCTCAAACCTCCCTCTCTCCCCACATCTGATTACCACCTCATTTCCCGCCCCACATCCTCTCCTATCCAGTTCCCTCTCTACTTCCACTTCCACTATCTATTCTATTTCCCAATCTGAGTGAGATCCACTATGTTTACTGACGGGAGCCTAACTTTACCATTCTCTGAGATGCCCCATCTAGCAGCCGATTGAATCAAATGCTGAGACTCATAGCCAAACACTAGGTGGATCTGGGGGAGTCTTGTGGAATAGGGGTGGGAAAGGATAGAAGGACTTGAAGGGGACAAGAACCCTGCAAGAAGACCAACAAAGTCAACTAGCCTAGACCCATGGGGGCTCACAGAGATGGAAGCCCCAACCAAAGGGCATGCATGGACTGGACCTAGGCTCCCTAAACATATATAACCAATGGGCAGCTTGATCTTCATGTGTGTCCTCTAGTAAGATGAGTGTGTGCTATCTATGACCAGGACTCTGTTGCTTGTTTTTTCTCATTTCACCCTAAGGGAGCTGCCTTGTCTGGCCTCAGTACAAGAGGAGAGTCTCAGTCCTCATTCGACTTAATGTGCTGGGGTGAGTTGGGGGCTTCCCTTTTCTAAGAACAAGAGGAGAGGGAGGGGGAAGAGGGTGAGAGGGAGGGACCAGGAGGAAAGGAAGGAGGAGGCTATGATCAGGATATAAAATGAATATATAAATTAAAAATAAATTTAGAAAAAGAAGTTTGTAATGAATTTTAAAAACATTTGAAATTTTCATATCCTTAAATGGGCTAAAGAAACAGAATAAATAAATTAGTGAAAACACTCAATAAAAAACAAGAAAGACCTGCTGTCCTTCCTCTGGTCACTGAGAAGAGACTTGATACCCTATGAGCATACATATACAGGGGGAGGTAATCCCTCTCAGGAACAGTCATAAGGGAGGGGAATAAGGGGAAAATGGGAGGGATGGGAGAATGGGAGGATACAAGGGATGGGATAACCATAGAGATGTAACAAGAATAAATTAATAATAAAAAAAAAGAATCAAAAAAACAAGAAAGAAAAAAGAAAGAAAGACACCTCACAGCATACACCCAAAGCATAAGTCAGCACACTGCAGACCCCCACATATCCATGTTTATTGCAGCACCATTTCTAATAGCTAAGCTATGAAATCATCCTGTCAACCCACAGATCGAAGGATGAGGCAACTACAGTATATATACACAATGGCATCTTGCTCAGCCGTTAAGAAGGATGAAACCATGTTACTTCTTAGAAAAAGGATGCAACTGAAGACCATAATATTAAGTGAGATATCCCTTACTAAGAAAGATTAAAAGTCATGCTTTCTTTCATGTGTGTATTCTTGCTTTTACATATCTATAGATCATTCAGAAAACAGCAATTATATAGAAAATGAAAATTGAATCAAGATTACTTGAGACTAGGTGGGCAAACAATTGGGAAAAGGAGAAGTTATGGGAGGTGAATATGGCCTAAGTGCATGATATACTTGAAGAAAAAAATATTTATGAAGTCCACCAGGTATATAATTAAAGCAATTAGTAACAATCAGAATGAGTTTCCTTGAGCATTTAAAGTCTACTAAACCCTGTAAGAAATGCTTCAGAGACTAGTTTTAATCTTTGCTGCACCTGTATTCAAACATGTATTGACCACACTTTAAACTCCATAGCAAAAAGAAAAACTGGATCATTCTCATTGCTTCTAATGGCTTTGGTACTTGATAATTTCACAAGAAGAAAACAAGACAAAGTCTCCAATTACAAAGAATTTTTGAGAGAAATTAATACTTGGTTTCTCCTTTAGTCTTGTTTCTTAATGGAAAAGGTAAAAATCAAACTTAAGTTCATGTTCCTACACAATACTGGGATTCTTGCTTTTTAGAACAGTAATGGCACTCTACCCACCTCCTCCTACTGATGGAACGTTTGCTTATCAGTTGTAAATATTCAGGCACTGACCTTGCATTGACTTTCAAGGCAGATTTTCTCTCCAGGCAGTCAGTGGGGTGAAAGAATGCACAGGAGCAGAGAATTAAAAGTCCTTCACACTTTCTCCATCCAAAGGAAAGCCCTACTTGTATGCAGAGCCACTGTAATTTGCTAAGGAATGTGGTAAACTCAATTATCATAATTGCATTAGGATTGCCTGGACACTTATTCACCTGAGCATAGTAACCAAAATGGAAGAGTGCTATTGGAAACCGATTATTGTGAAGAATTCAATTTGGTCAACATAATTTCTTCAGAGTTTTGTCATAAATCGTGTTTTAGCACAAATAGCAGGATTTTCAGCTTCCTAACAGCAAATGATCTGTTTTCTCATGCTCTCCCATGGTCCTTTCATTCCATGTGCATAATTTTACAAGTACTTTCTGCTTTTGACTCCACACATTATTATTATAGATGACAAGGGCTTTGTGCTATTTAGCATATGCATAGCATATGATGCTCTTTTTCTCTGGAACAGCCCTTCCTTTCTCCACCCATCTTGGGATTCTTGCTTCTTCAAGGCAAAGTCATGAGACTTAGATGGATCAGCTGATAAAGTGATTGGCTTGTATGCAAGGGAACCTGAGTTAAATCTTCAGAACACACATAATAAACCAAGCCAGAGATGGTGGGCTTCTTGTAACTCCAGTGCTGAAGAGGTGGAGAAAGAACCACTGGAGCTCACTGGCCAGACAGCAGAGCCTACTGGAAGAGTCCAAGCCAGTGAGAAACAAGGCACGTGCCATCCTGAGGAAAGACACTTACACTGGTTAGTGTTTTGTAAACTTGACACTAGGGAAAGTCATATGGAAAGAAGAAACCTCAATTGAGAAAATGACTTTATCGTGTTGGTCTGTGGGCCAGCCTGTGGGGCATTTTCTTGATTAATGACATGTGATGGCATAGGTGACTATGAGCGGTACAATTGGTCCTGGGTCATATAAGAAAGAAGAATAATTAATCCATGAGGAACAACCCTTCCTTCATGGCTCTACTTCAGTTTCTGTCTCTAGATTCCTGCCTGGAATCCCTATGCTGACTTGCCTTCATGATGGACTGTGATGAGGGCAGAAGTCTGTTCGCTGCTCAAGTTCCTTTTGGTTGTGATGTTTATCATAACAATAGAAAGAAATCAAAGGCAATGTCTAAAGTTAACTTCTGGTCTCCTTATGTGCATGCAGACACATACACATGCACTCATGCACACCCACACATGCACAGACACACCCACAAAAAAAGAGGGTAAGGCAATCAATCATCTTTGTGAAACTTCATGATTTCTCCCTAATAAGTTAATCAAACCTTCTTTGGGGTTACATAATTTTGCAAACATAGTCAAGGTACCCCCAGCTATATAGCACAAGAGTGCATTTTCTTCTGCACATCATGTCCAGTTGCAGTACCTACCACAGTCCAGGTCATCTGCCTCTTCCATTTGTCCCTCCTGCGTTGACATTATAGCATTCAGTGTCTTCCTGTGCTGTCTGATGGCCATTATTTTTAGCATGTGATTCATGATTGTGTTTGTTGTCCAAGATGTCTCATATTTATCCACAAGTGTGAAACAGGCAAATGAAACTGGCTGTGTGCATGCATGCCCAGAATCTAAAAGAGCAAAAAGGGGCAGGTATTTGGAGACCCCACCGAAGGCTGACAACAAGCCTGAAGACCAGCAGCACTGTGTGCTCTGGCAAAGGCTCATTAGGTGAACAAATTAAGCATGGGCAGGGGGGATGATTTAAAACAACAAAGGATGTCCAGGCTAACTGGAAATGAAAGAATCATTCACCTAGAGCTAGTTCATTACTAGGAAGTATCTGAGCTGTATTAAGGAAATGTGCCAAAATCAGAACTTAGGAAATTAATATGAACACTCTGCCTCAGCATGAGAGGAAAACAGATTCTGTCAGAAGCTGAAACTACCTTCTGGAAGCAAAACAAGTGTGACAGTTACTTTAGTCATTAGCAAGTTCTAGAACCACCTCTGAGAATTCCTATGAGGGCTTATGTAGGTCGGGTTAACTGAGAGAAGACCTAACCCTTCCCTGCAATGGTGGACTGCACCCTTGAACTGTGAGCCTAAACAAACCCTCCCTCCCTTCCTCCCTCCTTCCCCCCTCCTTTCCTTCCTCCCTCCCTTCCTCCCTGGCTTCCTCCCTCTCTTCATCCCTCCCTCCTTCCCTCCTTGGGTTGCTTTTATGGTTCTTTTCCTCACCTTTTTCAGACACATTATGATTAGGCTCTCTTGAATTCCATTCTCAAGGATGATCTGTAATTAAAAACAAATTTCAGGGCTCATGTGCTATAGGAACTATGAACAGTGACCATTTCTCATCTTCATGAGGTGGCAGGTGACATCCTGAGAGATTCTGTTCCTCCATCCTAATAGAAACAGAAGAGAGTACGTCATGACCTGGGACATGGTCTGTAAAGGCATTGAGATACCAAAAGAACAAAAATTGGATTTCACGGTTACTGGGGCAAAGGTTAAGAAATGGGCCTACAGGAGATAATCTGGCCAGCTGCAAAGAGCAGCCCCACTAGAAATAATAGAGTTGCCTAGTGACTGACCCAAAGGGTCCTACAGGAGATAGAGTTGATAAGAGACCCAGTTTTATGACCACAGGCCTTCCTGCCTACCAGAGATAGGGTTAATAAAAAACCAGCACTTCCAAGGACAAGATAGTGAACAAAGAAAGCTAAGCCATGGGTGGTCGTGGAGCCTTTTTCTGTAGCCTGTCACTTTAGACATTAGGCCTCTTTATGTTACTCAAAAAATAGATGCTTGCCAGGTTGAAACTCCCCTGCTTTGGGGCACTGGGAGGGATAGGAACCTATAAATATACTCTCAGCCCAGAGATTGGGGTACTTTCTGGATATCCAATCAGAACCCAGCTCTGAGTGGATTAAAGGTCCTCATGTATATTGCATCAGCATCAAGTCCTGGTGGTTTTATTGGGGTCTCGTGATCTGGGTACAGCAGCAAGAAGCTGTATGCCAAGCTCCTCCAGCCAGATACATTCCTGAGAAATGACTGTAAATTTTCTTATAAGACATAAAATGTGAAAAGGAATAGAAGGTGGAGACTCTGGTTGAGAGGATAACCACATAAAAAACTCTTGCTGTTTCTTATAATGTGCCATTCTGCAGTATTTGCTTTGGTGTTGTTGCTGCTGCTGCTGCTGCTGCTGCTGCTGTTGTTGCTGTTGTTGTTGTTGTTGTTGTTGTTGTTGTTGTTGTTGTTGTCACCTAGCAATAAGTGTTTAGGCAATGAATTAAAAGTGTAAATGTTTTATTTTTGAAGTGACTTCAGTGAATTTGGCTGATCCTGTTTTACAGTTGATAAGACAATGTGTAGCTTTTGTATAACATTTTAATGTTTTCCTTAGCATATATTAATATATTTATAATTACTGGTTTTCAATCTAACATTTTCTAACATGTATATGATACATTTTGATCATATTTACCCCATTACCATCCTGTCCCCCATCCACTGATTCCTTTCTTCTTTCTAAATAGGGTCCTTCCTTTTTCATGTCTTTTTTTTTTTTTTTTAAGGAGGTCTTTTCAGTATCAGTAAAGTTGCTTACAGGAGCATGGGTGAGGAGGGACTATTTACAGTCTAATGGCCATCTTACCAAGGCTATACTGCTGAAAAAAATTGTCACTCCTTCCCCATCAATTATTACCTGAGTCTGAATTCTTAGGGAGAGGTGAGGTCTTGTGAGCCCACTCCATGGTGGGCTTCTGATGGGCCAATGGTGGCCTTTCTAAAGTGGTTAAATTTGTAGGGGAAGATGGCTATTTGGAAGGTAACTAGAAACTCAAATCTGTGAAAAGCAGCAGCAGCTACCTAAAAAAGTTGTATTCAAAGAAAGTGTACTAACATATGCAAAAGCAGACATGTATTTACATACTACTCTGTGGACCATGAGTTTTCATTTAGGACAGTTAATTGCTCTTCTAAATTAATCACACTGAATTTTTCAATTTCAATTTTTCTTATGTATATATGAAGAAATAACAATATTAGCAAAATACTCACTAATTCCATAATGGACTTATTTTAATTCATATTTTAAAGGCAAAGTCTTGAGAAGTTCATTATGTTGAAGGAATTATGCCTAACATTATTACAGAAGCTATTGCAAACTGAATTAAAATCCTTATTTAACCTTGGAGATGAAATTATTTGTTTTGTGCCTATAATAAGGATGCAAATATTAGTTACTGTGCTGTTGTGATAAAATATCCCAACTAAATACAACTGAAGAATACAACTTTTTTAAGGTAGATGCTGCCTATTTCAGTTTATGGTTCTCAATTGGAAGTACATTATAGAGGGAAAGGCAGGAGCAGGAAGCTGCTGGTCACACAGGAAGCAGAGGTGGGTGGTGCTCACCTCCCAGTGATGTACTTCCTCCAGCAAGGCTCCACCTCCTAAAGGTTCCTCTAACCTCCGCAAACAGCACAGCCAACTGGAGACCGAGTGTTCAAACACATGATTCTATGGGGGAAAATTTCTCACTCAAACCATACTACAACCCTGTTATAGAAAAAGCATATTCACATTTGAAGAAATCTATAGAGCAAAATCCATAAGAACAAAATGCATACATAACACAGTGGGGTGCACAAAATAATTCATATCCTCCTCTAAACTATAATGCTATGCTAATTAATCAATAGGCTCCTCTAGACAAACTAAGCTGTGAAACATCTATGAGTAAATATTGAATAACCTACAGTGATTCAGTACACACTTTCCCTCTTTGTCATCTAACACCAATCAGCCTTCAAATATGTGTGCCCTTTTGAAACACAGCTCTATAAATGAGCCTTCACAACCTAGAACAGGATAAATTTCTTGTTAAGCAATGTTCTACATTCTCATTGCATTTTATTAAGAAGCAAATGAAGATCTTTAGTTAAATTATTCAACAAATAAAACATCCCAAAGACTTCAGTTTTTAAAAGGTTCTTGTGATTTGAAGTTATCTTGAAAGGGCTCTGATAGAAGACATTGAAATTTACTCCCCACTGATAAAATAACAGGATTCAACAGATGACTGATGAATGCTAAATAGTAAACAAGATTTCATCTTGAAATCATGCAATTGAAGTTGGGCATATTTCCATGTGTAGCAAGAAACTATTGGCACAGCTTTCCTTTTTAGTTGAAAGGAGAGGATCTTTTGAAACATTTTTTTAATGTGATAATGTAATTGATGGGTTTGTCTTATTAAAATGGTTTTCATGGAAAATCTGAGTGGAAAGAAGACACTATCTTTAACTGCATCTGAGTTAAAAATGCTTACACATTTCAAAATAAACATATGGAATACGGGATATTTCTCCATTTTAACATTTTTTTACTAGGCCTAATGACTACATTAGCACTTTAGGTAAATTAATTTCTCAATTAGAATACTTGGGTCTGACAAAAAGTGAATGAAATTATCATCAACTTCAAATTTGTTAACCATGTACTTTTATTTAACACAACAGAAATGTGTGTGTGTGAGTGTGTGTGTGTGTGTGTGTAATTAAAATAAGCATGGCCAGAAAGATGTGCCTTAATTATCATCCTGTCAAATTGGCACAGCCAAGTGCCATCTGAGAAGAGTCTCCATTGAGGCATTGCCTAGATCAGTTTGCTTTATGGCCTTGTAGGTGAGAAGTTGTCTTGATTGTGAATTGATGTATGCGGACCCCAGCCCACTGGGGTGACACCACTGCCTGACAGGTGGTCTGAGGCCATATAAAGAAGCTAGCTGAGCCTGACCCTGTGAGTAAGCCAGCACGCAGTGTGCCTCTTGTTTCTGCTGTACTTCCTTGGCTGAGTGAGATTCCTGGTAGGAAATAATGCTGAGCAATCAGGCCTGCATTTAATTTCATGCTTGAGTTCCTGCCTTGATTTCCCTCAGTGATGAACAGTAGAGTGACCTTAAAGTAAGCTAAATAAATCCTCTCCTCGCCTAAGCTCCTTTTGGTCAGTGTTTTATCACAGCAACAGAAAAGAAACTAGAACAGATGGCTCAGCAGGTAAAGGTGTTCATGACCACAATGGATGACCTGAGTTTAGTCCCCAGGGCCACATGGTGGAGTGAGAAAACTTGCTTCCACAAGCTGTCCTTTGACGTCTACATGAACACCAAAGCACAAGAAGCCAACACACGTACACACACATGAATCAATGTGAGTAAAGGCCAATATAAAGAAAAACATTTTTAAAGCATGAATATAAAGAGAAATAAAAAGAATATAAGGGAATATAAAAAATACAAAGAAAATTATAAAAATATAAAGAAATATTTAAAAAATAAGGATAATATTATCATAATATAAGGCGCTAACATAGCCCAGAATCTGGTTATAATATGCAAATATGCAACAAGCATCCTTAATGAAATCATGCCCAAATTCACCTGTGAATTTTTTCTAGCAACCATGAAAGCTGTCTCACTGAAGAAGTGTCCTTGCTGTGTCTGGAGTGACTTCCCTAGGTAAACATTATACCTCATGTTGTTCTTGAATCCTGTGTCAGTTCCTCCCAGATTTTTGTTCTGTGTGCGTGTGTGTGTGTGTGTGTGTGTGTGTGTGTGTGTGTGTGTGTGTGTGTGTGAATGCACGTGCATGCACTCTCACTTGCTGTGCACACACATGTGGAGCCAGAGGTTGATATTGGGAAGAACCCTCCTTTGCTAGTCCACCTTACTCTTTGAGATGGTGTCCATCAACAGTGTCTCTCAACCAAACCCAGAGCTTACCAATCACTATAGTCTCCCTAACCATCTTACCTCAGCACTCCTCCTCTCCACCTTCTGAGGTTGGAATTATAGCTGTGCTGCCACACAGGCTTAGATGCTAGGGATCTCAGTCCAGTCCTCTTGCTTGGGTGTCAAGTGCTTTTTCCACTGAGCCATCTCCCTAGCCTGCTGTCTTCTACTTTTTGTTCATTTTGCACCCCATAACTGCTTCATCATTTTACTGTGACATCAGCTGTGTGGGGGAGAGTCTCTTGCTTTCCCACTCTTCCATGGTGAATTGGAAACAATGTTCCTTCTTGATTCTTACCAATCTCATGACCATGAAATGTAATTGTGTTTTTTTGTTACAACTTGCATTTCTTTTATTACTAATATGGTTGAGCATCTGTTTGTATACGTGTTCTTCCAGATTTCTCCCACCAGTAATTCAAGATTCACAGCCTGAACCTCCGTGCTCTGGTGCTTTCATACCTTCTCGTTAATTTTCAGGCATTTCTTGTATTTTCTGAGATGTTTTCAGAGAGTGCAGGTATCTTTCCTGAACCTGTTAACTGTTTGTTAAAAGTATCGGTGTTGACTTTTGTCAAGCAAAAGTTCTTGTTATTGATATGGTCATATGAACAAAACATTTGCTTTAGGATATATATCTAAGGATGTTTCCAATGTCATTGAAATCATCCCACATCATCTTCCCTGAGTTTTGCCTGTCACATATAGGCTTTAGCTTTTTTGTAGTTCTTCATTTAAGGTGTGAGTATTAACATATCCACACTGTGTAAGCATACTTTACCCACTCACATGTACTTCCTGGTCTGTGATATTACACTTTCTCATGATGGAGATTCCGTGTACGTGTAAATCTAGCATTAGATTTTTCCATTAGTCTCATTGATGGAACTGTCTACCTCTGTACTAATACTACTTTATTTTTATCTTAGTAATTTAACAGCATGCTTCATGCTTTGCTTTTCTCTATGAAAATCAACCTAACTACGTGGGAACTTATTCTCTCATGAAGCATTAGAACTTTTATTGGGTTTTTCAAAAATCCTTCCTGGGAACACTGAGGAGAAGAGGGGAAGAAGGTACATAAGAGCCAGAGGACATGACAATGTGCTGGGAAAAAAGACTTCTATCCATGAGATGACCATTACATTCATGAGCTCACTGCAATCATGGTTTCATGCTCAAGGTATACACATTTCTTCATGAAAAGAGTAAGGGTTCATGAGGTCCCACACCACCCAGAGAAACTAGTAGCAATTAATGGCTGCTGGAGGAGAGGTTATCATTCTCATTAGTTGAGTATCTACTGAAATATCTCTCATGCTCCAGCACTAAACTCATGGAAACCTATGCTTATGTAAACAAGCATAATAAAACTCAGCAAGTCACACACGTTCAAAATCGACAAGAAAAATAAAGGGAAGCATTTTGTGAGGAGGAAAAAGATCTACAGAAGAGGGAGGAAGGGTGACAGAGGGTAAAACAGATAGAAGTAACTAAAATTCACTCTGTATGTATAAGGCAATATCAAAGAATAAAATTTTTTTAAAAAGAAAAAGAAATTGCTTGTGGAATTTTTACTGCAATTGCACTGAATTTACACATGAATTCTGGGAAATGATATCTTTATGTTAGGTCATTCCATCCCAAATCCAATATACTATTCCATTTATTCAGGCCTTGCTAACATCCTTTACTCTTCTCTTAAAAAAAAATTATGGATGCATACATTTGCTGTTTTCATTCTCTCTTAAGAATGGTTTTGGGTTAGTAATATTTTCTGGAGTAAAAAGGAGACACTGATATTTTTTCAGATTTATTTTAATTGTAGTTATTTTACATGGTGGCTGTATATGAGTATAGGTAGCTATAGAAGATAGAATAAAGCATTGGATTCCATGGAAATGGAGTTACAAATGGTTATGAGACCTCACTGTAGGTTCCAGAAACTGAATGAGTGTCTTCTGCAAGAGCTGTAAGCACTCTTAACCACTGAGCAGCATTCCAATTCTCACCATTTTTAATCACCCTTGGATTTGAGCACCAACCAGAACTATCCTCTCTATAGAAGATATTGAATTAATCAGTTTAGCAACTGTGTGTGTGTTCATTTGTTTGTACATGTACACTATATTGTAGAGGAATTTTAATCCAACAATATGGCTGCTCTGGCAAGGGATCACAGCCAAATATATTCTAGGTCTATGTGATCCAGATGGAATGCAGGCATGCCATGGATTACAATATGATCTGGCTGGAATACAGACACACCCTTAGTAAAGATCTTCAATCCCAAACAATGTAGGTAAGGTTAGTTTATAGAAGGTATGTTTGAAAGTGATGTCTACTTAGGAGACAGATAAAGTGAGAAATCAGAGAAAGAATTGACAGAATAAGTCAGAGATAGGATATGCCTAACTCTCACAAGAGCATACAGGAAAGATAGGCTACTTAGAGAGAGCAGTGCAGAGGAGAGTGGGGGGAGAGGCACTTGAGTTGTTGAGTTGAGTTGAGTTGAGTTGAGTTGAGTTGAGTTGAGTTGAGGTCAGTCAGTTGGCAGTCAGTGGGGAGTCAGTTGAGAGGCAGTGCAGGGGCAGTTCAGCTCACTTCAGTCAGTCCAGTTGAGTAGAGTTGAGTTCAGTGCAGTTCAGTTGAGTGAATGCAGAGCACTGGAGTTGAGTTTATTCATGAGTTCATGCAGAGGCAGGTGAAGCCAGAGAATAAGAAGGAGCCAGAAGATTAGAACAAATTCCCAATGTTAGTTTGAGGCCAAACAGAGGAATGCAGTGAGGATTCAAGAGTAGCCAAATTGAATCAGCCAGCTTGGAGAAGAGTTTCAGTCAGAATAGCTGAGTTTAACCAGCCAGCCAGAATTCAGAAAGAGAAAAAAAAAAGGTGAGCTTATTGAGCAGTCAGCCTCCAAGATGACAGTTGAATCCAAGAACTTTCTATACACAGGATTTAATAGTTATCCCTAGGTCAAGAGAGAGGCAGAGCAGGGAATCAGCTGACAGGGATTAAGTAGATAGGAGGGACTTTGAGAGAAGGGTATTTAAGACAGCATGGATAAAAAGAAAGAACTCTTTAAATTTTTGGCTTTTTACTCCTGGGCTGTCCAGTAAGCTCGCAAGACTTTTACTCATGGTCCATCAGCTGAGCTAGCTAGGTGCCTTTCTCTGCCTGTCTGAGGTAGCAGGGATCCACCCCAACATCTGGCTCCTGAATGTTCATTGGCAAAATCGAAAGATTTGAGATTTTCATGTATTATATCAAGTTTCCCCTAACGTTAAATCATTCTTTCAATCCTAAATTTAACCTGGACCATTTTTAATATGATGTTGAATCCAAAAGCTGATATTTCTCATTGCACTTATACCATTTATACATTTTTTAAAATGTGTGTGTGTGTGAGTGAGTGTGTGTGTGTGTGTGTGTGTGTGTGTGTGTGTGTGTGTGTGTCTTGGCAATCAGGCTCAGGTCATCAAGATTGGTAAACAGGAGCCTTTACCTGTTAAACCATCTTGCTGACCCTGATACTTATATGTGTGTTTCACGATATATGAAAGACAAAGGTAAATACAAAATTCATGTAAATGTGTCTGACATAGAGGATGACCAGATGGGAGCAGGAGAAAGTGGCAGGAAAACAAAACTAGCCTTCTTTCTGCAGATTCCTCTGTTGCATGTGATGTATAATACTGCATCTAGGGAAGTGGTCCCCAAAAGGATCTAAGAAGAGATTGCTGAAAAGAGAATCTAAATGTCACCTGTACTGGAATAACAGACTGGTTCTAAGTGTTCATTTCTTTCACTCTCCGGGAGATTTTTTTAAAAACATTCTCAGTCTACAAGAACATTTGACATAGTGCTGTGACTCTTGTGAGCAATCTGATGACTGATGGATGTTGAGCTGTTTCTGTGCCTAAGGGTTTCCTCGCTGGAGAACTATAGAACAGTGGTAAGTGAGAAGAAGCCAGAGAGAGAGATAAGTTGTTATAAATGATTTCCATGCAAGCATGAGGACCTGAGTTTGATCCCCAGAGACTGCATAAAAGAATATGCAGTGTTCTGTGCTTATAATCCAAGCACTAAGGCAAAAGAAACGGATGGATGCATGGGACTCACTGACCAACCAGTCTAGCCTACTTGGTAAAGTTACAGGCCAGTGAAAGACCATGTCAGTAAATAAATAAATAAATAGCATCCAAATAAATGAGGAATGGCACCAGATGTTGGTCTCTGGCCTCCACATGCATGCATACATATGCATTCATACACAAAAGACGACACAACACAAAAGAATCCAAAGATATGTCTGTAAGAAACACTTTACACCCTGCCTCACTGGTTTTCTCCTCAATAAGAGACTTGGAATGATCTGTCTGCCTTTGTAAATCAAAACATTTTCATCAGTTGCTAGGAAACAAAAGTCAACAAATAGATATTGAAGGTCTGCTGGGTGAGAGCACCAGTAGAGATGCAATGTCTGTGCTGTAAAAAAAAAAATGTCAACAATGAGGAATGAGGGGGAAAAAAACAACAGTATTGGGCTTCCAGTGGTGTTTGAATCAGGACCATTCAACTCAGTCCTGAACTCTCCTTCATTCTTTTTGAGCAAGTTTTCTGTGATATCCTGGGGTGGAGCACAGTGTGAAAGGAGAACTCCAAGCAAGAAATAATTAATGGTTTAATCAATCTGCCTGTATTTATTGAGCCCCTGCTAAGTGTTCATCACAGGGACTACAAAGATGATGACACTAGGGTTTCTAAATCTCTGCTCTTAAGGAATGAACAGAAGAGAGAGACCTTCCATGAACAGCTAATTATAGTAAAGAGGGAGATAACGAGGAACAGTAATGCTGGAAAAGCACATAGCACAGAGTAAGTCAGTGATATTCCCCATAGGAAAAGGCACATGAACTAATGCCTACAAAAAAGCCAGTAGCTAAATGGAGACTGCTAAAAAAAATTCTTGAGTCAATAGAGAAACACTAAGCAAAGGTAGTACAGGGCCACAGGACCAGCCAAAAGGCTTAGCAGATAAAGGCACTTGCTTCCAAGGTTGATGACCTGAGTTCTGTCTCCAGAGTCCTTCAAGATGTCCTCTAGCCTATACATGTATTCTGTGGAACGTGTGTGTCTTCTTCAACAAACACGCAAAAAAGCAATGATTTAATTAAAAAAATATTTTAATCTATTCACTCCCCAGTCCTTCTTTAGGGGAGTAAGATTTATCTATCTTATTTTTGGCTGAGAATACATATATACAAAGGGAGAGACAGAGTGAAATATAATTATACTATGCAGATACAAAGACTTGAAATTCTAGTCAGAGTTAGGACCAATATGAAAGAATCAACTGATGCTTAAAGGAAATCACCACAAGAAGCCTGAATACATGAATGGGTGGAATCTCATTGCTAAAGTCAAAAGACTGTATGGAAACTTTCCCAACAAAATTGTCATCTATGGTTATTAGATATATTGCCACACATGACCAAATAAGTCTAAAGAAAGGGTCCTCTCCATGCCTGGTGAGATGTAGAGAGAGCAATTCTGTTGCAGCACAAATATACTGTATTAAATCCTCAAGGAACTAATCAAATGATATTAAATCTAAATATCAAAATTCTATAAAAGACCTCTTTTAAAAATCTGCTATAAAGTCATTGCAATCCAGATAACAACCATGCATGGTGATGCTCATCCTTAAACCATGCCCTTGGAGGCTGAGGCAGGAGGATGGTGAGTTTGAGGCCAATCTGGATGACATGGTGATTTCAAGGGTAGTTTGGACTAGATAGTGAGAAATTCTCTTGCCTAATTTTTCTCCACAAGATAACTCATTACTGGCATAAAATTGGACCCATGGACTAATGGAAGAAAATCCTGTGCCCAGAAATAAATTCATGTGTTAATGATGGACAATTGGTCTCTGTAAAAAGATGCCAAGAATAGGAGATGAAAAGATAGTCACTGCAGTAAATGGTTTTAGGGATACAGGATTTCTACATGGGTATTTACCCATGCAACATGACATGCAAATTTTATCCCAAATAGGATAAAAAATATTTAAACATGAGTCCTGAAACTAGAAGAAAGCATATCCAAAAAAAAGTTTCCTAACATTGCTCTAAGCAGTGTTTTCTGTAGTACAGGCAACAAAAGCTGAGAACTATGTCAAACTGAACAGCTTCTGCACAACAAAGGCAACAAACAATGGAGTGAAGGAACAACCTACTGTAATGAGAGGAATATGTGCAGACAGATGTCTGATAAGGCACTAGTCTCCAAGGTACACAAGGAACTCACACAATGCAATAGCAAGGAAACAACTTGATGGAAAATACTCATAAAAGGCATGGATATTTCTCAAAGGAAAAAATTATAAATATATATATATATATATATATATCCAACAATATTCTAATCTAAATCTGAAATTCCCCTCCCCCAATAAAGTTGTATGTTTAAAAACACTCAGCATCAGCTAGTAGTTCTGTTTGGGATGGCTATGGTGGAAGCCTTGTTGCAGGAAGTGGGTCACTGACAGTGAGGCTTAAGGGCTCACAGCCAGCATCACTTCCTGTTCTTTGTCTGCTCCTGACTATAGATGCACTGAGATCAGGTGACTCCTGCCGTCATGTCTTCCCTGGCTACTGCTTCGTCTTCTCTACCATGATGGAGTGTGCTTCCCTGGAGCCATGAGACAGAATGGACCCTGTCTGCCCTGAGTTGCTTTTGTCAGGGTATTTTATCACAGCAATGGGAAAAGAAACTGAGACAAACAAGCATATGAGAAGCTGCCCAATGTCACTAATCACTGGAGGAATGAACATTAGAACAGCAATTCAATAAAGACTTATACATTGGAAAGGCCATGATCCAGGAGAGCATTAAGTTTTGCAAAGAATGTGTTGAAAAGGAGACCCTTTTACACTGCTAGTAGACAGTGTGAAAAGCAGCATAGAGTTTGCTTCAAAAGCTAAAACTGGAAGTACCATATGAAGCAGGGTCTCCACTCTAGACACCTGCCTGAGGGAAATGAACTTAGTAGATCAGAGAGACAGCTTCACACCCAGATCCATGGCAGCATTATCCGTGATAACTAGGATGGGAGCTCTACTTATGTGTCCATCTGCGAAGGAAGGAAATATATTTATACCTGAATTAGAATATACTGTGTGGCCTTCAAAAACATAGGAAACCCCATCATTAGCCACATAGAGGACTCTGGAGGATATTTCCTTAAGTGAAATAAGCCAGGCCAGAAAGATAAATATCAGAAGATCTCACTTAAATGTGAAACCTTCAAAAAGCTGAATTCATAGAATCCTAGGGTGAGCATTGGTTACAATGGCTGGTGATGTGAGAATAAAGATGTTAGTCACATGTATAATGGCCATAATAGAGAAAAACAAGAAAGAATCAGGTGGAATAAAAACACTATATAAAAAAAATAGTAAATTTCCCGGAGAAGTAAAGCTTATGTGTATTTGGGACAACCACAAATATGGCTGAGGTATATCATTCTCTATAAGGTCAAGAATGAAAATGGTCTGTGCCACACACTAAGGACATGGTCTGCTGCTGAACAGAAACCCTTAAAGAAGATTAAGCAGAAGATGGACATAAACAGAAAGAAACTGCCCAGGGAGTAGCGTCTAATGAAGAACAAAACCCTTAAGCCCTGCCAGTTCCTCCTAATTGCAAATTTTTCTACTCACTAAAACACATCCATTCATACCACCCACCACTACTTCTTCTTCTTCTTCTTCTTCTTCTTCTTCTTCTTCTTCTTCTTCTTCTTCTTCTTCTTCTT
>OU015747.1:79195568-79218703 GCA_907169655.1 Acomys percivali | reverse complement strand
TCTTAAAGCAGCAATGTTTTGTTTTGCAAGGAATTGCTTTCAAAAGTAACTATACCATTTTTCATTCGCACAATGAATGAGGATTCTTTTTTTAAATATATTTTATTAATTTATTCATATTACATCTCAATGGCTATCCCATCCCTTGTATCCTCCCATTCCTCCCTCCCTCCCATTTTCCCCTTACTCCCCTCCCCTATGACTGTGACTGAGGGGGACCTCCTCCCCCTGTATATGATCATAGGGTATCAAGTTTCTTCTTGGCAGCATTCAGAGGAAGGATAGCAGGCTACCATGAATGAGGATTCTTTTGGATGTGTCTGTCAGGACTTGATGTTGTCGATGTTGATTTAGTCCATTCTATTAACTAAGCAGAGTAGCTCACGGTTGTTTGAATTTTCATTTCCCCAGTGACACATATAGAACATGTATACTTTGCTGATTTGACTTCCAAGTATTCTCAGTGAAATGTTTAGGATTTTTGTCTTCAAGTCTGATTATTTGTTTTCTTATTGCTAAGATTTGGGAAGGAGGGTTAATCAGTTCTTTGAGAGTTTCATACCTGTTTGGATCCTATTCAGACAGACTCAAACTCCTTCCAAGATGTACCCCCTTTCCTATCCATCCAACTTTGTGGGTTTTTATTTTAGTAAAATGGTAATTTAAAAGAGGGAAACTGTGGTTAAATGTATAAGTAGGTGTGTTTAAATATGGTGGCGGCAAAGAAATGTCTATTTGTGCAATTGTGTCTAGATCTGTCTGTTTATAGACAGGCGAGGAGACAGTGTTGTCCTGAAGAAACTCTGTTGTGAGGAGCTCTGTGTGTTCTGAAATGTGAGGTGGGAGCGTTTAACTTCTATATGGATCTAGGAGGGTACATTCATGGTCGTGTCTTCACAGTGGAGATTAGCTAACACCTTGTTTCTTCCTGCAATCCATTTGTTAAAGTTTGATTGTATTTTTAATTGTGGGTGTGAGAGTGGGTGTATCCATGTGTGCATTGGACACCAGGAGCTGGAGTTGTGAGCTGGAGTTGTGGGCTGGAGTTGTGAACTGGAGTTGTGAGCTGGAGTTGTGAGCAGTTGTGAGCTGCCTAACATGGGTGCTGGGAGCAGAACGGGTCCTCTAGGAGAAACAGAGCAGCTCACACTAGTAACTGCTGAACCATCCTTTCAAGTCCTCTTGCTCTGTTTTCAAGTGGTCAAATTACTGTTAATCTGAAATTGTCTTACAGGCAGCCAGGTGTCAATACTTTCATGCCTCCAATAGAAAAGAGAAGAAATGTCCTTTTTGGAATGATAAGCATGTTAAAACTTTTATGTTTTAATAATAATTAAATATTAATAAGAACCTTGGTTTACTTAATATATTACATAGCTGCCCTGCCTCAGGTACACTTGTACAAGCAGTCAGACCCTCTTACTTTTTATTGTTACTGTTTGTTATTGTTTTTATCACTCCACTAGGAATACTATTAAAAAGCCAATTGTCTGCCCGAGACAGCTCGACATATCAGTGAATTTTCTATCACAAAGCTGACTTTTATTTATATGTAATAAAAGAACAAATGTTCTGATCTGTAGTGAATAGATAATATTTTGGTTTAAATTAGCCTGACTGTAAAAATGGGTAAATGGTGCTTTAGTCTTCCCCAGGCCAGGAGATGGTTGCATGTCTGTAATTACCCTTGCAAAGAGCATCTGGCCCCAACCAACCCAGCTGCTGAGCAATAGTTTCACCAAATCTCTGTGTTCTGCATGGCTAGGAGGCAAACCTTTGTATATTTAGCTTATCTGTGAAGCACAGCATCTGAGTGTGCCCACTTCCTGTGGCAAAGCACCATTCTCAGAGGTGGCATCCAGCCCTAAAGCCCTGCACACAGCTTTGCCTATCTCTACATCCTTAACAACAGTATCTCCCAGCTAGAAGGTAGCACAGCACTGCCTGATCAGACACACGGAGCCCAGGTGCCACTCCACCTAAATGCAGAGTCCAGCCAGAGGACAGTGCATGTCAGAGAACAGACACCACAAGCATCGTACCTCAGATCACAAGTGACCCAGCTCAGTTGCAGAACATGACCCCAAGACCCACTTGTCAAGGGTTGCTACTAGGTGGCACATTCAGAATTCCATGTTATCCTTTCTACCAAAGGCCAGTCGTCACTAAAGAACAGCTGCAGAGACAAAAGTGAATGTCCATTTCATCAAATGTGCGTGTCAATCTAGGGACATGGGACTGTAAAAGCCAGAGAAATATAAAACCAACAAAAGAACCTGGGGATGCTCCAGAAATGGATCAAAAAAATTTCAGTCTACAGAATGATTAACTGAGAATTCTAAGAAAACCTTCTAAAGCTTGGGAAGCTTTGTGCAGCTCTGAGAAAATTAGAAAGATTTCCAAACTGGAGAGATGGAATGGAGAGATGGCTCAGAGGGTAAAGGTATGCCTGCTTTTCTAAAGGACCCAACTTCAATTCTAGCAGTCAAGTCTTGTAGGTCACAACTGCCTATAACTTCAGCTCCAGGGGATCCAAGGCCCTCTTTTGACTTCTGCAAGCACCTGTATATAAGTGACATATACACTCACAGAGACATATACATTTTTTAACTAAAATAAATGAATATTTTATAAAAAAAAAAAAAGCAGAATTTGGAAAAACAAATTCTCAACAGATTGAAAACTTGACAAAAAATAGGAACTAGCAAAATAAATAAATATGAACCTAATATATAAAGAATACAGAGGCCAGGGCTGGAGAGATGGCTCAGTGGTTAAGGGCACCGCCTGCTCTTCCAGAGGTCCTGAGTTCAATTCCCAGCAACCACATGGTGGCTTACAACCATCTATAATGTTATCTGATGCCCTCTTCTGCAGATAAAGCATTCATATACAATAAAAAAATACAATAAATAAATCTTGCCGGGCAGTGGGGGCTCACGCCTTTAATCCCAGCACTCGGGAGGCAGAGGCAGGCAGATCACTGTGAGTTCGAGGCCAGCCTGGTCTACAAAGTGAGTCCAGGACAGCCAGGGCTACACAGAGAAACCTTTTCTCAAAAAACCAAAAAAAAAAAAAAAAAAAGAATACAGAGGCCAGCAAGATGGCTCAGTAGATAAAGTACTGGTCTCCAACATTAATAGCCTGAGTACAATCCCTGGGTACCATGTGGCCCAAGGAGAAAACCAACACTCAAAACTGTCCACTGATGTCTACATACATGCCATGGTGCATACACATAGGCATGTACAGAAACACACACATGGCAGATAAATAATGTAATTAAAACTGTTTAAAAGAATACAGTACTAAGGTAAAAATACTAATAGAAAGTTTCAACAGCAGACAGAATAAACCAGATAAAGAATAGACCGCATTAGAAACTGAACACTTCTAGAGAACAAATTTCAAAATGTCCCATGACAAAAATGAGTGAGGTGAGCAATAGATACTTTGGTCCCCTTTGATTTAATCATTCTTCAGCATGCTGATGTCAGCAGTGCATCCTGTACTCCATGAGCATACACAATGCTCTAATTTTATAATTTTTTTATTTGTTTACAGGGGTAGTCTGAGGATGTGAGAATGTAACAGCCTACAAGTAGGGGTCAGGGAACCACTTTTGAGAGCTGGTTCTCTCCTTCCATCATGTGGATCCCAGGTATTTTTAAATATATTTTATTAATTTATTCATATTACATCTCAATGGCTATCCCCTCCCTTGTATCCTCCCATTCCTCCCTCCCTCCCATTTTCCCCTTACTTCCCTCCCCTATGACTGTGACTGAGGGGGACTTCCTCCCCCTGTATATGCTCATAGAGTATCAAGTCTCTTCTTGGTAGCCTGCTATCCTTCCTCTGAGTGCCACCAGGCCTCCCCATCCAGGGGACGTGGTCAAATATGGGGCACCAGAGCTCATGTGAAAGTCAGTCCCTACTCTCCACTCAACTGTGGACAATGTCCTGTCCATCAGCTAGATCTGGGTAGGGGTTTGAAGTTTACTGCACGTATTGTCCTTGGCTGGTGACATAGTTTGAGCAGGACCCCTGGGCCCAGATCCACCCATCATAATGTTCTTCTTGTAGGTTTCTAGGACCCTCTGGGATCCCAGATATTGAACCAAGGTTATCATCAGTCCTGAGGGCAAGTACCTTTACCTGCTGAGCTATTTTGCTGGCCATCCCACTGTCTTTAGCATCTATACCTTCCTCACAAACAATAGGTACTTGGTAATTGAATCAGTATATGTGTCCTGAGAAGTTATTCCAGGGTCAATAGAGACTGACGAAAAGATACAGGAGCGAACATAAAGTGCTTCAACACTGTGAGGACTAGGTTAATATAACATTATAAAAACATAACACTGTAGATAGCTGTGTCTGTAACAAGAAAAGAGCATTCAACACTTTCAATATTCTTCAGAGAAGCCTAATGAAGAAGAGTTTGCTGGGAGGGAGGTGGGAAGCCTGTGTAACTGTCCCCATGGTCACACTGTCCAGCTGTGTGGTTTTTAATGAGCCTTTTCCATCTGTCCAGTTCTTTATTCTCACCTCAGTAAAAGAAACAAGAGAGGCTCATAGGGTTTGGACATACCCAACATCCTTGTCATCACTGACAAAAAAGAAGCATAGGCTGGAAAGATGGCTTAGCAGGTAAAGAAACGTGCTACCAAGCCAGATGACCTACCTTCAATTCCTGGAGCCCACAAGATGGAAAGAGAGCACCTGCTCCAGCAATTTGTCTTTTGAGCCCACTTGTACCAGCAGGTGTATATAGGTATAATCAAGCATACACACAGAGAGAGAGAGAGAGGGAGAGAGAGAGAGAGTGAGAGAGAGAGAGAGAGAGAGAGAGAGAGAGAGACCACACACACGAATAAATAATATAAAAATAATCAAAACTTTAAATAGCCAGTCATGCAGCACAGATCCTATAACTCAGGAAGAGACACGTCGATATTTATGAATTTGAGGTCCGTCTGGCCCACATAAAGTTCTTGGCCATCTACGGCCATATAGTGAAACCCTGTCCTAAAAAGAAATAATAATTTAAAATATTTCCAAATGGTCCATATAAAAAATGACATAAGGGATGAGAACGCATTTGAACTGGACTATGAGCAAAAAGAAATCTGTTAAGTTAAGAGAAACAAATATTCTGGAAGATGCACAGGATTAAGAGCGCACGTGGTATTTAGGGATTGTTGTATAAGTTCATGTATTTGAATACCTGGTCTCCAGTGGGTAATGCTGTCTGATAAGGTTGTGGAAATGTTAAGGGGTGGACTATCCCTGGAGGAAGTGAGTCACTGGGGTGGCCAGGCTCTGCTTCCTGTTCTCACTCTGCTTCTTGGCAGCAGGTTCAACATGACCAGCAGCCTCTTATCCCTGCACCATGCTTAGTCACAGCAACAAAAAGTAACTAATACCAATTAGAAACACCCCCCAAATTGCTCCACCCTGCACCTCAATTGCTCTATTCCTATCAAAACCTGTTCAGCCAATGCTAATACCCAGCATCCTGTGGTAACTCTACTTACTCTGAGATTGTCCTCAAGGATTTGGGCCACCATGACTGCAATAGCCTTGGTAGTTTACTCCAAAGGGCCCTAGAAGCATGTGATGGTTGCCACTGACACATGACAAGACACTCCAGGGCACAAAGAGACAAAAGAACAAGTTGGGTCTCAGGGCATTGTGGGAAACACCAGTGACTTTGTTTCCATCCCCCAAAACAAGAAACTGGCCTGCTCCTGGAGCTCTGTGGAAGCTGTTTAATAAGCCATTTGTTTACTTCCTTCTTGCTACCTCTGACAGTGTCATCCTGTGCATGGTTTGACTTTGAATGAGAAGGTAAGATCTTGCAGGTGGGCACATGATGAACCTGCCGCAGCACTGGTGATCCACCAGAGTTTCAGCGTTTGATCCACAGGACTGGAGTAGAGAAGGAAAATAAGTTCTTGGCAAAGTTAACCATTCCTTCTCTGGGATGAAGTGCAGCATCAAGGAAAGCCAAAGTTGGGGAAGAGTGGGCAGGGTGGGGGAGTGATTAATCTTGCTTACATTTTCCTTTTTAAAAACTGAAATGCCCACCCTAATTGCAGTCCCCAAGCTTCAGATGACTTAAGGAATTGGGGTTTTTTTCTGAGAATAATTGTATAGGTGTGTGTGTGTGTGTGTATGTGTGTGTGTGTGTGTGTGTGTGTTGGAGAGAGACAGACAGACATACAGACAGACAGAGAGACAGACAGACTGGCAGACAGACAGAGGGACAATTTATATGTACCACATGTGTGCTGGTGCCTTTAGAGGCCTATAAGATATGTCTCCTGCCCAACTCTCTGCAAGAATTGAGTAGATGAAAAATAGAGAGCAGTCAGGCAAGCTAGTCAGTGTCCTTGAGTGTGTATGCAACTTCACCAAGTCTCTCTTTCAATGCCCCTTTCTTGTCCTCACTCTCCCATTTCATCTCTTGTAGCCCCACTGCTCAGCAGTTTAAAGTACACAATCAGAATGTAAGACCCCTATATGAGGGACAAAGATGCCAAAGATCTTCCAGCACAAAATAGACTGCTTCCTATAAAAGAGTTCTTGCGTCCCTTTTCTCTGCAGGAAGCCTGCAACAAGAGGGCATCAGCGCCCTGGAAGTGGAGCTATAGGTGCTTATAGGCACCTATGTGAGAGCTGGGAACCTAACTCAGATCCTCTGGAAGAGTACTACACACTCTTTACTGCTAAGGTATCTCTCTAACAGCAAGTATCCTTCTCATCTTTACAATAGCATGTGACCCTATACTACCCTGAGCCAAAGGAATTAAGTATAATCATGAGCTTAGGGCACAGTTACAATATCAAACATAAGCAAGGAAATGTGTGACAATCCAAAGGATAGATAAGAGTGGCTAAGAAGAAAAAGGATTTTCTAGAAGGTTGTTCCTTCTGGGTCCCTGATTTCCCTGACCCCTGAAAAGATTAAGAAAAGAAAGGTATCTTGCAGTACCAGGTGGCCTTACACCTGCACCTAGCTGTTTCTATTTTCTCTTTTGAATCTTGTAAGTACATGCTCTTTGTTAGACTAAAGCTCACTTATTTCAACGCTTCATGGTCCAAAGATCAAAAGTAGTTTGAAGAAGAAAGAGAAGGGATCAGAAACCTACTTTGCCGCTGTTGTTTATCGTGTGGCCTCAGTACTCTAATTATGGGAGTACAGTAGTGAAAAAAACAAAGATCCTTGCCTTCACAAAGCTGTCATTCAAGCAGGATAAAGTGGTAAAGAAGGTAACAGTAGACTATGAAGAAAAAAAAAACATGATTATGAGAAAGTATTAAGGCCTCAAAATAGACTCGTTAGATAAGAAAGTAATGACAGACCAAAGTAAGGATACGACCAAAGTCCAACTTGTTGAACCAACAAGTTTATTAGTTTAAATGGGTGGCTCAAAGGTAACTCTATCACTAAAAGCTCACACTACCATTCGTAAACAGTGAGAAATGGTGCAAACCTGAAGTTTAGTGCCTAATGTGCACATAGCTCAACAAGCAAATAGTGTCTCCTACAGGCACCTGAGCTGATACAAGCATCTCCATGATGGTCCTTTAATGAGGAAGTAGGGGTCTTGTGTATCTTGTAAGTTTCAGGATGTCCCTGAGATACATGTGTTGTTTACTTCCTGACTTTTACAGAGATTCCCCCCTAGAATGGTATGTATCAACTCAGAGGAAATTGATTCACAACTACATCTTAACAGATCAGTTTAAAGTTTTAAAGTTCAAATTTGAGATAAAACCAAAGCAAAATCATACTTTCTTATTCCTTGCACAACTTTAGATAAATGATTTAATCTTTATGCCCTGTATATCTCATTTATAAAAATAAGGATAAATGTGTCACTGTCCTCAGTGAATCACCCCATCCTTCTAATCCTTATCACTTCCACATCTAACCCCTAAAGACCAGTGACCTTTGCCAGCCTTGTAAGTCTTGTGAGAAAAAAATATGACAAAACTAGCTTCTGATAAATATAAGCCCCTCCATTCCACTGGCATTGCATTCACATGACAAACTACTTAATCATGTGCCAAAGATGAACAGCCAATGTTCCTGGTGCCAGACGTGGAAAGGTAAGGGTGTCCTCTGTGACCCAGTGTTAATTACTTCCTTGACTAACTCCAAGAGACACTTATTAAATATTGAGACTCTCTGCCTCTGAAAGGGCGCACACAGTGAAGCTGATGTCTCTGCTGTTTTCTGAATTAAAGACCAAATATGATGTCAGCCAAGGTAGAAAGAAAGAGTCCTCCTGAGGTAGGGAAAAGCACATGGAAATAGTCTGAGTTTGGACCCATCATCCAGGAGTGTGCGTGACAGCAAGAGGCCAACAGACATGAACTCTAATGAATCCTCTCTCTTGTCTGTGTTATCATTATGGTATTGGCCACTCAGCATGCTTCAGTCTGGGTTTCTTCTGTAAAATATCACTAGGTGTATCTACCTTGCTGTTGTCAAGAATAGTAAATAATCTTCCGATACACAAAGTGTGAATAATAAATGTCAGGCACCACTACTCATGACAGTATCACCACCTCGGTCATTACTCAGGCTAAAACTGTCAGCATGCCTTGATGATAGCTCATTTCTTAGCTCCAACACAGGCAACCTGAAACCAAGGCAAACGGCACAACAAAAGGAGGTGCCCCTCTAATTCTGTTAAGTGACACCATTAGTAATATTGAAGACTTCCTGTCCATATGCCTTGCCAGCCACATGTCCTTCAGAAGCTTTGCCACCTAAGATGATTTCCAAATAAGAACTCCTCTGATAAAATACACTGACAGTTTTATCCTGAGTAATGACCAAGGCGATGGTACTATGACTAGCATGCCTGGCAGTTATTACTCACATTGTATGAAAGAGGTTCTAATCAAAAGACTGGTTATTCAAGCTTAACATGCTTGAAGCCCTGAATTTGATCCCGAGGACCTTATCAATTGTCTGTAGGAGAAGAAACATGTAACATGGGCACTTGGGAGGTGGAAGCAGAAGAATGAGGGATTCCAAGCCAGCATCTGCCACAAGTTCAAGACTTTGCCTGGGCTATATAAATTCTTGCTTCAAAACCTCCACTGAAAAGGCTCTCCAACTCAAAAGACAACAGTGAGATTGACTTCAAGCTCCACCATCTTGACCTCCTATATCCATCTTATTCTCCTTTAACTTCTTATTCTGTAAAAATACCTATGTGCTTGTTAAGGACATTATTTGTAACACTTCTAGCATAGCCTGTACTAGGAGCAACACATATATTAAGGGACATTATCTCATTCAATCCAGATACTATCCCAAGTGATTTACTATAAAGCAGAAGTGTGCCCTTAAGTTTTCACTTTCCACAAACATTGCTGCTGCCCGTGTGCACGTGCATACACATTCAAGCATGCATACATGCACACATATCACAGACACCACATAAACATATAGACCCTATATAGGACATGTGCATATAAGTGCCTTTACCCATTGCCATGGCAAAATAAATAACAACAGAAACTGAGGGAAGAAAGGCTTGATTTTGGCTCAGAGTTTATAGTTGCTGTCCATCGTGGCAAGGAAGTCATGGCAGGCAGAGCAGGAAGCCACTGGTCACATTGCTTCTGCAGTCTGGGAGTAAAAGAGAGATGAACGCTGATCCTCAGTTCACTTATTTAGTCCAGACCCCAGCACATGGAACGGTGCCGCCCACAATGGGAACAGGCATCTCATGTTAAGTAGCCTAATATAGAAACGACTCTGAGACATGCCCAGAGGCCCCTCTCCAGGGTGGTCTAAATCCTGCAGCTACATAGACATTCTCAAGCATGTGGTCATCCAGAACAGTGGTTTTCAACCTATGGGTCTTGACCCCTTTACAGGTTGCATACAAGATATTTATATTATTGTTCATAACAATAGTAAAATTACGGTTGAGAAGTAGCAAGGAAATAGTTTTATAGCTGGGGGCCACTATAACATGATGAACTGTATTAAATGGTAGAAGCATTAGAAAGGTTGAGAACCACTGCATTAGAAGGACTGCTAGCTTGGTCCTCATATCTCTTATCCTGCCCTATCTTAAAGGAAAATGAATCAGTACATACCTGTAAGAGAAAAACACTAAGGAGATCAATCTGTTGATTGGAGTGCATTGCATTCTCATCACATTTCATGAATGATGAGCCATCCTCTGGGGCTGAGGAAGGAGTTCCAAATCTATATTGATATTCACAGACACACACTTACCTGAGAATCTGAGAGCTACTACAGGTACTACAGGTCTGACTCAGCATCTATGAAATCTCAGGTTTCTAGGTCTACATTTGGGATGCAGGGACGGCCACTTTTCACCCTGCCGAAAAGGAAGAAACAGACATACAATGAGAGAAGTGAAGACTGCAAGGATCAATAAAGACTTCCTAGAGCTCTCCATCTCTATCTTCCATTTCTGGGGCCTTTACAAAGGTGCTCTCCCGTGTGTGTGTGTGTGTGTGTGTGTGTGTGTGTGTGTGTGTGTATGTGTGTTTTATGTACATGTTCATGTGGGGGGGTGTATATGCATGCAGATGCCTGTGGCCTGTGCATATGCACTAAAGGCTAGCTGCTCTCCATTTTTTCAAAAGAGAATCTCTCATTGAACCTAGAAGTCGTTGATTCTGTGAGACTGCCTACACATTAAGCCAAGGGATCCTCGTGTATCTGTCTCCCAGTGCTGGTATTACATCCGTATGTCGCACTTAGCTGTACATGAGTGATTAGGATCTGAACTAGGGTCTTCACACTTGCCCTTAGCAACTGAGCTACCTCCATAATCCCTGTACATGCTTTGAAATACTGCAATGTCATTACAATAGATTCTCATGATGAAAGTCAGATAATTCAAATTATTTTGTTTTACAGTAACCTATATGCAATCCTAAAGAGTACACATGTCCATTACCTTAGTGAAGGATTTAGCTGACAGTGGAGATGACATATGTGGGAGACGCCTTCTCTCTTTGCTCTTTGGCAGTTCTGAAGGTGCCAGAGGCCTCCCCAATGAGCTAGCTTATCTAACTATTTTATCTTATCATTCTATAGAATCATATCTATCTGTTGCACCTAAGATGTACATCCTTGTGATAAAATAGATTAATAATTGATATGACCATGATTTGATCAACTAATAATTAGCTTGTATTACTTAATTATCTTAAACAGCCTGCAATAGCACTTTCAAGGTATTGGAAATAAACCTTGTATCATAATTGACTTGTATGGGTACAACACTACAATAAGAGTAGAAATATGTATAATGTGTGTGAAGAATAATCTTACATTTGAACTCTATACCAATGTATCAAAATTAAACTCATTTTGCATTAATATACAAAATTCTATACCAATGAACAAAAAGATAACCTTATTTGTAAGTACCAATTAAGGCCTTAAATTGAGGAGTAGATTCAATAATCTACTTTTTGTTCTATCATCCCTATATATTTGTATATCATTCTTTCTTTCTTATCAACCCCTATCTCCATACCTATGAAAGAAAGATAAGGAAAAAAGAGACATCCTTGACATCCACCTCGTTTTCTCTCTGTATAAGACCAGTAATAACTTATAGCCAACTCCCAATGAAAATAAGCACCTGTAGCCTGAGAGCAAACAGAAACCTACCCAATCCCTTTTAAGGGAAAAGGAGTGTCATTCTCTTAATGTTTCTTCCAACTGATTTGGGGCAAATAATAACTTTGTAGGGGCCCAACAAGTCAGGAATAGCATTCATGGTCCATTTTCTAAATACTGAGAAATTCTAGGGTTAATAGGAGTCCTGTGTGGGACAGTCTGAAATGCTGGGCCAAATAGGATCAGAAGCTTTCTTCAAAGCTGTCCTGGGAACAGTCCTGTTCTGATGAGTAACAGCAACTGAAACACCTGGGGCTGGAACATGAAGGATGCAGGGTACTAGTGTCCAGCATGCTGAAAGGAATGAATCCTATTGGGTCTGATGCAGAATCAGTATCCATTTCTTTTGTTCTGAAAACATATAATTTCTCACAAGCACTATACAGTCCTAAAGTTATAAACGTATGAGGTATGTGGGATGCACAGAACAATTGAGGCTGGTTCTCTGATCTTTGTATGAACAGAAGTAAGACATCTGCAAATTTTCATTTATGACATATGAAAAATGCCATGTAATAATAAGTCACAGGGATTCTGTGACCAACAAGAAGCCTAGTCTATGCATAGACATTCATGTCTCAGCCAGGCTCAGAATTATTCCCATGTAGTGGGATTAGCAATATAAGTTACCTGCTGGTCTTGCAGTTTCAATTCTTCCCATCCCAATTGTAGCCCCCTCCCTCATAACCTCCCTATCCCACCCTCCCTCCTTCATATTCTCTCCCTCCCTCTCCTAGTCCTCAGAAAAAGGAGCCCTTCTCCCCTAACATCTGACCTCAGCCTAGGAAGTGTCATCTGTATTACCTGTGTCCTCTTCCTCTGTGGCCTAGCAAGGCCACCTTGCCAGGGGAAGTGATCAATACTGGGAGGCCTGAGTCTATGTCAGAAGTAGACACTTGATTTTTGTCTCTGGCTTACATACATACATGTACATATGGACTTACATTGAGACACACAAAAAAAGAAATGGAAGGATTGAAAGAGTGAGGGAGAAGAGAGAAAGGGTGAGAGGGAGGAAGGGAGAGAGTCCTAAGAGCTATATGAGTTGGCCCTGCAGAAGATGCACTGTCCTATATGCCAGTATTTTGATATTGTCCTCATTTGGGGTCTGTTTTGTGTTCCCAGCCTCCTTGCTTTGCCTTTTTTCTTATTTCTAGTATGTATTATTTTGCTGCATTTCAAGTTTCCTTGGATCCTTTCTGGAATAAGAAGCAACACAACATTGTGTAAACAGATTTCCCCTTTGTTAGCAGAGGAATGCTTCCACTTTTATGTCACACATAAGCACATAAAATGATGGATAGTCAGAAATAAAATATTTAGGCTCCATGTTCCATCAGTCACCGTGAGGCATTTATTGCTCACTTCTTCTGTAGGAGAGACTGCTGGGACTACAAATAAGTGTCACCAACAGCAAGAAGTTCCTCATAGAGTCCAGAGACAGAGGGTAGGCATAGAAAGAATATATCCATGAATGCAGGATCATAGACAAATTGGACCGTATGCACCAGATTAGTCATTAAAATCACCAGATTAGTCATTGAAAGCATGTCAAGGTGCATCAGTTTTAGGTGGACTGAGATGAATGTAGGAAAATCTAATAAATTGGAGAAAGATACAATAATTAATAAGGATAGCAGAAAGCAGAGAAAGAATTAGACAGGGAAGAAAAGCACTCATGGACGTCCAAGATTTGAGCCTTATGGTCACCCACAGTGCAGTGGAGAAAATGACTCGGTGGGTAAGAGGGCTTTGCTGCCCAAGCATGAAGACCTAACTTCAAATCTCCAGCACCCAAATAAAAGGCACTGGTCTAAACAAAGAGAGTTCTCTGTACAGCATTTTACAACATTTTGCCCACCCAAGGTAGAAGCTCCTGCCGTGAAGGGAAGTGACACGGCAACCCTCCTATATCAACCACTAACTAAGAAAATGTAAGTGAAGGCTTTCGTGGGACATGCCCCTTGGGCTAGTATGCAGATATAAGTGAGTATATACCATTTGAGTCTTTCTGCTTCTGGGTTAACTCACTCATTATGATCATTTCTAGCTCAATCCATTTATCCACAAATTTCGGGAATTCCTTGTTTTTAATAGCTGAGTAGTATTCCATAGTGTATATGTACCACAGTTTTTTTATCCATTCTTCTACTGAGGGATAATTAGGCTGTTTCCATGATCTGGCTATTATTAATAAGGCTGCTATGAACATGGATGAGCAAATTTTCTTGTTGTGTGCTGGAGCATCTTCTGGGTATATTCCAAGGAGTGGAATAGCTGGGTCTTGAGGAAGCCCTATTCCCAGTTTTCTGAGACAGCACCAGATAGATCACGTACTCTGGTGCCTCACAATTGAACATGTCCCCTGGAGGGAGAGACCTGGTGGCACACAGAGGAAGGATAGCCGGTTACCAAGAAGAGACTTGATACCCTATGAGCATATACAGGGGGAGATAATCCCCCTCAGGAACAGACATAGGGGAGAGGAATAAGGGGAAAATGGGAGGGAGGGAAGAATGGGAGGATACAAGGGGTGGGATAACCATTGAGATGTAACAAGAATAAATTGATAAAAACAAAAAATTTAAAAAAAGAAACTACAAATGCCAAAAAAAAAAAAAAGAAAGAAAGAAAGAAAAAGAAAAAGAAAATGTCCTACGGGATTGACTGCAGCCTGAGGTTATGGAAGCATTTTCTTACCTCCCATATGTCTGAGGACTCTTGGCTTGTGTCAAGTTGACATAAAACTTGCCAGCACAGGGGGGGTGATGTTTTCTTTGGCTTACAATTCAAGATCACAGTCCAACATTAAGGGAAGTCAAGGAAGGAACTCACTTTATGGCCAATAAAGCATGCTGCTTGCTTGCTAGCTGCCTCACGGGTTGGCTTATACCCATCTACCTTTCTTATGCAGTTTAAGATCATCTGCCTATGGATGATGCCACCCACAATATGCTGGGTCTTTCTACATCAATTAACAATCAAGACAGTGCTCCACAGACAAACTCACACATCAATGAGTTAGGCAGTTCCTCAGTTAAAGTTCTCGCATATGACTCTAGGCTATATCATGTTGACATAGTTAAACTAGGAGACAAGGCAGAGGTAGGCAGGGAAGGATTGCTGCCTTGGAGAACAAAGGGAGTAAGAATGTTAGCAGCAGGTTTTCCAGTGAGCCAGAACCCAATGATTCAGGTAAAGTAAAGGAGCCTGTACCATTGAGGAGGAACTGGAAGAAACAAGGTCTTGGCAGAGACACTTGGAGAAAGAATAAAAGGCCCATTTACATAAGCCACACCCAAATGGACAGTTTAGTCATGATTGCCATTAGAGTGACACATCTGTGATTCATCACCACCTGTTCTGTGCCTAGTGTTATGATTTTATAAATAAACGCAAAGCCCATGACAGCTCAACGAGATCAGTCTATTATGCCCACCAGGAATGTTGCTAAAAGAAGGAAAATACAGACCATGCGTGAAGATTCTACTGGGTGTGGTGGTGCACACCTTGAATCTGAAGTGCACTGAAGACAAAAGCAGGAAAATATCTGTGCATTTGAGGCCAGCCTGATCTTCATAGCAGGTTCCCAGCCAGACAGGGATACTTAGAGAGACCTATCTAAAACAGGAGGGAGAGAAGGGGGACAGAGGGAGGGAGAGAGGGAGGGAGGGGGGGAGGAAGGGAGGGAGGGAGGACATGCACTAAGATGGATTTCAGGTGGTTGGGTACATTCAAAGCAAGGGAAGCTGGGAAAGAGATACATCAGCAATGTGCAGAACAAAGACACTTCCTTACATTTATCGGCTTATGAGGGAAGGATATCTGAGTTCAACAGGTTAGTGATGGTTCTAGGTAAGATGCTCAGCAGTAAGTTAAGAAGTTGGCCCTACTGTACCACCTAACCTAGGAATGGTTTCTTGCTAGGAAAGTTACCTTCTGAGGGAAAGTTATGGATAAGACATGAGGCGTGGCTGAGCCCTCTGCAAGAACAGCCTCTGTGATCTAATGATAGTGAGGCTTGGGTTTCTTTCTAGATGTGATGGGAACTCACTGGATGGCTCTAGGCAAACAAGATAGAACAGAAAGTCAGGCAAATTGTAGGCTTAGTGGAAAGAAAAGGGAGCCCCCCACTCTAGGCTCTGATTCAAGCTGTTCCCCATCTAAGAATCAAAAATGTCAGTACAGTTACGCATCAGTGGCGAAGGCCACTGACACGGAGATAATATCCCTCTTATAGAGGAGGACATTACAATAGCGGTGAAATTTGTTGAAGGTCTAAGCCTCTGTGATCTTCAGGTTTTGCCTGCTCCTTTCTAGATAGTTTCTGGGAGAGGTGGCTCAGTGGTGAGATCAAGTACTGATCTTGCTGAGACCCCCAAGTTCATTTGGGTGGCTCACACTACCTGTAACTCCAGCTCCAGGGCATCCAACTCCCTCTGTCAGCATCTGCAGGAACCACAGTTATGTTCACACATGCACACCTACATGCACACACACACACATACTCGTGCATGTACAGGGACAGTCTTATTTAATTTTTTTTTTAAATCTTCAAATGCTGCTGCAAAAGTGGTTAGATAAGAGGAGAAAAATAACTATTGACCATGGGAGTAGTTGAGCATTGGTGACCTTGATGACAGCATCTGGGTGTGACCTCAGGGATAAAAGCCTGCTATGAGTGATTTGGTGGAAAAGGAGACATTGAACAAGTATGAATGAGCTATACTTCAAAACATTTTGCTTAAAGCAAAACAGAATGGGAGCTGAGAGAGACTGGAAATAAGAAAAGTGTTATTGGAGAAGATATCAAGACATATTGTAGGCTTGAGGGGATGATCCAGGAGAGGGCTAGCATACTGGCTGGGGGACACACCTTTGGGTAGAGGGTTGGTTTGGAAAGCCAGGAGGGCACTGGAGCATCCATATACAGGAAAGGAAGGCACAGCATAGAGTCTGGTGCAGTGAGATGCAAATATAGGGCTTGAGACTTTTTCTAACAAATTATCTCTTCTCACAATGGAAATAAGACCAACAGGCAAGTATAGAGAAATGTACAACCTATGGCTATGCTTGGCTTGAACTACACACACACACACACACTCCCAATACACTCAGAAACTCATAGCTCCACTTAAATAAAGGCTGATAAGCACTTCTACCTATAGCTTCCTAACAACCTATTAGTAGTTCTCCATTTGTAGCCAAGCACACCCTGGAACATATCTGGGAACTGGAACAGCAAACCAGTACAGCCTGGAATGGTTTTAGAGACATTCAGAGTACGGCAACCTATATCCTTAGAATGAAGATTTCGATAAAATTTCCTGCACACTGTCTTATTTCTCTGCATAACTGGGCATACATATGATTAAAATCAGATGCATTATGGGAAAGGATGTGTGCAGTAAATAAAGGCTTACGTATCCCAACCCAAATCAAAACAGAAAGCCACCAGGGCTGGAAAGGTATCTCCACTGTTAAGAGTAAATATATTTTTCTTGCTGAGGATCTAAATTTAGTCCCCAGCATAATGCATTAGATCAAAACTACCTGAAACTCCAGCTCCAGGGGGTCTGATGCCCTCTGCTGGTCTCCTCTGGTATCTGCACACAGGCACACACACACCTGTACACACCTACATGTAATGAAAAGTATTTTACAAGAATAGGGAAACACAAATAACATGCCCTTAGCTGCAAACTCCTCTTTCTCTTCCTGAATCTTTTTTTTTTCTTTTTTCTTTTTGGTTTTTCAAGACAGGGTTTATCTGTGCAGCCTTGGCCATCCTGGACTTGCTTTGTAGACTAGGCTGGCCTCGAATTGAAAGCGATCTGCCTGCCTCTGCCTCCTGAGTGTTGGGATTAAAGGTGTGTGCCACCACCACCTCCTGAATCTTTAAACGAATGTCCAGGGAGTCACAGGAGTTCATGAGCCACATGCTTGCTCAGAGCCCACTATATCTGCTTGCTGTGTACCCACTCTGTACTTTATCATTGTTTCTGAATAAGCCCCTTGCTTATTTAGTATGAGTACTTTCTTTTTATTCCTTTGAGTAAAATGTCAAGAACTTGGAAATACTTAGTCTAGTCAGACCCCAGGTAATACAAGTGACAGACCACACATTAAAAGAGTGTATAGGTCACAGAGTGGTTAACAGCCACTTGACTTTCTGTGAAATAACAGCACATCGCCCCATTGTAAAGACACCTGTAGCTCTTTCCACACCCTTCTGTGAGACTTTTCCCACCCTGATACACAATTTCTTTCACTCCATTTTTTACTCTTGATGGTCCTAGGTTTTCACTTTTTTTTTCTCTCTGCCAGACACTAATGTAATGAGAGACTTGGAAGTCTTCCCTGAATCTCCACTTACAGAGATTTTAAAATCCCCCACTGACCCATTTGGGAGGAAGAAGTACATAAATCTATAAAAAAAAAAAAATCAAACTCCAGTGGGTGCACTTGGCATTTCCTCATGATGGAGGCAGGTAAACTCCAACTTTGGGCTGCAGTGCTGAGCACCGTGTCCTACCGTGGTGTTTGTTGTGATCTGTGGGATGAAGCACCAATGAGTTTATATCATACAGCACGCTGTTAGCACTTCTGGAGTCAAGCCAGCTCTATCCCAAGCCTGGTACTCATGCCAGAGTTTCCACTGTGAGTTCCATGCACCTTAGGGCTGCTCCTCAGAAGTGTTCACAGGCTGACCACTTCACAGCAGCTGGCAGTCATCCGTAGATGCACTGTGGACGTCACTTAAACTCAGATATTGACTTCCACCCTGGGAATAGAGATTTGCTGCCACATTACCAGCAGAAAGCTACCCATTTAGCAATAGGGTAGCTAGCTGGAGCATCATTAAGACAATGCGTCAGAAGTCAGAGTTATGGCATGAAAACTCTACTGTGGCACTTGGGAAACTCCTTGGCACAAAAACTTGATAGGGAAATTTCCAGGAGTATTCCATTCCCAGGTGACTATCTACAAGTCTTTGGCTATGGTTCCCCACGTGCCATTCTTTTTGTTTGTTTTTTTTTTTAAGAACCTTTTTTGAAACCTAAGGTTCATCAATTAGGCTAAGCTAGCTGATAAGCAAGCCCCAGGGATCTTCTTGACCTCCTCAGTACTGGGGTTACAGGGATTACAGGTGTGTACCACCATAAGGTGCTGGAGTCAAACTCAGATGCTGGCCAGCAGAGCTGTCCCCACCCCCAGGACTTTGCTCCTGTTGGAACTGATTATCAAGCTGTGGATTCTGTCAGCTTTTCTGTCAGCAAGAAAGATGACCAAGTCTGCTGTTAAGAGAAGATCTAAACAAGGATTTATCTCAACAGTGTTGTGTGAAGCACATGTGGAGGTCAGAGGACACCTTGTGGCCACTGGTTCTCTCCTCCCATGTGGGGCCTGAAGATCAAACACTTGCATGCAGGTGGTCAGGCTTGGCAGCAGGCACACTTACCTGCTGAGCCACCTTGCCAGCCTCCTCAGCCTCCTCAGCCTCCTCAGTTTTAATTCTGACATTTCTGTTTGACAGGGAAAGCTCATAGAAGTAGCTGGCTGCCCTGTGCAGAACAGTTGAGGAAAGTCACCTTTTATGTGTAACTGCTGCAGAGAAAAAAACATATATATTTTAGGCACATCCTAGCTTCCCCCTTACTGAGGCACTGAGTGAAATCAGTGGGGCGGATGTCGGTGCTCAGGGAATAAGCACTAATTTAAAATGGAAAGAAGCAGAAAGGAAAGGTGATGCCTAACATTAGGCTCTTGTTTAAAAAAAAAAAAGAAAAAGTGAAAACTGACTGTTTCACTGTCAACCCTTAGGGCAGAAGTGTGTTGATTTTTGAGCAGCCCGAGGATACCATTGCTGCTCTACACACATGAAACAAAACAGCAAGATTTACAGTTTCTGTGTACATTTTGTCAAGCTCTTGAATCTAATCCATCCATTTGGGATTATTCCTAGCAACAACTTAGAAACTAATTTCTAAGATGACAGAAAGCTCTTTATATGATTTTCTTTCTTTACCTCTTTCTGTTTTTCTTTCTCCTGTTTTGCTTTTTATTTAGCTTTTTTTTTTCTTTTAATTTTGTTTAATGTTTATGGGTATTTGCCTACATGTAGGTCAGTGCACCATGTACATGTAGTGCCCACAGAAGCCAGAAGAGGGCATTGGATCCCCAGGCTGGAGTTATTTATGGCTGTGAGCCCCAACACGGATTTGGTAATTAAGCCCAAGTCCTCTGGAAAAGCACCAGTGCTCTTAATGACAGAGCCATCTCTCCAGCACCTTTTTTGTTTTCTTTTCTTTTCTTTTTTGTTTCGTTTTGTTTTGTTTTTTGAGACACAGGGTCACTTAGAATACTCCAGATTTTAACTAGCTATGTGTCTGAGTCTGGTCTTGAACTCTTGATCTGCCAGCCTCTATCTCCCTGGAATCATAGGTGTGTACCACCACACCCAGTTCAATTGTTTGCTTGATTGTTTCCTTCCTTCCTTCCTTCCTCCTTCCCTCCTTTCCTTCCTTCCTTCCTTTCCCTTTTCTTCCTCCCTCCCTCCCTCTCTCAACGGCCCTTTTTCTTTTTATCTCTTGCCAGTGATGCTATCTCCAGAAATAAAAATATTACTCATCACTCAGGGAGACTTACTGAACTGATGAAAGCGCTTCTGGCACTCCTGGCACTACTTCCTCTACCATAAACCTGCCAGCCTCAGCTTCCCTTCCAGAGATGCCTATCCCCCATCCCCACCTCCCCCCACCCCCAAAATACGTGTCTTCTATCTCTATAATTCCCAAAATGTAAATTCTCGCGTACAGTGTAATTAACTAACACTTAATATCCAACTAGTTCATCATGTGTCACCTTAACCAGACTAGCCAGAGTTCAAATCCAAGTTCTGTTTCTTAATAGCTTTGGGACCTTAGCAGAATCTTCCAGTTCATCATGCCTCGTTTGTTCAGGCATAAAACTGGCATGGTACCATTATCTACCTAGCGGGAAGCAAATTCACATGGGTGAATATGTGGAAACACACCTGGCACATAACAAGCACCGTAGAAATTTTGGCCATTTCCTATCAGCCACAAGAGGCTAGCTAGTGGTTAGAGGTTAGCTCAGACATCGATTACCCATTTGTGATGAAGTTGTATTACTCACCTCAGTCCAGAAGATCCACATACTATCCTTCTGCTTGAGTTTCTCATCAGCCAAGAAAAATAAGTCATCAAAACAATTACTGTCTAACAAAAGCTCAATGATATTTGTCAACTCTAACACAGATTGTCTAAGTCACCAACCTGCCTCACTTCATTTTAAAGGAGCTGAGCAGGAGCTGAGAGATGTCTCAGTTAGCGGAGTGTTTGCTGTGCAAGCAAGAGTGCCTGAGTGGAATGTGCAGCCTTTGTATAGATGCTGAGTACAATAGACACCTATAATCCCAACCCTGGGGAGACAGAAACAGGCAAATCCCTGGGGCTCAGTGGCCAACCCACGCAGGTGAATCAGTGAACTCTAGATTCACTGGAGAGTGATGGAGGATGACATTTGAAGTCAACTTCTGGCCTCCACAAACATATGTACACACGTGTATGTGCACCCACAGCCATATGCACATACATACTTGCACATTAATAAACAGTAAGTACATATATATATATATACATATATATATATGAAGAACGAACAGCTATGCTTATGGGGCGGGTGATTTCTATAATCCATTTCTTTGGCTATAACCTGATAAGATTCTGAAGGCATCAGAGAAGGGTCACCATGGAAACACTGCCTCCTACACCCTATCTTCAATCTGGTCTTTAGGAATACCTAGATTTCCACTGTTTCAGACACTTCTAGTTGCTGTTGTTGTTGTTGTTGTTGTTGTTGTTGTTGTTGTTGTTGTTGCTGCTGCTTGCTTTTTATTGTACATCTGTAAGTGATTTCCCACATGCTCAAGTGGACCAGCCACCCCACAAGCCTTGTACTTAGAGTAAATGCTATTGAACTTGGCTGGGTAAACTTGTCCCTTAAACATCCCATGACCTATGAGCAACTGTGGAAACCCTAATCTTTGTAGTCCATTCACACCAGTCACTTAACTTCCCAGCAATTCACCCAATGCTCTCCCATTGCTACTGAGCAATGAGACTCAAAGTCAAGGACAGTCTTTAAATTTTTAAAAAATGAAATATATAATAAAAATGGAATAATTTAACATATTATTAGGTTAATCAATTAAAATATTAGGGGAAGGACTTTTTACAAAAGGAAAATTAGAAGCACATTGAAACTTAGCAGACAAATTAGCCCTACTGAGAGATCTCCCAGAGCACTAAATAAATAAAAGAAAAGAAAATAATAAAAGGCAAATTCTTGCAAAATCAGAGTTTCAGGATCTCAACATTGAAATTTAGCCTGGCTCTAACTTAGAGGTCCATTTTAGAAATCAGTCCTACAGGCTGTTGTTTTGGTTCCTGAGTTATTATTGCCCTTATGAATGGGACCCACCACCTCCCCATAAATCCCCACACAGAAATTCACGCTTCCAAAAGCTCTTCTGGGTGTGTCAGTCATAGGAAAAGAAATAAAAGAAGATGGAAAAGCCCAACATCCAAATTATCAATCTAAGAATTCAGAGGTGGATATAAGACTTAGGTTCTCTGTGGTACTCCAACTGATCCTGTGTTATCATCCACCCAACCCAAGAGCTTCCCTCAGTCCAAATAATATCCCCTCTCCCTCCCCCACATGTGTGTACACACGTGTGTGTGTGTGTGTGTGTGTGTGTGTGTGTGTGTGTGTGTGCTGAAAAACTCTCAAACTATCCAAGAAGCCCTTCTCAGAGTCAATGCTGGGGAGCATTCACTTCCAGAGTGTGTCTCAACAGTGACACCTACAGATGCCTCAGAAACGGAGCTTGTGCAGTAAGCTGCTGTTTCTCAATCTCATTTCTCAATCTCCCCAAAAACATGTTCATATTGTATTTTGATTAAAGTGTTTATCATTCATTTGTCCTTAGTAATGTTTTGTTCTAGTGTTTAACACTGGCACTGAAAGTATCCCAGGTACCTAAAGGCAATACTATATTCGCATGTACGTCAGATTTACTTTTATATTTAAGACAAGCAACCAAAAATGAATTGCTATTTGTCCATCGTAACACAGGAAAGGTGAAATGTGGGGCCAAAGAGATAAGCACAGTTAATAAAACTGAAGCTGAAGCAAATCAGTCAATTTATAAGCAGCTATAAACAGCTAGCAACAACAGGAAGTTAAAGAAGCTGGAGAAGTGGCTCAGTGGTTAAGAGCATGATGCGCTTTTACGTAAGACCTGTGTTCTGTCCCCAGCACCCACATAAGGTGGCACACAACTGCCTGGAACCCCAGCTCCAGGAGATCCAATGCCCTCTCTGGCCTCTAAGGACAGACACCTGGA
>OU015747.1:79165596-79194274 GCA_907169655.1 Acomys percivali | reverse complement strand
TTATTACCAATTCTTCCCCAAAGTCTTTCCTGCTTAGAGTCAGGAACTGTCATCTGTAAGTAATGGGCCATGCACACAGATCCTGTTCCTGCAATGAGAGCGGCTAGGGTAATATTCCCACCCCCTCTCCTGGGTCTCCACAGGGTACCCAAAGCCTGCGTGTCATCCCTGAGCAATTTTCATCAACTCTCTCAGAACTTGCCTGAGGAGAGGAGGGGGGCTGGAGCGGAACTGTCTCTTTAATGGGATTTTAATGTGATCTTCAGCAAACTAATCTTATTTAGATATCATAGGAAGCCGTGTAATCTCATCTGGGCACTCTTATTTCCTACAGAAGAAGGGAAAGCTTTGTAATTCATTTTCAGCAACAGGAACACTTTAATAAAATCGGCTTCCGAAGGTTAAATGATCAGACAAACAGCTGCAGCCCCAAGACCCTCCATCCATCTCTTTGATTGGGGCAACCATGACAACAAAAATGACCACTCCTAAGGTTGCTTAAATACAGCCTGTGCTAAGCTTAGCTCATCTGCTGCCATATGCCTCTTCCTTGGCAATGCTTGAGAGTCCCCTACGTGGCTGCTGAGGGTGCACAAAATGAACAGGAGACCGAGGGTCTATGTCCCTAACATAGTTCTAGAAATAGGCCAAGCAGAGAAAAACAGTAACATATGGCAGAACTCATATATGAAAACTGAAAACATTGAAGTCAAAACTGCAGAAAGTACAATGAAAGTTAGCAGAAGCCAGGCTGGGTAAGAGCAGAATCGGGTGGTGGTGTTTGTCAAAGAGTTAGCTAAGAGGGACAGACCTGAGGACACAATTCTGCAAAGTGCTTGTTATGCAAGCATGAGGACTTGAGTTTGATCTGTGAAATCTACATTTAAAAATCCAGGCATGGTGACACATGTTTGTCATCCTTGCGCAACAGAGGCAAAGACAAGAGGATCTGTGACCCTAACTGGCCATCCAGACTAGTTTATTTGGCAGTTCCGGGTTTAGTGAGAGACAAAAAACAACAAGGTGGATTAAGAGATGTTGATGGGAGCTGGAGAGATGGCTCAGCGGTTAAGAGCACTGGCTGTTCTTCCAAAGGTCCTGAGTTCAATTCCAGGCAACCACATGGTGGCTCACAACCATCTATAATGAAGTCTGGTGTCCTCTTCTGCTGTGCAGGCACACATGCAGGCAGATACTGTATAAATAATTAATAAATAAATAAATATTTTTTTAAAAAAGAGATGTACTCTGGTTTCTGTATGTGAATGCACAAGTACACATGCACACACACACACACACATGCACCTGAACATATATATATATATATACATACATATACATGCAAAAAACTAAAAAATTAAAGGGAACAGCTTTAATGGATTTATATGACACAGTACAGGGAGTACATCTACTCATCTATATGCCATATTCAGGAGAAATGCCAAGAAAAAAAAAGGAATGAGTATGTTAATTCAATAGATTTAACCTACCATAATGTGTAGAGACTTCAAAACATTACATTTTCTAGAATATACGTATATAATTTAAATGTCATTTGGAAATAAATAGTGATGGTGTAACTTTGAATCATTCTAAGTTTTTGTTTCTCTACTGGAAATGATGACATAATGAATCAGGTTAAGAAATATAGGCACCTGGGCTGGGATAATGGCTTTGTGGGTAAAGCACCTGTCTTAGTGTTCTATGGCTCTGAAGAGACACCATGACAATGGCAGCTCTAATAAGAGAAAACATTTATTTGGTGGTACTGACTTACAGTTTCAGAGGTTCAGTTCATTATCATCATGGTAGGAAGCATGGCAGCATCCAGGCAGACATGGTGCTAGAGAAGGAGCTGAGAGATCTACATCAAAGATGCAGGCACCAGGAAGAGACTTCGAGCCACAAAGCCTGGTTTGAGTTTCTGAGACCTCAAATCCCACCCCTACTGATGTATTTCCTCCAACAAAGCCACACCTACTCCAATAAGGCCTCATCTTCTAATAGTACCATTCCCTATGGACTTGTGAGGACCATTTATTCAAACCACCACAGCACACATCACACAAGCATGAGGAACTGAATTAAAATCACTAGACCCCAAGTCAAAGCCAGGCATGGTGCTGGGTGCCTGTAGTGTCAGCACTGTGGCTTGTTGGCCAGCTAGTCTTCCTGGGCTGTGGAGTTCCAGGTTCATTGAGAGGCCCTACATTCTAGTTTGCTTCTGGTTCCTGTGGACAAAACACACTGACTCAAAAGCAACTTAAGGCAGGAATTGTTTTATTTCACTCACACTTGCACTTCAGCATCCATTATTGAGGGGAGCCAAGGCAGGAACTCAACAGGAACTATGGAGGAATGCTGCATATTTTCTCATTCATAGGCTTATATGCTCAACTAGCTTTCCTGTGTAGCCCAGATCCATCTGTCAACCAGTGGTGCCTCTCACAGTGGTCTGTGCCCAGCCACCTGAATCATCAGTCAAGACAATCTTTCACAGACAGGGGTACAGATGTCCAGATCTAGTTGAGGTAATTCTGTAGTTGAAGTTCCTCTTTTCCAAGTGACTCTAGGTAGGGACAAGTTGACAATGAAAATTAACACCATGCCCTGCCTCAATAAATAAGTGCACCAAAGGAGGAGACACCCAACTCCAAACTCTGACCTCCCCACAATCATACATGGGCGCACACACCCATATGCACATGGACACACACACACACACACACACACACACACACACACACACACAGACACTTATGGCTTCCCTCATCTTCCCCTGGGGACTGGGTGTTCTGTCAGTCATCTCCATGGCTTTCTCTGAGTCATGCCCCTTCACTGTGACCCCAGCCTTTCCTCTCTTTACTGTAATTTCACCCACTTGCTTCTGATTAAGTGCCATTTCCTAATCGCTCTTATTTTGAGATTTGATCTTCCCCATTGAAATCAGGCAGCTTGGCTCTGTCACAGCATCTGCTCTCATCAGCCCTGACTGCCAAGTACAGTCGCCACTGCTCTGGGATTACTGACCGTCCTATCCACATTACATTCAGTACCTTACTCGTACAGGCTCTCCTAAGTAACCAAGTGAACTCCTTTGCTTCCGAAAGGCCACGTCCTCTAACACATCCCCATTCCTCAGTCCTTTTGTCTCTTCTTTTAGAGTCTGACACAGATCTGACATCTGTACTTCCCACTGCATTCACTAAGCTTCCAAGTGTCACTCCACATCTCATTAGCACAGCACCCTGAGGCCCCTTTCGAATTCGTGGGGCAGTTAAATCCAGTACAGAGACGGAGTTCTTATTTTGATCAGTTCTCTTTATTCAACATTGTCTTTTATCACCTTTGGCTCAGCAGACCCAGGGTCCAACCCCATATGTGCGTCCCATCGCATCACTGTAAGTTGGTCATGGCTAGCTAGCTCCCTCAGCTCTCTCTTTCAGTCTAGACTTCCATTTTCTTCCTTTTACCTTTTCACCAAACTGGTTTCTCTTGGCCAGGTCATGTGTGTGTGTGTGTGTGTGTGTGTGTGTGTGTGTGTGTGTGTGTGTGTGTGTGTCCATGCATGTGTGGGAACCAGAGGACAACCTCAGGTGTCATCCTCAGGAAGGCTCGTCACCTGCCTTGAGACAAGCTCTCTCATTGGTCTGAAACTCACCAGTTACACTAGGCTGGCTGGACAGTGAATTCCCAGGAACCCTTCTGCCTCTACCTCTCATTGTGGTTAGATTACAAGCATGGACCAACATTCCCAGCTCTTAAACTCAAGTCTTCGTGTTTACACAGCAAGCACTTTACCCTCTGGGTCATCTTCCAAGTCCTCCATGTCAGCTTTAGATTTATCTGATGACAAGAGTTTCATTTGAAACTTATGTGAGAAAGAATCAAACAAAAGTCATTATGAACAGAATTTCCATTTTGAACAAAATTTCCAGTTTGAATAGGGGTCAAACAAAACTTAAGTTCCCAAGACCTCCCTGGATGAGCCACATCCTGATTGAAAAGTTGAGACATGGATTCTAGGCAAGTCACCTGCCACAGTTGAGCAAACCAATCAATAAGAACAGGATAAATGTACCACAACAAGTCTCCTATCACTGAATCCCAATTGGTGGAAAATGTAACTGTAACTTGGCACAGGTGATTCTGGCTTTTGTGATTTTTGTGCTTAAAAGCTTTATAGCATTCTGTCTTGGGGTCACAGTTCAGCTCCCCAGTCTCTTCTGTGTCCATGATCAATTGGTAGCAGCTTGATTACACTAAAATTTTCTTTTCTGCATTGACTTGGTGTTTGATCCAAGTAGACCCTCTAACACCTGCACATAGTATCTTGCAAGAAGAGGTCTCTGTGGACAGGGAACAGAATCTAAAGTACAAAAGAGAATAGTGAAAGACGGACCTCAAGTTTTGTGTATGCGTGTGTGTGTGTGTGTGTGTGTGTGTGTGTGTATGTGGTCTTAATCACACTATAATAGATAATAGTCAAGTTTATCTAGAAAAACAGGATCAATAGAATGAATACATACAAAATAAGAATGTATCACATAGGCTTATATGAAAAAGTCTGGGTAGTCCAACAATGGCACTGTCTGCAAAGTGGAAGCTGAAGACCCAGATAGCTGCTCAGCTCATGAGGCTGAATACCTCAGCAGTCCTGATCTGGTGCTGGAAAGCTAGAGGGTTCTGCAAGGCTGCTGGTCCTCACTCGATATTGGAAGGCTGAAGAAGTAGGGTTTGACTGACAACAGAGGATGAGAGCAGCAGGAGGAGGGTAAGACACACCCCAGCAGAAGAGGAGATTGGCAAGCACATAGCCCAGCTGTCCCTCAGACCTCTTTCCACCTGAGCCACTGCTGGAAGGTGCTGAGCACATGAGGGAGGGGCTCCTCTCTTTAATTAATCAATTCCCTCCCAGACTCACCTAGAAGTTGCCTACTATTCCATTTCAGGTTTAATCAAACTGCCAACAAAGATGAACCTTCATAGCCATTCATTTCAAGCTGAGGTCCCAACTATAACATAGGAAATTGGCTGTGGCTTATTATTTAGCCTTCTCTGGAGTTCTACACCAAGTCTAGCAGTTCTACAACTGCTGATCATTTCTCATGATGCCAAGGAACACTTCCTCTGCCACACCTCTCTCCACTGTAGGAATGGATCAACTCCAGCTTGTCATTGGCTTTCTCCAAAGCATGATTGATAACTCTTCACAACAGTAATATAATCCCCACAGCAGAATTCCATGTAAGCTCATGGGGAAATTTTGGCATTTGTGGCTATTAATGGCTCAAAAAGTGATTTGGGCTCCTGAGCTCCAATGTCCAGGCCACAGCTCTGCTGGCCTCCAAGAGGCCTAATGGGCCCCAGGAACATGCAGATTAGACTACCCGCCTCACCAATTTTCTGCCTTTCAAGTCTCCCTAAAGCACAACCAATGGTGGTAAACCACACCAGCTCCTCTACATTGCATTTCCTGGCTCACAATTTTTCCTGCATCATCTCTGGTGCCCAGCCATGTTCAGAGACAGCCAAATGGCTAAAGGCCAACATAAGAACACAAGCCACAAGAACTAGGGCAATATGGCACCACCAGAACCCAACTGTTCTACTACAGTGAGGCCTGTAGAAAAAGCACAAGAAGATGACAATAAATGCAACCTTTTAAGATAATATAGGACTTTAAAGAAATAATAATTCCCTTTAAGAATTATAGGAAAGTAAAATAAAATATATGAAAGATGTAAATAAAACTGCTCAAGACGTGAAAATAGAAAAAAAGAAGAAAATACAAACTGAGGGAATCCTGGAAGTGGAAAACCTAGGGAAGAGAACAAGAACTATAGATGCAAGCCTTAGTAATAGAATATGAAAGATGGAAGAGAGAATCTTAGGCATAGAATATATGATTAAAGAAATTGAGACATCAGCCAGAGAAAATATTGAATATAAAAGTTCCTGACACACATCATCTGGAAAGTCTGGAAAACTATCAAAAGATCAGCCATAAGAATAAGAGGAATGGAAGAAGAAGACTCCCAGCTCATAAGCCCAGAAAATATTTTCAATGAAATCACAGAGGAAAATTTCCCCAACTTAAAGAAAGAGATGCTTATAAACATACAGAAAGATTACTGAACACCAAATAGATTGGACTAGAAGAGAAAGATGAGACCAACAGCCACATCAAGTAAACTGGAGAGAAACTTAAAGTACACTCAAAAATCAGGGAAAATACAAGGGTACTCACTCTTTCTGTATCTATTCAATATAGTATTTGAATTTGTAGCTAGAGTAATAAGACAACTAAAGAAGATCAAGTGGATACAAATTGGAAAGGAAGAAGTCAAAGTATATCTATTCAAAGACAATATGATAGTATATATAAGTGACTCCCAAAAGCCTACTAGAGAATTTCTACAGCTGATAAACACCTTCAGCAAAGTGTCTGGATACAAAATTACTTAAAAAACTCAGTAGCCCTCTTTTTTTCCCAAAGATAAACTGGATGAAAAAGAAATTAGGTAACAACATCATTCACAATAACCACAAATAACATAAAATATCTTGGTCTAACTCTAACCAAGCAAGTGAATGACCTAAATGACAAGAACTTCAAGTCTTTGAAGAAATAAGTTAAAGGAGATGTCACAAGATGGAAAGATCCCCCAAGCTCGTGGATCTGTGGGTAGTAAAAATAGCCATCTTACCAAAAGAAATCTATAGATTCAATGCAATTCCCATCAAAATTCCAATACAGTTCTTCACAGACCTTGAAAGAACAATTCTGAACTTCATATGGAAAAACAATACAAAACAAACAAACAATAAAACCAAATAGCTAAGACAATCTTATACAATAAAAGGCTCCCAGGAGTCTATGTGGGTGACCCATCTGAGACTCCTAGCAGTAGGAGATATGGAGCCTAGAGTAGACACCTCCTTTAGCCAGACAGGACTTCCAGTGGAGGGACTGGGCCATCAACCCACCCACAAAATCTTCAACGGAAAATTTGCCCTGCCTACAAGATGTGCAGAGATAAATATATTCAGATTGAGATCATGGCCAATCAATGAGTTGGGCTCAAGTTGAGACCTATCCCATGGGAGATCCAACCTCTCACTCTATTAATGATATTCTGCTATGCTTGCAGCCAGGAGACTAGCATAACAGTCCTCTGAGAGGTTTTACTCAACAGCTGATGGAAACAGATGCAGAGTCCCTCAGCCAAACATTAGGCAGAGCTCAGGGAATCTTGCAGAAGAGTAGGAGGAAGAATTGAGGGAGCTGGAGGGGTCAAAGACACCACAAGAAGACCTATAGAGTAAACTAACCTGGGCCCATGGAGGCTCACAGAGACTGAACCACCAACCAAAGTCTGAAACTAGGCCCTCTACATATACATAGCAATGTGAAACTTGGTCTTCATATGGATTCCCTAACAACTGGAGTGGGACTGTCTCTGACTCTGTTGCCTGCCTTTGGATTCCTTTACCTTAGCTACCCTGCCTTGTCTGGTGTCAATGAGAGAGGACACACCTAGTCCTGCAGTGGCTCATAGTGCCAGGGTGGGTTGGTATCCATGTGAGCACCTCCTCTTCTCTGAGGAGAAAGGGATGGGTGAGTGAGTGGGGACTGGGAGAAGAGAAAGGATGGGGGCAGAGATAGAGATGTAAAGTAAATAAATAAATAAACAAATGAAAAAAGATGAGTTGAATAATATTTGGCTATCAAATCTTTACATTGAAAGAGTCCAAAAAAGAGTAAGAAATAATTCAAGAGTATCAGACACACTTTTCTTGGATGAAGTTAAGTCATATGACATGAAATGAAATTTTAATAAAAGTACACTCAACTGTGGTAATCTAAGGTGTTTGGTTTTTAGTTTTTTAACAATTATTTATTTATTGTGGGGATAGGTGGATTAGCTGTGTGCCATGGTGTCAGTATAGAGGTCAGAGAATAACCTACAGGAATTGTTTTTCTCTCCATGAAGTGGGTTCTGAGGATCAGACTCAAGTCCTCAGCCTTAGCAGCAAGCCCTCTTACCCACTGAGCCATCTCAACATCCTCAACTAAGCAATATAAATAAAGGCTTAAAAATATTCTTGTGTGGTGACACTCAGAGGAAGGATAGCAGACTACCAAGAAGAGTCTTGATACCCTATGAGCATATACAGGGGCAGGAGGTCCCCCTCAGTCACAGTCATAGGGGAGGGGAGTAAGGGGAAAATGGGAGGGAGGGAGGAATGAGAGGATATAAGGGATGGGATAACAATTGAGATGTAATATGAATAAATTAATAAAATTTATTAAAAAATATTCTTGTGTCAAACATTCCTGAAAAGGACACCTCTGGAGACACTGTATAGTAGTGACCATGCATGTCCTGTGCACTACCATGTTCTGTCTCTTTAAAATACCCTAGAGATACTAAAGATTGTCCCATTGAAGGTCATACTTAAAAGCAGGAGGAAAATGTCAGAGACAAACCAGCTGTTCCACTCCAAGTTGCATGGCCCATATCTGTATGGCCCATATACCTCAGGAGAAAATAATTCTCTTCCCTAGAAATCTCCAGGCACCATCAGACCTCACACCTTCTAGGTACAAAAATGATTTAGACTAGTCAGTCCTAAACTGTCCATCCTGTCCTGTCTCACCTTTCTCAGGAAACACCAGGAAAGTCCCTGACTATTTTTTGACCCTCCCCTTCACTCTAGTCTTCTCTTTACAGCCCCACACACATTCAAGCCTGAGTGCTGTGATGGAACTCTTGTCTGTGTCCTCAGACTTCTTATCCCCCTAAGTGTATGCACCATGCGGAGTTTTATGCAGTGATGGGATCTAACACAGGTTTCCAGCATGGGAGGCAAGCACTCTACTAACTGAGCTCTATCCCCAGCCTGCCATCTTCCAAAATAAAGAAATTAGAATTTGAGGCTGGAGAAAATTCAGTCATACCTACAAAAGAATATTTCAGAATCAGGATTAATCACCATTCTGCTAGGGTTTCCTATTACCTAGCTTCTTTCAAAAGGGAAACTTGATATAAACCAAAGGCTGATTGAATATTATGAACATATGGACCCATTCACAGAGCTGTAAAAAAAAAAATCTTGATACAGGTTTTGTAAATAATTTGCAATTGAAAATCCATTAACAGTGTAAATGAAGATGAGTATGAACTTAGTAGGTATGTCAGAATAAAAATATAAAATCCATTCCTTAAAGTAAGGCAATATATGTGCTGTAAAGCAATCCAATTTTTCCCTTTCTTTCTCTACTAAAAGAAACTGAAGATCATTTTGATTGGTCTGAGGCAAGTCTGTTGAGAGGCTACTAACCAGATGAATGAAAGCACAGAGAGAAGCATTAGGCATAATAGCCGAAGCTTTAAAAACAGAACTATGAATGTGTAGGTTGTAAGTAAACACCCAATACATTTCAGAGGCTATTTCAGCCCAAGCTGGGGATAAGTAAAAAAACAAATGAATTGCTGATGCTGCAAAAAGCTAGCTAAGCCAGAAGATTGGAAAAGAATAATAATGTCACATTACAGAATTAAACTTCACTCAGAAAGATGTGCTAAAATTTGTATTCTGTCTGAAGTGCCCCATATAATAAGAACAAAGGCATGTTTGTTGTATCTGTAAGGATGACTTTTCTATAGTGGCTGATCTAGGCAAAGAAAGGATGTTGGGCAAAACTGTAGCAGTGTACACTAGGGAAGTGACATTCATACTGCTGTCTTCATTGCAATTCACTCCGTAGATCTCATAGTTCTGGGGATCTGATTTTTCACATCACACTATGAATATTCAAAGTGCTACTTTGCATATGACATATGGTTTGGATTTGAGTGATTTCCTTCCAGGCTGGAGGGATTTCTCTCAAGCAAATCTGTGTGTATTCTTTTAGATAGTTTTACCTTAAAAAGGGAAGGGGGGAATCTTTTTAAAATAACCTAAAAGTCTCAATTAGATATGAACATTTTCTCACTCTGGCTTTTTAAATAAGCCAATCTAATGTTTTTCTTCACTAAATTCACTTAAGTGCAAAAGTCATTAGAAGGAAAGTAAAACACAAATGCAGAAATCAGGGGCTGGGATGTGGATCAGTTGGTAAAGTGTTTGCCTAGAATGCACAAGGCCCTGAGATCAATGTTCAGCATTACATAAACCTAACCTGATGGTACAGGATTATAATCCCAGGTCACCCTCCACTACATAGTGCATTCAGGTATTGTATGTCCCATAGGCAGGGACAGCTCTTGAGAAATGACAAATGGAGATTGTCCTTTGATCTCCAAGAACACATGTGCATGTGCATGTGTGTACATACACAAACTTGCATGTACACAAAAATAAATGAATAGATAGATAAATAGATGATAGATACATACATACATGCATACATATGTAGATGATAGGTAAATGATGAGAGAGAGACAGACAGACAGACAGATAGACAGACAGAGACAGAGAGGATATAATTTAAAAGGACATAGAGGGTTCATGGCAAGGTCTCAGATATCATGTAGGAAGAAATCAGAGAGCTCTGAGAAGAGAAAGCACATGATCTCCCTCCATTCTGAAAGCTTTGTGCTGGCTATTGAACAGATAATAGACTAAGAAGACCAGAGATGAAACAGACACAATCTCCCGGAGCTGTCTCACAAACCAGGCAGGAGGTAACATTAGGTTACAAGGTGGGAACAGCAGTTGAGGGGATGAGAAGTGATTGTATTTTGGACATATTTCCTTAATCTAACTGACTTTCCTCCTTTAAGATAGGAGACAAATAAAATACCAAAGCCCCACCTACCTTTTGTCTCAGAGCCTTATAGAGCTGTCATGTATTAAGATCAGAATAGAATCTTAAGGTTTCATTGAGGCAGAGCTCCAAGATGGTGTAACAGGACCACAGCGACTGCAAAGCAAGCAAAAGACCATCAAAACACCAGAATCTGTGTTTTCCAGATGAGAGGAGAGTCCATGGGTGCCAGGAATGATCGGTTCTAGCCTTTGGCCACTAGCTATTCCCACTGTCCTGGGAAAAGCTACTGAGTTCCAGGAAAGCGGAGTTCCAGCTTCTGGCTACCCAACTCCTGGAATCCAGGGAAACAGTCCCAGCCTCCAGTCCAGGGCTCTATCCATTTCCCCTGAGATCAGGTAAAACTAAGGAGCATACAGAATCTCATTCCAAAATGGCAGAGCCCAGCCTGAAAAGTGTCTGTGCAGCTTGAGCGCAGAGACCACAAAGTGAAAGGGAAAGTGGAGGGGCTGCTAACTCTGGGAATTCCCCCAATGAGAGGAGGGCTCCTGGGATTCTCAGGAGATCTGCTGTTCCTTAGGATCAGACAGGCTAGACACACTGATACCTGTGCCCTGCCTGTGCATCTAACTGGGACACAGTCACCTGAGAAGAACAATGGACTATTCCATGAAATCCAGCAGTCAGTCTACAACCATACCCACCATCCCAAGAAGGGATGCTCCAAGAATATCCAACTTCTATCCTAGGGCTTTTTCTGCACCCTCAAGAAACCCATTAGGCACCCAGAACAACCAGCCAATGCCAGAACCAACCAGATGGCAAAAGGCCAGAAAAAGAACACAATCAAAAAAGGCCAGAACAATATGGCACCTCCAGAACCCAGTTATCCCACTACAAGCAGTCCTGGATACCCTAACAGATGAGAGAGGCCTTTGAAGATGAAATTAATAAATGCCTTAAAGAAATAAAGGAAAATACAACCAAACAGATGGAGACCTTTAAAGAGGAAATGAATAAAGCATTTAAAGAAATATGGGAAAGTAAGAACAGGTGAAGGAAATGAATAAATCAGTTCAAGACCTGAAATTAGAAATATAAACAATAAAGAAAACACAAACTGAGGAAATCTTGGAAATAGAAAACTTAGGGAAGAAACCAGGAACTACAGAATTAAGCATTAAAACAGGATATAAGAGATGGAGGAAAGAATCTCAGGTATAGAAGAAATAAACAGAGAAATCAATATAGCTGTCAAAGAAAATATTAAATCTAAAATAAAAATCCTGACAAAACATCCAAGAAATAAAAGATAGTAGGGAAAGACAAAATCTAAGAATAGCAGAAATAGAAAAAGGAGAAAATTTCAGGCTCCAAGACCTTAGCAACAAAGATAGGCATTACCTCAGAGTAAAGGGTTAGAAATAGGTTTTCCAAACAAACAGACCTAAGAGGCAAGCTGGAAGCAGCCATTCTAATATCTAAAATAATAAACTTTCAACCAAAGTGAATCAAAAGAGATGAGGAAAGAAACTTCATAGTCATCAAAGTAAAAATGCACCAAAATGACATTTCAATTCTGAATATCAATGCCCAAAATACAAGAGCACACACATTTGTAAAGAGAATAATACTAAAGCTTAAATCACATATATATCCCAAATAATAAGTGGGAGACTTCAACATACCACTCTCACCAGAGGACAGGTCATCAAGATAGAAACTGAAGGGAAAAATAATAAAAATAACAGATGCCATGAAACAAATGGACCTAACAGATATCTACAGAACATTTCAAACACAAAGCAATATGCATTCTTCTCATCACTTCGTGGACCCTTCTCCAAACTTGACTATATACTTGGTCATAAAGCAAGCCACAATAGATACAAGATACATGAAAATTGACATAAACCCTTGTATCTTTATCAAACCACCATGGTTTATTAAAGCTGGATTTCAACAACAACAGAAACAAGAAAAAACCTACAAAATCATAGAAACTGAACAACTCTCTACTCAATGACCACTAAGTCAGGGAAGAAAGAAAGACATTAAAGACTTTGTAGAAGTCTTAATGAAAATGAAGAGAAAACATACCTAAACTTATGGGGCACAATAAAAGCAGTACTAAGGGGAAAGTTCATAGCACTATGTTCCTTCATAAAGAAATTGAAGAGGTCACATTCTAGCAATTCAAAGCACACCTAAAAGCTATAGAATAAAAGGAAGCAAACACACCCAAGAGGAGCAGATGGGAGGAAATAAGCAAACCTAGGACTGAAATCAATAGCTTAGAAACAAAGAGAACAATACAAAGAATCAATGAAACCAAGAGCTGATTCTTTGAGAAAATCAACAAGATATAGACACCTCTAGCCAAACTAACTAAAATACAAAGAGACAGTATTCAAATTAACAAAACCTGGAATGAAAAAGGGGACATAACAGCAGACATTAAGGAAATCCAAAGAATAATTAGGTCTTACTTCAAAATCCTGTATTCCACAAAATTGGAAAATCTTTTTTAAAATGGATGATTTTCTTGATAGATTTCAGTTACCAAAGTTAAATCAAGACCAGGTAAAGAATTTAAACAGTCTATAAAATCTAAGAAAATGGAAGTAGTCATCAAAATTTTCCCAACCAAAACAATCCCAGGACCACATGGTTTTAGCACATAATTCAAAAAGACATTCAAAGAAGAGCTAATAGCAATACTCCTCAAACTATTCCACAAAATAGAGAGAGAAGGAAAATTGACAAACTCATTCTATGAAGCTTCAATCACCCTGATACCTAAACCACACAAAGACTCAGGAAGAAATAAAATTTCATACCAATCTCCCTTATGAACAATGATGAAAAAAATAAAATATTTACAAACCAAGAACACATCAAATACCTCATCCAACATGGTCAAGTAGGCTTCATCCCAGGTATGCAGAGATGATTCAACATACAAAAATCCATCAATGTAATCCACCATATAAATAAACTGAAAAAAAATCATATGATCATTTCATTAGATGCAGAAAATTCCTTTGACAAAAATCTAACACCCGTTTATGATAATTCTTTAAGAGATCAAGGATACAAGGCCCATACATAAATACAGCACATATCTTTTTTTTTTTTTTTTTTAATCTTCCAGGCCTTTATTGGTTGAAGAGTAAAAGCAAACATGGGCATAAAGTAACATGATTCATGTGATGACAGAGCAGAATCAGGACACAATATAAGGTGAAAGCTGTGGAAGAGTTCCAATTTCCTGAAAGATGAAGACCGGGATGCCAGTGGTACATGTTGAAAGCTCAGTGCATGCCCATCGGGATCTTAGGGGTGAGAGGAGGAAGTGCACATGGCAGGGAGGAGGATCTTGCCTATGAAAAGCCACAACACAAAGTATCACAGAGAAAATTGAGTTACTTAAAATACAGGGAAACTGCTGTCTTGAGGCAGCTCATTTTACAATGTAAGTACCAGAAGAATTAAGAGAATAAAATGTGTACAGTTTAGATCACCCAGTTTGTTGCTGCAAAAAATCCCATGAGCACAGCTGGTACACATTCTCCCTTAAGTAAAGACAGAAACTAAGAGTCAATCTCTAGGACATTATCAGAACAAACAAACTAAATTACCAGAGGAAAATATTTGAAAGGGAAGAATTGTGGCACAGGAGGCATTCAGAGGTCCCAGTCAAGGGGGCAGGATCCCTTCCAGACAGCTCTTGCTATGCTGCGGTGTGGATTAGTGTTTGGCCATGTCCATGCCAAAGTTCACTAAGGAATTATTAAACCTTCAGAGCCCTCACTTGGACATCATGCTTTCCTCAGTTGATGCCACCACCACTCATGTAAGGAAGATTTGGATGAATAATGACCATAGCCTCCAGTCTTCCTAATCCTATTGTTGTCCTTTGAACCAAAGTGAAAGACATCAAGCCTGGCTCACCAGGACAACCAGGCTTCGTCTTGTAACCCCTGCTGGTCACAATCAGACAAGAGAGACTGCTCCCTGGCAAGAATATCCACAGTACTGATTTTACTCCAGAATTTTCCTCTTTTCATGTATGAACAGATGTCAGCTAAAACCCAGTCATCTGCCCCAAAACAGTGCTCAGACAAAGAGAGGACTATTGATTGACATCTGTTATTCAGGTCCATAGAAGCCAAGCAATCTCCATGAGCAAGACAATATTGTTAAGCCTTTTAACATGTGATTTCTGCACATATAGTACATGCTGGGAAATAAAAATGTATCTATTGCTACAAAACACAGTGATCAAAGATCACATCTTTTTTATTAATTTATTCATATTACATCTCAGTTGTTAGCCCATCCCTTGTATCCTCCCATTCCTCCCTCCTTCCTGCTTCCCCCCTACTCCCCTCCCCTATGTCTGTGACTGCGGGGGACCTCCTTCCCCTGCATATGCTCATAGGGTATCGAGTCTCTTCTTGGTGACCTATTATCCTTCCTCTGAGTGCCACCACGCGTTCCCATCCAAGGGACATGGTCCAATATGGGGCACCAGAGTTTGTGTGAAAGTCAGATCTCCTTCTCCACTTAACGGTGGAGAATGACCTGTCCGTCGGCTAGTCTGGGTACGGGTTCGAAGTTTACTGCCTATATTTTCCTTGGCTGGTGCCATAGTTTGAGGAGGACCCCAGGGCCTAGACCCGCCTGTAGTTTCCAGGACCCACTGGATCCTTCTATTTCCTCATTCTCCCAGGCTTCTCACACCTAAAGCCTCCATAGGATGTCCTCCCCTCTGACCCACTTTCCTGGTAGGTAAAGTTTTTCATGGGGGCATACCCCTTGAACTAGTGTCTCGATATAAGTGAATATATACCATTTAACTCTTTTTGCTTCTGGGTGAACTCACTCATAATGATAATTTCTAGTTCAATCCATTTGTCCACAAATTTCAGGAATTCCTTGTTTCTAATAGCTGAGTAGTATTACATAGTGTAAATGTACCACAGTTTCTTTATCCATTCTTCTACTGAGGGACACGCAGGCTGTTTCCATGTTCTGGCTATTATGAATAAGGCAGCTATGAACACGGTTGAGCACATGTCCCTATTGTGTGGTAGTGCATCTTCTGGGTATATTCCAAGGAGTGGAATAGCTGGGTCTTGAGGAAGCCCTATTCCTATTTTTCTGAGAAAGCACCAGATAGATTTCCAAAGTGGTTGTACTAGTTTGCATTTCCACTAGTAATGAAGGAGTGTTCCTCTTTCTCCACATCCTCGCCAGCATGTGGTGTCAGTTGAGTTATTGATCTTAGCCATTCTGATGGATATAAGGTGGAATCTCAGTGTCGTTTTGATTTGCATTTCTCTGATGACTAAGGAGGTCGAGCATTTCCTTAAGTGTTTCTCAGTCATTTGATATTCCTCTGTTGAGAATTCTCTGTTTAGTTCTGAGCTCCATTTCTCTATTGGGTTATTTGGTTTGGTGGTGTTTAATTTCGTTAGTTCTTTATATATTTTGGATTTTAGACCTTTGTCAGATGAAGGGTTGGTGAAGATCTTTCCCCAGTCTGTAGGCTGTTGCTTTGTTCTCTTGACAGTGTCACCTGCCTTAGAGAAGCTTCTCAGCCTCATGAGGTCCCATTTATTAATTGTTGACCTTAAGGCCTGGGCTGTTGGTGTTCTGTTCAGGAAGTTGTCTCCTGTGCCTATATATTCCAGACTCTTCCCCACTTTTTCCTCTAACTGGATTAATGTCTCTGGTTTTATGTTGAGGTCTTTAATCCACTTGGATTTGAGTTTTCTGCATGGTGACAAATAGGGGTTTAATTGCATTTTTCTACATGTAGACATCTAGTTAGACCAGCACCATTTGTTGAAGATGCTGTCGTTTTTTCCATTGAATGGATTTGGCTTCTTTGTCAAAAATCAAGTGACCATATGTGTGTGGATTCATCTCTGGGTCTTCAGTTCGATTCCATTGATCCACTAGCCTATTGCTGTGCCAGTACCATGCTGTTTTAATTACTGTTGCTCTATAGTACAACTTGAGATCAGGTATGGAGATTCCTCCAGAGGATCTTTTATTGTATAGGATTGTTTTTGCTATTCTGGGCTTTTTGTTTCTTCATATGAATTTGAGAATTGATCTTTCAATATCTTCAAAATATTTTGTAGGTATTCTGATAGGGATTGCATTGAATCTGTAAATTGCTTTTGGTAAGATGGCCATTTTTACTATGTTAATTCTCCCGATCCATGAACAAGGTAGATCCCATCATCTTTTGATGTCATTTTCAATCTCTTTCTTCAGAGATTTAAAGTTTTTTCAAATAAGTCCTTCACTTGCTTGGTTAGGGTTATTCCTAGATATTTTGTATTGCTTGTGACTATCGTGAAGGGAGTAATTTTCCCAATTTCTTCCTCTGCCTGTTTGTCATTTGTATATAGGAAAGCTACTGACATTTTTAAGTTTATTTTGTATCCTGCCAATTTGCTGAAGGTGTTTATCAGCTGTAGCAGTTCTCTGATGGAATTTTGGGAGTCACTTATATACACTATCATATCATCTGCAAATAGGGATAATTTGACTTCTTCCTTTCCCATTTGGAGCCTCTTGATCTCCTTTTGATGTCTAGCTCTGGCTAGAACTTCAAGAACTATATTGAAGAGATATGGGGAAAGTGGGCAGCCCTGTCTGGTCCCCGATTTTAGAGGGATTTCCTTGAATATCTCTCCATTTAATTTAATGTTGGCTATTGGTTTGCTATATATAGCCTTTATTATGTTTAGATAAGTGCCTTGTATTCCCGATCTCTCCAGAACTTTAAACATAAATGGGTGTTGGATTTTGTCAAATGCTTTTTTTGCATCTAAAGAGATGATCATGTGGTTTTTCTCTTTCAGTTTGTTTATATGTTGGATTACATTGATGGATTTCCATATGTTAAACCATCCCTGCATGCCTGGAATGAAGCCTACCTGGTCATGGTGAATGATGTCTTTGATATGCTGTTGTATTCACTTTGCAAGTATTTTGTTGAGTATTTTTGCATCAATGTGCATAAGAGAAATTGGTCTGAAATTCTCTTTTGGGGGGGGGGTCTTTGTGGGGTTTAGGTATCAATTTGACTGTGGCCTAATAGAATGAATTTGGTAATATCCCATCCATTTCTATCTTTTGGAATAGCTTGAATAGTATCGGTATTAGCTCCTCTTTGAAGGACTGGTAGAATTCTGCGCTGAAACCATCTGGCCCTGGGCTTTTTTTGGTTGGGAGACTATCAATGGTTGCTTCTATTTCTATAGGAGAAATAGGGCTATTTAATTTGTTTATCTGGTCTTGATTCAATTTTGGCAAATGGAATCGGTCGAGAAAATTGTCCATTTCCCTTAGATTTTCAATTTTTGTGGCATAAATGCCTTTAAAGTAGATTCTTATGATTCTTTGTATTTCTTCGGTGTCTGTTGTTATGTCTCCCTTTTCATTTCTGAGTTTGTTTATTTGGATAGTGTTTCTCTGTCTTTCAGTTATATTGGCTAACGGTTTGTCTATCTTGTTAATTTTCTCAAAGAACCAGCTCTTGGTTTTGTTGATTCTTTGGATTGTTCTCTTTGTTTCTAATTTATTGATTTCAGCCCTGAGTTTGATTATTTCTAGGCATCTACTCCTCTTGGGTGTTTCTGCTTCTTTTTTTTTCTAAAGCTTCCAGATGTGTTGTTAAGTTGTTTATGTGTGATGTTTCCAATTTCTTTTTAAAGGCACTTAGTGCTATGAATTTTCCTCTTAGCACTGCTCTCAATGTGTCTCATAAATTTGGGTATGTTGTTCCATCATTTTCATTGAATTTCAGGAAGTCTTTTATTTCTTCCCTTATTTCTTCCATGACCTATGTTTCATTAAGTAGAAAGTTGTTTAGTTTACATGTGTTAGTATGCTTTTTGTTATTTCTGTTGTTGTTGAAGTCCAGTCTTAGACCATGGTGATCTGAAAAGATACAAGGTATCTTCTTGTATCTGTTGAGGTTTGCTTCGTGACCAACTATGTGATCAATTTTAGAGAATGTTCCATGGGGTGCTGAGAAAAAGGTATAGTCCTTTGCGTTTGGGTGGAAAGTTTTGTAGATATCTGTTAGATCCATATGATTCATGACATTGGTTAATGAAGTTATTTCCCGGCTTAGTTTTTGATTCAAGGACCTATCCTTGAGTGAAAGTAGGGTGTTGAAGTCTCCCATTATTAATGTGTGGGTATTGATAAGTGGTTCAAGCTTTGTTAATAACTCTTTTACAAATGCGGGAGCCCTTGTATTAGGAGCATAGATGTTCAAAATCGTAATGTTTTCTTGATTGACTTTACCTTTGACGAGTACAAAGTGTCCATCCTCATCTCTTTCGATTAATTTTGGCTGAAAGTCTATTTTATTAGATATTAGAATGGCTACCCCAGCTTGTTTCTTGTGACCATTTGCTTGGAATATTTTCCCCCAACCTTTTATTCTGAGGCAATGTCTGTCCTTGTGGTTGAGATGTGTTTCTTGAATGCAGAAGAATGTTGGCTCATGTTTATGCATCCACTCAGTTAGCCTGTGTCTTTTTATTGGAGAATAGAGACCATTGACATTGAGAGATATTAATGACCATTGATTGGTAAGTCCCTTCATTTTTGGTATTTGTAACAGTTGAGATTTTGTGAGGTTGTGATTTTGTGATGTTATAGTTACCTATTTCCTATGTAGTTTTGGTTGTAGTTTGACCCTTTTGGGTGGAGTTTTCCTTCTAGTAACTTCTGTAAAGCCAGATTTGTGGCTAGGTACTGTTTGAATTTGTTTTTGTCATGGAATATCTTATTTTCTCCGTCAATGGTTATTGATAATTTCGCTGGGTATAGTAATCTTGCCTGGTAGCTGTGTTCTCTTACGGTTTGCAGAACCTCTGTCCAGGCCCTTCTGGCTTTCATGGTCTCTGCTGAGAAGTCAGGAGTAATTCTGATAGGTTTGCCTTCATATGTTACTCGGCCTTTTTCTCTTGCCGCTTTTGATATTTTTTCTTTGTTCTGTATATTTTGTGTTATTATTATGTGGCGGGAAGATTTTCTTTTCAGGTCTATTCTGTTTGGTGTTCTGTATGCCTCTTGTATGCTCATATGCATCTCCTTCTTCAAATTGGGGAAATTTTCTTCTATTATTCTATTAAAGATATTTTCTGTGGAGTCAGTTGCCTTCTCTTTCCTCTATCCCTATTATTCTCAAGTTTCGTCTTTTCATGGTGTCCTTGATTTCTTGAATGCTCTGTGTCAGGCATTTTTCAGATTTAGAATTTCCCTTGATGGATGTTTCCAGTTCTGCGATTATATCTTCAATTCCCGATATTCGTTCTTCCATTTCTTGCAATCTGTTAGATAAGGCCACCTCTGAGATGCTTGCTTTCTTTTCTGATGCTTCTTGATCACGTTTTTCTTCCGTGTGTTCCTTTATGATAGCTTCCATTTTTATCTTTAGGTCTTGAACTGTTTTAATGATTTCCTTCATCTGGTTATTTGTATTTTTCTGAAATTCTTCAAATGCCTCTTTATATGACTCTTTTAAATCCTCAGCCCTCTTGTTTGCCTCCTCCTGCATTTGTTTACAGATTTTATTTGTTTCTTCCATTATCATCTTACTCACTAAGGACTTGAGGTCATTTTCTTGTATATTAATTGTTGTTGGGTTCTCCAGGTTGTTTTCATTGGGATTGCTGGGATCTAGAGATGCCAACCAGTTTTGGTTTTTGTTAGCATTCTTTAGCTGTCCTCTTGTCATTTTGGTGATTCTGATGTGGGAGGTGGTTTGTAGTGACCTTCCTTGTTTGAGAGTGGATAGTTGATGCCTGATTACAGGTAGGGTGCCCTTGCCTGTGGGGATCAGGGAGTATTTCCCTGGACTAGGCAGGTGATTCAGATTCTACTCCTGGAGATTTTTCTCAACACCTTAGGCTCCAGGCTGAGTCATGCAAAGTAGGTTTCTGTTTGGGTCTTTTCACCTTACTGCTGTAATTCAGATCGGCAGTTTTGGGATCTAGAGTAAGGTCAGCACACACGCTCTCTGGTTGTGTAGGTTGATCCCAGCTGCCTGTCCTTCCTGTTGCTTTGTAGCCAATATCCCAGGTGGATCAGATCTTCTGGGCCATAGCTGTCTTTTAGCTCTGCCTCTATACTCTGTAGGAGCATCCAGCCTCTCCCATGAATTTGGGAGTTCTTGCTGGGTCTGCAGGATCTGACCCAGCTAGGATCTGCCTGTTGGAGATTACAGGATCAGTGCCTGGTGGGCCTGAGACATTATTGTTTCAGGCCACTGGCAGTATCCAAGGAGACAGCAATTTCCATGCCCCTGTAAGCCAGGATGCTCCCAGATTGCTTTAGATCAATAGTTAGACCCTGCAAGCATGACCCACAGCTCCCTGTATCATGGGAGGTCCTGTTGCGCCCACAAGAATGGACCCAGCTAGGTTCTGTTGTTTGGGGAGTGCTGGGTCAGTGCCGGCAGCCCAGGTGGGTGGCTGGCAACATTGGTGATTCAGACAGCTGGCAGGAATCCCCTGTATCTTCTCTTTCCACCAGTGAAAGCCAGGATGCCCCCAGATCGTTTTAGGTCAGCAGTTAAGCCCTGTGAGCACAACCCACGGCTCCCTATATCATGGGAGGTCCTGTCGCGCCCACAAGAATGGACCCAGCTAGGTTCTGTTGTTTGGGGAGTGCCAGGTCAGTGCCGGCAACCCGGGCGGGTGGCTGGTGACAATGGCGATTTAGACAGCTGGCAGGAATCCACTGTATCGTCTCTTTCTGCCAGTGACAGCCAGGATACCCCCAGACCACTTTAGGTCAGCAGTTAGACCCTGCAAGCACGACCCATGGCTCCCTATATCGTGGGAGGACCTGTCACACCCACAAGAATGGACCCAGCTAGGTTCTGTTGTTTGGGGAGTGCCGGGTCCGTGCCGGCAGCCCGGGTGGGTGGCTGGCAACAATGGCAATTCAGACCACTGGCAGGAATCCCCTGTATCTTCTCTTTCCACCAGTGAAAGCCAGGATGCCTGCAGACCGCTTTAGGTCAGCAGTTAGACACCGCAAGCAAGACCCACGGCTCCCAATAATGTGGGCGGTCCCACTGGGCTGTGGGAGCAATGTACGCTGGTTTCTAACTGTCCCTGTGTGCAGGGTTAATCCTTTGTGTCTGGCTTCAGAATGGGCCCAGGATGCAGTCTGCGAGCTAAGTTCTAGCTGTTTTTGGTGAGTCCCGCCACCTGTGTTTCCACTCGGGCTAGGCAGGTGACCTCCGCAGTTTGGCGTGGTGTGGTTGGAGAGGTTCAATGGTAGTTTTACCCTATTTGCTGAGGCTCCTCAGGCTGGGGGCTCTGGAAAATCCCCTCCCCAAATGGCGAGTTTGGGTTTTATGTGCCGGCTGCAGCTTGGTTGTGGATTCCATTTCAGAGTTTGGGGAGTGTGTTTAGCACCTCCGGGCTGTTGCTTGTCCCAGGGTTAGACCCACTGGTGGTCTGCGGAGTTTGGGGCCCCACTCACCTACAGTTCTCAAAATCCAGCAGTCTGTGGCTCCATTCATGTCTCTGGTCTCCTCGGAGTAGATCAGCTATGGTGCATACTGGTCAACGCCATCTTGGAATCCCATAGCACATATCTAAAACCAATAAATGCAATATACAGCAAGCCTGTAGCCAACATCAAATTAAATGAAAAGAAACTCAAAGCAATACCACTAAACTCAGGGAAAAGATGAGGCTGCCCCCTCTCTCTACATCTTCTCAATATAGTACTTGAAGTCCTAGCTAGAGCAATAAGACAACTAAAGGATATCAAGGAGATATGAACTGGAAACAAAGAAGTCAATGTATCCCTATTCACAGACACATGATAGTGACCCCAAAAATTCTACCAGAGAACCCCTGTAGCTGATAAACACCTTCAACAATGTGGCTAGATACAAAGTTAGTTCAAAAGAATCAGTAGCCCTCCTATATACAAATGACAAACAGGCTGAGAAAGAAATTATGGAAGAAATACCCTTCGTAGTAGCCACAAACAATATAAAGTATCTTCGTGTAACCCTAACCAACCAACGAAAAGACGTATATGACAAGAACTTCAAGTCTCTGAAAGAAGAAAATAAAGAAGATATCAGAAGATTGAAAGATTTCCTTCTCATGAATTACTAGAATTAACATAATAAAAATGGTCATCTTGCCAAAAGCAATCTAGATTCAATGCAATTCCCATCAAAATACCAACACAATACTTCACAAACCTTGAAAGGACAATTCTCAACTTTATATAGCTGAGACAATCCTATACAATAAACGATATGGAAGTATTTCCATCCCTGATTTCAAGCTGTACTATAGAGCAACAGTAATAAAAGCTGCATGGTACTAGCGTAGAAACAGACAGGTGGATAAATGGAATTGAATCAAAGACCCAGAAAAAAACCCACACACTTATGGACACCTGATTTTTGACAAAGAAGCCAAATCCATAATGAAAAAAAAATAGTATCTTCACAAATGGTGCTGGTCTAACTGGGTGTCTATGTGTAGAAAAATGCAAATAGACCCTATTTATCATTGTGCACAAAACTAAAGTCCAAGTGGATTAAAGACCTCAACATAAAACCAGAAGCACGAAATATATTAGAATAAAATGTGGGAAGAGCCTTGAGCTCATTGGCACAGGAGACAACTTCCTGAACAGAATGCCAACAGCTCAGGCTCTAAGATCAACAATTAATGGGACCTCATGAAACGTAAAAGCTTCTGCACGGCAAAGGATGCTGTCAACCAAACAAAACGACAACCTACAGACTAGGAAAAGATCTTCACTAACCCTATATCTAACAGAGGACTAATAACCAACTCAAGAAATGAAACATCAACAAACCAAATAATCTAATTAATAAATGGGGTACAGATCTAAACAAAGAATTTTCAACAGAGGAATCTTGAATGGCCAAGAGGCACTTAAATAAATGTTCAATGTCATTAGTTATCAGAGAAATGCAAGCCAAAACAACTCTGAGATTCCATCTTACATTTGTAGGTATAGCTAAGATCAAAAACTCAAGTAACAGCATTTGTTGGCAAGGGTTTAGAAAAAGAGAAACACTCCTCCATTGCTGGTGTGAGTGCAAACTTATACGACCACTTTGAAAATCAATCTGGTGTTTTTTCAGAAAATTGGAACTAGTACTAAGTCAAGACCCAGCTATACCTCTTCTAGGAATATATCCAATTGATGCTCCACCATACCACAAGGACAATTGCTCAACTATGTTCATAGCAGCTTTATTCACAGTGGCCAGAAACTGGAAAGAATCTAGATGTCCTTCAACTGAAGAATGGATAAAGAAAATATGGTACATTTACTCAATGGTATACTACTCAGCTATAAAACACTTACTTCAAATGGGACGAATGCAGATGGCCAATTCCCTATGAATGTTACATGTATAGAACTCATTATTCTCATCATTGTCACATGGTTCTCCCTGCCGTATGTAATTTGTTTTATACATGTGTAATAAAATAAAAGTATTAATAAAAATAAAATTTTAAAAAATCAAGGCATTGGGCAGATGGCTTTGTGGGTAGAGTACTTGTTACATTAGCATGCAGACCTAAATTCAGTGGCCCAGCACCTATGTTTAAAAAAAAAATCTGATGAGGTAGCATGAGCCTATAATATTAGCAATGGGGAAAGAGAAATGAGAAGAGCTAGGACAGTGGTTTTCAAGCTATGGGTCTCTATCTTTTTAGCAAACCTCTAGCTCCAAAAAAATTTGCATTACAATTTATAACAGTAGAAAAATTACATTTGTGAAATAGCAACAAAAATCTTTTTATGGTTTGGGGTCACCACAGAATATGGAATTGAGTCTCAGCATTAAGCAGGGTAAGAACCACCGATCTAGGTGCTTAGTGACCAGGTAATCTAACCAATCAGTAAACTCCAGATTCTGTAAGAGGTCTTCTCTTACAGAAATATTAATGATGAAGTAGAGAATGATGAAGGAAGACACCTTATATAACCCTCTGGCTTTGACGTGCACATGCACACATACACACACAGCCCCAAATCAACAATTGCACTCTAGATTCTTGCAGAACGGAGTATGGTAGTCTGATGTCAAAAAGTCTCGGGTTCAAATCCCAGCTCTACTCACTGAATGTGACCTTCTTCAACTTCCATGGCCCCTCCCAGTCTTCTTCCCTGTGACTTTGCTCACCAGATTACTCTTGCACAGAAGCACACAGAAGTTGTCCTTTGAGGGCTCCTACTGAAGTCATTAGTTACTCTTTCACACACAACTTTTCAACAAGGTGTCTGGTGGTAGGTATAAACTGCAATGAAGCTGGAACAAAAAAAAAATGTGCTCTGCACAACCTTTAGTAGTAGCCATGGTGCTCAGAATTGGGAGAGACTTTCTCCTACCTGAGCACCTTGAAAATACACTCTTTCCCCAGGTGAAGACCTGTCTGATATATTCATCACCCAAACCTGTGGTAAGCCATTTTCTCTGCCTTTATCATGTCACCTTGCAGCCCTGTGCCAGCATATGGTCTATTATGTGCAAATGATTAAACAGATTTTCTGCCATGAGTAAAAAATATATTTCCCACTGGATACATTGAAGAGTGTGTAACTTTTCCCCAGAAGTGTGAGCCTTGAATTCTAAGTGGCTATGTGGGACAGGTAGAAGAGAAAGCTGTTCTACTGATAGGCCCTTAATTCGTTTCTTCTATTGAGGTAAAGGATAATAATATCCAGTGTGCAATTTCTCCAGGTGGGAGAATGGGGAGTGGGGGAAGGGATGCTGTTAGAGTGCTACATGCTGAAACACCTTCCTGGTACTTGGAGGCTTATGTGTACATGTGGCCCTACTTGGGATGACCACTCCTGCCTCTTGCCTTCACCTGGGTATCTCATTTGCCACAATACTCAGCTCAAGTGTTGTTTGTTCCAGGTCATCAGGCCCTATGTTCACTCTCTCCCTTGGCTTTGTATTTCCCATGACCTCTAAAACTCCCAGGACTAATTGATATTAAAAACATTCATCTCATTGCATTACAGTTTTTGGGATTGCCCATTTTGCATGCTTATCCATGAACACACATTTATTTTAAATCTTACTGCCAGCACAGGCTGATTTATCTGCAGCTCACTCAAATTTCATGTAGACTCTCAATGAGGCATGGCCAATATTTATGAGTTTTTCATTTATTAAAATTAAAAAATATTGTGTGGCACATACACATGCATACATACGTGTATGGGGTTGTATATGTGGAGGCCAGAGGTCAACATCAGTTGCTCTAGATGTTATTTTTTGAGACAGAATCTCTACTGAGCCATGAGCTCTCTGTTTCTGCTATGCTGGGTGAAACACAGAGCCCTTGAGATCTTGCTGTTTCAGCCTATACTCCGCAGCACTATACTATAGATGCACACTGTTGCACCTGGCTTTTATGTAACTTTGTGGGGATCAAAACTCATAGTCTCATGCTTGTTCAAGCTAGTGCCAGCTCTAGTTACTTAATATCTTGAGGCATGCATACTTCATGTATGACACGTGCAAAACAGACTACAGGAAAGAACACAAAAATGGTATGTTATCTATAGAAAGTGGAGGGTTTTTTGCCTTTGATTCCGCTAAATTTATACTATTTTCAAGTTGTTAACTATAATAAACTTATAAAAAAGCAACTGAAGACTACTGAAATACCTGCCTGTTATCTAGTTACTAAATGACTCCAAGCCATTTTCCCAGCTCCTCCGAAATTGTTTCAGAAAAAGTATGTGGATTAATTGGGCTATTGTGTAGATTAAATAAAACCAAACATAAAATGCCTTTTGGAGTATCTGAGATATAGCATAACATTCAGTTTATGGGTAGTGGCTTTGCACATGAGTGCATGCATGCATGTGTACATGTGGGTGTATGTGTATGTGTGTATGTGTGTGTGTGTGTGTGTGTGTGTGTGTGTGTGTGTGTGTATGCACATGTAGAGGCCAGAGCTGACCTCCAGCATAACTCCTCAGGTGCTGTCGATCTTGTATTCTTTTCTTTTTAAATTTTTTGGATATATTTATTTTATTTTACCTGTGTATTTTGCTTATATATATATATGTCTGTGTATTACTTGAGTGCCTGGTGCAAAGAAAAATCAGAAGCCAACATTGAATACCCTGGAATTGGGGTTTGAATGATTGTGAGCATCCATGTGGGTTCTGGGAATCAAAGTCGGGTCCTCTGTAAGAACTACAACTGCTCTTAACCACTGAGCCATCCTCCAGCTACCATCTCGTTTTCTAAGACAAGGTTTCTCAGTGGCCTAGAGTTTACCAGTCTGCTGAGGCTTACCAGCTAGTAGGCCTGCTCTTCTCCCAAAAGCCACCATGACTAAGTTTTTAAAAACATGGCTTTGACAGATCAAACTAAGGTATGTAGCAAGCATTTTGCCAACTGGAGCTATCTTCTGCTCTCTTCCACTTCTTAACGAAAGTGGCTGGAGTTAGTGTTTCATGGATGTTCTTGCACGGGAGCTCATTAAGACACAGGATGTTTACAGGGAAGTGAAACAACGTGATGTTCTACGGAGAAGTGAACCATCCCATCCTGCAAGAGAGCTCCTTGTGCTCACGAAGTAAATAACTCAAAACAGCTTCAGGAAGTCCCTGGAATTAACCAGATTCTCTCCACCTCCAGCATATGTAAGCTATAAGGATTGCTGCTAATCACTTGTACACAAGCTGAGATGCCCGGGACAGCCTCAGGCCAGTTGAGGCTGTGGAATAAAGAGGACTCTGAAGGGACTCTGGCCAGTTAGAGCACCACAAGCGTGGCTCTGGCTGGCCTTGCCCTTTTCCCCAGATGCTCTCTACCTTGTTAAAAAAAAACCTATTATATTCCTGAAGCCCTATTGCCCCAAGCTCTATTTCCTTATTTGGCCACTTCTTCCTCCTGAGGCTGATTACCAAGGTCAGGCTATCAAAGTATTGAAGTCCAGGAATCAAAAACCCCCTTTGGCTCACCTAACTAACATGTCAAATTAAAATTAAACACCTCATCCTAATACAGGGTTTCCCCTTGTACCTTCATAAACCACGATTTGCCTATGTGCCATGTCTGTCTCCTCCTTTGTCCCACTCCCTGGGACAAATAACTGAACCCTAATCCCTTGTTCACTTCCTCTTCTCCCTGTCCTGTAGCTCTTGCCCATTGTCTCTCTGGGGCCAATAAATCTCTTTTGTGCTGAGAACTTGGTCGGAGAATGTGGTCTTGGGGGCCCTAAGCTTATTTGTTTTCATTCAGGCTCCATATATGTGTCTGTGGGGAATCCATCAAGCATGATAGCAGAAGACTTCCCAGTGTGTGTGCTCTGGGGACACTCTCACTACTGTCTGTAGTCCCATCACCCAGGCTTTCTAAGTAAGCCCAATAAACCCATTGGTTTCCTCAGGGTAGGTAACTCAGCACAATGAAACTTTGGTTGGTCGTTTGGAACCTTAGAAGGAGGATGGTAGACGTTGCCTCATCCCTGCATGGAGTTTGTTCTCAAAACAGGCATAGACAAAAAGCACAAGGCAGTGTAAGCAGGCGTTCCATGGTAGCTATTAATATCACTTCAGCCTAGTCAGAATGCAGGCAGCAAGACACGTGGAGCCTGAGGCATATGCGTGATTGATGCTCCTCAAAATGCAGCAGCCCATACATGATTCCAGCAGGAATTACCATCAAGACAGCAAAGTAAAAAGCCAACCTTCCAGTTGAAACATAAGACATTTTATAGCCATTGTCTCAGTTTCAGCTCACTTAGATTTTGCTTTTTTCCATTATTCATCTAGCAGTTGCATGCGTGGATTCATGTTTATATGTAT
>OU015747.1:79112838-79142711 GCA_907169655.1 Acomys percivali | reverse complement strand
TCTCTCTCTCTCTCTCTCTCTCTCTCTCTCTCTCTCTCTCTCTCTCTTAAATTTCAGATATAAAAGATAAAAACAACTGATTAGTAATCTAGGCATCACACCCCAGCATAAATGTTGCAGGTGTTATTCAGAGATCTGCTGCTGCCAAGTATGACAGGAACTGGAAGAGAAGAGGTAGCCCATGTAATTAATGCTTTCTTTGGATGTGGTATTGGAGTTCCTCTTGGAGACATGACACTCTGATTGGCATTGATGACTTAAACATGATTAAGGTTCTACTCCCTAGACATGGTCAGTGAGAAGACAGCCAAGAAACCAAATAGTCAGAATACCATGAAGTAAAGAGAGGCTGGTGAGTTTTATTGTTGTGCAGATACTTCCTTCAAAGTCAAAGAGTCTGTTAAGACTTGAGAAATAAACACAACTTAAAGTCTCAGGAAACTCCTGAAATGCATAAAAGTCACAAGACCCTGCCCTAAGGTTATATAAGCAGAAATCATGGCTGCAGGAAGAGACTCTTGGACATGCTGAGTGGCACGTAACTCAGGGCAGAAGCTCCAGGGATTCAATTTCCTTCATCATCACTCAGACCATGTGGGCTTTTTGGTAATTGTACTGTCTTTGAGTAACCCAGGCTTCTGTTTTTAAAAAAAAATCACTCACTCATATTCCTGTAAATAACTTCAATAAACCCATTGGCACACTAACGAGACTGGTGTGGATTCATCTCTTTGGTCTGTCATTGGTGCCCTATCTGGGTGACCAGGTGTTTGTTCTTGTCTCCTCAGGGAAAGTCACAGGACATGTATGAACTGGGGATATCAAGGATGGAGAAATCAGCTTCCTGATAAGTAAAGATGGTAAGGAAAGAGGTCATTCAGGGGAAAAAGTCACATTGATTAGCCTATTTTCTGATGTATATAACAAAACATCACAAACTGAGTTAAGTTATGAAGAAAAGAGCTCTGTTTGGTCTGTTGTTCTGGTCCACGGCTAAGAGCTGCCTCTAGGGATGAACTTCAGGATGATAGACTCCCAAGCCACTGCAGCATATAAAAAACAAAATATGCATCCTTCGTTTCATACAGTTACCAAGAGTCAATTATGGAGGCACCTCTCAGATAACTTTATGCACCCTGGTCACCTCCTAAAGGTCCCACTTCTATACACTACGGTTGCAACAATCCTGCCGCCTTTTAATCCCACACACTGGAGATCTCCAAAGTGAGTTTTGGAGAGGGCAGATGGCAGCTAACACATAGCCGATGCTGAGGCCCCCCCAAAGGGCTCCTTCCCTCTCTTCTTTGCCGACAATACCAGTCACACTTACAGAATCTCACTAGCATTTCCCTGTTAGCATTGCTACTTAAGCAAGCTCCCTAAATAAAATAAATGCTGGGTGAATCTAAGGCTTCTGTTATCACAGAAGAGCAACACATTAGCCTACAAATAGACTCAGTGCCTTTATTTATGATTAATTATTAACATGATCCATTTGAGCAGGTAGAGTGTCGAAATCATAAAGAAAACTGCTTCCTAATTAAAAACAGAGGGAAGGGTTCAGGATGGGAACTGTCCGAGGATTGCATCCCTGGGGCCAGAGATCAGGACTCATGTCCCAGTGATTGTGAGAAGCACGCTGTCAGGAAAAGAGTGCAGGGAGGGGCCAGGATAGTGCTTGAGAGAAGGAGGAAGAGAACAGAGATCAACTGAAGGCAGCTTCAGCTTATGCTGGCATTCATCCCATCTGGAAGCATGAAGCTGAGGGACTGGGAAGATGGCTCAGTAGGTAAAATGCTCACCACACAAGCACAGGGACCCATGTTCAAGCCCCAGAATGTATGGTTCATGCCTGTGATCCCAAAACTGGGTAACAGGCAGAGAAAGATCCTAGGGGCTTGCTGGCCATCTATCCAGTATAATGGGCAATCTCCAGGCTCTATGAAAGACCCATTCTTAAAGACACAGTGAAGAGAGATCAAGAGAGACACCTGATATCAACCTCTCTCTCTCTCTCTCTCTCTCTCTCTCTCTCTCTCTCTCTCTCTCTATCTCTCTCTCTCTCTCTCTCTCTCTCTCTCTCTCTCTCTCTCACACACACACACACACACACACACACACACTCACATACATACAGAGGATAGGACAGAAGAACCTCCCAATAATCAGGAGCCTTGGACTGAGGGGGACGGAGCGGTTATCAACAGGGCACAGGTAGGTAGCCACAGCCCCTGAAGGCCAGGGACCAGCATGGAGCCTAAGCTCATTGAGGAGAGTCCCAGACAGGTAATGGGTGTGATGTTTGGTTCCAGCTGTAACCAAGCTCTGATCTTATATTCCAGAGAGTATTAAGAGAATAGCCTCCATCTACAACACACAATGTTCTAAAGGCATGCCCTAGCCTTTTGATGTGGTGTCACTGACAACGTTCACATTCAAGAACCACACAATTGAGCTACAGAAAACAAAACCATCAGAGAGTCTCATAGTTTGCTGCTGCTGCTGCTGTTGTTGTTGTTGTTGTTTTATTTTATGTGTACAGGTGCTTTGCCTATATGTATATATATGTGTGTATGTATATGTGTATGTATGTATGTATGTATGTATGTATGTATGTATGTACATCATGTGTATGCCTGGTGCCCACAGAAAACAGAAGAAGATTTTACTTCTACTGGAACTGGAATTTTAGGTAATTGTGAATTGCCATAAAAGTGCTCAGAATCAAACTCAAGTCCACTGAAGCCAATACTCTTAGCCACTGAGCCATCTCTTCAGCCAGGGTTTTATGTTGTAACTATGTTAAAAAAAATTATGTTAGCTAAAGTCATAGTATAATCTAGGCCACAAGCTTCCTAATAATTGAATTCACGTTCTCTTGCATAGCTTTGATAGTAATGTTCTTGTTTTTGCAATTAAATACATAAATAACCTGAAGCAAGATATTTACAGAAAAACAATTAAGTATTTACAAAAAAATTAGGGGATGAAGAGATGGGTTCAGAGGTTAAGAACACTGTCTGCTCTTCCAGAGGTTCTGAGTTCGGTTCCCAGAAACCACATAGTGGCTCACAACTGTCTATACTGGAATCGCATGCCCTCTTCTGGCATACAGGTGTACACATGAATAAATCTTTAAAAACAAAGCAGATTTTTAAAAAACATGAATGCATATACAGGCACCAAGATTAGCCTCGATAGTAAAATAAATAAAAGATATGCACAGAAGAGAAATGAGAATACTTTTGTCGTTTTACAGTTTCCTCTGAACTTAAATAGTCTTCCATCCTGGATGGAGGACCTTTAAAATTCAAGAAGTAAACAATTCAGAACTCTCAGATGTTCCCTGAAAGTAACAAGATCCAAAATGTCCCTCTTTCCTCAAGGTTGTATAAGCAGTGAGGACTCCTTGAGGAGAGAGGCTCCAATCCATTAAGGTACTTGCACATTGTCCAGAGAGCTGCCAGAGTGCAGCTTCTATGTGTTGTCATTCATGCTAGGGCAGGCTTTCGGTGATGCAACTGCCTTTGAGTCACCTATGCTCCTGTAAGTAGCACCAAGAATCTCATTGGTTCACCAAGTTGGACTTTGGTGCAATCGTTTCTGTAGTCTGTTGTCAGGTGCCCCATTTGGGGCAAAGGAGTGTTTGTTCATGTGTCCAAGGAAAAGTTTCACATAAGACAAAAAGACTTTTACGCAAACATTCACATAGCATCTCTCATAACAGCAAAAGAGGGGAGTCATTCTAAATGTCTTTCAGCAGCTGGGTAGATAAACAAAATGTGTGTCTATTGACACAATGGAATGAGTTCACTCCTTTCCTGAGATTTCTGATATTAGAGCCAATCTGAAGGTCAGCATCCTTTAAACTCAGCAGAAGAGAGCTCCTGATCCTGTTGGCAAACACAGAGTGATCATTACGGTGTAAAAATCAAACCACATTAATGTCCTTAATTTCTTCAGTTTCCATGTTAGTCATGACTGCCACCACTGCACAGGCTGAACTGAGCAGTCCTAGTGCAACATCTTGATCGTCTGCCCCTCGCAAACAAAACTACCAGTCATATGCTGTGAAGTCGGTAATAGTTTGTAGTGCCCCCTCCCTTCCCTGCTCACAACTTTACCAACAGCATATCTCAATGCAAATAACGAAAAACCAAATTACAAACATAAGCCGACTTTGTTTGACATAATTAGTGAATTAGACATCAGAGAAAATCCACTTCTTTTCACAGCTCATCTGCCTCCTCACTTTGAACTCCCCACCTCCTTCTTCACCTAACACTAGGAAACAAAGGTTCCGGCAACACAAAGTGAGAAAGGGTTTCGTTAACTGCAGAACAGTTATACAGCCATTGAATTAGTTTTTAAATGACATCAAGTATCATCTTTTCTCAAACTGGATTAGTTTTCCCTAAGGAAATAAGGCTGAGGCTGGGGCCATAGCTCAGGTGGTAACGTGTCTGCCAAACAAGCAAGGGGACTGAGTTCAGGTCTTCAGCACTCCCTCATGGCAGTCACTCATGGCAGCATGTAGCTGTAATCTCAGTGCTGGGGAAGTGGAGACAGGGGCATCACTTCATCTCACCGGCTAGCCAGTCAGTGAGCTTCAGATTCAATGAAAATCCCTGTCTCACAAAGCAAGGTGGGAGACATCCTATTTTGACCTCCACCCTCAATACACGTACACATACACACACATAGATACACACACACACACACACACACACAGACAGACATGCTCATACACATGCAAGCACACCCTAATAAAAATATCTGTATACCACACACAAGCAAAGAAAAGGAAGCTGAGCATAATTCCTAAATTAAAATTTATCATAAATATATGTGCTTTTTTTTCACTAGAGATTTTTGAAAGAATTCTTGGGAACTGAAACACCCAAGGATGTTGGTCTCATCAGGACTCGGTGTCAGGTGTCTTCAGGCTTGACTCTTTCCTTTGCTAGTTGTGTCATCTCGACAGTTCAGGCAACTTTTCTGTGCCTATTTACATGTCTCAAATATAGACAATGTTGTGAGACTCCAATGAGGTAATTCCTCTAAAGTGCTTGGAGCTGTGTCTATCACCTAGGCAAGGCTCAAAGCAGTTTGTATCATTATTCTGTGCGTACAGCTCAGATGGAAAGAACAGCCATATCCTCGTCCGACCTCGGCATGTACACGGTAGAAGCATCGGAGGCCACTGCTCTGTGCTTTCATTACCTACCATTTGCTCTATCCGCCCAGCACTGCTGTGTCCGTGACTGATGCACAAGCAGATGGCCTGGAATGGACCACTCTGTACGGTAATCACTTGGCTGTGGAGTAAGAGGAAGCTAACTAGTGCCACTGTCCACAATAGAGAGCCAGAAGAAGGGACCATGAAGGAGGACAAAACAAGGAGAGAAAGGGGACTTCTCGGTTTCCCCCTTATATTGCTTACTACCCTAATGTCTGTATTCACTCAGAGTTTTCCCTTGAGAACTAAAATCCCCAAGCCTTTAAGCTGCTTTCAGCAGGACTCGACTTCTGATGCCTTCTGACTCTTTTCTTTGCTAGCCTCTGAAAAGTCAGCCATTGGCACGCACTCTTCTCACCGAAAGTGACCTTGATCATGGGCGCTGCAGAGGCCCCCCAAAAAAGACTTTTGTCACTCCTCTTGGTTCCACACCAGAACCAGGTGGTAAGAGCCTACGGTTGAAGATACCACATACCTTGGTTGTAAGATTTACAGAAAGGAAAGCAAGCTGGAACTGAGATGGCAACTTCTTCCTTGATAGCTTTTTTTCATAGGGCAGAAGATGCTATTCAGATGGATGGGGAGGAAAAAGCTTAACAGTCTTACTCGCTTTGAACCCTATAAATCAATACCAGCATGCCAGGCAACATGAGTCCATTTATTCCATAATGTCCCAAGGTTGTGCGGGTAGCCAACTGATGTGGTTGGATCTGAATCCCACTCATTCAGAAAGAACTCATGCATGGCCCAGTAAACCCAGTCAAAAATATATGACAGGTAAAGTCTTGCACCCTATGCAGGGAGAAATTACTACTGTTTAGTTAAATAGTCAAACGATTTTCTAAACATCCATGCTTATACCCATAGACAAATGTTACATGTAGCCTTTGCCATGAATAGAAGCAGATGCAGAGAATCAAAGCTGTTCAAGGTATTAAGAATGCACAACCCTGAACATGGCATTTATACCACCCCTCTAAGGTTCAGAGAATATCATGAAAAAATTAAAAAGAATCTAAGAGCTAGATAATAGGGGGAAAGGGATGCACAGTGCTATCTTGGCATGATGGCAAGGCATCACATATTGAACTCATCACACCTGTGAAGTCACAACACACTAAGCCTGCAAAAGACTGGCCCTGACAACAGTTGGTCAGAGACTGGGGAAGGACTCATCAGGATCTCTCTATCCCTGCTGAACCACAGGCTATTTATGGATTCTTGAAGAAAGAGTCATTGTCGGCAATTATGTTTCTACTGAAAACCCACTAGGCTCCAGTGGATACCTCCAAACCAATGTTCACATAGATCTCCTTGGCCAAATTCAGAGGCCCACAAAACAATACAAAACAAAATGACATGAACATGGGAAAGGGTTTCTAAAAGGAGGGGTTGGCTGAGAAATGGAGTGAAATCAATTTGAATAAATTTGATAGATGTGGGAAAATGTTAATAAATAAATAAATAAATTGAATTAATTAAAAATGGCTGAAGTGGAAAGATCGTGAATTAAGACCAGCTGGGGATACATAGTTACACATACACACACACACACACACACACACACACACACACACACACACCAACAACAACAACATTGGGTTGTTTTCTTGTTTTCTAGATGCCTTAATAATTACTTCTGTCACACTTGTACATTTGCACATGCGTGTGCTCAAGTACACGTGTGTGTGTGTGTGTGTGTGTGTGTGTGTGTGTGTTTCCATCTGTGCTGGCTAGCTTTAGCTGTAAATCTGACACAGCCTAAAATCACCTGGGAAAAGCATCTCCATAGAGGAACTATCTAGATCAGGTCAGCCTGTGAGGGATTGTGGGAAACTGTCCTTGATGGTTAGATGATGTGGGAAGACCCATCATGAATATGGATGGTACCGTTTTATGGTCTGAGGCTTGGGATATATAAGAGTGAAGGAAACTAGCTGAGTGCTTAATCTATCTGCTCTTGACTGAGGATTTGCTGTAACTAGGTCCTTGAGTTCCTGTTTTGACTTCTCCAAAATGATAGAATTATAAACAACAACAAACCCTCTTTCTTCTCCTGTGTTCCTTTTCTTGCAGCAATAGAAACGATACAAGAATGCCATCTAGTACTCAAGATCTCTGAGCAACATACTCTTGACTTACAAATGCAGAAACTGGGCTCCAAGACACTTAAGTCCATGTACAAAGTTGCTTGTCTTATATGTCAAAGAAGCTGGTGGTTCAAACACAGATCTATCAAGTGCATTTGCTGCAGGAGCTCATGTTATCAACCTCCCTGAAATCAGGAAGGTATTAAGGACAGTTGGGGAGGTTAGGGCTATGTAATCAGTGCTTCAGTCACAACTGAATCTCAAAGTTATCTTCACCAGGACAGTGCAAATATAACAATAGTGATCTAGTGCAATGGTTCTCAACCTGTGGGTCATGACCCCTTTTTTGGGGGGGCTGAATAGTTGATATTTACATTACAATTCATAACCATAGAAAAATTACAGTTGTGATGTAGCAACAAGATAATTTTATGGTTGGGGGGGTCACCACATGAGGAGCTGTGTTAAAGGATTGCAGCTCTAGGAAGGTTGACAACCACTGCTCTAGTGCCTCCTAAAGGAAGGCTGTGAGCTTTTTAGAACACAGTGTCATAAGAAGATCCACCCAGGGAACACAGAAAAATCATTTCCCCAGTCAACTAAAACACCCTTTAGAATTACTGTGAGTGGCTCACATATGTTTGCTCAAATCTGTTCTTTCTCTCTTAAGACAAGCACATGTGTCTATGCATTCACTTACCTTATGTTTGCAGGCTACAGCAGAGTTGGCACTCAGAAAACAGCCCTATTAGTCAGTGTTTTCCAGAGGACACAACAGAATTGAATATATATAATATATATAATATATATAATATATATAATTATATATGTCCATTTCATATTTTATATATGTGTATATAATATATAATATTATTAATATATATTAATATATTATTAATATAGGTCATGATGTGAATTGCTAGGACAAGATAATCTTCAGATACTCCTTTTCAACTAATCTCCCTTGCTGTCACAGGGAACCACACTTAGTGCTTCAGCCGATAAAGATCTGAGACTCCACTCTTGACCTCAGGAAGCATAAAGCATGGCTGTTCACACAGGAAACCAGTTGCCTTGCAAGCATGAGGAACTGAGTTAAATCATAGAATCCATGTATTTAAGAAGAGGGGTGGTAGCATGCCTTTTCAATGGCAGCTCTGGGAGACAGGTGGATCCCTGTTGCTAGCTAGGCAACCTAGCCTACTCAGCAAGGATGGGCCATGGAGAGACACTGTTTCAGAAATGAAGATGGACAGACACTGAAACAATGACACACCTGAGTATGTCTTCTGAACTCCACACACATGCACACAGTGGTACAGAGAGTGTATGAGAGAGAGAGAGAGAGAGAGAGAGAGAGAGAGAGAGAGAGAGAGAGAGAGAGAGAATATGATTAGGGGAATATGAGAGAGGGAGAATAAAGAATACAATCCATGAGATAATGTGGCAGAGAAGAGACTGACACATTTGCCAAGGGAACACCAGCTAGGGCCTAGAAGTAGATCTATAGTGGGAAGAAGATGCTCCCTAAGTTTGAATCACCAAGAAAGATGTCTAAGACTCCAGTTTCCTCTCTGCATCTCAAGAGCATTGCAAATATCTGGGACGCTGACAACACAGTGACAGCATAGAGTCTTCTTAGAGAGAAGAAATGGCAGGTTAAGAAAAGGAACAGAATCTCATAATGGATATCTCCACTGCTGAAAACAGAGCTTGGGAGAAACAGATGGATGTTTGCCAGCCTGTGCTTTGGGAAACATAGCCAAGCAGGCTGACAGACCTGCCTGGACCTTGCTAAGATGAAAGTTTACAAGCCTTCTGGGGAAAAAAATGTAGAAGAATGACTTCCTTACTTGGGAGGAGGTATTCCTTGTAAATATTAATTGTCTTTATAAAAATGTGACCTTTGACTGGGAAGATGGCTCAGCCAGTGAAGTGCTTGCATTGCAACCATGAGAACTTGAGTAAGAACCCATGCAAAAAGCTAGACATGATGAGGCACACTTATAATCACAGATCTGAGGAGGCCCTGCCACGTGGATCCCTGGAGCTCACTGGCCAACCAGCTTAGCTTGCTTGGAGCATCCAAGATACTGGTGAAAAACCCTGTGTCAAAAACCAAGGTGGCTTATTCTCGAGGAAGGAGAACCAAGATTGGCCTCCAGTTCCCTCATGCACATGCACACGTTACACATGCAACAGCACATGTATGTACACCCACACATGTATGAACACACACATGTGAGCTTTGAATTCCAGCAGAACTAGGCTCAAAAATCTTCCTTCTCTACCTTCCAGTTGTTTCACCTTTCCACATCTCTGGTTTTCAAATTTTATTTAATAAATTTTCATGGGACTGACAACAGCAGGGATCAATAATTCATAGTTCTTCCATTTTTGCCAATAATTAATTTTGCTTGTATTTCAAGACAGCCAAGAGTTTTCCCCATTACCTGATTTGGAGATCTATAATATCTGAGAGCTCATCTCAACATGTATGTCTGTTTTGTGCTATTTAAACAACACCTGATGTGGGGTAGTTTTATAAAGAATAGAGACTTACTGTTATAGCTGTGGCAAACAGGAAGTCCTAAGTCAAGGGTCTGTCTTCGGTGAATGCCTCTTTGATCATCACCCTGTAGATAGAAGAGTAGAGGGAAAGAGAGAGTGTGCAAGAGAGAATGGAAGAGGGATCCATGCTGATGGTGATGACCTCACTCTTGTGATGACAGTACTAAGCCACTATGCTCTCTGCAAGAGTAAATTGACAATGCATGCTTGCCCCTTTTCAACATCTTTGCTCTAAAAATTAATTGGGTATCCAAAACATGTGGTGGAGTGGCACATTCAAATCACAGCCCAATTCAACAAGAGAGCATTATATTCTGTCCCCTTCATTGCTCAAGAGCTGTAGATGATCACATGACCAAAGCCAAGAGAAAAAAATCACCCAGAGAAAATGGCCTATGCAACTATCTTGTGTACTTGAAGAAAATCACACTTTTCTCCTTTAATAACAATGCAAAAATTGGGACTGGGAGAAGGCTGGTTGTAAACTTCTTGCTTTCAAAGCACACGGACCTGAATTTCATCCCCAGAATCCATGTGATGACAAACATCTGTAATCCCAACTCTGGGAAAGCAGAGACAGATGGATCCCTGAGCCTCCATGGCCTGACAATCTAGCCAAATCAGTGATTTCTAATCTAGAGAGAGACCCTGTCTCAAAAACAAAGTGGAGGGCAGCTGATAAACATCATCCAAAACTGACTTCTGGCCTCTGCAAACATGTATACAAATGTGCATCTACATACATACACATGCACACACTCAGACACAAATGTATACACAAAGACACATACAGACATTCAAAATTAAACATTTTTTTACTTTTTATTGATTCTTTGTGAATTTCACATTATGCACCCTAGTTCCATTCTTCCCCTTGTGCATGGAAAGCACTTCATCATGAAAAAAAATAGTGTGTCACAATGTGTCCCACAGCATTTCTCTCTGTCCAGACATCTTCTCTTGCAAATGTTCATTGCAATAAGCATTGGTCTGCTTTGAGATCTCTGACTTCTGTAACACCATCACCAAGATTTTTTTCCCAGTTATCCTGTTGTTGCCTGGTGTCATGGAAATCCTGCAGCTTTGGATCAGCAGGATCCCTTTCATGCATACCAACTGTTTGCAGATAATGTAGATTTGGGAATGGGCCAACTCAGAGCCCTTGATCTGGGCATGAGTGAGACTAGGATGACAATGACACACAGATGAATAGATCAAAGATTGAATAAACACTCTGTCCAAATACAATTAGGGTTATTAAGACAGTGACCACTGAGCAAAGGCAAATATGTTGATGGGCTCTTTTCATTCAACTTTGATTGTTTAGATAGAGATTGGCAGCCCTCTGTAAAATATCTTATAATAATTATAATAATTTTTCACAGGATTTATGGGCACAATCACTGTCACAGGCAATCATCTTTGTCACTGTGGTGTGAAAACCATTATAAGCAGGACTTAAACAAAGGGGCCAGCCTGGGCTGCAACATGATTGTTCAGACACTGACTTATGGATCTTGTATAAAGCACACATCAGAAAATATTGTCTTCATAGACCCCTAGCAGATCTTTAAGTAGTTAGTTTCAGAAAGCAATTTTAGCTCTCATGGCTGCACAGATCAGATGCTTAGTAGGATCTGGATGTGGTGTTTTGCTTGCCAACCTTGATATGGTCATAGGCTTTAACAGAATCTCCAGAGTTATCTCATCTAGCCCCTAATGGGAATGCTCCTACAAAAGAAAGGTCTACTTGTTCATGACCAATGGGAAGGAAGTAAGAGCAGACAGGGAGGGAGGGAGGAAAGAAGAGAAAGAAAGAAAAGAGAGGAAAGGACCAAATAGACAGAATGAAGGAATGGGGATAAAGGGAGGGAGGGAGGAAAAGAGAGAGGTGGGAGGGAGGGAGGAGAAGGAAAGAGGGAAGGAAGAAAGGAGGAAGGGAGAGAGGGAAGGGTAGGAAGAGATGGAGGGGTAGGGAGGGAGGGAAGAAGGGGGGAGGCAGAGAAGGAGGGAGGGAGGGAGGGAGGGAGGGAGGGAGGGAGGGAGGGAAGGGGGTATAAAGTAGTGAGAAAGAGAAGGAAAGAAGAAAAAAGACCCCCCTTTTTCTACCTCTTTTGTATTATTCCGTGTCAACATCAAGAGGTTTGGGCACATCCTTACCTTTTACACATTTCCATTTACTTGGTCGTGAGTTTACTAGAAGTTGGCTTCCTAGAAGTGAAATGGGATGAGCAGCATCACTACCAGTGCCTGCATGGTGCACTCTTCACTTACGTGCGATGAGGTGTTCAGGGCAGAAGCTATAGAACACAGCACTGTCGTTTCACCTTCACACAAAACCACCAAAGGAAATCGAGTCCGCAAGACATAAAAGGCCACTTTTTCTTTTCAAAATTGCTTTACATATTTTAATTCTTGTATTTCCCTTGGGGTTAGATATTTCGGTCACACGGTTATCCAATTAAAATGAAAACTCTTTGCTTTATACTTTAGGCGAGGACAGCTGCCAGCTGCTAAGTTTTATAAAGTCTTTAATCTTATCCATAAATATTTAACAAGACCTGGTTGGTACACAGACCAGAGCAAAGTAAGAAATCAAAAGGGAAAATCTTAGGAGTAACCTCCGTTTCATGTGAAAGCCACATAAAACAAAAACAGAACAACCATCCTCCTCCTTTAAAATATAAAATATTTCTGAGTATTTTGATCACTCTTTAGCCTGCTTGTCCTCACAGATGTCCTAGAATGGCCAGATTATAAAAAGATACTTAATGAGAGTGTCTGTGCCCTTTTCTTCAGTTTGCTGCCATTTGTTTCAGAGCTGGCCTCTGCTGTTTCCATGGAAACCCAGAGGGAGGATCTCTAAGAACTTCAGCAGCATTTGACCTTAAAGACCACTGTGTCAGTGTGTGTGTATGTGTGTGTGTGTGTGTGTGTACATACATGTGTTGTATTATGTATAAGGCACATGTATACATGTATGTGCTGGTATGTGTACTCACGCATAGGCAGGGGAGAGCAGAGGAAAACATCATGTGTCCCGCTCTATCAGTCTCTTCCTTATTCACTTGAGCTAAGGTCTCTTACTGAACCAGGATGTAGCCTAGCAGTCAGCAAGCCCAGAAATTCTCCTGTCTCAGGCCCACACAGTTCTCAGATTAGAGACACACCCATGGCTTTGGTTACTGGGATTCAAAGTCAGCTCCTCATACTTGCACAGCAAATGTATTTACACACCACACTAAGTCAGCTCACCAGCCCAAGAGCCTCCCCCTTTTTAATCATCATTGGTATGCATGCACAAGGATACACGCACAGACAAACACACACCTTTCTGCCTGACAAGCAGCATTCTGTACATCTTTGTCATAACATTCCATACCCACTAAACCTCACACAGTAAGCAACTAAATACCCCCACCCATGTGCACAGAGACAGAGACAGGGAGGGAATTTACAAATAAGCCACAAGCCAAAACTGTTTACACACAGAGAGACAGAGACAGACAGAGAAATTACAAATAAGCCAAAACAATACACTTCCCTTCTTATACTCAAGAATAGAAGCGTGGACCTGCGTCTCATGGGCTTTAGACTTCATTCCCCCTCCCGTCACTTCCTTAGTTCCATTCTGCAAGCCTCGTCCTTTATATCAGTCCTCCCTTTCACCTCTCCCTAGGACATCCAGGTCCATACCAGGCATGCCAAAGGAGGCACTGACCCATCCTTTAGACCAGGTTTCCTAACTTGCTTCAGTAACTATCCGATCTCAGAACATAATAACTATTGCTGGTAAGAACCCTTCCATGCCAACTGGCATCTTCAGCTGTGCCCTAAGCTCTCTTGATTACGTCTCTACTCCTTCCACAAGTGAGCAGCAATCAGTCGTCTCCACTGCCGTGGAGATGGTCTGCGCCCTCGTTACTTTTCTCACTGCGGTGACAAAACACCTGACAACTGCCGCTTAAGGGAGGACCGAGCTTGTTCTGGCTCACAGTTTGCAAGTGCAGGGCATCATGGATGGGAGAGAGTGACAGCAAGAGTATGAGGCAGCTGCTCATGCTGCATTGACAGTCATGACACAGAGAATGGCACCTTCTCTTTTTTTCTTCAGTCTAGGACCCCAGCATACTAGATGATGCCACCCACATTCAGAATGCATGAGTCTTGTGACTTCGATGAACACACTCCAGAAACTCAGTCACAGGCATGCCCAGAGGCTCTTCGTCCAGGTGACTCTTGATCTTGCCAAGTAGACAATATTTAAACGGAATGAGGGACAACCTAAGATGGTGTTTTAGTTAGAGTTGCATTTAGTTAGTGTGTTTATTATGAGTGGTGCTATCTCTAGGTAGGTGGTCCTGGGTTGTATAAGAAAGCAGATCAATATAGCTTTAATGAATTATTTTCATCTGGGTGGAAAGTACTCCCTTCAAGAGCCAAAGGCCACCTAACAAACAAACAAACAAAGACACGAGAAGTCCTTTTATTGAGTCGTTGGCTAGGTTGTCCAAGAAACCCCAAACATATAACCTATTGATGTTGCTCTGGGTTTCCCCTAGGAGATGGAAGGTAGGACCTCATTGATGAAGACACACCATGTATGTCAGAAACAGCCCAGAGACCTCTTAGCTGCAACTGACCTGAATGTGTCCTCCTTCAGGACTAGCTTTCATGGCACTCGAAGGCACCATGCAAACTTACAAAGGAGAGAGGTGACCAACAGTCTTAATCAGTGATGGTGTCCATAAACTACAACAATGACCTTGATGGCATGCTGCACCGATGGGCGGGGCGCATAGTGACGCGTATACTCTGGCAGCATCAACAGCTTTCTAATTGGACTTAAGGCCTACTTAACAAGAGGAATTCCATGCCTGTACTGGAAACCCAGTTCACTACTCAGTGTTAGTGACATCATGGTTATTGGAGGCAAATATACAACCGTTAACTTACTAAACCAGCACAGACCCTAAACACAATCTATAAACATTTGTCCTTAGATTCACAGGTAGGTTTAGTCTGCATCCCTCACCAGGGAAAACTTCTCTTTTCAACAAACAGAGACCATCACAGAAAACCACAATCAATTAATTTGCAGACAGGTGAAGCAGAGTTCCAATAGACACATGTACAAACCACTCCCTCTCCTAAGGGAAATATTTTGGGGGAAGGGACAGAAAGATTTTAAGAGACAGAGGACCAGGGAGTTTGCTATGAGAAACCACCCATCAAGTCTCAATAGCGGGCCTCTCTAAACATGAGTTGAATAAGGATGACTGTTGTGGATATGAAAAAAGCCCATTAGGACTCAACTCTACACAAGGAACTACAGGGAACTGAGGAAGGCTGGGGGTGCCAGCGGGAGTTTCTTAGAGACAAACACACCAATTAGTTGTCCAGTGCCAAATGGTCAGTCCCCAAAACATGCACACATGTAACATGTATACTGAACAAGTTATATTTGGGATATGTATATATAGAGAGAGAGACCTTATGCCAAGGTGGAAAACACTTTTAATTACTGAGCCATCTCCGAAGCCCACCAATAGGTTTTAATTTTTTTTAAATATTGCATTGCCTGAGTGCCAGGAGGTGCTTAAGTGCATCATTTATTAATTCACCTGGATGAAGTCCCATTTTTGAGTAATAGACATGCTATGACTTTTCCAAAGTCTGCCATCCCCAAAAGGACAAACTTGCGTTTACCTTCTATGGCCTGACATTTGTTCCAAATGTATTTTCCCTTTTTATTTGCGAGTCTCCACCTCTCAAAATACAGGAATTACAAGCAGGCCACCACTCCCACCCAGTTTTTCCACATGGGTTCTATAGATCTAAAGTTCTTCTACTTGCATAGCAAGCACAGACCCATCTCCAACCCCCTCCCCACCAAGAATTCTTATCACTCTAGTTATGTTTCTACCCATGTGTACTTTGCCCCAAGATGCTGCAAAACATGATCTTTATCCTATAAATACTTCCTCATTCATTCGTGTCCCCTGAGAAACTTTAGTAGCTCTTGGCCAAGGGCATTGCCTGCAGGTACCACCTGCTCTCTCCCCACCCCCAAGTTGATAAAGAAGAAAATACCTAAGATCCATTTTGTCAAACCTCGGAGAACCTGTGTTCACACACACTCCCTGCATCTTCACTCCAGTACTATAAAAGGTGTTTGGATTTTTCTGTCACCCCCATCTGGCGCTTCATTACACTATCCACACGACATCCTCCCTCCTTGACATGCCTCATCCCTCATGTAATGATGATTACCAGTCCTGAGTGCCTCCCTCTTCTCCAGGGCAGAGTCTCACAGACCTGGCTTCGGATGTATTTATCATTTCTCAATGCCATTTCTTGCCTTAATTAAACTCAGCCCCGGGACATCGGAAACCAGAGACTTCATATTTTCTTCTTTCTGATGAAAGCAATATTGTTTCCTGGGGGAAATAACCCCCACTCTTACCTCTCATCCCTCCTAAAACTGCTAGTTGTTTCTTTTTTCTCAAGCATTCTTTGTCCTGTGTTTTCTCATTTCTGTTTCACTGTGTGTTTCAAAGTTTGATTTACATTTTAATGGCTTCCGAGTCAAAGACAGGAAATGAATGGGAAGCAGCTTTCATTTCCTCCATTTTCAGGGCCAGTTCCTATCATTTTTCCAAAGCATTGAAAAGCAGCTATTTTTTCATTCTTTATGATCTTCAAGAGAGACCCTTACTGTTATTTATACAAATGGATGGAAAGAAATCTGACTGGTTACAGCAGCTCTCAGCTATCTGAGAGCTACAGGAATGAGGCGTCACAGATCTTAAGGCTCAGTTAATGGCTGTCCATCTAAGCAGCACATCTCAAAGGTTCATCACAATATTCAGACTGTCTTCTGCTTTCTCCATTCTCATTTTTGGAAGAAATAGGCAAACAAAACTCTGCTTTTTAGGGTCATATAAAGGCATTAGTGCCCCCGGTATAGTGGAACCACTGACTTTCTCCAAGACAAAGGCCCTTACTTTGACAAGGCATTCCTCTTCCACAGGTCAGAATGTTCTCTCTGGGACATTATGTCACTACCCTGCATAAAAGTCCTTAGTGATTATTGGGCTGGGGAGATAGCTCAGGCAGTAGAATAACTTGCCTTGCAAGCAGGGAGACTTGAGTTCAAGGTCCCAGCACCATGAAAAAAACAAAACAAAACCTACAGATAAAACCAGGCATGGTGCGTGTGCTCCAGCCCCAGCTCTGGGGAGATGGAGACAAGAAGACCCCTGGGGCTCACTGGCAGCCACTGTAGCCGAAACAGAGACCTCCAGGTTTAGCGGAAGGGCCTTGTTTCAGAAAACAAAGTGGAAAGTGGGTGAAGAAGACACCTAGCATCAAGATCTCAACGCACACACACAGAAACATACACACACTCACTCACATATGCATGCACACACACTCACACACATAGTCACTCATACACTCACTCACATACACATTCACACACTCACTCATATATACTGTCGCACACACTCACACACATGCACACACAAACACACATACCTACGTATACATACTGACACGCACACTTAAAAAACAAAAAATTCTATGTTCACCCATTGTCTTGAGGCTGAACTAGAGGCTCGGTGGCCCATCTGCCTCTCCAGTCTCACCTCTCAGCACACTACACATCCCTCTTCTCTGGTCCCATCCTGTCTGCTCCTTCCATTTCAGTGATCAACCTCATCCTCCCAAACCCTCTGTACCTGGTTAACCCTTTTCCTCACCAAGACTCAGTTCAGGTACTGTCTCCTTTGGGAAGCTCTCCCTGGCTCTATGCCTGGGCTGCCTTACACTCTGTGGTGGCCACACCTCCTCTCCACAACAGCATCAAATGCAAAGGTTTTCCCTACCCACTATCATCCTCCTGGGATATGAGGGGAAGATTTCCTGCATCTTTCCTCTATGCGTCTGAAAAAATAGTATAGCAACTCAGGAAGAGGAGTAAACAATGAAATAGATGATTCACTGAACGGGTAATTAAAGCCAGGCATGGTGTGATGGGCTTGCATCCCTTCACCAGGGAGACAGGGAAGGGTAGATTCCTTAACTCACTGGTCAGCTCACTGGTCCACTTGGCAAGTTCTAGGCCAATAAGGAACAATCTCAAAACAAAGAGGGAAAAGCCTGAGGAATGACAACTGAGCTTGTCCCTAGTCTTCTTATGAGCACACACAGAATGCATACTCAAACATACATGAACACACACACACATACACACGCACACAAAAAGCATACAATACAATAGTTAATAAGGGGAGCGGGGCCACATGGCAGGCAAGGCCGGGGCTTCGAAAGATGAGACCCTCAATGCATTCTGAGGAGGATGATTATGTTCCAGAGCTACACAGAAATGTTCACCCCCGTGAGCAGCTTGACTGAGAGAAAACACTTAGTTCAGTGTATTAGAAATACCCAAGCTGAGATCATCCAAGATGGCGTTAATCGCACACTGTGTCTGATCCGTGGAACAGCAGTGACTGCACAGCCACCAAAGGACCATACTGAGAACTTCAAAACACAGTGCTTGTGTTTCCCAGAAAGAAAGAAATTCTGTCATGTGGATTATCTATGCCCTCCCACCGCAGGACCATGGGACCATGCTCAGGTGAGCTCCCAGGGACCCCAGGCCACTGCCACTGCCACTGATTTTATGGTTGAGGCCTAGCGCAGTGTGGGCCAAGGAGATGGCATTTGAGGATGGGGTGCTGTTCAAGTCAATCCCAAGCGAAACTGCACCACCCACACCACAGGCCTCACAGACCTCCTCTCACAGGCTGGAGCAATGCTGAGTGCTGAGAGCTGGATCATGCAGAAGTGGATACTAGGGGCAGCACTGAGGTAGGCGCCCATGGTGGATGGAGCATGAGATGGAACCAGAGACTCGGGAGACATGAATCAACAGAGGGACAAGTTCCCTGGGACAAGAAGCTGAGCTGAGCCAACATCGAGGGTTTCTGTGAGCTACTCAACGAAGACTTTGAGGGGCCTCCACTTGACACCTGCTTGGTGGCCCACAAGATCCAGTACCCACAGGAGTAGGAGGCCATCCAGGCCTTGACAGCTAACAACAATCTGGCAAATTGAATGGGAGCAGGAGAGTTGGCCCTGAGGCCATGGAAGCAGGAGACCTGACCCTGAGGACACAAGAACAGGAGATCTGGCCCTTAGGACATGGGAGCAGGTGAGCTAGCCCTGGGAACATGGGAGCCTGAGAGCTGGCCCTCCCTTGAGGATGCAGGAGCTGGAGAGCTATCCCTGAGGACACGGGAGAGTAGACCCAGCCCTGAGGACACAGGAGCAGGTGAGCTCGCCCTGCCCTGATGACATGGGAGCAGGAGAGTGGGCACTGCCCTGGGGATGTAGGAGTGGGTGAGCCGGCCCTGCTATTATGGCAGCTGGCCCTGCCAAGATGACATGGGAGTGTGAGAGTGGGCCCTGCCCTGAGGACACAGAAGCAGGAAAGCAGGACCTGCCATTATGACACAGAGCAGGGAGAATGGGCCCTGCACTAAAGACATGGGAGCAGGGGAGCTGACCTTGCCATGATGACATGGGAGCGAGAGAGCAGGCCTTGCCCTGAGGACAAGGGAGTGGGCCCTGATCCAGGGCTCTGAGTGAACCTCACCCCATGTATGACCTGCTGGAACACATGAAGGGGCCGGACCTGTAGATTCGAAGATTAAGAATCTCCTTGACACACAGCAACAATGGGATATCTGACAACAATCCCAGTGAGGATCCAGTAACAATAGTGTAGGCCTCCAACCAGACTCATGGCTCATAGCAATGAACATTTGAAAGTAAACATATGTGGACAAAAGGCCATACTGTGTGAAACAATATAGCTTCTGTGACAAGACTTGTTGTTTGTCTGTTTTATTTTACTGGGGGGAGGAGAGGGATTTTGGAGCATAACGTGTAAATCATAGACATTCAATAAAAGTATAAAAAATAAAATAGTTAATGAAAGAACAAGGGAGACTTACTGAAATCTATCACTCCAAAAGTCGCAATTGTCCCAACAGGCATCCCTAATGGTGAAGCCGCACACCCAGGAGCTATCTGGAAGTGACATACAAATTATGAACCCAGAGTCCCAGGAGAGCCCAACTTTGTAGTACTTGAGCACACAATGCAATCTTTGACATTTTCCCAAGAGGGAAGGTTGTTCACTGAAATTCTGACTGTCCAAGGTATCAAGTCTTCATTACACTCCACCTGCTAAACCAAAGTGGATGTTGTTGCCATTTCATTTCTGTTGCTATGATAGAATAGTCTAACAAAAATGCAAATTAAAGAAGAAAAGCTTTATTTCCATTTACAATTCCATTTTATACTCCACCATTGTAGGAAAATCAAGGCAGCAGAAACATCAAGCAACCAGCTAAATCGCATCCACATCCAAGAGCAAAGAAACAAATGTGCTCGTGGCTACTTGCTTGCTTGTACTTGGCTTGATTTCTCAACTGTTATATAGTTCAAGACATACTGCTTAGTAAATAGTGCTGTCAGCAGTGGGCTGTGGCTTCCCATATCAGCCAAACAACTGTAAAGAATCCCTCATGAAGTCCCTCTTCTCAGGTGATTCTGGGTTGTGTCAAGTTGACAGAACTGACCATCCCAGATAGCTAAAAAGAACTTCCCCAGCTCAAAGGGAGTCAAAGGCACTCCTGGTGTTGTACCAACTTAAAGAACAAACAAAGAGACACTTCTTCAAAGAACACTGTACAGCATTGTAAGATTTATAATCAGGGGTGTGTGTATTATGGGACTATAGGCATATCCAAGGAGGATGATAATAAGAAAAAAAACTAAAAAGCAAAAAAAAGAAGCATATTTAATTTGTTTTGAAACAAAAAGATAATATCAGTATTAGTAGAGAAGGTATTTATGACTGTTCTTATTGTTAGTCAACTTCACAGACTCTACAATCACCTCAAAGGCAAATCCCTGGGCCCACCTACCAGTGCTTGCTAGATTGAGTTAACTGAGGTAGGAAGACTAGCTGTGGGTATGACCATCCAATGGACCAGAATCCTGGGCTGAGTATAAAGGAGAAAGTGAGCTGAGCATCAGCATTCATCCCTCTCTGCTTCCTGACTGGATGCTGTGTGACCAGCTGCCTCATGATCTTGCTGCGATATCTTCACTATCGTGGTGACCTCAGACTGTGAGCCAAGATAAGCCTTTCCTTCCTTCAGCTGTTTTTATGTGGATATTTTAGTGCAGTAACAAGACAAGTACTAGTACAGAGTATTAGTAAGAATTCATTATGGCAAAGTTGAGTTTGGAAAATCCTTGATGTAAGTTTTTCATTCAGCCAGGCATAGTGGTATACCCTTTTAATTCCAGCGCTTGAGGATGCAGAGGCAGGAGGATTGCTGTGAGTTTGAGGACAGCCTGGTCTACAAAGGAAATCCAGGACAGCCAAGGCTACACAGAGAAACCCTGTCTCTAAAATAAAAGAAAGGAAAGAAGGAAGGAAGGAAGAGATTTTCTTCCATTTGGTTTGGTTTTTACAGGTTTGCGTGTGTTAAGAACTTACTTGTCCACCCCATGAAAGGCTCATTTCCCACTTGAGAATAAAGACATGCACTTTAAATCTGCTTCTTAGACTAAACACCTCTGCAACTAATTCTCAGTTACCCATGTCTATGGGAGATAACCTGCATGATTCCCTGTAGGCTTGGATTTTTCAAAAACCCGTTCTATTTAGGGTTCTTAAATGTTTCTACCTCCCTTCCAGCCCACCCGCCAGACATAGGAGAGACCAAAGGTTAATAGGGGTGGGGGATGTGGACATGTTTAGATGTCGCTCCTTAGGGTAATTCCACTCTACATTGTCAGGATACCAGCAGTCCAGTCAAATAGGAAACACCAAGCAGTAACATGAATCAGTAGCAGTGGCACAGTCCAGCAGAAAGAGCAAAACTCCACCAAATCGGCATGAGTCAGCGGAAGAAGCCAGAATCACCTGGAGTACCTTCAGTTCTCTGGAGCGTTTCTCTCTGGGAAGTGAAGTGTCGAAAAACACAGACCATTGCAAGGCATAGCAACGCCGAGTTCTCGCTGTCTGTGGGCATCTATTCATGTTCTCTTCTCAGAGTCCACCCAAGGTGGTTTTTGCAACTGGCAAAAACTGAACCCCTCTCAGGAGACAACTTCCATCAAAACATCAATCATGTGCCTTCTCATGGGTCTGTTTTCTGCTAACAAAGGCCATGAGGCTGTCTTCAGTGGTGGAAAAACACTCTTGCATCCTATACTTGGGACCAAAACAAAAAACACATTCACACGACACAACTGAGTCTTCAAAGAAACAAAACACTTCCACTTCAACTCCCCTTAGTCAAAGATAATTTATTTTAGCTAACACTATTCCTGGGAGATGCTAGAGAAATCTCTGTTCACCCTGCATAGTGAACTGACAACAGACCAAAGAAATTATACCACCAAAGTCTGATTTGGTGAACTAATGAGTTTATTGAAGTTACTTACAAAAGAATAGGTGAGAGGTGGCCTACATAACCAGGAGCAATTCACAAAGCAACTGTATCACCAAAATCCCACACAAATGCATGACAATTCAGAAAAACTGGAACACTGGAGCTCTCTGCATGACTTGTAGGCAACTCAAAGGGTTAGAGAGTTTCTTCCAGACAGCTTGACTGATCTGTCTCCTCAGCAAGAGGCATTGTGCACTGGGTGAGTTTTAGGGACTTCCTGAGACTTGTAAACTGTCTATTTCCTGAGTCCTAATGAGTCTTCCATTAGAACTTCTTGAGTTTAGGGATTTTCCTTCAAAGATGAAAGCCCACACTCAGAAGGAATTGCTAGACAACACCAGTACAATGCTGCCTGCTTCATCATCACAATAGAGTCACTAGTGACTGCCTAATTTTCCACAGCACAAGTCCTAGAAAAGTATTCAAACTACCACATATGGAGAATACATATTTTATAATTATGCTAGTCAGGAGATTAGTATCTTAATATTTATTTGGGAAAAAGTTTGTGATAAAATTAAGACCTTATTTTCTTGAAGAAAGACGATGCCTTTGGTTTGGAGCAAGTGGAGTAGACATGCATTTTCCCTTTCCTTCACTAAGAACTACTTAATATAGTTTGCATGTCAAGTGGCCCCAAGGGCTGGAGAGATGGCACACGAGTTAAGACCTATTGCTGCTTTCACAGATGACATAAGTTCAGTTCGCAGCACCCGTGGCAGACAGTACATAACTACCTTCAATTTCAGTTCCAGAGGATCCAATGCCCTCTTCTGGCCTTTTCTGCCACCTGTACACTTGTGCGCATACACCCTCACACATGTGGGGAACCCCTGAGTGATTGTAAGGAGTGGATGAAGTCCTGAGTCAGTGTATATTATTGAGGAGGATTTCAAGGACTGAGACCCACAGGAATTGGCAAAGCCTTGCCTGGGTCAGGCTCGAGAATTGGTAAAGCCTTCTCTGGTCTGTGTGCAAATGTTGACAGAGTGCACACATAGCATCAACTTCGGCTTTCTTCTCTCTGTGTTTGAGAATATGAGACTATTCCTCTACAGAAACCTTCTACCAAGACTAGCTAACTTCTTCCCATACTGTGTGTAATAAAAGAACTAAGGTTCTGGGTTGTGTGCACATCAAAATGCACATGACTTACCCACTCCCAGCTTTTCTGTACATAAGTCATGTGTGTGTGTGTGTGTGTGTGTGTGTGTGTGTGTGTGTGTGTGTGTTTTCTTCATTCCTTCATCACTCCAGTCAGGTTTCCAGAACCAAATCCTGAAGGATACAGCCCATACCACACACAAACATATATATAAATTTTTTTAATCTTTTAACACCCTCAAGTTAATGTTCAACTTGACATGAGTAGGAAAAATGGATCCTTTAAGAGGTATAACCTAGTGGGAAGTTGTCTAGTTATCAGAGATGTGTCCTCAGATAACACTGGACACACCAACCTCTTCTTCTCTCTTGCGCTTTCTGTCTACAAAGTAAGTGGATCTGATCTACCATATGCTCACACCAGGAGATGCTGCCTTGTCCTAGAACCAAAACAATGCCAGGCCAATGAATTATAGGTTAAAACCCCTAATACCGTGAGACAAAATAAATGTTTCTCTTTACAAGTTAATTATCTCAGATATCTTTAAGTTAAAATGAAGCTAAAGACCATGGAAATTACAAATGAACAAGCATAAGGAGACTCTGAAGAGAAAACAGAAAAAAGGAGATGGCCTAGGGGCCAGGGGACCCAAGGCATAATGTCGTTGTTGGTTACCTGGGTTTCCTCTTTGCCTCTGGGACCCCATAAACAGTGCTGGGGAAGATTTCAGCCTGGAAATAGCAAGGGCAGACAAACTATCAAAGCCACTCCAAAAGCTTGCTTTCATAAGTAAAAAAGCCAAGGGGACAAGTGATATGACTGAAGACATAAATTTCAGTTAATCAGTCATCTAGCCAAACAAACAAACAAAAAATAGAGATGGCACCACTGCGATAGCCAACGTCTGGTGGCAGCTGAACTTCTACACTCTCTGACTGTAACAAGAGGCTCACTCACTCAGTAGGGTCTAAGAGAGCAGAGTCAGGAGCCAAAGTGTCATCACCCTGACCAGTGCCCAGGCTCTCCCACTCTAGTGTGGGTGCATGACACCTGGGAAGCCTAAACCACCTCACTGATGAGTCCCTACTCACCTCCTGTTCTCCATGCTAGTGGGCTCAGTGGAGTATAAAGTTCTATCACTGCCTACTAGGCATATATGACCTGCTCCCAGAGCACATGGAAGCACTAACACAGCACACCACCCTTCCTACAAGCTCATACAGCAAAAGTCTCCAAGGGAGCCAAGGTGAGAACTCTTTTCAGTCATAGCAAAGACAGGTTCAAAACAAAGGTGTCTACTCCTACCTGGAAAATCATGTAGTGAGCCTTCAGCCCTAGAAAGAACAACATTACAAAAGATAGTTAAAATAGAAAGTATATGTAATCCCTGGATTCTCAAATATATGCCCAGTGCTTATTTTTTTAATCATTACATAAAATATGACAAAAAAAAATAACACAAGCAAGGAGGAAAATCCCAGCTGGGATGGAGCAAGAAACAGACACCCATGCAAAGCACTATGATAATTGCATGGCTTAATTCTTCAATAAAAATTTAAGAACACCTTTGAAACAAATTAAAATACAGAATCATTCAACAAGGCAAGGAGACATCTCAGTGGAGAACACAGATGCGCTAGAGAGTCAGGTGTGAATTTTAGGATTGGAAATTATACCTACTTAAGTAAAACTTAGCAGATGGACTCAACGGACGAACACAGAGGCAGAAGAGTCGTGAGCTAAAGATGCAACAAGGGAATTAACAATCTGAACAGAAAGAGAGAGAGAGAGAATGAGATACTATATATGCAGATACAGGGTGCAGACATATTATAGTACAGACACTCGGGGTGTTATTTCTTATTACTGCATGCCAACACAATTATCTCCAAATAAAAACTTAATGAAAAAAGAAAATGGAAAACTGGAGAATTTTTGAGAACTGGTTCACTGAAGATCAAATTAGCATAGTAAATAAGTCTGAAAGGAAAGTTGAGCCTTCCTCATAGCTTAATCAAGACAGATTATTATTGTTGTTTTCCCTGGCCACGGGGGAGGGGGAGGGGTATGGATGAGAGGAGGGTCTGAGACAGGGTCTCATGTAGCCCAAGTTTGCCTCAAACTCACTATTTGGCCTAGGATGACTTCAAATTTCTGATCCTCCTTCCCCTACCACCCAGGCGCTGGGATCGCAGATGTACACTACCACACCTGGTTCACGTGGTGCTGGGGATGGAGTCCAGGGCTTGTGTATGCTTGGCAAGCATTTTACCAACCGAGCCACATCCTTGACCCAGATATTTTTTTTAACAAGAAGTGAATATCTAGCAAATATTCCCTATTAAAAAAGGGAAATTGTTGAGCGCAGCAGAAAGCGTTTGGGGTTTGAGTGGTGTGATAGCTTCGTGGCTAACTCTTCTCCACTATCTTTGTGCACAGAACACAGTATATGAAGCACATCCCATGGACCATCTTGGCTAGTCCTTGCAGGCACCTATGAAAGAGGTACTCCTGTGATCTCTCTTCTCTCGTGAGGAAGCTGAGGTGTAAAGAGTTCCTCCTCTTTCACCCTGCACACAAATAAATTCCAAATAGATCAGAGAAACCTCTATTTAAAAAAAGAGTAATGAATCCACTCCATGCAACAGTAAGTTCAGTTAAGCACTTTAGGCATAAGACTGTAGTCACTCACTACATAAGACCAAAAGTGACAAGTGGACTTCCTGAAGTTAAAAGGCTTTTATACTTCAAAAGAAACTATTAATTGACTAAAAACCAGCTTGAAGAATGGGAGGAAATCGTTTGCTAGCTGTCCATCTGACAAAGGATTAGTGTCTAACATACATAAGGGATGAAAAAGCTACCAAAAAAATAAACAACCTAATTTTAAAGATGCCCTGTAGAACTGAACAGAGTTCTCAGAAGAAAGATGCAAATGGCTAAGAAATGTTTTTACAGTGTTCCCATCCTTAGCCGTTGAAGAAATACAAGTTAAAACTACTTTCATATTTCATGTTATTCCAGTTATAATGGCTAAGACTGAGGGAAAAATACAACGAACACTGGGGGAGATTGGGGTGTGGGGAACTCTCATCTCCATGCACCACACACAGGCTTGGTACTGTAAGTTGATGAAGAACTCAAGCTTGCGGATCCCCCAAGCCCCAGAGGTGAATCTACTACCACTACTATTATTCTTCTAAATGGACATAATGTCAAACTTCCCTCTACATCCATATCTCTGCAGTCATAGATTAGCATAGTTCTCAGACCTCACTGCAGAAGATTCTGTGTACAGTGGGCAGTGGTTAACACAGAAACTCCCATCTAATCTAAGTGCAGAGAATAAGTGTCCATGGAGTGCTCAGCCATAAATGGAGCATTTATACCACACTCTTGAAGCTCAGGAACCTGTGGGAAAGTGAGTGGGAATATCATAAGAGCCAGAGGTCAGGGATGACCAGAACAAAACAGTGTCTTCTGGGCATGACAGGACCATTGCACTCATGAGCTCACGGAAGCTGCCCTTGCCTGCACAAGATCAAGCTGTCAACATTCTAGCACACAGTGGGAAGATGTGCATGAGCCATGAGCCCTAACTCATGGATAGTTGGTGGCTTCTAGGGGACAGAAAACCCGTTGTCTTTACGGTTGTGGTTCCCTGGTAAGATGACCCCACCCCACTGGATGGTCTCACATTCAAGTGTATAGCAATAGCATGAGATGAAATTAATGGATTTTTTAATAACAAAATAAATAGATGATAGATAGATAGATAGATAGATAGATAGATAGATAGATAGATAGATAATAGATAATGTAATGAAGTAGGGAGAGGAGGAAAGGAGAAATTAAGGAAAGGAGTTGAGGGTTGATTTGATCAAAATATATTATATGAAATTTTTTAATTTTTGATTTTAAAAGATGTAAAGCAACACTACGATGATAAAGATTAGGAGATAGCACTTATAACACAGAAGGGCCAGGTTTATAAACAGGGAAGCCTGGGTTCAGTGTTCAGTGTCATCAGTCAGAAACAAAGGTCACACGCTCACAGCCCCCAGTACTTCAGTAAAACACACCTCCATCCTACAGGCACATCTCTGCAAGGGACGGGATCTGCTGGCGCATGACACTCTGCAGCCTTCTGGCACCAAGCTCTGTGCTCATCTAAGCTCCTGACCCTTGAAGTATGTTGTCAGGACCAGAGGGACTTCCCTGGGAGGGAGGCAGATAATGATCCTGGCACCACAGCAAGCCCTGAGTTCATAGGCTAGATCTAGGATGCTACAAAACGTGATTGGCACGAGTCTGGGTAGCTACACATCTGATATTACCAGAGTTGTCCAGGTCAGAGCTTGGAGTCAGCCCTAACAAGTCAGGTCCAGCCACCCATCCTCTCAGCATTGGGGAGGTAGATGCAGGAAGATCAAAGTTCAAGGTCATCTTATTGAGTGCAGCCTGGAGTTATATGAGATGCTTCCTCAAGACACAGAGAGGGAAGGAGGGAGGGAGGGGGCAAGGAGGGAGGGAGGGAGGGAGGGAGAGAGGGAGGGGAGGAAGAGAAGGAGGAAGCAAGAAAGGGAGGAGGGAGTAAAGGAAGGAGGGAGCACGGCGGGGGGGGGGATAGAAAGAAAGAAGAAAGATACATTTTTCCTCTATGTAAATTTAGATTTTACACACACACATACACGTGGGTATGCATGCATTAAATGTATATATGACATGAAAGTAAAAGCAACAATATTTAGAAGGGGATTAGTTGCGGGACAAGAGAGGGCGGTAAGGGATTAATATGAGAAAAGTGTATGGTAAACAGACATGAAAACATCATGGCCAAACCACTCATTTTGTATAATGAATTACTCCAGTTTTTTTTAATTATATATAATAAAATCAGAGTAACAGGCCATTTCCTGAGTTTCTATGATAGGCAGTATCATTCAATGTTTCTTGATGACAGGAAACTGTTATAATTAGGGTCTGAGACATCCTCCAAAGCTCTGTGGTTGGGGGTGTGGTCTCCAGCTGTTGGAAGAGAGAAAGAAAAATCGTTCAAAAGGAAAAGAGACCAGCCTTGGGATGTGACAGGGCCCAGACAGAGGTAAGCTCATAGCCACTGGAATACAAGTTGGGGGTTGGGCTGGGGTAAGTGTGTGAGGAGAAAAGAGTTCTCACGGACCTGAGTAGATACATGCTTTTAGGCCTGGTAGAACGCTGCTGCCTGGGAAAATGGATAGCTTTTCTGTGCTGGGTGCAGGGTAATCTATTTTTATTTTTCTATTGAAAAAACCCTTATAATATCTTTTGATCATGTGTTCCCCTCTCTCGGCTTCTCCTAGTTCTCCCCTCCTGGTTTCTCACAGCCACAGTGTGAAAAATAACACCCAAGGAGAAAAGCCAGATGGCACTCCTGCCAGGGAAAGACAGAGAAAAGAAAAAAGTAGACTAAACCTTAAGCTGCAGAACACCTGCGTGGGTAAAGCCAGGCGTGGCAGAGCATGCTGAGCAGCCAAACATCCTTTCCCTCGTGCCTCTCCCACAGGCTGCACAGTCAGTCTTAGCTGAATCCCCACCAGGGGAAAAATGTTAATAGATAAACAAATAACTCTTCCATTCTGTAGTCTCCAGACCCTGTGCACACATAGCCCCTTCTTCTGAGAATGCTCCGGGCTCTCAGCCTGGCCCTGAACCACAGCCAGCTCGAAGCTGCACACACGGGCTCGAATTCTGCGTGTAATGGCCACAGAGATAAACCTTGGATCGATGTGCTCCATCGGGAATAAGCTGCAGTTGGATAGTTCAGAATTTGTGATCTTTTCATTAGGGTAAAACAAACATCCAAGCCCTCTGCAAGACAAAACCTCTTTTCATCTTTACACACAAGTAGGAGACATACGTGAGCGTCTCTCCGTCTAGCGCAGGACTCCACGATGAAAACTCAGTTCACGTGCCCCCCTCTCCTGCCCCCCCCACTCCCCGCCCTACACACCCCCCCCCCCAGCGCGCATACAGCGCAGACAATCCCACACTACCAGAACAACAGCGCAGGGGAGGGCTGTCGGACATCTATCCCACAGGCCAGCAGCCTTTTCTGCTTGAGCCAGGCAGGCTGCAATAAAGAAACGAGACCTACTCCAACTGCTGGACTTCAATGAGTCAGGCTTTCGCACGTGTTATATTTTACGGAGAAATAATCTCCCTGTGACCTAAATAACTCTATGGCCTATTAACTCTTTCAGATTAACTCTTTCTTTTTCCAAAAGAAAATATAAGTTTATCAAAGCCACAAAACTATTGGAAGGATCCGAATGTGTGTCTTG
>OU015747.1:79093801-79105169 GCA_907169655.1 Acomys percivali | reverse complement strand
AAAGAAAGAAAGAAAGAAAGAAAGAAAGAAAGAAAGAAAGAAAGAAAGAAAGAAAGAAAGAGAAAAATAAAACAAAAAGACCTGGATCCAGGAAGCAACTGTCACTCCCAGGGCCATGCCTTACAGGTTTGTGTTAATTTGTGTTACATGCATGTAGAGGCCAGAGGACAACATCAGATATTGTTTTTTCTCAAGTACCAAATAAACCTCATTTTTTGAGAGAGTAACTCAATAGACTGACTAGCCAGACAGTTAGCCCAGGGATCCCCCCAAAGCTGTGAGGAGAGACACACGCTGTCATGCCCAGCTTTACTGTGGGTAACTGTCCTCCTGATTGCACCCCAAGCACTTTCCTAACTAAGCCATCTCCCCAGCCCCAGGAACAGATTCTTTGTATCTGCAAAATAAACAAATGTGTATCTGCACACCAGAGCTCCTTCTCCATCTGGCGTGCGCACCCTGTGCACCAGCAAGTGGTATTTCTCTGTCTTGTTCAGCCCAGCGCCAGTTGCTGCATAGTTAAGAACAGCGCCCATGACCCAGCGCTTGTTGGACTGAGTCAAATGACCCAGCCCTCCGCTTTTCATCCAGTCCTCTTCTACTTTCTACGGAATCTGCTTTAAAGCATCTGGACCATTCTTTCCCTCACCCCTGCTTCTGCCTGATCAAAAGCTTTCCCAGGTGGCCCTGCAGATAGGGCAAGGCCTCTCTCTCAGGGAAATGCAACTAATAGAAATTCTTCCTTCAATGCCACTGGCCTTTGCACAGTGACTCGGTCACCTTCACAAATTAATACCCAAGCACAGATCACAGCCCAAATAACATTTAATCTTCAAACAGAAATTTACCGGCACAGTATCCTTCTCTGGTCCAAGATTACAGGTAACCCCTTGGATATGAATAGCTCAGTCAAAATGACATAGAATTAGCTTTTTGTTTCCTGAGACCGGTAGTGCATTTCTAATCAACATCTACACTTTTAAGTAGCAACATGAATAGAACATCTTAAAAGATTATGCACTGTCAAATTAATTACACGAAGTTTTGAAGAGCCATAAGATCAAGAAGTAAACAAATGAACAGTTTCTGGTATTTGTTTGACAAACCACAGAAAAATTTGTGGAATAACTTCAGCTTTGACCAAGTGTAAATGGATCGAGGATTTGGGCCTGGAGAGATGGCTCAGTGGATGGGAGCATGCAGCACTCTTGCAGAGGATATGAGTTGGGTTCCCAACACCCACTCCCAGCACAACTTTGGGTAACTCCAGTTCCAGGAAATCTAGCATGCCCTTCTGGCCTCTGAGGGCACTGTACCACTATGTACAAATCTATGTGTAGACACACAATAAAAAATAAAAACTTTTTAAAATCTTATAGAAAAAAAATGCTGGGAAACAGCTGTTATAAGAAATGAAGGACTGGAGAGTTGTCTCAGACTCTAAAGCATTTGCTGCACAGAGGTAAGGACCAGAGTTCAGATGCATAGAACCACCATAACGTTAAGAAGAATGGAGTGGCCACCTGTAATGCCAGATCTTGAGAGGCAGAGACAGGGCATCCCCAGAACAAGCTACTAGCTAGACTAGCCATATCTGTGAACTCTGGGGTCAACTGAGGAAATGCATCCTTGGTATATGAAGTGGAAAACTTTCAAGAAAAACACATAGGTTAACCTCTGTCTATCCACATACATGTGTACTCCACACAGGTAAGCACATATGTATACATAGGCATAACACACACACATACACACATACATACACACACATGGAAAAAATAAAAGTAAATTTTAAAGAAAGAAAAATGTAGCAATAAATGAACATGTTTGACATAACATGTGAGATCCTGACACAAATGGGAGGTGCAGGCTTAGGCAAGATGAGGGACCCATCCTTGAGCAGAAAAATAAAATCAAAAAATGATCAGTTATATAAACAGAGCATATCTTGAAGTGGTGTGGTCAACCACCAACTTGCCCTCCTTCCTTAAGGGGAAAGAAAAACTCTGATATTTGAGTCAGGCACCTCTACCTGTGTGCCTTGGCATGCATGCACACACACACACACACACACACACACACACACACACACATAAAAGACTTTAAAAATGAATAAAACAGGACTAACAGCATAAAAATAGCTAATTTTAGCAATAACATCTATTACATCCCAGTGTCTGAGGGCAGGATGTACAAGCTGCTTGGCTGGAGTGCCCAGTCTCTCAGGACAGAGTTAGCAAACTGTCAGCAGGGCTACAGTCATGTGGAGGAGCCACTTCCAAAGTCCACTGTTCTCTCTTGACAGGAGTTAACATCTCATGCGCACACACCTCTCCCTGCCAGCTTCGAGGGTCCCTGCGATGTGTCAGAGTGAGTGAGCAATGAGGTTCGGAAGAACGACCTCATTCTTATTTCAGTGGCCTGTGCTAGCACCACGTCTTCTGGCTTATTCTGATCTTTATAAGCATATGGCTTGTTGATGCCACACTTAGAGGAAGAGGGAGGATTCTGAGATTAAAACTCACCTTTTTGAAGAAAGGACAGTTAAAGAATTTGGAGACAGACATTTAAGCCACAGATTTCAGACGTAACTTCCACAGGCTTCAGATCTCTGCATCCTGCCAGTCTTCTTCCTGCATCCTACTACACTTGACCTTCAATAAGGATGCGAAATCTACTGCAGGAGTATCTAGGAGCTCACCCAATAAGACACACACACACAAAAAAAGAAGGGACCCAAGAGTGCAGTGTAAAATGCCAACTGCACATCTGTATTCTCCTACTAGTTAAAAAATAGCACCGTATAGAGCTGGGCAGATGGCTCCATCAACAAAGCGTTTGCCTTTGACCTGAGTTTGATCTTAGAAACCACATGAAAATTTCAGGTGTGTGGGCATGTACTTGTTATCCCAGAGCTGGGAGGCAGGAGTAAGCAGATCCCCGGGTCTCACTGGGCAGCCAGTGATGAGTTCCAGACCGGTGAGCGAACCCGACTCAAAAGAAGAAATGGAAGCAGAGATGGTACCTGAGGACTGACACCTGAAGTTGAGGTCTGGTCTCCATGTGTATGTGCACACATGTGTAACCCTTCACATGTGTACAAACAGGCATGTATGTGCACTCAAAATATTACAGAATAAAAGATAGATGTTTCTACTAGTCTTCTTGCTTAAATCACAGTAACCACAAAAGTGTGAGAGACAAACAATGAAGCGGAATCTATTGATGATGATTCTGCTAAGAACGCCGGGTAACATCACAAGGACGCCTCACAGTTTCTGGTGAGGTCAGCATCCTTGTTTGTTACAGAAATGAATGACAGCACAGGGGAGCTGCTCAGTAAAAGGGGGGAAAAGACATACATTAGAAGGAAAATGTCACAAGATTTGTGGAGTAAAAATATTTAAAGTTATCAATAGAGACCAAAGTTCAGAGTGTTTCCAAACAGAAGTATTCCTGGTATTTCTTTTTAAAATCTCACATTGTTTGCAGTTAGAACAGAGCTGTTGATAACATCCTTCGTCCTTAAGAAATTGGTTCTCACACATTTACCTACAGGCTCTGCTGTTTTATGAGCTGCTGGCAAACACAGCGTCTGTCTTTTCCCTGTCTTTTACACATTCATCTGCCAGTCTCAGGGAAAGCTAATCACAGGCTTCATTCTTTCCTTGTGACAGATGTATAGACAATTCCTGCATACATGCTGAGGCAATCTATACATTTTCAGTGTCTGAACATTTCTTCCATATGTTCCTGGATTCCTTGGTGTGGTGCATAAGCAGCTCAAATCACACTTCATTAAAACTAGAATTATTTTTTCAGAGTGGTCATGTATGAGTGACCTAGAAGTGTCACTCTTCTTTCCTTCTAGCATGATAACTCTGTACCCCCTCCACATTGTGTGTGTGTGTGTGTGTGTGTGTGTGTGTGTGTGTGTGTGTACAAGAAACAGGCTGAAGAGATGGTCTAGTCCCTGAAGTGCTTGCTGCACAAGCATGTCGGACTTGAGCTCTGTCCTACAGCGGCAGATGTGGTAGTGCACATTTGTGATCCCAGTGCTGGCAAGGCAGAAACAGGAGGATCCCTGGGGCTTGAGAACCAGAAAGTGAAGTCAGTCAGCCATCTCCAGCTTCAGGGAGAGACCAGGTATCAAAAAGCAAGGTGGGAGCTGAGGAGATGCTTCAGTGGGTAAAATGTTCGCTTCACAAGCATGAAGAGCTGAGTTCAGATCCCTGGCACCCATGTAAAAAGGCCAGGCAATGCAGCACTACAAACGCCAGTGCTGGCGGGGCAAAACATGTGGGGATGGAGGAAAATGACCCTTAGGGCTTGCTGGCCAGCCAGTGTAGCTAATCTGTGAGCTCTAGGCTCAGTGAGAGACCCCATCTCAAATGAGGTGAGTAATTGAAGGTCTCACTTCTGGTCTACACACACTCACACACATGCACGCACGCACGCTCACATGCACACTGTAACCAGGAAGAAACTTTCTGGCCTCTTTGAATAAGCCTGGAGATTGGCTGTTTTGGTTTTGGTTTTGTTTTTTTGTTTTTAATCTCTGAGTAGTTTTCCAGGAATGCTTGTTTGCCAATTTTAGCTTCAGCAAACTCTTGGGAGATATAAGAAAACATACCCTAATTTGTCTTTGTAGGCCATTCAGATTTCTGAGTGTCAGATTTTATTAAGGAAAGCCTGTGTATAATTTGAAACAGCAACGCTCATGTCAAAAACACCCAGAAGCTGGCGACCACTTCCGTGACTCCAGACTCGGAAGTCATCAGGTGCTGACTTCATCCTTCAGCAGGACCACCCTGACGACAGGAAGTCATTTTTGAACCTCCATGCTGCCTCGCTCCGCACTGTAGCACAGACAGGCAAATCTTCCCCTTCTTGGTGCGCCTTCTGGATTGTTCAGTGTCTGTGTGCTTGCTGTGTGTCCAGATGCCAGCCCCTACACAACACGTTAGATGATGTTCTTGTCCTAATGAACAGCCAGTCCCTGGAACTTCAGGGCTCAGCCTCTCACCTTCACTGAGGAAACTGTAAACAACAAGGCCAAAGCGAGACCACTACTGCCCACCCATCAGAGGAGGAAGCTAAAGACTCCTCCATCCTCATGGTCCCCAGCAGGACTTAGCCTGAGCCTGCATCCTGGGTTGCCTTCTCCTCCTCTCCCCATGCTGCTCTTTCTCTCACTAACCCCCTCTCCTTGGACCTCTTCTTTTTATTCATTCATTTTACAGTTGGGGTTTATATGTGTACATGTTTCTCTGTATGTCAAAGCATGTGGATGCTAGACTGGCTGTCAGTAAACCTCAGGCATCTACCCCGCCAGCATTAGGCTACGAGCATGCACCTCCATGCCTTGCTTGTTTGTTGCTTGCTTGCTTGCTTGTTCGGAATTTTTAAAAAGATTTAATTTATTTCTTTTATGTATATGAGTGCTTTATCTGCATGTCCACTACACGCCAGAAGAGGGCGCCAGATCTCATTATAGATGGTTGTGAGCCACCACGTGGTTGCTGGGAATTGAACCCAAGACCTCTGGAAGAGGAGATAGTGCTCTTAACATCTGAGCCATCTCTCTAGCCCTGCTTGCTTGTTTTTAATGTGGGTTTTAAGGATCAAACTCATCCTCATGATGACAAGGCAAGCATTCTACCCAGAGGCCTGTCTCCTCAGTTGTGTGCCTTTTCTTAATAAAGCACCTGCCAGAAAATTTTCACCTCTCGTCTGGCTCTGGATCTGTGGAAAGTTACCTAACACACACTTACACCCTGATAAGCAACGAAGTCAATAAACACACTCACAAGCATTTCTGTCTGGAAGGTACCAGCAACACTGAGGTAAGACAAGACTCTTCACCCTTGACATCTTAGAGGTGATAGGAGAGACAATCTAGTAACCACTGTCGATTATCAGGGTCTTCTGAAGCCCTCTATGCTTTGACCCCCATGCTATCTCCAGATGGTAGAATCCAGAAAAGAGCTATCACTTGGTATTTGTAGCAGCCAGGAAAGGTAAAGTTAGGCTATCCCAGCAAGCAATTCCCAGTCATCAACACAACAATATATATTTATTTTGCCATTATACATGAAATGGCTTTGACCAACTGAGCTCTGCCTTTAACTGCTTGTAATACTCAAAAATAACTGTGCAAATGCTGGCAATGTGGCATCTGAGATAAAGACAGCTGCTTAGAATTCCTGTTGAATGACAAAAAATTTCCTGGGGAAACACAATGCAATACACACACACACACACACACACACACACACACACACACACACACCAAAAAGAAAAGAGAGATACTGACTTTGGAGAGTGACTCAAGAGCATGCACAGAGACACTCATTATTTTCATTAGCAAGGTGGAATCTACAGAGATGCAAAAGAGAAACATTTGTCTAAGTATATGCATAAACAGGGAGCCTCTCAAAGCAGTTCTCCTGGATTGCACTTATTTCCTGAGGTGTGTTTTATTTTATTTTCAAAGTCACAGGGTACGGTATGATACACTAAGATATATCATGATCATATCAAGGTAACAGAAAAGCCACATTGTACATGGGGAAAATCTATTATATCTTACCTCAAGGCTGGCAGAGAAAGCATTCAAGTTCTAAAACTCCCAGGATGCTTTTCTCTACCAGGAAGTTGTTCCTTGACAGCAAGGGCCCCCATCTCCTTCTTTTCCTCTTTTCTCCCTCCCTCCTCCTCTCTCTGCCCCTCTCTTCCCACCTTCCCTCTCTTCCTCCTCCTCCTCCTCTTCCTCCTCGTCCTCCTCCTCCTCTTCCTCCTCCTCCTCTTCCTCCTCCTCCTCTTCTTCCTCTTCCTCCTCTTCCCATTGATTCAGGTTCTCTCTCAAATATACTTTTCCATAAGATCGGTCAGTCACCTAACAAGACAGACACAGGGCAGACAACGGTAGCCTCACTTACTCTAATAAAATAAAACACTTGACTTTCTTCACAAAGGAAGTTGTGCTAATCAGTCTCAGAACAGCTGTAGCCTTGGCAATGCCAGGACAGTGAGAGACTCCCAATAGACCCATGATGCTGGTTTAACCATACAGGAGACAGGGAAAGAGTCCATGTTTTAGTTTATTTCAATGATTCTTCTACTCTTAGGTACTCAATGCCTCTGTATGATTACAATAAATATCTACATCTCTAAAATCTGCAATTTTTTTCCTCTTAACCCAGAAGGACAAACTTAAGTGTTCTCTATGACTACAAAGTCTGTTCAGTCAGACACAAAAAAGAGAGTAAGATCAACAGACCAAACACCTTGGTATAGTCCTTCTATTGAAAAGAGAATGCACATATAATTTAAACACAAATCCAGAAGGCCCTGTTTTTATTTATAATCCACTTGAAAGAGACAGTTTCTATGGCAGCAAAAAATGAGAGGGTGTTTTTTTCAAAGAAGCTATTGAATTGACAAACATCCTCTCACCCCATTAAGAGTCTTTTCTTTGAAGATATGCAAGAACTGATGAATTGGGGCATATTTATACCTTAATGTTTGTTCTATAACTTTTCAGAAGATACATGGAGAGGGCTTTGCTTTCTTTTTTTCTATAACTGAGTTTCTTCCTAGGTCCTGTGTCTGGGTTTTCATACACTCATACAAAAGGAAAGGGGTGGCAGTTAAATCTTTCTGTTAGGCAGATGTAGGGTGTGTGTGTGAGGGAGAAGACAGAAATTTACCACTGACGTTTTGAAAGGGCAGAGTGTAAGTGGTTTCAGAGAGCTGTTGATATGCTGATAAGCATAACAGTTGCATGATTGATTGCTATTCCTGTGATCAAAAGAAGAAACACTCAGCCTGTCTCTTCATCTCCAGTGAGTGCAGTCAGTAGATTCAGCATCAGCTGAGTCTGGAAATCAGCATCAGACTCTGCCATGTGAAGACCACTCTGCTCCAGGAGGCAAATTGTCCCTGTCCTGAATTGCTTGGACTGTTGACTTCATCCACAGTACCTGAGAAGGGTTTCAGTTGAAGGGTTGCTCAGGTCAGATTGGCCTGCACGTCAAAGAGAAAGGCGGGTATAACTTCATCATTAATTGATACAAGTGGGCCCAGCCACCACAGGTGGCATCGTTCCCTGGGTAAGTGGTCCTGGGCTATAGAAGAAAGGTAGCCGAAGAATAAGACAGAACAGAGTGTTCCTCTGTGCATTCAGCTTCGAGTTCCAAGGCTGACTTCTTTCAGTGATGGACTGAGACTTAGAGGTGTAACCCAAATATACCATGTCTTCCCTTGTAGCTTTTGGTCAGGGTGTCTGTCACCAAAGTGGGCTGAATCTAGACCAGCTATCAGGGACCCACTGGACAGGGATTAGTCAGTAAAGTGCTGGCCTTGCAAGCATGAGGACATAAGTTCAAATCCAAAAGTAATAAATAAATAAATAAATAAATAAATAAATAAATAAATAAATAAATCATCAAAATTAATTAATTAATTAAAAATAACTTAGTTGCCCCTCAAACAAAAAAAAATGAATAAAGAAAATGTGGCACACTCACACGATGGAATATGACTTAGCTTTTAAAAACAGAAACGTCATCCAACTTTCAGGCAAATGGACAGAACTAGAAAAGATTGTTCCTAGGTGAGGTAATCCAGACCCAGAAAGACAGGCATAGTGTGTACTCACTTAGCCATAAGTATAAGATAACCATGCTACAATCCACAGACCCAAAGAAGCCAAGAAGGTCCCAAGGGAGGAGGCTTGACTCTCACTCAGAAGTGGAAATAAAACAGACATCTGAAGTAGATGGAAAGAGGTAACTAGGTGGGAGAGGGGGTAGGGAGAGTAACAGGGGTGGGGAATCAGGTGAGGGAAGAGTGGGGAAGGGAAAGGACTGAGAGAAAAAAACAGAAATTGGTGAGGGGAACATCTCTGGGACAGGGTAGGTCCTAGCAGTTTATGGGAGTGACCCTAGATGAGACTCCTAGTAGCAGGGGATATGGAACAGGAAGCTGCCACCTCCTATAGCCAGGTAGGATTTCCAGTGGAGGGAGGGGAGCACCAACCCACCCATAAAACCTTTGACCTAAAATTTGTCTTGTCTACAAGAAGTGTAAAGACTAAGAATGAAGCAGAGATTGAGAGAATGGCCAATCTATGACTAGCCCAACTTGAGACCTACCCCATGGGAGAGAGCCAACAGGACACTATTAATGACACTCTGCTATGCTTAAAGACAGGGGTCTAGCATAACTGTCTTGACAGGCTGATGGAAACAGATACAGAGACTAACAGCCACAATAAGCCAATCTCAGGGAGTTCTGTGGAAGAGTCAGAGGAAGGATTGAGGGAGCCAAAATGTTCAAGGACTCTACAAAAAGACCCACAGAGTCTGCTAGGTGGTTGTGGCACACGCCTTTAATCTCAGCACTCGGGAGGCAGAAGCAAGAGGATCTCCGTGAGTTCGAGGCCAGCCTGGACTACAAAATGAGTCCAGGGCAGCCAAGGCTACACAGAGAAATCCTGTCTCTAAAAAAAACACAAGCAAACAAAAAGAAGAAGAAGGAGGAGGAGAAGGAGAAGGAGAAGGAGAAGGAGAAGGAGAAGGAGAAGGAGGAGAAGGAGAAGACTTACAGAGTCAACTAACCTGGGCCCATGTGGCCTCACAGAGCCTGAACCACTAACCAAAAAGCATGCAGAGTCTGGACCTAGACCCCTTACACATATATAGATTTGCAACTTGATCATCATGTGAGTTCCCTAACAATGGGAGTAGGGGCTGTCTCTGACTCTGTTGCCTGCCTTTGGATCCCTTTCCCCTAGCTGAGCTGCCTTGTCTAGCCACAGTAGAAGAGAGTAAGCTTAGTCCTGCTTCGTGACTTTGAAGTGCCAGGGTGGGTTGGTGCCCCTTGAGGAAAAGGAGTTGGGGGTTAGGGGGAAGCGGTGTGAGAGTGAAACTAGGAAGTGAGGAGGAAGGGGGCTGGGATCAGGCTATAGAGAGATTGATTAAGTAAATAAATAAGTACAAATTCTGGTTCCCCATATTTGACCACATCCCCTGGATGGGGAGGCCTGGTGGCACTCAAAGGAAGGACAGCAGGCTGCCAAGAAGAGACTTGATACCCTATGAGCATATACAGGGGGAAGAAGTCCCCCTCAGTCACAGTCATAGGGGAGGGGAGTAGGGGAAAATGGGAGGGAGGGAGGATGGGAGAATACAAGGGATGGGATAATAATTGAGATGTAATAGGAATAAATTAGTAAAATATATTAAAAATAAATAAATAAATGGAAAAAAGAAAAAGAAAAATAAACTAAATAAACAACAACCAAAAGTGCATTTGTAATCCAAGTGCCGGGGAGGCTGAGACAAGAAAAAAACTCTGCAGCTCACTGGACAGCCAACCTTGCCTAACTGGTAAGCTCCAGGCCAGAAAAATACGCTGTCACAAAATACAGGGTAGATGGGATCTGAAGAACTGACTGTTCTCTGGACTTTGTGACCCTGAGCGCATGCGCATGCTCGCACACACCCCTACTGGTTAAGGAACACTATCTTCGGCTGACAGTATCTGCACTCTAGAGTAAATAAACAGCTTCAATGGCAGCAGGAGGGAAAGTGGACATGAAAGACAAGAATGATTCCAGAAAGATACGAATTGAGAGGAGACCAGTGTTGGCAGCCCTCCCAAGTCAGACCCGCATGGCAAACGGACCTGTTGGCCATCTCCATTTGTATGTACCTCTAGCAATTGAGGCTCACTGCCAAAGTGGACTCCAGCCTTCATGTCATCCAGCATCTCTTGGTACACATGACCCAATAACTACACCACCACCCATGGAGCTGACAATCCAGAAACCAGAAAGTCACCCCCACATCCTGCCTTCTCCTCCCTCAATACCACTTCCTACAGTCTGTCCCAAGGGTTCATGTGCAGTGAGCGCCTTAAGGGAGGGAGGCCCACAACACTCACTGCACAGCACACTGTGTACACAAATGGGGCTTTCCAGTTGTGTCAGAAGGATAGGGTGGGCAAAAGAGGCCCCAAGATTAGTGTGTGAAAGAAGACAAAGACCACAAAGGAAGACTGGAGGCACCCAGCTGAGTGCTAATGTAAGAGACCAAGCTGGAGAAAAGCCAGGCACGACAAATGCAGAAGGGTCCAGATCCGGGGTTGGTCCACCTGAGTGGCAGCCAGCACCATTGACCTTTACTTGCTCTGTCTCTCTAACCTGCTTCCAGCGTGCCTTCCTCTTTCTTAATCAACTGTCTGGGTGTCTGTCACTTTCCATAGGTCCCTGATCCAATTCCCTGTTATGAAACAATGCACAATTTCAATCTAAAAGAGAGAGAGAGAGAGAGAGAGAGAGAGAGAGAGAGAGAGAGAGAGA
>OU015747.1:79076011-79093791 GCA_907169655.1 Acomys percivali | reverse complement strand
AGAGAGAGAGAGAGAGAGAGAGAGAGAGAGAGAGAGAGAGAGAGAGAAACATGGTGCAACATGAATTTATCAATGCAATGAACATACAACTTGCTCTCTCCTAGGCAGGGCTATTACCTTCTGCTATCTCTTACAAGTCTCCACACTCAGCCACATCACCATCTAAGAAAAAGGAATGCTGCATTTTAATATTGCCGTGGGCGCAGTTTGACCTTTACATCACATTATTTAAATATTAATGACATAGCAGGCAAGCGGCCTACTGACAGGTGTTATACAAGTCAGACCAAATAGGATACTAAATCTGAGCGTGGCTTTGAAACTCCCATTAGAGATAATGAGGGATAGACATGTGTTTCCACACGCTGTCCGGTGCCCAGTCGCTCCACATCGAGTCAGAATAAATTAACTGAACATGGTGTCTGAAGGGAAAGAAATCATCACTCTTCCTTCACACCGCTACTTAATGACTTCTGCTATTCTGAGGGATGATAACAGAAAAGGGGCCTGTTTGCTTCTCAGCCTTTGAAGTCAAGGTCTTGTGGTTTGCTGGGCCTGCAAAGTGAGGCTGCATCAGTGCCTCCCAAATGGCCCTCGCCTGGTGCTTGCCTGGGTCCCCTCTTCCACCTGGCTGACTGACTGGATGGCAACAGGTGCTCCCAGGTGGGTCTTTTAGGTACCCTCAATGGAAAGTGAGACTTAGCTGGATGAGTGACTTACAAAGACTCCGGATGATGGAAGGTGGTCACGCTGCTATTTCCTCCTAGTGAAAATGTCCTGCGGAAATTCCTTGTTTTTAATAGCTGAGTAGTAGTCCATAGTGTAAATATACCACAGTTTCTTTATCCATTCTTCTACTGAGGGACACGCAGGCTGTTTCCATGTTCTGGCTATTATGAATAAGGCAGCTATGAATATGGTTGAGCATATGTCCCTGTTGTGTGGTAGTGCATTTTCTAGGTATATTCCAAGGAGTGGAATAGCTGGGTCTTGAGGAAGCCCTATTCCCATTTTTCTGAGAAAGCGCCAGATAGATTTCCAAAGTGGTTGTACTAGTTTGTATTCCCACCAGCAATGAAGGAGTGTTCCTCTCTCTCCACATCCTCGCCAGCATGTGGTGTCAGTTGAGTTATTGATCTTAGCCATTCTGATGGATATAAGATGGAATCTCAGTGTCGTTTTGATTTGCATTTCTCTGATGACTAAGGAGGTCGAGCATTTCTTTAAGTGTTTCTCAGCCATTTGATATTCCTCTGTTGAGAATTCTCTGCTTAGTTCTGAGCCCCATTTCTCTATTGGGTTATTTGGTTTGGTAGTGTTTAATTTCTTGAGTTCTTTATATATTTTGGATAGTAGACCTTTGTCAGATGAAGGGTTGGTGAAGATCTTTTCCCAGTCTGTAGGCTGTTGCTTTGTTCTGTTGACAGTGTCACCTGCCTTACAGAAGCTTCTCAGCCTCATGAGGTCCCATTTATTAATTGTTGACGTTAAGGCCTGGGCTGTTGGTGTTCTGTTCAGGAAGTTGTCTCCTGTACCTATGTGTTCCAGACTCTTCCCCACTTTTTCCTCTAATTGGGTTAATGTCTCTGGTTATAGGTTGAGGTCTTTAATCTACTTGGACTTGATTTTTGTGCATGGTGACAAATAAAGGTCTAATTGCATTTTTCTACATGTAGACATCCAGTTAGACCAGCACCATTTGTTGAAGATGCTGTCGTTTTTCCATTGAATGGATTTGGCTTCTTAGGAAAGTGGGTCAGAGGGGAGGATATCCTATTGAGACCTTAGGTGTGAGAAGCCTGGGAGAATGAGGAAATAGAAGGATCCAGAGGATCCTGGAAAACTACAGGTGGGTCTGGGCCCTGGGGTCCTCCTCAAACTATGGCACCAGCCAAGGAAAATATAGGCAGTAAACTTCGAACTCCTACCCAGACTAGCCGATGGACAGGACATTCTCCACCGTTAAGTGGAGAAGGAGATCTGACTTTCACACAAACTCTGGTGCCCCATATTGGACCATATCCCTTGGATGGGGAGGCCTGGTGGCACTCAGAGGAAGGATAATAGGTCACCAAGAAGAGACTCGATACCCTATGAGCATATACAGGGGGAGGAGGTCCCCCTCAGTCTCAGACATAGGGGAAGGGATTAGAGGGGGAAGCGGGAGGGAGGAAGGAATGGGAGGATATAAGGGATGGGCTAACAATTTAGATGTAATATGAATAAATTAATAAAAAATTAAATTTAGAAAACCGAAAAAAAAAAAGAAAGAAAGAAAGAAAGAAAGAAAGAAAGAAAGAAAGAAAAAGAAAAGGAAAAAGAAAAAGAAAAAGAAAATGTCCTGCGAAGGCTCAGGAAGCTCCTGAAACTTCCAAGACTCACAAGGTGCCCCCATGTGGTTATACATGCAGAATTAGCTTCTGGGAATGGAAGAAACTCCAAGTAGCTGTCATGCTTGCAAGTGGTACAGAGACTTTTTTACTCATGCTGGGTTGGGCTGCTGGTGACACAACTGCTTGGCATGGTCTTTGTTCCCCTGACTAACCCCACATCCTAACTCCTGTAAGTCACCCCATTAAGCATACCAGTTCACTAGGCTAGGCTTGGGGGGATTAATTCTTTGGTCTGTCATCAGTGTCCTATCTGGAGTGAACAGACATTTGTTCACAATGCTCCCATTAGAGTGAGATAAGCAGAGAGCATAGCTCCTTGCTCACAGACTCTAGGCTTGGGTTCTTTATCCTTAGCACAACAGTTCTCTGTTGAAGGGTGGGAGAAAGAGGTCATGAAAATTCTCGGTTGTTTAGTAGCGTTCCTAGACTCTGGTCTCTAATTGTCTGTCTTCAGTTGTTATATCGAGAAGTATACCCCTAACACTGCACTCTGTCGTGAAGCCAGGTTGAATGGCCTCTGGTTGTAAACCACTTTTCTTGGCAGATTTATTAATTCTGTATCTCAGTGTTGTGAGGAAGACAAAGTCTTAACTTGACCCTCCTAAGATTTATAACCAAGCCTGAGAGTAAAATTGACCTAAGACAAATTAACAGAATAAAAGTACACAAATTAGTTAACGCAAGTTTTACATGCCACAGAGCCTAAGATGGGTAGATGTTAAAAAAAAAAAAAAAATATATATATATATATATATATATATATATATATATATATATATATATATATATATATATACACACACACACACACACACACACACACACACACACACACACATATGTTCTAGTTTCACTTCTGTTACTGTCATAAAATACCCTGACAAAGGGGGCAACTTAGCGGAGGAAGGGTTTATTCAATCCACAATTCCAGATTACAGTCTATCACAGCAGGGAAATCAAGGCAAGAACTTGAAGGAACTAGTCAGATACACAGTCAAAAGCAGAGAGAGAAGCACATGCCGGACTCGTGCTCATCCTCTCTCTATAATATCTAGAGAATGGTGCCACCCACAGTGGGCCAGGTCTTCCCACATCAATTGCCAATCAAGACAGACATGTCCTGTGGTGGTTTGGATAGCAATGGCCCTCACAGGCTCAAATATTTGAACGCTTGATCATTCAGGTGTGGTGATACTTGAGAGAAATTAGGAGGTTTGGTCTTGTTGAAACAGCTGTGGCCCTGTTGAAGACGTGTGTCACTGGGAGTGGACTTTGGGGATTCAGAAGCCTAATCCAGGCTCAGTGGCGCTCTCTCTCCATCTCTCTCTCTCTCTCTCTCTCTCTCTCTCTCTCTCTCTCTCTCTCTCTCTCTCTCTCCCTCTCTCTCTCTCTCTCTCTCTCTCTCTCTCTCTCTCTCTCTCTCTCTCTCTCTCTCTCTCTCTCTCTCTCCCCCCCCCCACTACTGCCTGCAGATCTGGATGTGGAACTCTCAGTTACTCCTTCTATACCATGTCTGCCCATGTGCTTCCATACTTCCCCCATAGTGAAAATAGCTTACACTCTGAAACTATAAGCAAGCACTAATTAAGCAAGTACTAATTAAATGCTTGCCTTTGCAAGAGTTGCCATGGTCATGGTGTCTCTTCACAGCAATAGGACACCGACTGAAGCACACACACATAGGCCAATCTGATCTAGACAATTCCTCATTAAGTCTCTTTTCCTGTGTGGATTCATCGTGTCAAGTTGAGAATGAAAACTGTCATAAATCCAGAATTAAACAGAGAGTAGTGAAGTGAGAAAATGTGGGAAAGCCGAGAGGCATGGGCTAAGACACTGAATTAACAAGAGAAAGACATAGGAAACTTAGGGTTAAATAACAAGTTTGTGCAAATTTTATTGGCCTTAGGTCTCCCTTTTTTAAAAAATGTGTGTGTGTGTGTGTCTGTGTGTGTGTGTGTGTGTGTGTGTGTGTGTGTGTACATGTTTATTTGAGTGTACAGGTATTGCATGAGTCTACGTATGTACATGGAAGTCAGAGGGCAACATCCGCCATTGCTCCTCAACCATATCCACCTTTTTCCCCCCAGATGGCATCTCAAACTGGCTTAGAACTCACCAAGAAGGCTAGGCTGGCTGGGCAAAGAGCTCCAGGGACCTGCTTGTTTCTGCCTCGTCAGCTCTGGGATTACAAGTATGTATCAACATGCCTGGCATCTTTAGTGCGTGTTCTCAAACTCAACTCCTCATGCATGTACAGAAAGCACCATACTGACTGATCTGTCTCCTCAGCCCAACCTTTCCATGAGATGGAACCCATCCACACATGATACTGCTCTAGTGTCTTAGAAACTGAGATTATATAGGTCACAGACCTAGGGGAAAACTGAATACCATTGTTCTGCTAAAGAAACATAGCAATTAGATGACTCCAAATGACATTCTGCTATAGCTATATGTCTTAGCTAGGGTTTCCAATGCTGTGAAGAGGCCCCATGACCAAGGCAATTCTTATAAGGAAAATGTTTATTTGGTACTGAGTTACAGTTTCAGAGGTTTAGTCCATTATCATCATGGTGGGAAGCATGGCAGTATCCAGGCAGACATGGTGCTGGAGAAGCCAAGAGTTCTACATCTTATTCTGCACGCAGGGCCACAGTGGGCATAGCTTGAGCACATATAATACCTCAAATCCTATTCCTACAATGACACACTTCCTCCAACCAGGCCACACCTACTCCAATAAGGCCACACCTCCTAATAGTGCCATCCCTTATGGATCAAGAATTCAAACGCATGAGTCTATGGGAGCCATTCCTGTGGGGACACCATAGATCTGTGTTTTCAGCCACTATCAGAGACACTTCCTCCTGCAAGAGGAATATAGAGACCCACAGCTAAACAATGTGCTGAAGGCCAGAAACCTTGGAACAGTCCTAAATGGTATGTCTTCCTCAAAATCCTCCTTTCCAGGTTCTGGGAGCTATGCAGAAGAGGCAGAAAGGCTGTAAGAGCCAGGGGTGTCTTTGGCAGGGTTACTGCTACTGTGATTAAACACATAAGGAAAGGGTTTGTTTGACTTATGCTTCCACAACACAGTTTGTCATCAAAGGAAGTCAGGACACAAACTCAAACAGGGCAGGATCCTGGAGGCAGGAGCTGATGTAGAGGCCATAAAAGGGTTGTGCTTACTGGCTTGCTGTCCATCCATGGCATGCTTAACCTACTTTCTTATAGAATCCACCATGGGCAGGGCCCAATCACTAATTAAGAAAACGCCTTAGGAGCAATTTCTCAATTGAGGTTCTCTTCTTTCAGATGACTGACTAGCTTGGGTCAAGATGACATAAAACTAGTCAGCATAAATGGCGATTGAGGACACCAAGGAAACAAGGCCTTCCAGACACAACAGGACCGATACACATCCGAACTCACAGAGACCATGGCAGCATGCACGGGGTCTGCATAGGTTCTAGGCATTTAGGGTCCCAGCACTGAGATGAGAAGTGACATGAGCCTGCGTCGCTAACCAAGAAGCTATCTCCAAGTGTCAATCATTAGCAAAGGAAAAGTGAGTGTTCTCTGATGAAGTCTCACTGTGTATACAAACTGCACTTAAGGACAGGTCCCATGCCCAGCAGCAGAGGCCAACACAACATTAATTAAATGGTATTTGGAGTTTTGTTTGTTTGTTTGTTTTGTGGGGTTTTTTTTTGTTTTTTGTTTTGTTTTGTTTTTTGTCTCATAGTTCTTTTCCTTCTTTCTTTCTGTTTTTACTTTACTGGCTTTTGCTTATTATTATAGTTTCTGGTTTTGTGTTCTTATTTTGGGGCTTGTGTGTTTATGCATATGTCTGTGTGTCTGTGTGTTTCTCTTGGTTTTTATTTTTTCCTGTTTGTTTTGTTTTATTCTAGTTTGATTGTTTGCTTCTTTGTTTTCTAAAGAGAGAAGGGAAGAAGATGTGGAGACTGATGGGTCAGGAGGTGAGGAGGATCTGGGAGGAGAGGAAGGAGGGGAAACTGAATACAATTTATTGTATGAAAAAAAATATTTTCAATTAAAAACATTTTACTTTCAATTATGTATGGTTTTTCTGTGTGGGGGTGGGCATGGATTCAGTGCCCACAGAGGCCTGAAAAGGGTGCTAAATCTCTTTGAGCTGGAGTTGCGGGTGGTGTATCTCATGAATGCTGGGGACCAAACTCAGGGTCCTCTGGGAAAGCAGTATGAGTTCTTGACCTCTAAGCCATCTCTCCAGCCTGCTCAGTGGTAAGTTTTGTGCTCCTCTTCTGGTGTGTGGTAGCATTTTCCTCACAGGAATTCCATCCCCTGCTTTCTAGAAACAGAATGAAGGTCTTAGCCATCTTCTCACACCTACTGTTCTTCAACTGCCTCTAACTCAAAACAGTCAGGAAGCCAGAGTGCTGGATGTGGCGAAGTGTCTCACCACTGACGCATGTTCAAATCCCCCTGCAGACTCCAGCAGCCTGCACAGACCCCCTGTGGGCTAACAGTGGCTACTCTTCACTACTCTTTAAGCCAGGTTGGAAAATGAATGTTGTGGTGGAAAGCAAGAGGCTGGGGTGACTCTGGATCTTATCACCTGAGCTTAAATTAAGACAGAGTTGATAAATGCACAGAGAATCTTTTCTTTAACCATGCTTGGTCTTAGGTATCAGAATTGTAACACCCATTCTAAAAATAACATTTATTGATCACAGGATACTACTCTATGAACCACAGTATAAACAATCTGGTTGTCCTGTTTTTGTTTTGGTTTTTGGTGTTTGTTTGTTTGTTTGTTTGTTTTGAAACAGGGTTTCTCTACATAGCCCTATCCTGGAATTCACTTTGTAGACCAGGCTGTCCTTGAACTCAGCGATCTGGCTGCCTCTGCCTCCTAAGTGCTGGGAACAAAGGCATGCATTACCATACCCAGCTAGTTAGCATATTCTCAAACCACCACTGATTTAAGTTGGGCATTTTGTTGTATGCTAATACAAGAAAACATTTTTAGTACAAATAATAACACTTAACCAAACAGAACTGCAATGGTCACATTCTCAGGGTTTTTTTTTCCCCTTGTGGATATCTATAACAGAAGACATTACTGCCTGGACAGGGTGCAGCCCCACAGCAGGTCTTTTTCATTTCTGTGGCTGTTCAAGGATTAGATGCTGAATGTAGAAGCAAAAAGTGATAATAATAACTCATGAGTTCATAATTAAGATTTAGTCACCTGAGGCTTAGTCACTAACATGTTTGCCTTGCAACTGAAAGGAAATATGTCAATGCCCAGAACTGACTTTGAAGTGGGCATGTTTTCCACAACGGTAACCCAGCACTGGGGAGGCAAAGACAGGGTGTCCCCAGAGGTCACAGGTCAGCCAGCCAAGCATAATCAGTGACTCCCAAGGCAGCAAGAAAATCAGGCTCAAAACAGAAAAAGGTGGATGGCAGCTGAGGACCAACAGCTGAGGCTTTCCTCTTGTCTGCAGCTGCACCTACACATACACACCTGCATACTCATGCAAGCCAACACACTCAAACATACACACCTACACACTCATGTAAACCAACACACATATATACATCTGCACACTCATGTAAGCCAACACACACATACATACCTGTACACTCATGTAAGCCTGCATACTCATGTAGGCCACCATATTCACACATATATACCTACATACTTAAGTAGGCCAACACACTCATACACACACATGTAGGCCTACACATTCATGCACATACCTGCACACTCATGTAAGCCAACACACTCACACATACACACACACTCATGTAAGCAAACACGCACATGCACACATACACATCTGCAAGCCAAAACACATACTCTGCACATCCATGTAAGCCATCACACACAAATATACACCTATACACACACATGAACACACATGTAAACACATATACACCTTCACACACATAAGCAGACACAGGAACCAACACACATACACTTCTGCACACACATGTAAGCCAACACACAGTACTCCTGTGTAAGCCATCACATGCACAAATACACACCTATACATACATGTAGGCCAACACACACACACACACACACACATGTAAACAAGCACACACATTCATACCTTCACACATGCAAGCAAACACACATGTCAAAAAGAAGATTCAGTCTGCGAGTTGATTTCATGCCAGATAATGTTTCACCCAACTACTCGTAGCCTTGACATTGAATGTGCCTATGAATCTTCCAAAGTGTGACAGAATGAACTAACAGTGACCAGCATAAGAGGAGATGATGTTGTTGCTTGTTTCCATAGTCTCACCGTTAACATGTGCTGATGCACCCAAGCACACCTCAGAACAAGCACCAGGAGCACTTAACATTGCTGTATAGCCAAAGCTTCTCAGGCCTTACCCACACCTTAATAAATGGCTCTGGGTGGAAGCAGGCAATATGTTGAGCAAGAACACCAAGCAAGGCTGAGAAAGCTAAAATCTGAGGACACTGTAGAGAAGCTAGGCCTCCACACCCCAGCCAGAGCTGGCCATTGCTGCAAGCCACCACTTAGCTATTCTACAAACCAGACTACAGCAAAGGCAGCTTCCCTTCCCACGGTTGGCCAGTGTTTGCTGAGACCAGCAGACTTCCTGATAAGGGCAATGAGAGGATGTGTAACGTGCATAGCTTTCCCAGAGTCCAATTGTGTCTGCATCTGAGTCTGAACGCACCTCTACAGCTTTAACTGTACTCTTGATACCTGCTAGCTGTTAGGTTTTCTCTGGCAATTATCGAACTAAAGGACAAGAAAATAGCTCAGAGAAAAATAAAAGTAAAGTCTTACAGACTTTCCTGGTAGAGAACGGTTCCACTGACCCCAGGGGGCCCTAAATTTTTTTTGGGTTCCAATAGCCCCCTTCCTAGCAACCCCAAACTTATCCACAAGGCTTCTCGTCACACAGAATCTGCAGTCAGGAAGCAGAGAGCAATGAATTCTGCTACTGTAAAGTTGAAAATCGACACAGAGGTGGGTTTTCATTTTTACAACAGCCAGAAAAAAATCATTCAACTGACCTGGAAAGTGGCTTATAGTGAGAGGTCGAGTCAAGTCCAAGTTCATGAATTTTCCCATCTGCCTCTGCTATGGCTTGGATCTTGAATACCTGGCAGGTAAAATTTTGTTCCCAAGGACAGAGCTACTGGGAAACTGAGGAACTTTTAAGAAATGGGACAAAGTAGAAAGTCTTTAGGTCATGGAGAACACTGAAACCTGACGCCTTCTTCCTCTCCTTCGCTACAGCCACAGTGGTAGATGGTTTTCTTCCTATAGGTGATCTTGCCATAGGCCTCTACCAAAAGCAATGAATGCAAGACCGCAAGCCGAAACTCTAAGACTGTGAGCCAAAATAACCCTCTATGCTCTATAAGCTGATTGACTCAGAAACTTGATTACAGTCACAGAAAGCTCACTAGTGTGCTCTTACACCAAGCTCAACTCTACACTTGTTCTAGGTACTATTACTTACAGTATTAACATTAACGATATGATTCGGAGCTAGGACAGAAGAAGAGGACAATACCTGGTCAACAGAATCCCTTGGAATCCCCCCAAAAAAAAAAATGCATGAGAATCTCGCCATCACCCACCCAAATCTAAGAAACTCAGAACTATAAGCATCTTGGAACCTCAAAGAACATATGCAGCTTAATCAGAAGATAAAGCTACATGGGTAATGTTCATGAGTACTCGAAAGTATTTCACTTGCAAGCTGCCATAGTTAATCATCTAGGAGAAAATGTAAATACATTTGGCCAAAATTGTGCTTCTTCCCTCGGCATGTCACAAACTCCAATCTTAGCTGAAGGTCCCACAGCTTGATTCAACACGCTTCTTCAAGTATAGGCCCCACTAATTTCTTTTAAAGTTCATTTTTAGTTTGCATCATTTCAGGATGAAATAATACGTAAAAGGAGGCCAAAGCATTTGTGTGAAGGCTGAGGGACTGTGACTCACAGTCATCCAGTTGTGGAGGCGTGCTAGGCTGGCATCCCACAAGCACACCCTAGCAAGAAGCTGAAGGCCAGTGCAGCAGCTCTCTGCTTCCTGCCCATCAAACACAGAGCATGCTTCCTCAGAGAGCCACTGTGGAGCACAGGAGATCATCCACACAAAGCTCTCACTTGAGAGCCTGGTACATAATAAGTGAGTGGTGCCCTTCCGCTCTTACATTATGCTTTTAGTATTTCCAAATGTTTTCTAAAGAACTCCAGATGGCATCATCAGAAGCCTGAGCTGGTTCCCTATGGCGCGTGGCATTCCCTGTGGCTGGCACTGAGCATACCTGCTGGCTGGCTCTGCCCTACTAGAACACTTCTGAGTACAAAGCCCTAAGATATTAAGCACCTTACATTCAAGAGAATCATGTGCTGTATATAAAAATCATATGTGATCATAATAAACATGTCAAAAATTCTTCAGTCTGAGCAGAAGGGGTCAATGGGATGGAACAAGGTAGGAGAGGGAACACAGAGAGAAATGAGAGTGGAGATCAGACCTGGGGAGAATGGGGTAGGAGGACAGAGGGCCTGCAGAGAGAAGAGAAACCATGGGCAGTGGCATCTCTGTGACAAGCTGAAGGCCTAGAACAGGTAGGCTTCTGGGATGATATGGGGGTGACTCTAGCTGGACTCCTAGTAGCAGAGGTCATGAAGAGTGAAGCGGACACCCTCTACCTATACAGGACTCCTAGTGGAGGGAGAGGAACACCAACCTATCCACAAAAACTTTGACCCAAAATTTACCCTGTCTACAGGATGTGCAGGGATAAAGCTAGAGCAGAGATTGAGGGAATGTCCAACCAATGCCTGGCCCAACCTGAAACCCACCTCATGGGAGAGAGCCTAGCCCTGACACTACTAATGATTCTCTGCTATGCTTGCAGACAGGAGCCAAGCATAGCTGTCCTCTGAGAGGTTCCATACAGCAGCTGGTGGAAACAGATGAAGAGACTTACAGCCAAACATTAGGTGAAACATAGGGAGACTTGTGGAAGAGTGAGAGGAGGGGAGATGGATAGAAGGACCTGGAGGTGAGAGGAGCTTCACAAGAAGACCGTAAAGTCAACTAACCAGGGCCTAGAGGAGCTTGCAGAGATTGAAGGACCAACCAAGGACTATGCATAGATTGGACCAAGGTCCCCTTACACAGACGTAGCAGATGGGCAGCTCAGAATTCATGAGGGTTCCCTAGGAGGAGGAACAGGGGTTATCTCTGGCATTGACTCTGTTGTCTGCTTTTTGATCACTTCCCCCTGCAGGGGCTGCCTCACCAGGCCACAGGGGAAGATTATGTGCTCAGTCTTGATGCGACTTCATGAACTAGAGTGGGTGGGTAGGGGAGCTCCCCTCTTCTGAGGAATAGGAGAGGGAGAGGGGGGAAGAGAGAGGGAGGGTGGGACTGGGAAGAGACAGGGAGGGGCTACAATTGAGAGGTAAAGTGAATAAATAAGTAATAAATTTTAAAAACTTTTGTCTAGCGAAATGTCAATTTTTTTAAACCTGTATTTATGAAAAAATACAATTTTTTAAGATTTCTTCTCTTTGGGCAATTGTTCATGGGATGGTGGCTCATCACAGTTTCTCATCCATCTCATCAAATGGCAGCTTGTCAGGCTTAATGCATGTGAGATGGTCATTTTGAACAGGTTTAAACAAATAAAATCTCAGGGCTTCACAATTGCTCACAAACACTCTAAATCAAGAAGTTGGCTCCTATTGTGTAGCTACTTCCCTCATATTGAAACAGTCTCTCCCAGAGGGAAATGTGGTAAAACTCAGAAAGTAAATGAAACTTACAGGACTCAGGAAGTCAACAAAACTCTTAAGTGCCAAGAAAGTCCCTGAAGTTTGCAAGATTCAGAAGGCCCATAACCAAGGTTACACAGACAGTATGAACCGCTGGGAAGAAGATGCTCCCCAGCCTGCTGAGCTGCCTGCAACAGCTGCAGAGAGTTCCAGAGATGCAGCTTTCATGAATCCTCACCCATGTTTGAGTGGGCTTTCTGCTGATGCAGTTGCCTTGGAGTCACCCATGCTCCAGTAAGTAACTCCAATTAACTCGTTGGTTAACTAAGCTAGACTTGAGTAGAGTCTATTTTTTGCTCTTGTTGCTTTGGTCTTCTGTTGGTGTCCTATCTGGAGTGAACAGGCATTTGTTCATGACTTCCCCAGTAAAATTCACACAACAACTACATAGAAATGTAGACTAGTCAAATTTGAGATTCGCAAAAGCTCCTCAAGACCTAAAAGAATATAATCCATACCAAAACATATGCGCTTAGCCACATTACTTCTTCTAAACATTTGGCACATGGATATTGAGTGATTATGGTTCCCTAGGACATTCCTTGCTTTTTGGTAACAATGAAATGAAGGTGGATTTCAGAACTCATTTCTTTGTTAACATCAACAGCCCAAGTGTATAACAAAGTACCTTTATTTTCCCTATATTGTTATACCAGTCACACAGCACATTATCTTTTGGGGGTTTTTATATAATTCATAAGTGAGGACATGCAGACATGGTATTCCAGACATTTAGGTGCCTTCATTAGCTGGTCTCTCCCTGCTGTTTTTTATGATGCTAGGGTTTGAACCCAATGTTTTGGGAGTGCTAGACAAACACTCTACCACCAAGCTGCATCCTGATTTACTTTATAGGCATAGCTTTGTCAACTAGAGTACAGATAACCTCTCTGCAGCATTCTGTCTTAACAAGGCTTATCTATGCCAGGGCTTGCTATCCATTACACCAGCACATAAACGGACTGCTATCTTGACATAGATTTTCATGGCTTCTTATGGAGAAATCCCCATTGGCAAGCTTCACTGCTGAAGTGTTATATATTGTGTCTATCAACATCCAGAAAACAGTCTATTCAGCTCTGGTCTCTCATCACTAAGTAAGAACATTAAGTCCTTCACTTTTAAGAAGGATACTTTTTTCCAGCTGGTTTTGAGAGCGAGATCCATTTTTGGCTATAGATTGAAAGATGCAATAATCCAGATTATGAATTAGGTCAGAAAGTTAGTTCTATATTAAATGTGATTTTTTTTCCCTTTCACTCCCATTTATCTGTTGCAATAGCTATGTTAGAGGGAGACAGTTCCTGTCTTCTACTGTGCCAAATATTTTTTAAGCAGTGTAGGTAAAGGTACATGTTTTGGCATAGACATATTCCTTTAGGTCTTAAGGAGCTTTTATGAATCTCAAATTTGACTAGTCTACATTTCTATGTAGTTGTTGTGTGAATTTTACTGGGGAAGTCATGAACAAATGCCTGTTCACTCCAGATAGGACACCAACAGAAGACCAAAGCAACAAGAGCAAAAAATAGACTCTACTCAAGTCTAGCTTAGTTAACCAACGAGTTAATTGGAGTTACTTACTGGAGCATGGGTGACTCCAAGGCAACTGCATCAGCAGAAAGCCCGCTCAAACATGGGTGAGGATTCATGAAAGCTGCATCTCTGGAACTCTCTGCAGCTGTTGCAGGCAGCTCAGCAGGCTGGGGAGCATCTTCTTCCCAGCGGTTCATACTGTCTGTGTAACCTTGGTTATGGGCCTTCTGAATATTGCAAACTTCAGGGACTTTCTTGGCACTTAAGAGTTTTGTTGACTTCCTGAGTCCTGTAAGTTTCATTTACTTTCTGAGTTTTACCTAGTTTCCCTCTGAGAGACACTGTTTCAATATGAGGGAAGTGGCTACATAATAGGATCCAACTTTTTGATTTAGAGTGTTTGTGAGCAATTGTGAGGTCTTGGGATTTTATTTGTTTAAACCTGTTCACAAATTCCTGCAATATCTGCAAGCGGCATTTCTTTATTTCTCTGAGGTGTATTTGCCCAGCATTACAGATTTCTGTCTCTAGACTACATGATGAATATCTCCTTAGAAGCTGCATTTTGTCTGGAGAATTTTCCTCAAGGCTATGGTGATACAATGGGTACTTCCTGTTGCAAGCCAACATGAGACTGGTATTCCAATGCTTGATGCTTATGGATGGCATCTCACTCCTACCCAAGAACACTACTTTAACATGTTCAGTATCATATGGGGTTCACATATACACTAGGGAGTTGTCACACAGGTTTACAAAGCTATTCCACAACTACGGCAATGTTCCAAAAAGAGATTTAAAAACAGAATGCAGCATGGCTAGTTTGGATTTGGAGAGACCCTTCATGCGAATTCAATCTCTCACACGCTCTCCCTTTCTTACTCTGTAACCAATCAAGGGAATAGTGCATGAAAACAAGTACAACTTCTTCTGGTGTCGCGCAGGTATATACTATTCAAAGAGATCTGAACAAAGGATTGACTGGGTCTCAGTGGAAATTTTCATGAAAAAAATATAATCTGCAAAAGGGAACTGAAGAAAGGATTGGAAAAGAGGCTTGAGAAAATAAGCATAGATATTTGGAATTGATTAGATACATAGGTGATGTCTTTGGTCCTGTTATTCAGCAAGAAAAGTTGATAGGGAGTACCAATTACTCTCAATATATAAAAATAACTTCGCTGCAGAAAATGCTTAGAGGGTAGCCTGGCCTTGTGAGAACTCACCTTTTCCTGTAAAGTCCCCTGGTGAGCACAGATGTACATTGAGCAATCTTTCAAAGGCTTTTGACCTGTGCGGCTTCATGGACAGAAGCTTCAAAAGAACAAACAATTCCTTTGCATTCTCACAAGCTCATTCATCCATCGACATACATCAGCGCACTAGGTTAAGGGGTAATGGCATGGAATGCCAGAGAAGTTGGAAGCTAACAGCCTATGCTCAGCTAGACCAAGGAGGAAATGGTTGGTCATCAGCAGGCCACTTGACATCTAGGCATAGGTTTCATCACTAGTTAAATGAGGACATTTTAACTGGATCAGGAGTTGGGAAAGCGAAGTATGGAGGGCCTCACTTGTGTTTTAAATACAGCTTTCCTAGGGCAGAACCACGTTCTTTTCTTGTATATTGTTTAGGCCTGTTTTCCAACTATAACGGTTGCAGTAATGACTGTGCAGCCCACTGTTTGTCATTTTAGGAAAACTTTTGCCAGTCCCTGAAGCAGATGCTCTCGTTCTGTCCTCTCAGGTCTAGATTTATGTCCAGTAGCCAGGGTGATAGCTCCATCAGTAAACCACTTGTCCTGAGAGCATAAGGATCTGAGGTTGATCCTCAGACCCCATATAAAAAGCTGGGTCTGGCCTGTTGTTATGATCTTATTGCTGTGGTTGGAGGAAAGACAAGAAGATTCCTTGCACTTGATGACCAGTCAGTCTAGCCCACATGGTGAGTTCCAGGCCAATGAGATATCTTATCTCAAAGGAAAGGTGGCTGGCACCTAAGGAATAAACCCTGAAGTTGTTCTCTGGTCTCTACACACATATACAGAGATGAACACTTGCACCTGCATGTACAAACACACAGCATAGAAATTAATATGAATACACGTAGATTTATACATTAAAAAGATGCTAGCTCAATAGATAGATAGATGATAGACTCTAATAAAAACAACATGTCAATGTGCTGAGAATAAATAACTGAGTGCTCATTCCTAAGTAGGTCATTATATTATCATCCTCACAAGACATACATAACATGGTGTAGGGTCATTCAAAGATTCATCAGTCTGACCACTAATAAATTTTAACAAAGAAGAGGCTTTTATTCATGACACTAGGTCTACAACGAGGACTGAGGATTCCCAAATTTAGCATCTAGGCACTTCAGTCAGGTTGTTATAAAGGCAAAGGACACAAGGTAACATTCTGTTCTCCTGCAAGCAACAGGCTGTCTTGTGCAAAGCAAACTTTTATTTACAGAGGCAGAAATAGTGGTTGTCCTATGACCTATGACCTTAGACCTATGACCTTGAATAAACAACAGTTTTGTTAAAGTTATAAATGACCAGGCAATTATAAAAACAACCCTCAATAGCCCTTAACATTTGGAAGTCCAATTTTGCTTTATAGTTCTCTTATAAGCACAGAAATTTTTAATGTTTAAACATAAAGTTAGCCATCCCATTTCCCCCTTGAGTTACACCGTGAGTCAAATCCTTGACTCTGTGGTGGGTACATGTTCACATTGGGACTTAATAACCATCAGTGTAATAGCTCCTAAGCAAGAATTTATATATCTGGTTAAGGCATTAATGATGCAGGGACCAACGACAACCAGCAGGAACAGAAGAGCTAAGCACCCTGTGGCAGCTGACAGTAGAATTACTAGCCAGGAGGCGCCTAAGAATGAGATTGGGGAACCATTCGTCTTCCATTTAAGGTTTTATCCCTTTCTTCATGTTTTCGTTTCCAGAGCACAGCCAAGTTATCGCTAATGATTTATAAATGGTTGGCATAGAAACAATTTTCCCCTAAAGTATAAAGTAGATCAAGCACCCAACTATGTTGTAAGACAACATCAGCTAATGAGCCAACCTGTTCTTCTAGCTTGGCAACAGATATATATTTTAGTATAGACAGTTCCTGGGTTATTTGGCATCCTAGATTCTTTGGGTTAATGTCAGCATTGGTGTACCAGTGGTACCGTAAGTGGCCTCTGTTGTTCCTAACTCTAAGCCTATTATAAGGATATGAGGACAGGAAATTACACATTTTTTCCCTGAACATGGAGACTAGAAGGGCCAGTGTCTGTGCGAACATGGATTTTCTCCCAAATGGACCATCAATAATGTACATTTAGGGAAACAGAGATACTAAGATACAGAAGTTTAGCAAGCGATGCATCTGCCAAACCAGAAAGCAACAATGCAAACCATCAGAACTTGGAAACCAATTCTTTACAACCAATAGGTGAAGGAAGGAATGCCACTTGACAAAGTGGTAGCCAGGATATGCAAGACATTTATGGCAATTTGTATTTGTTCTTTTTAAAAAAGATTTATTTATTATAAATACAGTATGATCAGATCACATTATAGATGGTTGTGAGCCACCATGTGGTTGCTGGGAATTGAACTCAGGACCTCTGGAAGAGCAGTCAGTGCTCTTAACCTCTGAGCCATCTTATCAGCCCCATTGTATTTGTTCTTAAAGGGGGATCTAGACATATATCTCATAAAAAGCAGAAGAGAACATAGTCAGATCAAACATTATTAGTCTACAACCTGCATCAGTCTTATATCTAATGGTTCTCCTCAGGTCTTGGTGATAGTACATTTTTCTGCAGCTGAGTCATCATCCCCTGTGATTAATGTACCCAGGTGTAGACTGGGGTGTGGTCGGGATAACAAGGTATGATCTGTTCCAGCAGGGTCCCAGGGTTTTGTTGTTGGTGGTGGTTGTTGTTGTTGTTGTTGTTGTTGTTGTTGTTGTTGTTGTTGTTGT
>OU015747.1:79046960-79059101 GCA_907169655.1 Acomys percivali | reverse complement strand
GAGAGAGAGAGAGAGAGAGAGAGAGAGAGAGAGAGAGAGAGAGAGAGAATCCAAATTAACAAAATCAAAATCAGAAATTAAAAGGGGGATATAACTACAAACGCAGATGAAATCCAAAGAATCATTAGATCTTACTTGAAAAACTGTACAACATAAAACTGGAAAATCTAAATGAAATGGTGATATTTTTTATAGATACCACTTACCAATATTAAATCAAGATCAGATAAACAAAATAAATAGACCTATAACACCTAAGAAAACAGAAGTAGTCATTAAAATCTCCCAATCCAAAAAAAAAAGCAAAACAAAACAAAAACAAAAACAAACAAAAGCCTAGGGCCAGATGGTTTTAGCACAGAATTCTACCAGACTTTAAAAAAGAGCTAATACCAATATTCTGAAATTATTCCACAAAATAGAAACAGAAGAAATGTTGCCAAACTCATTCTATCAAGACACAGTCACTCTGATACCTAAACCACAGAAAGATCCAACAAAGAAAGAGAACTACAAACTAATTTCCCTTATGGACACTGATGCAAAAATACTCAATAAATACTTGCACCCAAATCCAAGAACACATAAAAAATACCATCCACTATAATCAAGTAGGCTTCATCCCAGGGATGCAGGGATGGTTCAACATATAAAAATACATGAAAGTAATCTACCATATGAATAAATTGAAGGAAAACCCCCATATTTTCATCTCATGAGATTCTGAAAAACCTTTGACAAAATCCCACACCCCTTTCTGTTTAAAGTCTTGGAGAGATCAGGGATAGAAGGCACATACTTAAGCACAATTAAAGCACTACACAACAAGCCAACAGCCAGCATCAAATAATATAGAGAGAAACTTAAAGTAATGCCACTAAATCAGAAACAAGACAAGGCTGACCACTCTCTTTTTATCTATGCAATATAGTACTTGAAGTTCTAACTAGAGCAATAAGACAACTAAATGATATCAAGGTGGTACAAATTAAAAAGGAAGAAGTCAAGTATTGATATTTGCAGATAATATGATTATATATATATATATATATATATATATATATATATATATATGTGTGTGTGTGTGTGTGTGTGACCCCAAAAATTCTACCAGAGGACTCCTACAGCTGATAAACACTTTTCAGTAACGTGGCTGGATACAAAACTAACTCAAAAAATCAGTAGCCCTCTTATATACAAATGACAAACAGTCTGAGAAAGAAATTAAGGAAACAATATTCTTCATAATAGCCATAAATAATATAAAATATATTAGTGTAACTCTAGACAAGCAACTGAAAACCCTGTATGACAAGAATTTGAAGTCCTTTAGGAAAGAAGTCAAAGAAGATTTTAGAAAATGAATAGATCTTCCATGCTCATGGCTCAGTATGATTGACATAATAAAAATAGTCATCTTACCAAAAACCATATATAGATTCAATACATTTCCCATCAAAATTTGTTACAGACCTTGAAAGAGCAACCATCAACTTCTTATGGAAAAATAAAAGATCCAAGATAGCTAAAACAATTCTGCACAATAAAATAACTTCTAGAGGTATCACCATTCCTGAATTCAAGCTATACTACAGAGAAATAGTAATCAAAACTGCACGGTATTGGCATAAAAACAGATAGGATGATCAATGAAACTGAATCAAAGACACAAAAGTAAACCCACACACTTATGGACTCTTGATTTCCAACAAAGAAGCCAAAACTATACAATGGAAAAAAAGATAGCATCTTCAACAAATGGTGCTGGTCCAACTGGGTGTCTGCATGTAGAAAAATGCAAATAGATTCATACTTATCATCCTGCACAAAACTAAAGTCCAAGTGTATTAAAGACCTCAACATAAAACCAGAAACACTAAATCTATTAGAAGGAAAAGTGTGGAAAGCCCTTGAACTTATTGGCACAGGAGACAATTTCCTGAACTGCACACCAACAGCTCTGACTAAAATCAACAATTAATAAGTAAGGCAAAGGACACTATCAATAGAACAAAACAGCAGCCTCCAGGTTGGGAAAAGATCTTCACCAAGCCTGCATCAGAGAGAGGGCTAATATCCAAAATATACGAAGAACTCAAGAAATTAAACATCAACAACCCAAATAATCCAATTTTAAAAATGGGCACAGAGCTAAACCAAGTATTCTCAACAAAGGAATTTCTAATGGCCAAGAAAAATAAATGCTCAACATCCTTAGTCATCAGGGAAATTCAAATCAAAATGACTTGGAGATTCCACCTTACACCTGTCAGAATGGCTAAGATCAAAAATTCAAATAACATCACATGCTGGTGAGGATGTGGAAAAAGAGGAACACTCCTCTATTGCTGGTGGGAGTGCAGACTTGTACAATCACTTTGGAAATAAATCTGGCAGTTTCTCAGAAAATTGTGTCTAGTTCTACCTCAAGATCCAGCTATACCACTCCTGAGCATATACCCAAAAGATGCGCCACCACACCAAAAGAACATTTAAAGCTCAACTATGTTTGTAGCAGCTTTATTTATAATAGCCAGGAACTAGAAACAACCTAGATGTCCCTCAGATGAAGAATAGTTAAAGAAATGTGGTACATTCACACAATGGAATATTACTCAGCTATTAAAAACAAGGAAACCATGCAATTTGCAGGCAATGGGGTGAAACTAGAAAAGATCATCCTGAATAAGGTAACCCAGACCCAGAAAGACACACATGGTATGTACTCACTTATAAGTGGATATAGCCATATAGTACAGGACAACCATACGACAATCCACAGACCCCCAGAAGCTAAATAACAAGGAGGACTCAAAGGAGGTCGCTTGGATCTCACTTAGGAGGGGAAATAGAATGGAAAGAGGAAGTGGATGTGAAGAGAGGGAACTGGGTAGGAGACAGTGTAGGGAGAAAAACAAAAGTTGGGATCAGGTGTGGAGAGGAGAGGGTTGGGAGGTGAGAGGGCTGGTATAGAGAAAGGAAACTGAGGAGTGCATCTCTGAAGCGAGTTGGAGACCTCAGACAGGGTAGGCTTTTGGGAAGAAATTATGGTGACTCTAGCAGAGACTCCTATCTGTGGAGGACATAGATACTGAAGTGGCCACCTTCTATCTAGGCAAGACTCCTAGAGGAGGGAGGGGAATGGGGAACATCAATCCACCCACAAAACCTTTGACACAAAATTTATCCTGCCTACAAGATGTGCAGGTACAAAAAGGGAGCAGAGATTGAGGGAATGTCCAACCAGTGACTGGACCAACCTGAGACCAACTCCCACAGTAGAAAGCCAGACCCTGGCACTATTAATTCTATTCCATTATGCTTGCAGACTGGAGTCTAGCATAACTGTCCTCTGAGAGGCTCCACCCAGCAGTGGATTGAAATAGATGCTGAGACTTGAAGCCAAACATAGGGTGGTGCTCCAGGAACCTTGTAGAAGTGTGGGGAGAAGGATAGAAAGACCTGGCGAGGGCACGAACTCCCCAAAAAGACAAACAGTGCCAATTAACCAGGGTCCAGGGGAGATTACTGAGACTGAAGCACATGCCAAAGAACATGCATTGTCTGGACCTAGGCCCCCTACACATATGTAACTGATGGGCAGCTTGGCCTTCGTGTGGGTCCCATAGCAAGTGGAGCAGGGGCTGCCTCTGTTGCCTGCTATTGGATCACTTCCCTGTAATGGAGCTCCCTTGCCTGGCCTCAGGGGAAGAGGATGCACTGAGTCCTGATGAGACTTGTTGTGCTGGCATAGGTTGATACAGGGGTAGGGGGCTCCCCTTTTCTGGGAAGAAGGGGAGGGAGAAAAGGAAGAAGAGAGTGAGAGGGTGGGACCAAGGAGGAGGACTTCAGGCAGATGTAAAGTGAATAAATAAATAAACTCCATAAGAGCATTGAAATAATATTTATTCTTTAGCAAAAGATTTAGAGAATTAAATAAAAACAAAAAAGGGTACTAGCAATAATCCTCATTAGGTATAGTCTGGGTTTTGTTCTGGTTTTTTTTTTTTTTTGTTTGTTTTTTTGTTTTTTTGTTCCCCTTTCTCTGTCTCATAGTCAGGTGGATTACCTGACACAGGACAGAAATTTTGGAAGAAACTTATAAACAAAGATACTTGGATCTAGAGGAGGGGGAGCCATAACCCAACTTCAGAACCATTTTTTCATTGAAATATAACAGCATAAAACAACATCTAATATGATCCATTCTTAAGAGATACCTAGCTAGGTGTGGTGGCACACGCCTTTAATCCAAGCACTGGGGAAGCAGAGGCAGGAAGATCTCTGAGTTCCAGGACAGCCTGGTCTACAAATGGAGTCCAGGACAACCAGGGATGTTACACAGAGAAACCCTGTCTCAGAGAGAGAGAGAGAGAGAGAGAGAGAGAGAGAGAGAGAGAGAGAAAGAGAGAGAGAGAGAGAGAGAGAGAGAGAGAGAGAGAGAGTAAATCCCTATAAAATTGAAGCCAGTGGAGTTCCAAGATGGCAGCACCTATCATGCACTGTATCTGATCCACTGCACAGAGACCAGGGAACTGTTTGGGAGCCACAGACTGCAGGAACTGGAGAGCACTAGGTGAGTGGGGTCCTGCACAGTGCAGACCACAGGCAGGCTTGGCCCAGGGTCAAACAACAGCCCACAGAGGACCTGAACACACTCTCCAGACTTTGTAAGGGAAACCACCTGTGGACTGCAGCAGCCTCTATAGCTCAGGTGCAGTGTGTGAGACCGTGGAACACCGGAGCTCCTGGCCTGAGGAAGTCTCAAGGAAACAAGTGAATCTGTTCTCAGACACCCTCACCCACCTCACCTTAGTCCACAGGGAGCCCCAGAGGCTGCAGCAAAGCCCACAGTGCCCAGAAACAGTGTGTGCAGTCTGGGCAGGTCTGTCCAGAGACAGACAGCAGGCCTCAGCAGACAGAGCCTGCAAAAATGGGCTGTTAGAACCCAGACAAGACAGTCCCCACAACCGGCAGGGCCTCCCACCCTCGTGGAAGAAGCTAGACTGCCCTGAGGGTCTGGAAGGGGGTCTGAATTGTGGCCAAGCTCAGTGGGACTGAACCCCAAAAGTATGCAGTCTAGACTGGTCCGCTTCCTAGACTGATCCAGCCAGGAACCTATCTGCAGACCACAGCAGTCTGGGCCTGGACAGTTGGGTAGATACCACCCAACATCAGAGAAGGTAAGATGACTGAAGGACAGCATAAGAGTGCAAACAACAAAAACCAAAACAACTCATCATCCCCAGATCCCAGTTACCCCAAAGAAAGCAAGCCTGAGAAATAAAACACAATTGAAATACAAGAAAATGACCTCAAATCCCAGTAATGAGATGATAATGGAGAAAACAAATAAAACACATAATCAAACGCAGGAAGATGCAGCCAAACAGGTGGAAGACATAAAAGAGTCCTATAGAGAGGCACTGGAAAATTTTCAGGAAAATACAAACAACCATATGAAGGAAATCAATAAAACAGTTCAAGATCTGAAGATGAAAATGGAAACAGTGATAAAAGCACAGACAGAAGAAAAACAGGAACAAGAGACCTTAGAGAAGAAGGTAAGCAACACAGAAGTGAGCTTCTCTAACAGAATCCAAGAAATGGAGGAACGAATCTCGAGACTAGAAGATACAATTGTAGAACTTGAGGCAACCATCAAAGACAATGCTAAATCAGAAAAATTCCTGACACAAAATATCCAAGAAATCAAGGACACCATGAAAAGATGAAACCTGAGAATAATAGGCATCGAGGAAAGAGAAGAGACCCAACTCCAAGGCCCAGAAAATATTTTTAACAAAATCATAGAAGAAAATTTCCCAACTTTAAGAAGGAGATGCATATAAACACACAAGAGGCCTACAGAACACCAAGGAGAATAGACCAGAGAAGAAAATCTTCCTGATATATAGTAATAATAACACAAAATATACAGAACAAAGAAAAAATATTAAAAGCAGCAAGAGAAAAAGGCAAAGTAACATACAATGAAAACCTCAGAATTATACCTGACTTCTCAGCAGAGACCTAAAAGCCAGAAGGGTCTGTACAGAGGTCCTGCAAACCCTAAGAGACCACAGATGCCAGGCCAGACTACTATACCCAGCAAAACTATCAATAACCGTTGATGGAGAAAACAAAATATTCCATGAAAAAAACAAATTCAAACAATACCTATCCACAAATCCAGCTTTAAAGAAGTTAATAGATGGAAAACTCCACCGCAAACAGCCAACCTCAACCAAAACTACACAGGAAACAGATAACTACACCATCACAAAAACACAACCACACAAACTCTCTACTGTAACCAATATCAAAAATTAAGGGACTTAACAGTCACTTGTCATTAATATCTCTCAACATCAATGGTCTCATCTCTCATAAAAAGACACAGACTAACAGAGTGCCTGCATACACAAGACCCAACATTCTTCTGCATTCAAGAAACACATCTCACCCACAAGGACAGACATTACCTCAAGGTAAAAGGCTGGAAAAAATATTCCAAATAAATGGTCACAAGAAGCAAGCTGGTGTAACCATTCTTATATCTAATAAAATAGATTTCAACCAAAATTAACCAAAGGGGTTGAGAAAGGACAACTCATACTTATCAAAGGTAAAATCAACCAAGATGACATCACAATTCTGAACATCTATGCTCCAAATACAAAGGCACCCACTTTTGTAAAAGAACTATTTAAAAAGCTTAAACCACACATTGATCCCCACACATTAATAGTGGGAGACTTCAACACCCCACTTTCTCTGAAGGATAGGTCATTGAAAAAGAAACTAATCCGAGAAATAACATCATTAACCAACACCATGAATCAAATGGATCTAACAGATATTTACAAACTTTTTCCCAAACACAAAGAATTATACCTTCTTCTCACCACCCCATGAAACTTTCTCCAAAATTGGTCACAAAGCAAGCATCAACAGATACAAGAAGATTGAAATAATACCTTGTAGCCTATCAGATCACCATGGTCTAAGGTTAGACATCAAGAACAACAGAAATAACAAAAAGCCTACACACACATGGAAACTAAACAACTCTCTACTTAATGACACCTGGGTCAGGAAAGAAATAAAGAAAGAAATTAAGGACTTCCTGAAATTCAATGAAAATGAAGGAACAACATATCTAAATTCGTGGGACACATTGAAAGCAGTGCTAAGAGGAAAATTCATACACTAAGTGCCTATATAAATAAATTGGAAACATCTCTCATAAGCAACTAAATGACATATCAGGAAGCCCCAGAAAAAAAAAAGCAGAAACAACTAAGAGGAGTAGACATCTCGAAATAATCAAACTCAAGGCTGAAAGCAATAAATTAAAAACAAAGAGAACAATTCAAAAAATCAACAAAACCAGGAGCTGATTCTTTGAGAAAATCAACAAGATAGACAAACCATTAGCCAAATTAACTAAAAGGCAGAGAGACACTATCCAAATCAACAAAATCAGAAATGAAAAGGGAGACATAAGAACAGACACTGAAGAAATACAAAGAGTCATAAGATCATACTTGAAAGGCATATATGCCACAAAATTTGAAAATCTAAGAGAAATGGACCATTTCTTGATTGACTCCACTTGCCAAAAATTGAGTCAAGAGCAGATAAACAAATTAAGTAGTCCTATTAATCCTATAGAAATAGAAGAAATCATTGATAATCTCCCAACGAAAAAAAAAAAAAAAGAAAGAAAGGCCCAGAGCCAGATGGTTTCAGCACATAATTCTACCAGACCTTCAAAGAAGAGCTAATATCAATACTCTTCAAGCTACTCCAAAAGATAGAAATGGATGGAACATTACCAAATTCATTCTATGAAGCCACAGTTATGTTGATACCTAAACCCCACAAAGACCCAACAAAAAAGAGAGTTTCAGACCAATTTCTTTTATGAACATTCATGCAAAAATACTCAATAAAATACTCGCAAAATGATTACAAGAACATATCAAAGATATCATTCACCATAACCAGGTAGACTTCATACCAGGCATGTAGGGATGGTTCAATGTAAGGAAATTCATCAATGTAATCCACCATATAAACAAACTGAAGGAAAAAACTACATGATCATCTCCTTAGATGCAGAAAAAGCATTTGACAAAATCCAACACCCATTCATTTTTAAAATTTTGGAGAGATCGGGAATACAAGGCACATACCTAAACATAATAAAGACTATATAAAACAAGCCAATAGCCAACATCAAATTAAATGGAGAGATACTTAAGGAAATTCCTCTAAAATCAGGGACCAGACAGGCATGCCCTCTCCATCCAGAGCAATAAGGCATCAAAAGGAGATCAAGGGAATCCAAATGGGAAAGGAGGAAGTCAAATTATCCCTATTTGCAGATGATATGATAATGTACATAAGTGACCCTCAAAATTCCACCAGAGAACTCCAACAGCTGATAAACACCTTCAGCAAATTGGCTGGATACAAAATTAACTCAAGAAAGTCAGTAGTCTTCCTATATACAAATGACAGACAAGCGAAGGAAGAAATTAGGAAAACTACACCCTTCAAAATAGCCATAAGCAACACTCCTTCATTGCTGGTAGGAATGCAGTCTAGTGCAGCCACTTTGGAAAGCTATCTGGCACTATCTCAGGAAACTAGAAATAGGACTTCCTCAAGACCCAGCTATTCCACTTCTTAGATTACACTCAGAAGATGCTCCAGCACACAACAGGAAAATTTGCTCAACCATGTTCATAGCAGCCTTATTCATAATAGCCAGGACATGGAAACAGCCTAAGTGTCCCTCAGTAGAAGAATGGATAAAGAAACTGTGGTACATTTACACTATGGAATACTACTCAGCTATTAAAAACAAGGAATTCCTGAAATTTGTCGACAGATGGATTGAACTAAGAAATGATCATAATGAGTGAGCTAACCCAGAAGCAGAGAGACTCACATAGTATATACTCACTTATATCTGGATACTAGGCCAAGGCGTATGTCTCATGAAAGTCTTCACTTACCAGGAAAATGGGATAGTGGTGAGGACATCCTAAGGTGGGAGAAATATAGGAGATAGGGAAATAGATGGATCCAGAGGGTCCTAGAAACCTACAAGAAGAACACTATGATGGGCAGATCTGGGCCCAGGGGTTCTGCTCAATCTATGGCACCAACCAAGGACAATACGTGCAGTCATCATCAAACCCCTACCCAGACCTAGCCAAGGGATAGAATACTCTCCACAGTTAAGTGGAGACTGGGGACTGACTTTCACATGAACTCTGGTGCCCCTATTTGGCCATGTCCCCTTGATGGGGAGGCCCAATGGCACTCAGAGGAAGGGTAGCAGACTACCAAGAAGAAACTTGATACCCTAGCATCATATTCAAGGGGAGGAGATCCCCATCAGTCACAGTCATAAGGGAGGGGAATGGGGTGAAAGCGGGAGGGAGGGAGGAATGGGAGGATGCACGGGATGGGATAGCAATTGGAATGTAATATGAATGATTTTACTTTTCAATTAAAAAAACATAAAAAAAAACAGATAGCCATAAGCAATATAAAATATCTAGGAGTAACTCTAACCAAGCCAGTGAAGGACTTGTTTGAAAAAAACTTTAAATCTCTGAAGAAAGAGATCAGAAGGTGGAGAGATCTTGTTCATGGATTGGGAGAATTAACATAGTAAAAATGGCCATCTTACCAAAAGCAATTTACAGATTCAATGCAACCTCTATCAAAATACCTACAAAATATTTTGAAGACATTGAAAGATCAATTCTCAACTTCATATGGAAAAACAAAAACCCAGAATAACAAAAACAATCCTACACAATAAAAGAACCTCTGGAGGAATCTCCATACCCAATCTCAAACTGTACTATAGAGCAACAGTAATTAAAACAGCATGGTACTGTAACAGCAATAGGCTGATTGATCAATGGAATCAAATTGAAGACCCAGAAATGAATCCACACACATATGGTCACTTGAGTTTTGACAAAGAAGCCAAATCTATTCAATGGAAAAATGATAGCATCTTCAACAAATGGTGCTGGTCTAACTGGATGTCTACATGTAGAAAAATACAAGTAGACCCATATTTGTCACTATGCACAAAACTCAAGTCCAAGTGGATTAAAGACCTCAACATAAAACCAGAGATACTAAATTGGTTAGAAGACAAATTGGGAAAGAGCCTGGAACACATTGGTACAAGAGACAACTTCCTGAACAGAACACCAACAACCCAGGCCTTAAAGTCAACAATTAATAAATGGGACCTCATGAGACTGAGAAGCTTCTGTAAGGCAGGTGACACTGTCAACAGAACAAAGCAACAGCCTACAGACTGGGAAAAGATCTTCACCAACCCTACATCTGACAAAAGTCTAATATCCAAAGTATATAAAGAACTCAAGAAATTAAACACCACCAAACCAAATAACCCAATTGAGAAATGCGGCTCAGAATTAAACAGAGAATTCTCAACAGAGGAATATCAAATGGCTGAGAAACACTTAAAGAAATGCTCAATGTCTTTTGTTATCAGAGAAATGCAAATCAAAACAACTCTGAGATTCCATCTTATACCCATCAGAATAGCTAAGATAAAAAATTCAAGTGACACCACATGCTGGCAAGGATGTGGAGAAAGAGGAACACTCCTTCATTGCTGGTGGGAATACAAACTTGTACAACCACTTTGGAATTCTATCTGGCGTCTTTCTCAGAAAACTGAAAATAGGGCTACTTTGAGACACAGCTATTCCCCTCCTTGAAATATACCCAAAAGATGCTCCACCACACAACAAAGACATATGTTCAACCATGTTCATAGCAGCCTTATTCATAATAGCTAGAACCTGGAAACATCCCACAAAGCCATACCAACAGTCCCCGGCAGGCAGGCTCATAGTGCATGTTATGAACCTAACTTTGGTCCCTGGCCTCTTCCTTTAAATTTTTAAAAAATATTTTAATTATTTTTATTTATGTATGGGTGTTTCTTTGTATATATGTATGTGCACCACATCTGTATCTGGTGCCCTTCAAGGCTGGAAGAGGTCTTGGGACCCCCTGTAACTGTGGTTACAGACAGTTATAAGCCATGTGGTTTCTGGGAATTAAGCCTGAGTCATCTAGAAGAAAAACCAGTGCTCTTAACCACAAAACAATCTCTCCAGCACCCAAGATTTATTTATTTTTATGTGTATGGGCCTTTGCTTGTATGTATGTCTTTGTACTATGTGTATGCCATGCCAGAGGCCTCAAACCCTCTAGAATTGGAGTTACAGATGGTTGTGAGATGCCATGGGTAGTGGAACTTGGGCCCATTTCTTATTGAATCACCACGGCCAAGAAGCTATAAGTCACTGCCTATCTAGCTTATTTTTTTTATTCCAGAAAGCATTTATTTCCTCAAAGCACACAGTCTACAAATACACTCATGCTAAGCACAAAAGCTGCTCACATTTCCTATTATAATCTCTCAGGACAATGGAAAGTTTTTCAAAAACCTTGGTGATTACATATAATATACACCACATAGTCAGTGAATAAAAAACATAATCTGAAATGACATAATTATTAAAGAAAGTAAAGAATGTGGAAAGTTAACATGACATCAGTAACCCCTAAATTGCTAAATTCATGATCACTCATCTACGGGGGTCAATGGCAGGTCAATGAAATGGCAATATTTTATTACTTAATCACTCTGGCTTCAGCAGGTATTCATTCATATTGAAGAAAGTTGTAAACCAAATGGTGAATTATCTTCTTCACATATCCCTCCAAGAACACTTGCTCCTATTCTTTGGTAATAACCAGTTGTGAGACACTTGCTATGCATAGATTCTGAGCAGACCTTACTGGAGGGGCAGTTAGTATTTGATCCACTAGTTCATTTGGGATCCAACAACCCCCAAGAGCAAGCTCTGCATGCCAGTCACAGAGGGGAAAGGTAGCCCAGAGGCCCACAGCTCTCTCTGCTCCTGGAACATCCACAGCCAAGAGCTGTGTTCTTGCCATGCCTTGCCTAGCAGAGGAGCACTTTGCTCAGAATTCTGTTATGGGTGTGTGGGTGTGTGTGTGTGTGTGTGTGTGTGTGTGTGTGTGTGTGTGTGTGTG
>OU015747.1:79029214-79044762 GCA_907169655.1 Acomys percivali | reverse complement strand
AAGAAGAAGAAGAAGAAGAAGAAGAAGAAGAAGAAGAAGAAGAAGAAAAAGAAGATCACCTATTTTGTGGTCCCAACAACAAACTCAAATGTCTATAATAAATAGGGGCTCCAATGAGCTGTTTTATAAACACTTTAAATTAAGTATACTGACAATGACATATAAAGTTGTTTACATGCTATATATGCATATTCTGGAAATTTCCCATTGAATTTCTATTAGGAATATATATATATATATATATACATATATATGTATATATAGATAAGTTACGTATGTGTACGTGCGTGTAGATATGTATGTATGTATGTATATATGTATGCAGGAATGTAGGCGGGTGGGTATTTTTTGGCATTTATATGTGTGGTGTATGCACATATGTGCTTGAGTAAATGAATGGATATGTGTAGTTGCCGCATGAAAAAAAAAATTAGGTACAGTTATACAGAAAGTCGAATTCCTTTGAAATCTTTAAAAAGACAGTTTCTGTTACTCCTCAAATGGTGCTTGCTATCATTTAGCGTTTCAGTTAAATGCTTGCATTGAGTTACTTGTTATCCCAGCATAGCAGGTGGTCCTTACCACTTACCGTCAAGGACTTCAACTGTCCATCTTCTTCAACTTCTACTCTTTCTTGACTATTCTCCACAATTCTCTTTGTAGTGATTTCTTGCCATTAACTATGTTAGTTGAAGTTGATATTGATTTGAAGTTGCCCATTCTACTGCCACCAAATGACGTTGAAGAGGATGAAGTGAGGTGCCGATGGCCTAGTGGCCCGAACACAGTGACACCTACATCAAAAGGAGAAAACCCACCTCCAAAAGAAGGAAGTACACTGAAGGCTGAGAAAAACAAGCTGATAGTGGGGCTTCTAGCTCCTTGCAGACCCCCTTCGGTTCCCAAAAAAGTAATCAAATGGGTCTTCAAAGAAGTCGAATGAAAATGGATCCCTTCCTCCAAAATATTCCCTGAAGACATCATCTACATTCCAGAATGTGAAGCCCCACAGTCAAAATGACTCCCACCTCCTCATCCCCCACCATGTAATCCTTCTTTACCGTATTTCTCATAGGTGTCCTGCCTTTTTGCATCTGATAACACCTCGTATGCGTCAGCTACTTGTTTGAATTTCCACCCTGCTTCTTTATTTTCAGGATTTTTGTCTAGGTGTCATTAAGTGACTGGTTCCCATACGCCTTTTTCATGTCCTCGGGTAAGGCGTGTCTCCGCATGCCCAGAACATTATAGTCACCCACGTGCATGTTTTAGCAGAGCGTTGGAAAAAATCCACAATGTCTGGGAGGGTGGAAGCAGGGTGCACGTTTCCTTGCAGCTCTGGCACAGCTGTGCTGGTGGCTGTGGCGGGGTCTCCTTGAGCTTTTCTTTCTCTTGACAAATTCTTTATCAGCCTACTTTGGTATCAGTTTATTTAAGCAAGAGGCTGGTATGTAGCTTGTTTTGTAGAACGCTTGCCAAATATGACCAAGGCCCTGTTTTCAATTCCCAGCACCTCATTACCAGGCATGGTGCTGCATATCTGTACCCCTTCAGTCATGAGATCAGAGAAGTTCAGGGCCAGCACAGGAAAAGTGAGCGCCTGTCTCAAAAGGGAACAAAGAAAGATAAATCAGAAAGACACTGAACGTTCACCCATCGGAGACTAGCTTAGGACTTCCTATTTTTAAACCTGTGAACCCTTTCAAGCCCTTCCAACCACCTGCTGCAAGGAAAGTGCCAGCGATAGTCCCTCTGCAGCTGAGGCTTATAAATACACAGGCTATGCTAATTTGGTCTCTGACTTGTCTTGTTTTCTTGCATCACCTTGATTTGGTACCATAGAGGACATTGGGAAGGGATGTCAACAGACTTGTATACTTGGCTAGTGCCACAGGGAGGCAAAAAGGCGAATGTGGGATGCCCTCTGCCAGAACTGATACCTGGAGCAACCAACAGGTACCAGGTATATTCTGGATTCCTGGGGTGAAAATGTGCATAAAGACAGACAGGAGAGGGTATTAGCAAAGATTATGAAAGGATGCAAGGGAGATGCTGACGTGTCTGACCCATAAGCACAAGGACCTGAGTTCAGAGCCCCCGGACCTACATAAAAGTAAGGCAAGACACTGAACATTTATATATAGATATATATAGAGAGAGATATATAGAGAGAGATATATATATATATCATTTCAATTGTATCCCATCCCTTGTATCCTCCCATTCCTCCCTCCCTCTCACTTTCACCCTATTCCCCTCCCCTACGACTGTGACTGAGGGGGACCTCCTCCCCCTGTATATGCTCATAGGGTATCAAGTCTCTTCTTGGTAGCCTGCTATCCTTCCTCTGAATGTCACCGGGCCTCCCCATCAAGGGGAAGTGGTCAAATATGGGGCGTGAAAGTCAATCCTCACTCTCCACTCAACTGTGGAGGACATCCTGTCCATTAGCTAGATCTGGGTAGGGGTTCAATGTTTACTGTATGTATTATCCTTGGTTGGTGCAGTAGTTTGAGCAGGACCCCTGGACCCAGATCTGCCCATCATGATGATCTTTTTGTAGGTTTCCAGGACCCTCTGAATCCTTCTATTTCCCCATTCTCCCATGCTTCTCTCACCTATCCCAATCTCCTTGTAAGTGAAGACTTTCATGGGACATGCCTCTTGGGCTAGTAGCCAATTATAAGTGAGTATATACCATGTGAGTCTTTCTGCTTCTGGGTTAACACACTCATTATGATCATTTCTAGTTCCATCCATTTGTCCACAAATTTCGGGATTTTCTTGTTTTTAATAACTGAGTAGTAGTCCATAGCATAAATGTACCACAGTTTCTTTATCCATTTTTCAACTAAGGGGCACTTAGGCTGTTTCCAGGTTCTGGCTATTAGAAATCTATCTGGTGCTATCTCAGAAAACTGGGAATAGGGCTTCCTCAAGAGCCAGCTATTCCACTTCTTGGAATATACCCAGAAGATGCTCCACCACACAAGGACATATGCTCAACCATGTTCATAGCGACCTTACTCATAATGGCTCATTAAGACTTGAGGAGTAAATGAAACTTAAGAGTCAAGGGCTCTGCAAGTTACACAGGGAGCTCTTGAGGGAGGCAGAGATCTCAGGAGTCATCACCCATACAGGGGCTGTTCAGTGATGCACCTGCCCTTGAGTCATCCACACTCCTGTAAGTCAGCCCAATAAACTCGCTGATTCACTAAACTTAGACTTGGATTGAATCTTTCCTTGGATCTGTCATCAGTACCCCATTTGGTGTGAACAGACTCTCTCGCAGAAAACCATAGAGCAGTTGACAGGGCCCGTTTAGAAAGAGAGGTGCTACCTGATGCATATTATTCAGGGCCTAGAGATCTTCTGCCGAGACATCTCCTCAGAAGAGCTTCCATTACGTGAGGGTCTGTGAAAGGACCCCCGTGTCGTCCTCATGTAGTTACCTCGTTTTCACACCCCTTCCCAGCCATAGGGAAGCTGTTCCTGGTGTCTAGGGGAGAAGGTGGTCAAGCTACCACGGCCTCTTGCCTCCTATTTGACGGGGCTCCTCTCTGCAAGCATCTCTTCCATTCGCTCGCACCTCCTAAATCTAGCCGGAGCCACACAGACACTTGTTTACCTGCCAGTACCACAGCAAGGGGAACCCCTCTGTCTTTCTAATGCTGGTTCATCTGCAAACTGCCTTGTGGCTGCACTGGGACAAACCCACTTAAGAAAGGACAGGTTTATTTCAGTTTACAGTCTGAGGGTACAATAAGGGATCGTTGGGAAGCCACGATGGCAGGGACCAGTTCTTGTGTTGTGTCTACTCCAGCAAGCAAGGAGAGGCAAATGCTGGTGTTTAGCTTGCTTTCTCCCATGAAGTGGTGCCACCTGCATTCAAGATGTGTCTTCCTATCTCAGTTAAACTAATCTAGCAGCTCCTTCACAGACAATATCAGAGGCCAATCTGATCTACCTAGTCCCTCACAACCATGCTTGACTCCTAGGTGATTCTAGGCTCTGGCACACTGACAGTCAACACTATGACCAAAGCAGCTTGGAGAGGAAAAGGGGTTTATTTGCCTTCTGCTTCCACATCACAGTCCCTCATCAAAGAAAATCAGGACAGGAACTCAAACCGGGCAGGAACCGTGGGGCAGGAACAGATACAGAGCCTATGGAAGAGTGCTGCTTACTGCCTTGATCCTCAGGACTTAGTCACCCTAATCCTTTATTTTGTATTTGTTTGTTTGGTGTCTTCGAGACAGGGTTTCTCTGTGTAGCCTTGGCTGTCCTGGACTCACTTTGTAGACCAGGCTGGCCTCGAACTCACCTTCCTGAGTGCTGGGATTACAGGCGTGCGCCTCCACACCTGTCTACTCACCCTGCTTCTTATAGAACCCAGTGCCACCTGCACCACTAACAATGGGTTGACCCCGCCCCCATCAATCTTGATGCAAATGGTGGAAATATACCCTTTCCTCTACACAAATCTCTGATCCTGGTCAGGAAAAGTCCCCCATCTATTAGAACAAGATACTTAGTGCCATCCCCTAGAAATTTCTCTGTAGCATTAAGTATACCACATAGGTTCTGTGTGGCTTGTGGTGGTGTGACTTCCCAATAAGCCTTCATGATTTAAAAATGCCTTAAGTCAAACATGCCTTTAGTGCATATGACCTATGAAACATCCTAGCTCAGCAACAAGTTACCTACGGAGCATCCGCTCCCTCTGCTGGTGACTATGTGCATATACTTGGGACCCACAGCTAAATGCTCGGGTTGGTCCTTTCAAACTCTGTGAAGAGATGGAGTGTTGTGGATCTAGAGGGAATTGAACTTGGGTCTATCTTAGGCCCAAAATAGCCAATCATTGCTCGGCTCTACGTAGTTTCTAACATCATTGTGACTGGTAGGCAAATCCTTTGAAATATCCTGAGGGACCTTCTGCTTCCACCAAACCCAAGGCCCACCAGATAGCATGTGAAACCTAAGATAAAGATTTCCATGCTTTATTGAACCTGCTACCCAAAGGTTTAAAAGATGTCTTGATCTATGGATTTCTTTGTTCTCTTACTCTAAAAACTTCATGGCATTGTTACTGTGCTGGAATGTAGAACTGGGGATAAAAACCCAAGTCTGTGCTCCTGGACCATGGTCATTCCTACTTGGCTCCAAAATAAACCATCGCCTACTCCCTTGGAGGAGAGAGTTGTGTATTTTGAATGGCTGTTCTTCCATAGGATGAGATTGGTCCCTAGAATCCATGTCATATGGCTCACAAATACCTGTAGCTCTAGATCCAGAGGATCCAATGTCTTCTTCTGGACAATTCAGGTACTGAGCTCTCTCCTCTCTCTCTATCTCTCTCTCTCTCTCTCTCTCTCTTTCTCTATCTATTTATCTATCATCTATCTATCTCAATATCATAATTCAAAAAAAAAAAAGACTTGCAATAGTTCCCCCCAAGCCTATGCCAGTTTCATGCTAATAGAAAATCATTAGAGGGCCATCTGCAGGGTGGAGTCCTTTCAAAGGAGCAGCATTGTTTCACTGCGTGACCTGCAGGACTTGTAAGCCTACCTACCAGCTGCACATAGAGGGGTGATGGCAGAGGGACAACAACAAAAGGAAGAATTGCAAACTATGTCCCAGTGGGGGAAAGACTTGGACACTGACTGCTCTAACCCACTCTGACAGCGCATGTATTCTATTGCTCCTTTCCGTGGTACCTATTTGCAAATCTGAATTATGCATTAGGCAAGGCCTTCTGTGTGGTACAATTGTGTAGAATACAAACCACAGGCCTCTAGTGTGAATCTGAAAAATGATTGAAAGCCTCTTCCCTTAATCTTATAAAGTATCCAGGATAATATTTTACCATGGGAAAAAAGTAGTTTTAAAGAGCAGCACCTGAAAATGCTAGCTTTCCTCTAAAGCCAGGAATGAGCTTCTTTAGTGGCTGAAAAACCAAAAAAAGCAGCAGTCACTACACTGTGCTCAGACAATGGCTGCAACACCGAGAGTCCACGTGGCTCTAGAACCACAGCGTGTGGCTCCACTCACTGAAGAGATGAAGTCATCTTTGGTAGAGGAATAGGAGCTTTGCTCTGTGAACTCAGATGACAACAAAATGACCATTTAAATGCCTGGAGCGGGTAAGCAGTTTTGTAAGACAGATCCCAATGCAAAAGGCTTCTGCAGGGCTGGGAAAGAAACCCAGGAAAACAGACAAGAAAAGGAGCCGACAGAGCTTTGTGCCATCAGCAAAGGAGACCTATCAGAAAAGTCATTATCAGGAGGTCCCATGGTGACAATCTCCTTTGATGAGAGAAAGTTTTGCAAGACACATGCTATTACCTGCTGGAGCACTACTCACACTTGACGTAGCTCACAAGGACTGTTCTGCAGCACGGTCACCATGCTCGGGTGTCTGAGCTTTACCCGGCCCTGTCTGCGAGTGCTTTGCAGAGACCGGACATTGCTGCCTACATTCTGGTCGCATCCTCAAGGCTGTGCCTGTCCTCTGCTTCTCAGGTCTAGCCTTGTTGTCTCTAGGCACTGACTCTGATAATCTACCACAGCTCTGGCATGACTACCTCCCTCGCCCAGCCACCCTGCTCCCAGGTAGCCTTTGGGGCAGGATGGGGATGTTCAAATAAGACACATGTGCCCTCCCATTAGCTGTCAGGCTATTGAAACAATAGCCCCTACAACTTGGGATTCCCCGTAGGAATCTCATTCCGGAGGAAGGAAATGACAGAAGCCTGGTGGAAGGCAGAAAGGGAGCTTGTCTGAGAGAGATGCCACATGTTTCTGACAACTTATCAGACCACCTGACAGCAGAGACCAGTGCTGAGACAAAGATTAGTCAGTGATGGCCTGGACCACACCTTCACCAGGCCTGCTTAGCATGCACAGTTCTTTCCCGTTACTTAGACCTAACCCGTGTTCACTTAGCAGTCTAATACCTCAGGGCCAGTCCACAGCGCTGTAGCCTTTAGCACTTACACTCTCCCTAAGGGATTAGAGGAAGAATGAGAAAGGGGCTCGAAGTTGAGCTGGCTTCATCAGGATACAGGGTACACTGAGCAGAGTCAGAGCTTGAAGGGACCGAGGACAAGGCACCTCGGCAACCTATCCTCCTGTCACTCTCTCTACTGACACAGTTTCACCTGAGGAAGAGGGGGAGGGAGGGGATGAGCAGCATCCTTTGCTGATGGGGGAAAACTTCACTGAGGGGCAAATGCCCTTTTCCCACATAAAGGGCAACTTGAGGAGACCCAAAGAGGAGAATGAAGCACCAGAATGTGCTAGAAACTGGAAACGCTACTCTCGGTGTTCACTGGGGACAAGACCATTAGTGGTGGCACTGGCTTGGGAGGCGTGCCCACTGCAACATCAGTTACCTGGGTAGGAGGAACTGCATGACAGGGAGTTGGAGAAGGTTCCCTTCAGCCAGAGACATGAGCTACTGAGACTGAAGACAACTGAACAGTAACAGCCTTAGAATGAACCTTCTATCTGAACAGCAGCTGTACCCATTTCTGCCCCTTCCGGTGCCCTTTCCCCTTCCTTCCCCAGCCTCTGTGTCCACTATCCAACTCTCAATTTGAAACTTCTTCAGAGTTTGTTTATGAGTGATCGTGCAGCATTTGCGTTCCTGTGCCCAGCCTATTTCACTTCACAGAATGTCTCTGGGCATTTGATTTACATGTCAGTCAAAACAAAATTCTTGGGCCAGCAAGATGGCTCCGTGGATAAAGGCACCTGCTGCCAGACTTGAGAACTTGAGTTCAATCCCCAGGAAGCAAACAATGGAAGGAGACAACTGAGGCAAAAATTGTCATCTCTCTCTCTCTCTCTCTCTCTCTCTCTCTCTCTCTCTCTCTCTCTCTCCTCTCTCTCTGTGTGTGTGTGTGTGTGTGTGTGTGTGTGTATGTGTGTGTGTGTGTGTTTTGCAAATGCTCTCTCACTGTCTCCGTAAATAAATAAATAACTGTAATTTTTAAATAATAATAAATAAAAATATTTTTCAATGTATTCTTTGAAAATTCCATACCTCTGTGGAACACATTCCAGCTACAGTCACGTGCACCCTTATCTTCCTCCCATGCCCACCAGTGCCCCTCTCCTCCAGCAAGTTCCCCTGGAACTTATGCGTTTTAGTTTTGGTTTGTGATCCACTTTGCTTCACCAGGGTTGCTTGGTGAGCATAGGTGTTGAATTATCCACTAGAGCACCAGCAACTCACAAGAGGCTGCCAGGCTGCACACAACAGGTGTCTCCCCACCCCCCAGCCCAGAGCCTCCAAGAGCCAGTAGCTCCCCTGGGAAAGGAGTCAGGCCTGATGCTCCTCTTCCTGATAATATCCTGAGAGGGAAAGCCAGACCCCGAAAGTAAAGTCCCAAATATCCTCTCTCCTGTAGATCACAGCTTCACACCTGTAGAGTTCCGTGTTTTTTTTTTTCATTAAAATGTGTATTTTATTTTATTTTTTTCCAAATCTATATGGCTTTTTTTTTAATTTATTCTTGTTACATTCAATGGTTATCCCATCCCTTGTATCCTCCCATTCTTCCCTCCCATTTTCCCCTCCCCTATGACTGTTCCTGAGGGGGATTACCTCCCCCTGTATATGCTCATAGGGTATCAAGTCTCTTCTCAGTAACCTGCTGTCCTTCCTCTGAGTGCCACCAGGTCTCCCCATCCAGGGGACATGGTCAAATGTGAGGCACCAGAGTATGTGAGAAAGTCATATCCCACTCTCCACTCAAGTGTAGAGACTGTTCTGACCATTGGCTAGATCTGGGTAGGGGTTTAAAGTTTACTGCCTGTATTGTCCTTGGCTGGTGCCTTAGTTTGAGCGGGATTCCTGGGCCCAAATCTGCCTATCATAATGTTCTACTTGTAGGTTTCTAGGACCCTCTGGATCCTTCTACTTTGCTATTCTCCCATGATTCTCTCATCTAGAGTCCCAATAGGATGTCCTCCCCTCTGTCCTAGTTTCCTGCCAGATCATGGAAACAGCCTAAGTGTCCCTCAGTAGAGGAATGGATAAAGAAACTGTGGTACATATACACTATGGAATACTACTCAGCTATTAAAAACAAGGAATTCCCAAAATTTGTGGATAAATGGATTGAACTAGAAATGATCATAAAGAGTGAGTTAACCCAGAAGCAGAAAGACTCAAATGGTATATACTCACTTATATCTGCATGCTAGCCCAAGGGGCATGTCCCACGAAAAGCCATCACTTACTAGGAGACTTCCGTGTTTAAATTGGAATACTTGCTGAAGCCTGGAAACTAGAAAGGGGCCATGGGGCTGATGGGCAGAGGTGGGGGCGGGGAGGTTGGGGCCATGAGGAGCCTTAAGAGTAATGATAGTAGAACACGTGCCCTTTTTTCCTAAGGACCAATAAGAGATGCACACTGAGGATCTGAATGAAGAGAAGGCCAGGCCATTACCACAGCTGAGGCTGTGACATCAGCATCCCCAATACAAAATCCTGGCAAAAGAAAGCTGTTGTTTATTCACTGAGCCTGGTCCTCCTATCAATCATCAAACAACTTGACAAGGGTGTGGTTACTGGACCTGGGAATATAAGTGAGTCACCTATTCACACAGCTGTGAGGACAGAGCCAGCTCTTGCTCCCCCTGATGTTTGGAGCATCCATGGTCTTCCCAGGTTGCTCTCTAAGTTTTAAAGATGTGTAGTGAAAACATGAGTGTGAGCTGCTTGGACTCAGTGACGGAAATAGGTACCAAGCTTCTTGACTTCTGCAGGGGGCATGCAGTCTTACTGCGCCACACTGCGCTGTCTCATGGCTGCGTGTAAGCCTTGCCTCTCTTCCAGGTCCTCTTCTTGTGTTACCCCCGTGTGTGTGCACACACAGAAGTACCCAGTACCACTTTATGGGAATGACGGTGGTGCAGGCACTGCCAGCTACTGCCCCGCACCTGTGCTGATTGAGTTTTGTCACCTTCACACTAACCTACACATCTGAGAAGAGACACCTCAAAAGAGAAAAGGCCTCCCTCCCTCAGATTGCCTGCAGGTGAGTCTGCAGGACATTTGCTGGATTGGTGATTGATGGGGGGAGGGCCCGGCTCACTGTGGGTGGTGCCATCCCTGGGCTGCTGGTCCTGGGTTCTATAAGAAAGCAGACTTGAGAAAGCCATGGGATGTGAGCCAATAAACAGCACTCTTCCATGGCCTCTGCGTCAGCTCCTGCCTTCAGGTTCCTGCCCTGAGTTCCCTCGGTGACACACTTGTTACCTGGAAGTGTAAGCTGAATAAACCCTTTCCTCTCCAAGTAGCTGTTAGTGGTATGTTATTTTTTTCCCATAGCAATATAAAATAAATGAAAACAGCAGCTCACTGTTTTGACTCAACAATACATCTGTGATGCCAGCGATAGTGGAGCGTGAACAAGGTCAAGGATGCCCATGAAACCTGACAACTTCCCTTTCCTCTTAAGGTCCTCCATTCTGGGAGAGCTTAGCTTCGCTGCAGAGATAACTTTGATGACAAATCAGTATGAAGTAGAGCCAAAACTTGTTAAGAAGAAAGTTTAACACATGTAAGTACAGGGATTAATAGAAGAAAAGTGCATGGGAGAAGGAATGTGACATATCCAAGAGCATGGGTGTACACTTCTCAAAGAAGTGTACAATTTTAAGGCTGAGGAGATTTCTCAGTGGTTTGAGCAGCTCAGAACTGTCTATAATTTGAGCCCAAGGGGCCAACACCTCTAGTCTCCTCAGGCATTCACACACATGTGCACACACACACACACACACACACACACACACACACACACACACACCCAAAATTTAAAATAATACAATTTTAGGACCAGAGAGATTGCTCAGTAGTTAAGAGCACCTTCTGCTCCTACAGAGGCCCTGGGATTCTGTCCCCAATACCCACATGGTGGATTAGAACAATTGTAACTCCAGTTCCAGAGGATCTGACATGCTTTTCTGATCTCAGACATGCATGTTACACAGACATAATTGCAGGCAATACACCCTTACACATAAAATAGATTTTTTTAAAAAAAATCTGCTAAGATGAAAAATAAAAGAAGAAATCAGCTGGGTGCAGTGGCGCGTGCCTGTAATCCCAGCGCTCAGGGAGGCAGAGGCAGGTGGATCTCTGTAAGTTCGAGGCCAGCCTGGTCTACAAAGTGAGTTCAGGACAGCCAGGACTACACTGAGAAATCCTGTCTTGAATAACCAAAGACTGGACATTTTAACATGGAATTTAAGCATCAGGACTAAGAAGGAGAGATGCTCAGGGACAGAATCAGAAACAATTGAGGCCACAGATGCAGGATTCTCTGGGGAGAGTCATGGTTTCTCTTCACAGTAGACACATATACCACTTGGATCACACCTGAAGGAGTTGCATATAAAACAAACAAACAAACAAACCAAAAGCCTTTTTTTCCATATGTATGTATGTATGTGTGTGTGTATATATATATATATATATATATTTCATATTACATCTTAATTGTTATCCCATCCCTTGTCACCTCCCATTCTTCCCTTCCTCCCATTTTCCCCCTATTCCCCTCCCATATGACTCTGACTGAGGGGGACCTACCCCTGTATATGCTCTTAGGGTAGCCTGCTATCATTCCTCTAAGTGCCACCAGGTCTCCCTATTCAGGGGATATGGTCAAATATGGGGCACCAGAGTTCATGTGAAAGTCAGTCCCTACTCTCCACTCAACTGTGGAGAATGTCCTGTCCATTGGCTGTATCTGGGTAGGGGTTCGAAGTTTACTGCACGTATTGTCCTTGGCTGGTGCCATAGTTTGAGCAGGACCCCTGGGCCCAAATCCACCGGTCATAATGATCTTCTTGTAGGTTTCTAGGACCCTCTGGATCCTTCTACTTCCCCATTCTCCCATGCTTCTCTCACCTAGAGTCCCAATCTCTTTTCTTTTTTTAAATAAGAGGTGCCTTGTGTGGGACTGTAATCTGATGAGTTAAAATCATGAGTCACACACTTGTACATAGGAGGTAAGGACATGTCTTCTACAGTAAATAGGGTTTCTTGTGATATTCCTAGAAAATTGCAAGTTTACAGCTGGGAAGGGCAAGAGGCCACATGAGCTCATGTGATCTTACAGTTCTTACTTGAAACATCTCGATCTCTATGTCACAGCCTCCACAGCAGATGTCACATGCATTGGAATCCATGACATTGAGCTAGTGACGACCTTCAACAAAATCCGAAACAGGAGGCCTTTCTTGTCCCGGGTTCCCAAGGTTTGCCCTCTCTTTCTCTGTGCTGTCTCATATGAAACCTTCCTCGGATAGGCCATCCTGAGCTGCCTCATTGATTTCAACTGCAGCAATGTGTTCAGTAGGATGGCTGAGCCATGAATTACACAGGCTTCTCCCTTGGTTTAAGTAGTAACTGCTGCTTTCCTAATCCTAGGCCTCTCTGTGGTGTACAGTACTCAGGCATAGTTAAAGACCTGACCAGGAGCTATAGGAGAGAGCACCCCAATCAAGACTCCCAGCCTGCCCCTGGGGTTGAGGTCTTGGGATTTTCATAAGGATGCTCTATTCTGCTCCCCTTTCTTTGAGGCCACAAGCAAACCCTGTTGGGAGGTGAGAAGTTACTTCTTGTGTAAGGAGGAGACTGCAAACATAAATGCATTCAAAAGTGCAACTGAGTCTTCCCTGGAACTGGCAAAGCTATTAGCTTTAAAGACCGAATACTCCTACACCCAGGATGAAAACTAACTCAGCAGGTTCATGTTGAGGAAGTATGGGCAATTCAGCTCTGTGAACAAAGAGGATCTGAAATACAATCAATGCTACTCAGTTGAGGTGTGTATCATTTTTTTAAAGCAAAATGAGAAGATATGTTAGTTCTATAGTTGATCCATAAAGATGTAGGGAAAGGTCAGCTAAGGAAACCCAGGCCAGTGGAACCTACCTTGACAGGAACAGAAATGAAAAAAAAAAATGAATTCAGATTCTACCTATTTAGGTAAGACTGGATTCTGTGACTATTGAAGGAGGGGGAAGAGGAGGAAGAGGAAGCAGAAAAGAAGAAGGAGAAGAAAAGTATGATTTCCTGTCTCTTTAACGTCTCCCATTTGCTGTGCCTGGCAAACCTCTACAGCCTCATGCAGCATCTTTCCCCAGAACTAAGTGCCATGACAGTACAGGGATGCATATGAATCAATATCTGACACAGGACTCCTTGTCTGCCATTCCCATTAGCCACACCTGAACTCTGAGGCAGGTATTGTGTCCCCAGGAGCTCCTGGCCTATAGCAGGTTCTCTATAGTTAATCACCTGGAGATCCCTAAGGAAACAGTCATTCCATAATTACCAAAGGTCTAAAGACAAGACAAGAGAGGGGTACCGGAAGTCTACCTCAGTTCTACCTGAGCTCCTGGCAAACCCTTAAGGGTAACTCTGTGTGGCTTGGTTTAAGTGTGTGCATGTTACCTCTGTGCACAGGAATGTGCATGCAAGTGCGTGTGTACATGTATGCATGCTCATGTGTGTGTGTGCATGCCTGTGTGTGCATGTGCCTGATTGTGTGCATACGTGTGTGTATGCGTGTGCATTTGAGGAAGTTGGCTATTAGCTCAATAGCTGTGGACCTTGCTTACTGAAGCAGTCTCTGCTGAGCCTGTATCTCACTAACTCAGCTCAACTCCCAGTCAGGAAGCCCCAGGATCTTCGTGCGTCCTTTTACCCAGCCATGCCTTCTATCTAATACACCCAGTCTAATTGATGAACCCAAAATTCCAGGGTCCCTTTTCTCACAAAACACGGCAGATGGCTTTTAAGGAATAAAACCCAAAATTATGCTCTGGACTCCATGGGTGGACACGCACACACATTCACACACTCCATACCTAAGGAGAAAAGAAATTTTAGCAAAAACATTTTCATATTGTTCCTTCCCTGCTAGTTCACAAGAATAAAAGGTCTTTTCTGCTATTGCTGACATTTAAAAATTAGCCATTCAAGTTGAATAACTAGGTATCAAATTAATTCAGCATAAAACTAAAGCTTCCCCACAGTTACCCTAGTGAGAAAATCCGGAAGACCCCACTGCTGTGTGCCTAGCAGCACTTCCTGTCATTTTATTACTCAGCTCATTACCAGAGCATAGAACTGAAATCTTTACAAGGATGTATTAGTAGGCGTGGCCCTACTCTTCAAAGGTCACTGATTCTGTGAAACTGGAAACACAAATCATGAGCTCCGAAGCATCCCTGAAGGACAAAGAGGACGTCAGTCTACCTATGGAAGATGAGAAAGAAAAGATGGAGAGAAGCACCCATCCGTCCCATCTCTCGTCTGGTACCCAGCACTGTGGTCACAGTGTGCTAGTTCTCGAAGGACTGATGCTGCTTGAGTAAGCAGGTGAATGGATCGATGGCCTTGTCAGGGAGCTCCATATAGCTGTATCTTGGAATCTGCACAAATCAACCATCCCACTGCTCATCCTTGCTCCTGCCTTTTGTCAGTGACTCACCTTGACTGTTATCATCCATCAGTCCAGCTTCTTTGAGTTTCATATTCCTGAAACAGAAATTGCAGAAGTGTTCAGAAAAAAAAGTGAACCACACCCAAACACCTGCCTCTTTACTTTCTCCCCAGCAGAACTGGAACAGGAAGGCACCCTTTCAGCAACTGGGTCTGCACAGGTAATATCCTGTGCACAGTCACTAACTAGTCTTTCACTCCAAGATTAATTAAGGATGCAAAGTCCATACACTGTGAGCATCAGCCTGTAAGCGTACATAGAGCATGGACCTCCTGCTGTTTATCCAACGTTTCAGGGAGGGGCTGGGGGCCGCTGGGCATTTGGTGGAGTGCTCACTGTGAAAGTCTGACTTCAGGTCCAAAACACCCATGCAAAAGGCCAGGCATTATGGTCCATGCCTACAGTCCAGCACTGGGGGCTGTGCTATCCCTGGAGCTCCCTGCACAGCTAGACTAACCAAATTGGTTATCTCTGGTTTGAATGAGAGACTCTGTCTTAGAAAATATTGTGGAAAGCGATGGACCTCTGGCCTCCTCATAGAGAGCAACCACAAGAGCATGTACTACTGCATGCACATTCACACATATGCATCACACACACTGATGATGATGATGATGATGATGATGATGATGATGATGATGATAATTCTAAGGAAAATAGCTTTACCTCTTCCTTTAATCTGCATAGTCTAAGCTTATTAGGTAGACTGGAAGAAATTTGTGAGCTAACACTGTCACTTGACACTTCTCCTTTCTCCTCCCATCGGAAGATTTTTACTAACATGAAGTATAGGTAAAAACATCAGTCTCTATGGAAACCAGCAGTAGCAACCTTCATCAGCAGCCCTCATGTCTAGGTCAAGGTCAAAGATGGTTTTACTTTATAAAGTGTACTCAATGGAAAAATTCCCCCAATGAATACTATTCTTTATACACAAACAATATAAACTACATCTATCTGTTCTCTCTCTCTCTCTCTCTCTCTCTCTCTCTCTCTCTCTCTCTCTCT
>OU015747.1:79004546-79028065 GCA_907169655.1 Acomys percivali | reverse complement strand
TGTTTGTGGAAATGCAGAGCCATGTGCCACAGCAAGCATGGGGAGGTAAAGGGACAACATCAGGTGTTGGTCCCTGCCTTCTATCTGCTTGTTGCTTGTTCACCACCACTGTGTAGACCAGGCCTACAAGCTTCTGGGGAGTTCTGGTAGGAGAGGTGTACAATGCTACATGCGGCTGAATGTGGGTTCTGAGAGTCCAAAGGGTCCTCATGGTTGGGATGCAAGAGTTTTACCTATGGAGCCATCTCCTCTGAATAAAATTATTTTTTTTAATTTCATTAAACAAATTTCTATTGTCAGAGATGCAGGTCACACATCATGAATGACCTCTATTTTAGTGATTATTGGTCATTGTGCAAGTAAGAAGGAGGACCACTGATGGTGGGACTCAATGGTTTAGTGGTTACTAATGAGACATTATATCTTTGCCTGTTGTTCTCCTCATCCCCGGGGAAGGGGGATGCTAACGGCCATCAACCCACCAAGGCAGGAGGACCAGAAGATGAAATGCAGGGCCTGGAAGACCACAAGCATGACAGAACTCTAACACTCCAGGAACCACTTCAGGAGCTAGTTCAACTTTACTCAGGAGCAACTAAGGCTATATAGCCCTTAGAGAGTAGGTGGGGGGCTTCGAGGATAGGTGTTCATAATTGGTTGAAACCAGGCACTTTTTGATGTTTGTTTTGCGTTTGGCAGTGTGCCACTCTCATACAAACCAAAACACAGCACCTAATTATCCTATAGGCACAGGGGAGGGAGAGATAGCAGGGAGCTGCGTCAAGGGCCAGTTATAAAATGGGGTTAGGCCTACAAGAAGAGCACTATGATGGGCAGATCTGGGCCCAGGGGTTCTGCTCAATCTATGGCACCAACCAAGGACAATACATGCAGTCATCATCAAACCCCTACCCAGCTAGCCAAGGGACAGGACATTTCTCCAGTTAAGTGGAGACTGGAAACTAACTTTCACACAAACTCTGGTGCCCCATATTTGGCCATGTCCCCTTGATGGGGAGGCCTGATGGCACTCAGTGGAAAGATTGCAGACTACCAAGAAGAAACCTGATACCCTAGCATCATATTCAAGGGGAGGAGGTCCCCCTCAGTCACAGTCATAGGGAAGGGGAATAGGGTGAAAGCAGGAGGGAGAGAGGAATGGGAGGATGCACGGGATGGGATAGCAATTGAGATGTAATATAAATGATTTTGTGTTTCAATTTTAAAAAAAACAAAAAATAAATAAATAAAATAAAATGTGATTAGGGGCATCTCTGTCTAAAGACACTTCCCAGTCGAAATCAGGCAGAGAACTGGAGGCCCTGCTGGGGAGAGGGAGTCCTATACCTAACGCTGAGCTCAGAATGGCTATCCAGACCAGGAGGCCTCAACCTCAAGCAACAGGGTCCTTCCAACATCTCCTCCTGTTTTATTTTTCAATTGAGCTTTAAGAAATCTATTGTCTATTTCAAAGAGATCTATGGTCTGGTAACATACCATAGCCTGACTGGTAATGATTCTAGCAGTGGTGGTAATCTGTTGCCAGAGGAACTCTATGAAGCTAGGGGCAAGCATCAAAGTAAAATATAACGCAATTAGAGGGCTAATTAGGGGTGGGAACTAGAAAAACAAGGGCATTTGAATCAACATAATTGTTCAGTGGATTGAAATCTCAATAGTAAGCAAGTACAAAAATTTTTGAGGGTATTAGCATAGGTTTCAAAAACGTTTCATACATTCACATAAAAGTAACGTTTTCCCCCAATATCATGTAAGTCCCCATGGTCAGCAGTTATTAAGTTTAGTGTTATTTTACTTTGGAGCATAACCCCAGTGAGAGAGTTCATCTGTTACTGGAGAAATTCAGGGCAGTCATCTGTAGATGTCATCACCTGGTCGAACTTGTTTCTGAATTCTCCAGTCAGGTATGTCTGGATAATGACAGTTGTCATGGTCCAGGCAGATCCAAGAGGATGGCAGGTCCAGGAAGGGATATCTCTTGTCTCTGTCTGGTTTATAGCAGTTTCCTCTTCCGCATAGAGATAGATCTGTGAAGTGATCACAAGGGGCCAGAGATGCCTGGCAGGGGTGTGCCTATGAAAGGACGTATTTCACAAGTGAAGATGGTAGCAGTGTGATTGGCAGTGGTCCCTTGGTTTAGGCCTAGAAGAGAGTTAGAGGGATAGGGTGGACATTTGATTGAGAAAGGGAATGTCTGGCAGGTGAAAACCGGTGAAATTGTGGTGGTTCCTGGGGTACAGAAGGGTGGTGTTAACCAATGCTGCTCTCAGCAAAGCTAGCTGTGCAGAAGGAACAGCTAGAGGTGTTAGGATAGGTAATGAAAGGAACATGTTGAATGTCATGCTTTGCCGGTGGCATTATTCTCAAAGTATCTGTGGGCGCTGCAGAAAGCAGGGGATAGGTGTTAGAGGAATCTCAATCCTGGTCCAGGATCCTTTATCATTTATCCCACCTGTTTTAAAATAGTTGAGGAATCAAACATCATGTTAATTATGTGACATGTGTAAAAGATTTTCTGTATGTCTTGGCAACACTTTTTTAAATTGACTGCATAAGACATGAAAATGTTAGAAATCAAATCCCTAAAGTTAATCCTACTTTCATGAAGGAAATATATCAGTTCGGAGATTATTCACTGGTCAGATGCTCTTGATCTCATTTGTTTTGTTTTTTTTTTCCTGTGAAACAATATTATTATGAGTTAGCACTGGCTCAGCTCCTGGTACAAGCTGTGGAGAGATATTGAGGCATTGGTGTTAAGGGCGGCCATAGAATGGCAGAGGAGAAGGCATGACATGTGATTTCATTTAGAAAAATTAGGTTTGAAGGCAGCTGAGTTATTTCTTGGGTAAATTCCTTTCCAGTGTTTAGTCTCTCCATATTTAAAATAGTTTGAATTACACTGTGCTGTAGCTGTAAAAGCTTGGGCCAGGGAGGAGGCCTGATAAGAGGCAGTCCCAATATCATGGGTATGATCCATTTGTCATAATGTTCATGTTTTAGCCCCTGGCATGTTTGCGTGTGTTCTGGGGTCATTCCTTCCCAGATAAGATTGTTTAGCAGCATTGCTTTTGCAGTAGTGTCTGTTATCTTTCTGTCTACATTGGCTTGTATCCTTACCATAAGATCTGGGAGGGTCTCAGTTGGCTTTTGTTTTAAGGGCCAGTGGAGAAGCCTTTCCAGGTCTGGGGACAAGAGAGCTAGGTTGTCCGAGGCCTGAAGTACATCACAGACAGCAGGAGTTAAGCCTCCTGAATCCCTGTGGATAAACTACCTTGGCCAAACAGTTGTTCGTAATTCCAGTTTATTAGTTGGGGTGGGGGTCGGGGGGTTGGTCCTTGCTGTAGGGTTCAAACACTCCAGAAACCACTTCAAGAGCTAGTTCAACTTTACCCAGGGACCACAAAGGCTATATAGCCCTTGGGGAGTGGGTGGGGGGGGATTCCAGGATAGGTGTTCATGATTGATTGAAACCAGAAATTTTTAGGATGCTTATTTTACATTTGGTAGCACGCATCTATCATATGAACAGGAATATGGTACCTAATTATCCCATAGGCTCAGGGAGGGGAGAGCTACCAGGGAGCTGTGTGAAGGGCCATGTATCAACTGTGGTTAGGGGCATCTACATGTAAAGACACTCTCCAAATGGAGACAGGCAGAGACCCAGAGGCTCTGCTGGAGAGAGGAAGTCCTATATCCAAAGCTGAGCTCAGAATGGCTATCCAGCCCACAAGCACTGCAAGTTCAAATGACAGAGTCCTTATAATATTTGTACATTTCTGACGAAAGTTTATGCACTGTGAACATTCAACATCACTCTGAAATCTGTGATATCAGACATTGTGATTGCTTCACTCAATCAGTAAAGATTAATTAGATTAGAACAATGTGGCAGCTCTCTTGTGTGTGCATGTGTGTGCACGTGTGGGTGTGCATGTTTTACAAGGTTCAGGGAAAGTACATACAACAATGGGTCCACCAGTATGAGGAGGTTTTCCTTTGTGCTTGGTAGGAAGCAATTTCTCCTGGAGAGTTCCTCAGTCTTCTCATTTTCTTGGCTGTATTTCCTTCCATCAGGTCCGAGAGGCTCCTCTCTGCCTTACAATTACTTAGCAGTTCTTTAAATGCAGTTCACTAGGCCTGGCCTACCATTCCCTAACAAAAACAGAGGCACATTGTTGCCAGAAAATACCCAATCCTATATCTGTCAGAGGACTAATATCCAAAATATATGAAAAGCTCAAGAAATTAAACACTAACAAACTAAACGGAAGGGGGCACATCTCTGGGACAGGGGAGGCTCCTGGGAATCTGTGGGGGTGACCCTAGCTGAGACTCTTAGCAGTGGAGGATATGGAGCCTGAAGCGGCCACCTCCTGTAGCCATGTGGGGCTTCCAGTAGAGGAAGGAGGACACCAACTCCCCCATAAAAACCTTGGGCCCAAAATTTGTCCTGCTGACAAGAAGTGTAGAGATAAAGATGGAGCAGAGATTGAGAGAATGGCCAATCAATTACTGGCCCAACTTGAGGTTCACCCTACGGGAGAGAGCCAAGCCCTGACAGTATTAATGATGCTCTGCTATGCTTGCAGACAGGATTCTAGCATAACTGTCTTCTGGGAGGCTTTACCCAGCAGCTGATGGAAACAGAGGCAGAGACCCACAACAAACAATAGGCTGAGCTCTGGGAGTTTTGAGGAAGAGTTGGAGGAAGGATAAGGGAGCTGGAGGGGTCAAAGACACCATAGGAAGACCTACAGAGTAAACTACCTTGACCCATGTAGACTCACAGAGACTGAAGCACCAACCAAAGGCTGGACCTAGGTCCCCTACACATATGTAACAGATGTGCAGCTTGGTCTACATGTGGGTCCCCTAACAACTGGAGTAGGGCCTGTCTCTGACTCTGTTGCTGCCTTTGGATCCCTTTCCCTTTTCTGGGCTGCCTTGTCTGACCTCAGTAGGAAAAGATGCACTTAGACCTGCTGTGACTTGATGTGCCAGGGTGAGTTGGTACCCATGGGAGCCTCCCCTTGGGAGGGCAGAGGGTGAAGAGAATGTGAGGGTGGGACTGAAACAGTAGGAGGACGGGCCCTCTTCAGGCTGTAAAGTGATTAAATAGATAAATTAATGATAAAATGTTTTAAAGAAAATGCCCAATGAAAACAATGTAAGGAAAAGTTTATTTGGGAGGGGGTTACAGTTTGGGGTACAGTTTTTCAAGAGAAGGAAGGCAGGAGCATAAGGCAGCTGCTCTCGTCGCATCCACAGTCAGGAAGCAGATGTAGGTACATGTTAGTGTTCAGCTCGCTTTCCCCTTATTATTCAGGACTCCAGGCCATGGGCTGGTGCTGCCACAACCATAGTGTGTCTGTCCACCTTGATCAACCTGATGGAAATAATCCGCTACGGGCATGCCCTGAGGCTAAGTCAAAGCACACTGCCTCTCACAGGAGTACCTGCAAGCTCATCTCCTCCATGAGTCTAGATCCTGGCAAGATGTCAGCCAATACTGATCCTCATAATATGTGGATGAGTGTACATGTGTGCATTTGTATGTGTAGGACACAGGATGTTCTCAAGTACCATCCCACAGGCATCATCCACCTTCTTTTAGAGACAGGGTGTCTCATTGGCTTATAACTTTCCAGCTAGGCAAGGGTGCATTAAGGTGAGCCTGATGATCTGCTTGTTCTGTCCCCAGAGCTAAAGTTACAAGCATGTGCCACCACACATGCATCCTGAGGATTGAACTCAGGCTCGTGTGCTTTCACGGCAGCGCTCTATGAGCTAAGCTAACTCCCCAAGCCATTATATGACTTTTAATTCCACAATATTTCTACTTTCTTTCCTTCCTTTATTCTTTCTTTTTTTTAACTTTTATTTATTTGTTTGTTTATTTATTTATTTATTTATTTGGTTTTTTGAAACAGGGTTTCTTTGTGTAGCCCTGCCTAGCTGTCCTAGAGCAGGCAGGCTGGACTCGAACTCACAGAGGTTTGCCTGCCTCTGCCTCCCGAGTGCTGGGATTAAAGGTATGTGGCACCACTGCCCGGGTCCACAATGTTTCTAAATAGAAGCAGTTTATACCACCTGCTGTTCTAAGTGGTGGGGAAAAGACCTGAGCTAGAGAGATGGCTCCGTGGGTGAAAGCACTCGCTGTGCAAGCCTGAGGACCTGAGTTTGATTCCCTACAACCCACATAAAAGTCAGACACAGTAGTGGAAGCATCTGTAATCTCAGTGCTCCTGTGTGGAGAGGGAAGACAAAGGCCAGAGACTCCCAGAAGCTAGTGAGCAAGTTAGCTTGGTGTATATGGCAAAATACAAGAGAGACTCTGTCCCAAAGAAGGCAAAAGGCAAGGACTGACCCCTTGAGGTTGTCCTCTGACCTCCACACACATACTATGGCTCATGTGTGCCACATACACAAACAAAAATGGATACACACGGAGAGGAACAAAAAACATGCTCCTCAAATTAACTGACTTGCCACGCATCAGAAGCTAGGGTGCTAGGTCCCACATTGGACACAAGCCACACTGCCCCTCTTCTAGCTCTGCCTTTTCCTCTTGAGCTACTCTGTCCTGAAGTCACCTTGGATTCCAAGAACAACAGAAATGATCCATAAGTACCTCTGTGACAAGGGACTAAAAGTCTCCCCAAGCAACTGTGAGCCTCACAGTCAAGCCCACTCAAGAAATGAAAGCAATTATCTATCCAGGTAAGATTGCACCCTGGGACGGAAGGGAACATCGCATGGAAACCAGACTGCTCCCATCAAGTGATCATGGCAATTGCAGTTTCTTCCATCCCCCCTGGCAGAACCAGACCTGAGCTAGTGACTAACCAAATGGCACCTTGAGCAACACTGTTTAATTTCACATGCCTGCCACTGCATTTCCTCTACTTAAGCCTAATGCTCCTGTCAGAGAAACTTGGGGTCACTTGTCCTTTCTCCAATAGACACTAAGCAAATCTCTTATTTTCATGTCTCTTGTCTCTAATTTGTGAATTGGAACACATGGCCAGCCTCTTTTCTTTTGGACTCCAAGAGTTGGCTCTTTTGCCCTAAAACAATTCACTCCACATATTAAGGCAAAGTCCAAGCTGCACCGGCTCCCAAGTCCAGAACTCCACCGCCAGCAGCTTCCATGGCTTTGCTGACTCTTGCACTCCCGCTCTCCAAAGCCAGCTGTCATGCTGTGAGGAAGCCAGAGGCCAGAGGAGACTTCCAGGAGCAGTGCTCCAGGGACTGCCAGGCATGAGAAGGTATCATTTTGAATGTATCTTTTTTGCAAGGCCCACACCTCCAGCTTCTGATACAGTCCACCTGGCTGACCAATGGGTCAAGAAGAGACATGCTATCCCGGCTAAACAGACGTCAGATCCCTGGGGAAAAACAATAATCACTGCTATTTGAAGCCACTAGATTAGGTGGTTCTTTGTTAGGCAAAGGCTGGATCCTAACTATTGTGTTAAGGAAAATGAGTCACTCTCTAATTTCAAAGACTAATTAAAAAGTAAAAGTTAAATGCTTCAAAAACTGTTACCCTTCCTTCTTTTAGAATAACATAAGGAAGGTGCTTTCCTTCTTACCCCAGGATAGCTCCATGAAGCCCTCCTGGTTTGTTGTCCCCAGCCTCCAATCTGTGCTGATGTGTGCATCCCCCTCACCCCCTAAATACATGTAAGAAGTGGTTTTTTTTTTAATTTTTAGAAAATAAATTACATCTGTTTCAAACTCATGCAGATGTTTTCCCACATGTAATTATTCCTTCCTTCCTTCCCATCCAGTTTAATGAGAATTTGCACAGCACTTACATCATCCTTGGTATTATAAGAAACCTGGAGATGATTTGTGATCTTCGGGGCAAAGCATTTGGGATGGTAGGTACAGGTTATATGCAAACTCTGTGCCACTTATACAGGGGATTTAAGCAGCCAGTGATTTTGTTGCCCAATCCCTGGAGCCCAGTCTACAGAAGATACTAGAAATGCTGTACCTCCTTGACGTCCTCATTTCCAAATATAATTGCTATGGTGTGATGCTACTCTTCATGGTCAACTTGACTACATCTGGAACTCACTAAAAGTCACATTGCTGGGTTCAACTGTGAGGGATTTTTTTCTTAATTAAATCAATTCAGGTGGTAAGGCCTACTCATAATCCAGATTTTTGGAGGTAGGAAGTTCCACCTTCAATCCAACTCTTCAGGACCACACTTTCTGCTATCACTCTACATAAAGGGCATAGAAGAAGGAAGCTGGCTCTTCTCATTTGCCCTCGCAAGTCCATTCCTTCACTGGCACCAGAGCCCACTTCTTCAGGATTCTGGGGTATACTGAAGACCAGTGGAGGCATCCAGTCTTTCAGATTGAACAACTACTGGGATTCTTGGACCTTCCGTTGTCAGACAGCCACTGTTGGACTTGGTGAACCACAACCTGTGAGCTATTCTAATGACTCCTCTGTTATATAGAGAGATTCATTCTATAAGTTCTATTCCTTAAAGAATCCTTACGAATATACTTTGGGACTAGGAATCAACACATAGTCTTTGAGGTTTAGCCTGTCATCATTCTACTAATGTTTATAACAAAAACAACTATTTGTTCACCATATCCTAAGTACCAGATACTTCTTTTTTTTTTTTTTCATTTTCTTCTCAAAATAATTCTGTAAAATAGTCTGAATAGTCCCCACTCTTTTAGACTGACAGAACGAAGCATGAGAGGGTTCAATGGGGGAGCAATTTTTTCTCAAGATTAAAACATTCCAACTTGGAGGAAAGTTCATTAAGAGGCAAGGTGTTCTGAGAGAAGATGAGCTGCTCCATCCTATTGGGAAGCTCCTGGAGCTCAGGAAGTAAATAACTCAGAGGCCTCAGGGAGTCCCTGAAACTGAACAGACTCACTAGGCCTCTCCATCTTCAAGGTCATATAAACAGCAAGGACAGCTAAGAGACACTCTCAGACGAACTGAGCTTCCTAGGAGAGACAGAGACCATATGAGTTACCTGGAAGAGGCTTGGAACAGCTAAACTGCCCAGAAAACACACATGCCAACTGATCAAGCAGCTCAAGGTTGTGTAGTACACTCCAGATTTCCAGGCTTTCAGAGCTGTCACCCATGCCGGGGTGGGGTCAGTGATGGTTATCTTTGAGTCATTGATGCTCCTGTAAGTCACCTCTCACTGCCTCCCCTTAAAGGACCCCAATAAAACACATTGGTTCACCAAGTTAGACTTCAGTGGTATCCATATTTTGGCCGGTCATTGGTAGCCTATCTGAAGTAAATAGGCATTGTTCACATCTCCCTAGGAACAACATCACACAAATATCCTGTCTGTGATCTAAGAGCTGGTAATCAGAACTGGCAACCAGATACAGTTCTCTGGTATTCCAGGGCACACACTTACCTAAGACACCTGGTGTTGGTTGGTTGGTTGGTTGGTTGGTTGGTTGGTTGGTTGGTTGGTTGGTTTGAGACAAGGTCTTCCTTCTCAGCCTCTGGAATACTGGGACAGAAAAATTATAGGCAAACACCATTTTGCCTAGTATTCTTTCTATGTTTTATTTCGTCCTCCCTTCAAACATTAATCAAGGACCTGTTAGAGGCAGCAACTAAGCAAGCAGGAGCAGGACAGAGGAGCATATCATGAAATTCATCTGTTTGTACCTAAGTACATTATGACTGGGCATACAGGGAGTCAGATATGAGGTAACCAAGGAAACTACAGCTATAGGCTGGCAGTTGTATCTCCCAACTGTTAAAATGCCCCTTTGTGGCAAGACATCTCTGAAACTGCCGTCAGAGTCCTCTGGCTACATCAGAAATAGAGGCATCAGGACCTTTTCCCTGGTCCTGCTATATGTGCACACCAACAAATACCTTGATAAACAGGGAAGAAAAAAAAACCTGAGTACCGCAGCCCCAGAACAAATGCAGAAGAGTGGGACCAAATGAAGGTGGACACAAGGGAAAGAACTTAACGATGACACTGCAAAAGGGAGGGGACCGTAGACATCTTAAGGACCATGCAAATGGTGCAGTGGCTAGAGCACTTGTCATACATAACCTTAGTTCAGCTTCCAAAAACCCAGGTAACACCAGACACAGCAGCACGAATTGGGATGTGTGTCTATAATCCCAGTACCTCTAGGAGTAGGAGAAAGAAGATGGAACAGGAAAGCTCCCGGAAGCTTGCCTGGCATAAACAGTGGCGAACAACAACAGGAGACTAGACCGTTTCAAATGCATGCCGCTCCACCCCTGGTTGAGCAGTTCTCCCCAGGCGCCTCCTGCCTGGCTTGCCTCAAAGCAAATCAAACAGGCATGCCTTCGTGAGGCGGCCTTTATTTTTCTTTTCATCTCTTTCCTTGGTGCCACTAATCAAATTCCTGATTGTGCTCAGCCAACCCTGAAACAGAATGTTACTGAACCATCCTGGCTCCTTGCTTCCATTTTTGTTGTTTTTAAATCTAAACTCCTTTGAAGTGAAAAAAAAAAAAAAAAAAAAAAAACAATCTATGTCTAAATTGACTGAAAAACTACAACTCCAGCAGAGCCGATGGCCACAGGTCTCTGCCTTCCCTCACAGACCAGGAGAGTCTTCTGGGTTGATTATAAGGAACCCAATGGCTACTGAAGTTGCCCCCAGAGAATAGAGACACATGACAACCTCTTGAATGGCCTTAGTATCAAACAGTGTTTAAACAGAACTTAAAAGATTTTAAAATACAGGGCTGTGGCGATGCTCAGTCAATAAAGTGCTTGCTACGTAAGCATGAAGACCCGAGTTTGATCCCCAGAACCCATGGGAGAAGCCTAGCCAGGCACGGCGGTGCATGCCCTTAATCCCAGCACTCAGGGAGGCAGAGCCAAGCACGTTGCTGTGAGTTCAAGGCCAGCTTGGTCTACAAAATGAGTCCAGGACAGCCAAGACTACAGAGAGAAAGCCTATCTCAAAAACATAAACAAAACAAAACAAACAAACAAAAAGCCTATGTATATAAATATATAAATAAATAGACATGTATGGTTTAATGGAAAATTTCCCATCTTGACTGATAATGCTTCCTCTGAGACCAAAGACCATCTAACAAAACCATCAAAACCAGGCATGAGTGGTCCTCTTTTGAGTTGTTAGTCAGGATTGTCCAAGAGAATCCCAAACATTATATATTACTACTATTGCCCTTGGTTGCCCGCTAGAGGTAGACAGTAAGCTCTTATTGCTGAAAACATCATGTACTTCAGTGGCTGAAAGGCCACTGATGTGGGACTGATTTGAGAGCATCCTTTCTTAGTACTAGCTTTCATGGTACCAAAAAGTGCCACGCAAGCTTCCAGCCCTACCCAGTGATGATGCTACACACCAGAACAATGATGAACATGGCACATGGCACCTCAGGCTACCTAGTGGCACACATATGCTGGTGGCAAACAACAGCTCTCTAATTGGACTTAAAAACAATTTAAAAAGAGAGAAATTGTGCCTGGAACTGGAAACCTGGCTACCCACTCAGGGCTAGTAAAGTCATGGATTTGGGGGGGAGTGTTTGGGGGAGGTTTGTGTTTTGTTTTGTCTTGTTTTTCAAGACAGGGCTTTTCTGAGTAATAGTCCTGGGTGTCCTGAAACTCTCTTTGTAGACCAGGCTGGCCTCAAATTCACAGAGATCTGCTTGCCTCTTCCTCCTGAGTGCTGGAATTAAAAGCATGTGCCACCACCATACCTGGCAAGTCATGGACCTTGAAGGAGAACCTACAACTACCACTTTATCAAACCAGCAGGAACCCTAATCACACACTAAATATCTGTCCTTATAATACCCACAGATGAGAAGAGTCCCAAACACTCAACAAGAAAACTTCTCTTTGCAACATAGAGAGGCCATTGCAGAAAACCATAGCCAATCAAAGTCAGAGCTGCAGAGGCCAGTCCCAATGGGTACGTCTACAGTACAAGTTCACAACTAGGGCTCCAGGATCTTGTGGAAAGGGAAGGAGAGAGTTTATCAAATCGCGAGAATCAGAGAGTTTCCGGTGAGATTCTGTCTTCTAGTAATATAGGAAGCAATACTCACAGTCCCACAAACAAGAGTGCCTTAGTGTGAGCTGAACAAAGATGATACCAATGGACATGCCAAAGTTGACAGGGAAAACTCCATGAGGTCTCAATCCTCCATAACAAACTATAGGCAACCAAGGAATGCTGGGAGTGGGAAAGATCCAGGGAAGAGCACACCAGTTGGCTAATATCAAATGCTCAGCCCTGAAAACGTACATGAAAGTAACATTGTACAGACTGAGCAGGTTGTCCTTGTGTATTTGGGAATCTATACGTATATGCGTATAAGGGATGCATGGAACAGCAATTGATTTTAAAAAGAGGCCATAAATTTGAAAAAGAGTAAGGGTATATGGAAGGATTTGGAGGAAGGAAGAGAAAGGAGAGAAATGCTATAATTATAATCTCAAAAAATAAAAGCAGCAAAATATTTGCAAAGCCTACTGTGGATAGTATGTCACTGTAATCCCAGTGCTAGGCGATAGAGAATATTGAGCTCTGAGTCCCTGTGGCTGATTGGCCAGCCAGTCTTGCCTGATTGTGAGCCCCAGGTCCCAGTGGAAGAGCTAGTCTGAGAAAGGCCATGTGGAGCATTCATGAGGTAAGGCAGAAGTTGGTCTTCATGAGCATGTACTTGGCATGCAGGCAGCCAGCCATACGCATATGAACACATGCAAAGATTTTAAAGCACACTGCTCTATCTAACAATATAACAAAAGAAAAGACTGATCCACAATTCTGTGATAGAAATGTATCCACCTCTGCCTGTCAAGTACAGACATTGTAATGATCAAGAAAGGAGCCTGAGACCTTCCTGATCTCTGTGCCCTGCCCTCTCCTGAGCAATTCTGTACCATCAGCTCTCCAGTGTCACCTGTCCCAGAGACCTGTCTACCACCTCCCACCTGCTCCCTCTAACTGCAAGGGCACACACACACACACACACACACACACACACACACACACACACACACACGTACAAATGTGAATGCATAAGTTAGAATTACTTGTGTTTCTTGAGATTGGATCTCTCACTGACCTGGGGTTCATCGAATAGGCTAGACTGTCTGGGTAGCAAAGCTCCATGGGTCCTCCCATCTTCACCTCCCAGTGCTAGGATGGCAAGCATGTGCCACCATTCCTGGCTTTTTAAAGTGGGTCCTGGGGGTGGAACTCCTCCAGGGCCTTGTGCTTCCAAGATTAGCACTTTGCCAACTGAGCCGCCTCCCCAGCCTGCTTCCCATACTCGATCTGCTTCTTGCCCTGTGCTTTCCAAGGCAAAGCACTGTTGGAAACATTTGACAAGGTTACATTTTTTTAAAAATCACCATAATCCACCACAGATTTTCAGAAAATATAAGACCTAGTATTTAGCACAGGGAGTTACAGTTCGAGCACATGGTTAACAGGCCTGATTTTTCTAGCCCTGCTGGGCTAAACATTTTTGCTTTTAAGATTTTTAAAGTTCCATTTAAACATCATAGATGTGGGGTGTTTTGTTTTGTTTGTTCTTTGGGTTATTTTCAGGGACAGTAAATATCCAGCAGCCCTACATAGTATGTCTTGGTGGACAGGGAGCTCAGTGGTGTGGGGACCCCATGGTGTGTCCTGGTGGACAGGGGACTCGGTGGTGTGGGGACCCCACGGTGTGTCCTGGTCCACAGGGGACCCAGCGGAATGAAAATGTCAGAGAGAGTTCCAGCAGAAAAAGAGCCCGAACTGACCCAGAAAAAGGCTGCAGGATGCAGAGACTGTGCAGAGCACCTCTTTCCTCATAAACAAACACCCTACCAAACCAAGCACAGGGGACTGGCATCCTCTTCTCTCCATGGATAAGCCTATCCAGAAATGAGTTTTCTTTCCCAAAGAGAGGGCTAACAAGAAACCAGATACTTATATAATCAGATCCTGAATTCTCTCACTGGGTAATAGCACCAGTGGGAGTTAAGTATGTATTTTTATTTTGCCAGTAAAATAAACTATATTTAGTCAAGTTCTGCTGCAAGAGACAGAAAAGCAGTCACACATTCAGTGACCTTGAAGCCAGACATGACCTAAAAAAGAAGTCAAACCCTGAGTGAAGAGGGAAGCCCACTAGATGTAACGGAGATGAGGAGATGGAGGTCAGAGGTCAACCTCAGGTGCTGTCCTCAGGGGCTAGCCACATTGTTTTTTGCAAATAAGGTCTCTTAACTTGACCTGGAGCTCACCAGCTCAGCTAGGCTGACCAGCCAGCATGCCCAGGGATCCTCCTGGCTCCTCCACAACACTGCGATTCGAAGGCCGTGCCACCACCCTGAGCTTCTCTTACATGAATTCTGGAGACTGAACTCGGGTCCTCATGCTTGCAAGGCAAGCACTATACCACCTGAGTCATCTCCCCAGCCTTGTGCATAGACTTGAGAGGCGTATGACAGTGAAGCATTGCCTTAAAAACATGAATCGGATGCACAGAGGGAAAAGGTCCTGATGAGATTAGCACTTGGGTCAGTACTCAGTGTGCTAAAGAGAACAGCTCTCCCCACGCAATAAGCATCAGCCAATCTGGTAAAGACCCGAGTGAGACAGAAAGGATGAGAGACGGGCATGAAAGAATTCTGCTTCTTTGTCTTCAGTATGAGATGTCTTCAGATGCAGACTCAAACTAGGTCACATCACTTATGTCAACAGCTTGACAACTCAGAGCTTGCAATGTCTTCTTGGTCCTCATAATTGTGTAAGCCAATTTCTTATTACATACATATATATACATACATACGTACATATATACATACACACATACATAAATTCATTCACACAGACATACATACATGCATGCATACATAGAGAGAGAGAGAGAGAGAGAGAGAGAGAGAGAGAGAGAGAGAGAAAGAGAGAGAAGAGAAGAGAGAAGGGGCCTCTTACAGTGGAGTTGCATCCTGTCTTGGGTTTTTTTCCTGTTGCTGTGACAAAACGTCCAGCCAAAACAACTGAAGGAAGGCAGGCTTTGTTTTCACTCATAGTCCCAGAGCACAGTCCATCATGGTGAGGGAGGGCAGGGCAGTGGGAGCATGAGGCAACTGCCCACATTCTGTCCACACTCAGGAAGAAAAAAGAGATGACTTTAGAAATCAATCTGGCACTTTCTCAGAAAACTGGGAATAGGGCTACCTCAAGACCCAGCTATTACACTCCTGGAATATACCCAAAAGATGCTCCACTACACAAGGACATATGCTCAACTACGTTCATAGCAGCCTTATTTGTAATAGCCAGAACCTGGAAATAATTTAGATGTCCTTCAGCCGAAGAATGGATAAAGAAACTGTAGTACATTTACACTATGGAATACTACTCAGCTATTAAATACAAGGAAATCCTGAAATTTACAGGCAAATGGATAGAACTAGAAATGATAATCCTAAGTTAACCCAGACCCGGAAAGATACACATGGTATATACTCACTTTTAACTGGACACTAGCGCAACAGACACGTCCCCTGAAAGTCTTCTCTTAGCAAGAGATTGGGATAGATACTGGGACTTCCTACTGGGACTCCAGGTGAGAGAAGTAAGGGAGAATATGGAAATAGAAGGATCCAGAGGGTCCTCGAAACCTACAAGAAGACCACTAAGGCTGGCCAATCTGGACCCGGGGGGGTCTGCTCAAACTGCTCTACCAACCAAGGACAATGTATGGAGTAAACCTAGAACCCCTATCCAGATCTAGCCAATGGACAGCACATTGTCCACAGTTGTATGGAGAGGAGGGACTGACTCTGACATGAACTCTGGGGCCCCCTATTTGACCACTTCCCCTTGGTGGGGAGACCTGGTAGCACTCAGAGGAAGAGTAAGCAGACTACCAGGATGAGACCTGATAGGCTGTGATTATATGGTGGGGAGGAGGCCCCCTTCTGTCACAGACCTAGGGGAGGGGACTAGGGTGAAAGAGGGAGGGAGAGGGAAATGGGAAGATACAAGTGAGAGGATAACAATCAGGATGTAATCTGAATAAATTACTTAAATTAAAAAAAGAAAACATGAAAAAAGAAAGAAAGAGATGAATGCTGGCTAGCACTCAGGTCACATCCTGCTTTATTTAGTCCAGAAGCCCAGCCTATAAAATGGCACTGCCCGCATTTACAGTAGGTTTTCCTATCTCATTTAACCTAATCAAGAAAACCCTTCAGAGGCTGGAGAGATGGCTCAGAAGTTAAGAACGTTTCTGCTGGCTGCTCTTCCGAAAATCCTGAGTTCAATTCCCAGCAACCATTTGGTGGCTCACAATCATCCATAATGAAATCTGGTGCCCTCTTTTGGCATGCAGGCAGAATACTGTATACAAAGCATATACATAAATGCATGCATACATACATACATCTTTTAAAAAAATAAAGCAGTTCATAGGCATGCCATGTTAACCTAATCTATACAATCCATCATAGCCCAGTGGTTCCTTTCATAAATGATGGTAGATTCTAATGATCAGTATAAACCATCACATATCCTAATAAAGCTTCTATGAGTTGAAACTACTGTAAGTAAAAAAAAAAATAAAAGAAAGAAAAAGAAAATGCATTAAACATGCCTGATCACTGGAACACCTGGGCTTAGTGTTGCCTACTTTGACCATGCTCAAAGCCATTACACAGTAGGAGGAAATTACTAACAGAAACTCTTTTCTATAGTGTAATAGTGAGCAGTTTTGTGGTTTATTTTACTTTACTGTAAGTAAAGGCACACTATGGCTATACCTTTGTACCATATAATAGCTATAAGTAGCATCACAGTATCAGACAACTATTATGTATATCTGATACACCTAACAGAAGTGCTGAGGTCATAATGCAGGTCCTACCAGATCAATAAAGTGATGAGACAGACGGATGGACAGACAGACGACAGACAGGCAGAAACTGGCAAATTTAAATAGACATGCAGAAACAGGGACTGGCGATATAGCTTGGTGGTAGAGTGCCTGTCAAGTAGAGGAAACAGGGCTGTTTGAATAGCATAGGTGCTAGGTTGGATTCCCAGCACTGCCAAAAAAGAAAGACACAGAGTGAGAAGGAAGGAAGGATGGATGGACAGATGGGCAGAAGGAAGGAAGGAAACAGAAGAGAGAGGTGAGCAACAGATATAGAGAGACACATAGAAACCAACACAACAAAGAAAGCAGATCCGACACACAGCTATCCAAACAAACAGAATCCAAAACAGATAACTATGGGGAAAACATGAGAAACAACAAAATTTCATGATGTAGTCTGTGATTTCAGTGGGGAGGGGGCTTAGTTTCTGTATTTCGGGAAGCACACGGGAGTGATAAACATGACCCTCACATTTGAACCTCCTCGCTGCCAAAGACACCTGTCAGCAGCCCACCTGCACCAACTGCACAGTGTCCAGGCAGAACCATTAGCCCACCCCGACATCTCACTGATACTTGGGTGGAAATTCGCAGCTGCTCCGCAAGCCTGAGACCTGGTTTCACTTCTGCAGGTGACACCTTGTAACCTAGACAGCACACCACAGACTGGACATCTCAGCACAGCTGCCAACCAGAGTCACCCAGCGACCTGGAGCATCCCTGAACAGCTACATCTAAATCGTTGGGGCCAAAACACTGGTAACCTAGTGTGTGCTGATGACTCCAAATTACCGAGCAATGCAAGCGACCAGGTTTAATGTCATGAATATTGGACAGTTACCATTCACAATTCACAATGTTTTTCTCCCCCACTATTTTTTTTCTTGAGACTCAGTCTTGTGAATTACCACCATCTAGATAGGTCACACCAATCCCTAAAGATTTATTGACAGCTAATTATTGCTAAGGGGAGGGGCTTATGAGGCCCCACTCCTCTCTGAGGATGTATGTGCAGCTAACTGTTGCTAGGGAGGGAAAGACATTTTCTTTAGTCACATAGCCACCATTAAGGTGCCTGCCTGTGCTTCTGTAAGCAATTCCTCATCCAGGCTCCTGAAAACAACCCTAATTAAACTCATTGATATACACAAACACACACACACACACACACATACACACACACACACGTAGGAAGGAGATCAACAGGATTAGAAGGAGACAAGAGGGGGAAATGAGGGGAGAATATATTATGAAAATGCCATAATGAAATCCATTAATATGTAATTAATATGTGGTAATAAGAAATATTAAAAAGTTACTGCGTGCATTAAAAAAAAATTCATATTAACATTTTAGAAGTTGGGGATCAGAAAGAGGACATCTTTACCAAGGTCAAAAAACTAAAATGAGAGCATGGCAGAAGCAGGTTGAATACCAACATTGCTCCCTAGCAGTGCTCAGGACCATACCCAGGTGGCACTGGGGCTGGGAGCAGCAGGAAGAGTGCTTGTGGGCCATAAGAATAGAACCAGCGCTGCACCACTGACACCACACCCCCATGCCTATTCAGGCATTCGATTCTGGCTTTGCCAGCTACCTATCCCTAGGTCTTAGCTGAGGCTGGTCTGAGAAAAAAAAAAAAAAAAAACACCATCAAAGCAGGAGCCTCTGAAAGGAAAGGAGGATGAGGAGCTAAGCCCCTTCATTGACTTTAATTAAGCTCTCGGGGTGGGAAGAGAAGCATGGGGATTCCACAGAACTTTCTACAGCTTTGTGTTTATTAGTCTTAATTCCACAGTAACAAAAATGTTTTCCACCCGGGTCACTGGAATGGCGCCTACGCTATTCGTTAAGAAACACTGCCATCTACTGGCATTTGCTCACCATTGTTCTTGTAAACCAAGAAAAAAGTAATCACACACACACACACACACACACACACACACACACACACACACACACTTGTTTATGCTCTAATTATGAATGCTTTCCAAGACAAAACCCTCCTTTCCAAATGTCTGTTCTGCACTTAAAGCTGTACGTTGTTTCATTTTACAACCAAGAGTGACAACTGGGTTTGAAATTAGACTAGAGCTTTCAGATATCAGCCTTGAAAAATGGAGCCTACAAATTAGGATGTGAGTAGGAGGGGCAGTTGGGTAGCAGGCACTAAGGTGAGGAATCAAGAGGTCACAATGACCACATCTAATCTTCAAACCCAATTAGGGAGTTGCACAGCCATCCCCGAAGGGCATGGGCTCCATATTTCTACAAAGGTGGGTACCTAAAAACCAACCTAAAAAAAAATGCATGTGATGGCTATACAGAAAATAATTCAAGGAAACCATTATAAGCATGCAGGGGCTAGGAAAGTGGCTCACAGAGCTTGCCTGGCACACACAAAGTCCTGGGTTCCATGCCCAGCACTGTACAGATGGGCTACAATGATACATGCCTGCACTCCAGCAATCAGGAGCTAAAGGCAAGATCAACTGAGGTCCTCCGTTCAGTGCACTCTTAACCATTAATCCTTCTCTCTGGCCCCAACACCAGCCTTTACACAGCAATAAATCACACTGATAAACAACACACATAGCTCAAACTCGGTGTGCCACCTGGTTTTTAAAAATAATTTTTACTGAAACTCAGCCATGTTGTCTTCATGGCTTCTATGTCATTAACTCAGACATTAACAACAGCAAAGGTGAGGCTGGCTGAGAGTTTTATGAATTGTTAGGGGAAATGTAAATTGGTCTAGCCACAGTGGAACTCTACATGGAAGTTCACTAACTTTTTTTTTTTAAATAGAACAAGCATGGAATCCAGCTATGCCCCTCTTGTTTATGTAAGGAAGCAAAGGCAGCATTCAGTATAGACAACTGTATACCAGTGTTTATCCTGGTGTGCTACTAGAAATGGTCAAGTCATGAATTTGGCCTAGACATCCATTGACAAATGAACATGAAGAAAACCTTGTACATATACAGAAGGAGACTTGCTCTGCCGCAAAGAACAGAGCACTTTGCAGGAAAATGTATGGAAGAGAGGTCATCAAGCTGAGCAGAACAGGCCTGATGCAGAGAGATTTGCATTGACAGGTGTAGTGCATACTTGTGATCCACTGTATTGACAGGTGTAGTGGTGTGCACCTGTAATCCAGTGTATTGGCAGATGTAGTAGTGCACACCTGTGATCCAGTGTATGGCCAGGTGTAGTGGTGCACACCTGTGATCCAGTGTACAGACAGGTGTAGTGGTGAACACCTGTGATCCAGTGTACGAACAAGTGTAGTGGTGCACACCTGTGATCCGGTGTACGGCCAGGTGTAATGGTGCACACCTGTGATCCAGGGTATGGCCAGGTGTAGTGGTGCACACCTGTGATCCAGTGTACAGACAGGTGTAGTGGTGCACACCTGTGATCCAGTGTACGGACAGGTGTAGTGGTGCACACCTGTGATCCAACACTTGGAGGAGGAGGCAGGGCAGCCAAAAGTTCAAGGAAAATCTCATCTATATTTTAAATCTGAGGCCACTTGAGTTACCTGAGGCTCTATTTCAAAAAGAAAAAAGAAAAAGCTAAGAAGGAGGGGAGAAGAGAGGGGAGAAGGAAGGAGGGAGAAGAAAAGGAAGCCATGTTTTTTTAATAGATGAAATCTTTAAAACCAGGAAATAGGAAGACTATTGAGGAAGAAGAAAGGAGTCAGAGAGGTGCAGGGAATACCTTAAGGTAAGGAACAGTGGGTGTGATCGATGTATGCTATGTGCATCTGTGAAAGAGCCAGGAGAAAGTTACCTTGTGTAAGTAATACACACTAATTTTAAAAGGACAAAAGAGAATGGCGGAGTTGAGTGATTGTGGAGACCATATGATGCATGAGGCTTAATATATTTCAATTTGGCCTTTCACACAGACAATACAGCTGTCTGATTCTGTTTTGTTAACTTTTCTGCAGAGAGTTGTATTTATTCTACAAACAACACACACACACACACACACACACATCATGCATAAGAAAAATCCATTTCCTTCACAAGAACACCTAACTTGTACTTTAATTCAATGGGTTGATTACCCAGGCAAACGGTACTTGCACCCAGTGCTGACTTGATTTGGAGTCTCCACATCTTCGGGAGAAGAAATCCTTAGCTTTCACTTCAAATGCTTTGATGATGTTTCTTAAAGACGGCTGGATGGTACTTGAAGGCACTCGCAACAAGTGCCTCACCAAATGATGCCACATCTCTCTCTGTGTGTTGCTCTAGAAGACAGAACCAGTTATCTACAAACACAGCACAGCTCAGTGGAGGAGTCATGGTCCGCCCTGTCCATTTATTCAATGATGTGAGGAAAGTGCAGTTGGAGTAGCCTTCTCCCTGCATTCAGTGATTTGCACAGGCAAAAATCTCTACTTACATTCTACCATGCAAAACTTTTCTTTAGTTTTAATGCATAATAAATATTTCTGAAACGTTCCATGCCTGCCCCTGCCTTTCACGCAGACAGAGGTGTGTGTTGTGATTTGGTCTTGTTGTGGCACCAAATTGGGACTGAAATGGTTCTCAAACATACAGTTTAACTCTTTATAAGATTCTTTCCTCCTCATGCCCCTTTTTAATTTTATTTTTGGGGACAGAGTTTCTCTGTGGAACAGTTCTGGCTGTCCTGGAACTCACTCAGTAGACCAGGCTAGCCTCAAACTCACAAAGATGCACCTGCCTCTGCCTCCTGAGTGCTGGGATTATAGGCACGTGCCACCACCACCTTTATAGGATTCTCACAAATAAAACGGATACAAAGACAGAGAGGAGCAGAGGGGGAAGATAAGGGGAGTGGGAGGTTTAGAATCACCTTGGAAAGAAACCTCTGGGCGTGTCTCTAACGGAGTTTCTAGACTGTGAATACTGAGGTAGGAAAAGTCAGCCTTTTAAATGTGGGTGACACCATCTCATGGCTGCGGTACTGGACAGAATAAAAGGGAAACTGAGGTGGGCATTATCTCTCTCTGCTCCCTAACTGTGGATGCAAAACGAACAAGGCCTCAAGCTCCGGCTACCCTGCTTTCCTCACATCATGGACTGTACCCTTGAACTATGAGCCTATAAAAATAGCGTTTATTCTCCTAATATAATTGCCTCTGAGGCCCACTGCCTCTGTCTGTAACGTAAGCCTACTCCCGGAGGCTTCTAGTCTCCATACAATATAATCTCGGCCTAGAATGAGTTCAGCCTCTGAGATGTACTGCTTAATAAGCCACTCTTTCTAATTCTTTCTGAATTCTAGATTCAATTCAGCTGTTCTGATTCAACCGCCTCTCCAAACTGACTGATTCAATCTGGCTTCTCTCGCGGCCTCCGATTTGCTCTGCTTGGCCTCATACTAACTCCAGCAATCTTTTCTAATCTTCCGGATCCTTTGCGTTCTCCGGCTCATTAGGGCTCCGCCTGTGTCTAGCTAGGTCTCTCTTCCACCTCTCTCTGTAAAATTCTCCCGGTAAAAAATTGCCTCTGAATTCCATGAACTGAACTGCCACAAATCAATTACTCTCAACTCACTCTCAGCTGAACGGCCTGAACAGCACTGATTAGAACTCAAAGTCTGCATTTTCTCTGTCTCCTGAGTGCTGGTGTTAAAGGCGTGTACCACCACATAAGGACCTAAGCTTTTCTTAACCTGAAACTTGTTCTATACCAGGCTGGCCTTGAACTCACAGATCTGCTTGCCTCTGTCTTCTAGGACTAAAGGCATGTCTGTATTCCAGCTGGATCACCCAGACCTAGGTCTTGGATGTGACCTCTTGCCAGCACAGCCATGTTCTGAATTAAAATTCCTCTCCAATAAGCCTAAATAAATTCTCCCTTCCTTAGCTTGCTTCTGTTGAGAGTCTCTTGCAAGAATTAGTAAGATTATCTCTGAGTCCTGGAACCGCAGTGATCCATTCTGACAGTCAAACACCACTATTTCTGTCTGCTTTCCAGGTTTTCTGTTTTGCTAAGCATCTCTACCCTGTGATATTGCCCTTTCCTGGCCTTCCAGCCCAAGGACTGGCCCTTGAATACTAGATTAAAAGACTTTACAGTTGCTCTGTATCGTTCAGATAATTACTGGTTATCCTATTTTGTTTTGATAGAGAATTATAAATTCCAAATATTCATGAGCAGTCACAACTCACTCCTATAAGAGATGGCAAATCTAAAGAAGCCAATTCAAATATTAGCAGAATAAACCAATCTACTATGTCTCCGAAGCAAGAGAGCTCTTACTGCCTATATTTCATTTTAAATGGAGTGACTCTTTCCCCACCCAAAAAGAGATCATTTCAATAAATATGGTACTGTAACTTTTAATGCCTATCTGAAATGAGAATATTCCTCTAAAAATTTAAATTAATTTCTCAGATTAATAAAAAATAGTTATGGCCTTGTAATGGTTGGTTTTAATTGTCACCTTAACTCAATCTAGAATCACCCAGGAAGAAAGTTTCAATGAGGGATTGTCTACATCAAGCTAGCCTGTGGCCTTCTCTGTGGGGGAGGGGCATGTTAATTAGGGTGAGATGGGAAAACACAG
>OU015747.1:78979273-79004536 GCA_907169655.1 Acomys percivali | reverse complement strand
GCAAGGACATCAACTATGGGCCTGAGCATGTTAGTAGAGTCCTTGCTTAGCATGCATGAAGCCCTGGATTCCATCTCTGTCCCGACCCACAAGACTGTTGATGAAGATCCTGGAAAAGGGAATAGGAATGGAGAGAGAAAAGAGACTGAGAAATGAAGACAAGATGGCAGGCTGATCAAGTCTCATTTATTGAGCATACTGGGGCAGCTTACGAAGCGAGGAAGCCAAGTTTTGGATAAAACTGTAAAAGCAGGATGTTTAGCCAGCTGCAGGGTGTTCTCAAGCTGCTCTAGGCCAAGATAGAAGAGAAAGTTGGGTAAACATTAGAAAAACAGCAATTCTGGTCCAACAGTGGAAAATTACAGATGCCTGCTGTAGCTAAGACTATGTGACACCTTGAGGCAGTTGTGCTATCAGTGAGCAGGCCACATGTCATGGCTCCTCACACATCTCCAGCATTGTAGGCTAGAAAATTTGAGCTCACATCCTGGTTTTTGAAAACCTACCAATCGCTGAGCTCAAAATCCCACCAACTGCCAAGCTTGCCCTAAAAATCAGGTCACATAATCTCTCCAATGCCAAGCCAGCCTGGAAAGCTCTCCAACTCCCGGCTGCTTCTCACCCAAGCAGAGGCAGCTGCCATCTTGTCTTTCTCAGTAAATCTCTTGTGTGAGGTCTGTTGTGCAGTGTGACTTTGTGGTATTCCTTGGCTCTCAGCTGCCAAGATACCTTTCCCCTTCAGAGCTGCAACACTTGTTTTGGAGAAACCTTTTGCCCCAGAGCTGTAACATTTACAAAACAAAGCATGGTGGCCCACACCATGTATCCAGTGCTGCAAGGGGGAGACAGAGCTTCAAAGTTTGTCTTGCTGCATAGAGAAGTTGAGGTAAGTCTGGGATAGATACCCTGTCAAGAAAACAGAATGAGTCTTCACATCTATCCCAATCTCCTGGTAAGTGAAGACTCTCATGGGACATGCCTTTCGGGTTAGTACCCAATTATAAGTGAGTATATACCATGTGAGTCTTTCTGAGGACATCCTACTGGGACTCTAGGTAAGAGAAATATAGGAGATGGGGAAATAGAAGGACTCACAGGATCCTGGAAACCTACAAGAAGAACATCATGACAGGTGGATCAGGGCCCAGGGGGGGTCTGCTCAAACTATTGCACTAACCAAGGACAATACAAGTAGTAAACATCGAGCCCCTATTCTGATCTAGCCAATGGACAGGACATTCTCCAGTTATGTGGAGAGCAGGGACTGACTCTGACATGAACTCTGGTGCCCCATATTTGACCACCTCCCCTTGGTGGGGAGGCCTGGTAGCACTCAGATAAAGAGTAAGATGAGACTTGATAGCTTATGACCATATAGTGGAGGAGGAGGTCCCACTCAGTCATAGACCTGGGAGGGGGGGGGCGGAATAGGGTGAAAGTGGGAGGGAGGGAGGAATGGGAGGATACAAGTGATGGGATAACAATTGAGTTGTAATCTGAATAAATTAATTTAATAATAATAAAAAACAGAATGAAGGAAAGAAGAAAAGGATGAAGGGAAGGAGAGGGGAAGAGGATAATACATCTATTTATGAGGCAGGAAGTGGACAGTCAGCAGACACAGAATCTTCCAGGACCTCAATCTTGTCTTGGCCTTTGCAGCTTTCAGAAAAGTGGGCGATAAGTTGTCTATAAGCCACCAATTTAAGAAAGCAGCTATCAAACATTGAACTGACCCACCAAGGCTTTATGGCTACAAATCATGCCCTATGACTTAAGTAATTAACAGATAGCTGAAAAGGACTAGAATTAAGTATTCATTTGAATTTAAGTGTTCATTTGAATACATACACAGGGGTAGTGCATTTACCTATGCTGAGATGTGAGGCCCCCAGATCAATTCCCAACACAGCAAAAAATAATAAAGTGCATCATTCTAAAAACAGAGAAAAAAAAAAAAAAAAACACTAGTCTGACACAAACTATGAGGCATTATGGAAACACTGACCACATATTCAATACCACCTCAGATCCCCAGCTCTTTTTGCTTGCTAGAAAGGTAGAGAACAAAATCAGAAGGTTTTCAACTGTCATTTGAGAAGATGTGAAACTTCTTGGTTCTAGGAAACAAATGTCAATTTTTTTTTTGCTTTTCTAAATATATTGTATTAATTTATTCATATTACATCTAAATTATTATCCCATCCCTTGTATCCTCCCATTCCTCCCTTCCTCCCATTTTCTCCTTACTCCCTTCCCCTATGACTGTGACTGAGGCGGACCTCCTCCCTCTGTATATGCTCATAGGGTATCAAGTCTCTTCTTGGTAGCCTATGACGGGCGGATCTGGGCCCAGGGGTCCTGCTCAAACTATGGCACCAACTAAGGACAATACATGCAGTAAACTTCAAACCTCTACCCAGATCTAGCCAATGGACAGGACATTCTCCACAGTTGAGTGGAGAGTGGGGTCTGACTTTCACACAAATGTCAAATTTATACATTAAAAAATGACCTAATCATATCAGACAGATGTCATTCCATAAAGGATTATTCGCCAGCCCAGTGCAAACTGATAAACCTCGAAGTACACCCGAAGCACTTCAGAAACTGCTGCCACGTTCTGGGTGAAAATATTAATGGGAAATACACACACACACACACACACACACACACACACACACACACACACGCATGCACAAACACACCACACACATACCACAACCACCAACACACACACAAACACACCACACACATACCACAACCACCAACACACACACACACACACACTACACATCTCACCAACAACAACACACACACTCACACACACACACACACACACTTTAAAGTGGAACCAGGGCACCTGTCCTGATACCATTGAGGTGTTTTATTAACTGTACTCACTGAAAGATCAAAGTCCTTGAAGCCAGACAGAAATACTTTCGGACCCTTCCCTCCCCACCCCCGTGGTGATCTATGATCCTGAGAGTAATATGGAAGTAATCCTAAATCACGTGACTAGGGCAGTCAGGACCCAAGAACAGGCTGTCTGGGCTCTCATCTGCCTGACTCTCTAGCACCTTCAGTGAGCGTAGGTTAGCTCTCCCAACCATGGTTGATTAGACCTTGCTTTAAGCAGCCTCCTACCGAAGAAAAATGTCCTTTTCTTCACTCTCAGTTGGCTACTTCTCAGTTGCACTGTAACCGTCGCACCATCTCTTTCATTCATTTTTCTTCTCACTATAGACGGCTACTTTTCAAAATGAAAATCTGTCCCACTGGGTACCCTTCTTTTTCAAGTTTTCATTATATATATTTTTTAAGTCATGTGTATCCATGTGCGGCTGTATGGGGATATGTGTACAGGAGTGTGGTTGCCCACAGAGGCCTATGAGGCCTTGGATCTCCTGGAGCTGGAGTCACAGGTGGCTGCAAGATGTCGGATATGGGTGTAGGGAGCCAAACTTGAGTCCTCTGCAAGAGCAGTGCACCACTGAGCCACCTCGCCAGCCCTACTACTTACTACCCTTCACTGGCTTTCTACTAACTTAAAAGTAAAAATCAAATCCTAATTTCATCCTGTAAGACAGTGGCCACTATCCACCTCCCCAGGACCACCTCATGATCCTGTCTGTTTAAATTCCTTAACATCCACCATGAGATTTTTCTTGTCTCCTTAAGGATTCCTGCCTCCGACCTCCACTAGGAATTCACCTATTTTCTCTTTAATGGCACACCCATCTCCACCATTTTATTCACCTCCATCACAGCTTATCATTCATCCCTAGGTGATGTGCTGGTCCATCACCATTACAAGATTAGGAATCACCCAAAAGAAGCATCTCTTGGGATATCCGTGAGGGGACCTTTCCAGAGAGGTGTACCTGAGGTTAGAAGACCCACCATGAATGTATGTGGCACCATCTCTCAGGCTAGGGTCTCAGATTAAATACAACTGTAACACCAGCACTTACCTCTTTCTGCCTCCTGACCACAGATGCAATGTGCCAGCCGTTTCACACTCCTGCTACCATGCCATCCCCACCACGATGGACTGTGAACCCTCAAACTGTGAGTCAAAATAAACCCTTCCTTTCTTAAGTTGCTTTGTCCGGCATTTTGTCACAGCAACAGGAAGTAACTCATATAGGTTAGATGATACTCTGTCTGGAAATGTCTGCGTCACATACTTGTGTTTTTCAACCCCGTAAGACTCAAGTCTTTCATGAACTCTGGTGCTCCATATTTGACCACCTCCCCTTGGTGGGAGGTCTGGTGGCATTCAAGGAAAGAATAAGTAGGCTACCAAGATGAGACTTGATAGCCTATGACCATATAGTGGGGGAGGAGATCCCCCTTGGTCATAGACCTAGGGGAGGGGAATAGGGTGAAAGCAGGAGGGAGGGAAGAATGGGAGGATACAAGTGATGGGATAACAATTGAGTTGTAATATGAATAAGTTAATAAAATTAAAATTAAAAATTAAAAAAACTCAAGTCTTTTCCAAATAGCAAACACTTTGTAATGTCACCTCAGCTATCCTTAAGTTAATTTTATAGATCACATAATCTCCTTATACTCATGCTTAAAGAAAACTAGGGAGAGTGAGATGGCTATATGGGTAAAGGCACATTGGCCTCAATCCCCAAGAACCACATGGCATAAGGAAAGACTGATTGCTATAAGCTTTCCTCTGACTGCTATATGAACACGGTGGCATGCTCTCTCTCTCTCTCTCTCTCTCTCTCTCTCTCTCTCTCTCAACATTTTTTTATTTCTAAAAGTGAATAAAAAATTAAATTAAAAATAAAAATACTAGCAAACCCATAATATAATGCCAAAATAGTAGCAATTAATAACAAAATACATTTTTAGGAGCTCCAAATGTTTCAGTGATAAAGAGCACTTGCTACTTTTGCAGAGGAACACCTGCAACTCCAGCGCTAGAGTATCTGGTGCCCTCTTCTGGCTTCTGTGGGCATCTGCACCCACACGCAAGTGTCCACACGCAAATGTGCACACGCAGACGAGAGAGAGACAGACAGAGAGAGAGAGAGAGAGAGAGAGAGAGAGAGACAGACAGACAGACAGACAGACAGACAGACAGACAGACAGACAGACACACACACACACACAGACAGACAGAGAGAGAAAGAAAGACAATATGATGTAAATGACTTAGAAATATGATATCTGTCAGGGGAAAAAACACTTAGAAAGTTATAAAGCAAGGTGGTACTGGGTTGACTATTGGGAGTGGCAGACATATTTTTCATGGCATTAATATAATGGAAAATACCTTGGAGGTATATATGATATGTAGCCCAGTTCAAAACTCAAATAATTGAACACATGACTACTCAGAAGATACTTGGTAGCTAAGTGTGATGAGAAACAGTTCCCTGATTACACTTTGAGCTGTAGAGTGTGTAACAGTCCATTCCCCTCACACAAAACCTCTCCAATTATATGTGAGGAGACATAAAACGGTTTGTACAAGTTTCACTGTGTCCCTCGGGAGTCACACTGCCTATGGGACAATAACAAATGTGTCACCCATATTGTGTAACCATCTTACATGCTCCTGAAGGCCCCTGCTTCTGCCTTGTGCTGATTCGGTCACTGAGAAACACTCCCAACTTCTCCTACACTGAAAGTATTTAGAGTAACAATTTCATTCACCGAGTATGTACAGATTTTTCCATGTCATTTCCCAAACTGCAAAATACAATATTTATCTACACATTATTAAGTGTTATACATTATCTAGATGTGTTTTGAACTCTGGGGGAATGTGCCTAGGTTATACGCATATACACTATAGCATTTTATTTTCAAATTTTATTTTTAAATGTGTGTGTGTGTGTGTGTGTATGTGTGTGTGTGTTATGTGCACATGGGTTTGATACCCAACAAGACCAGAAGAAGGCATCAGATGCCTTAGAACTGGAGCGAAGTGTTGTGAGATGTCTGCTGAGAATGCTGGGAAAGACCTTGCGTGTGTCCTCTGTAGGAGTGGTAGGTGCTCTTAACCACTCAGCCAGTTCTCCCGCCCCTCTGCCATTCTGTAGAAGAGATTTGAGCTCCGATGAATTTGGGCTTAGCCTGGGGAAAGTCACAAGTAAGAAAATAGTTAAATACTCTTGATGTCAGGTCTTAAAGTCTTTCTTGTTATAATTATACATGCTAGGTCTCTTCCTGATAAGCATCTCTTAGGGCTTATTAGGTGGTATTTATCAAGCAATATAAATTCACCAATTTGAAGAATATCCTGGTGTCAAGTAGGAGTTAGCCGAAGGAGTTAGCAAGACTGAAACTGGGATAGGGATCCAAAGACAGGGGGACTCGGGCCGAGTGTGGGGGCACACGCCTTTAATCCCAGCACACATGAGGCAGAGGCGGGTGGATCTCTGTGAGTCTGAGGCCAGCCTGGGCTACAAATCGAGGCCAGGACAGCCATGACTACAAGAGAAACCCTGTTCTGAAAAGCTAAAAAGAAGAAGAATGACAACAACGATATTTCCAAGAATTATAATGAATGAAGCATAAAGTATCATAAACAACTGCCAGAATTCAGAAAGGAACCTAGTCAAGAGAGGAAGCGTCTCTCTTTAAAGGACAAGTTTTAAATTAAATATTTTAAATTAAAATGCAGTTACATATGAGTTACTTAGAACAATGACAATATTTACCAAAAAAAAAAAAAATGAGTTTACAAAGATAAAGTAAGTGACCATCGGGACAACAGACGTGGGAGTCTCACTTTTCATTGTAAATGTCACAACATTTTCTTCTTTTTATATATGTAACTATTATCTTAGTAACTTTTTAGTACTTGTGAAAGGATGTTTTTATCCCTTTGTGTCCTGTTTTTAAAAAAAAAAAAATGTTTTATTACATAATTTAAGTTAGAAGAACAGTCCAAATCCTCAAGAATACAAAGGATAGCCAAGCTTAAACTTCAACAGTCCCAAGGGAACTGTAAGTCACTTTACTACCTGAAAAATAGGACCTAAAGCTGCAGGCATGGTCCATATTTCTCCTTGTGATAAATCAATCTCTCACCAAGCTTAAAAAAAAAAAAAAAACCCTCAGAGAGGGTTGGGCATGCTGGCACACGCTTCCCAGCACTTGGGAGTTCAAGGCCAGCCTGGTTTACAAAGCAAGTCCAGGATAGCGAAGGCTGTTTGAAGGGGGAAAAAAACAAACAAAAAACCTCAGAGAAAAAGCACTGGCTGCTTTTCCAGGAGTCCTGAGTTCAAATCCCAGCAACAACATGGTGGCTCAAAACCATCTATAATGAGATCTGGTGCCCTCTTCTGGCAGGCGGGCCCACATGCAGGCTGAACATTGTATACATAATAAATACATCTCTTTAAAAAATATTAAATCTTTGTTTTATTTTTATTTATATGTGCATAAGCGTACAATACCCACAGAAGCCAGAAGATGGAGTCAGACGTTCTGTAGCTAGTGTTACAGAGGCTTGTGAACTGCCCAATTGTGGACACTGGCAACCAATCTTCCAGTCTTTTCCAAGAACAGTGGGTGTTGTAATAAACAAGCTATCTTAAACATTTTTCAATTATTCAGGGTCTCATTATGTAGTGCTCTCTGGCCTGGAACATACTATGTAGGCCAGGCTAGCCTCAAACTCAGAGATACATCTGCTTCTGCCTCCCAAAGGTATGTCCCTTTAATACTCAGTCTCCTAAAGCTCTTTCTTTTCTTTTTTTGCTCTTGTCTGTGTGTTTGTTTGTTTTTGTTTTGTTTTTGTTTTCTCCAGGCATGGTTTCTCTGTATAGTCCTGTGTGTCCTGAACTTGCTTTGTAGACCAGGCTGACCTTGAACTCACAGAGATTCTCCTGTCTCTGCCTCTAGAGTGCTGGGATTAAAGGCGTGCACCACCATGCCTGGCCCTAAAGCGCTTTTTATAGCTGAAAAAGTATAAAGAATCAAGGAGTATTTGCGCGCGAGCACGTGTGTGTGTGTGTGTGTGTGTGTGTGTGTGTGTGTGTGTGTGTGTCCTCCCAGAGGACAACTGTATTAGTCAGAGTTCTCTAGAATACCAGAACTTATATAATGAATACATACATACATACATACATACATACATACATACATACATACATGGGCTTTATTACAATGACTTAAGACTATAGTCTAGCACAGGCAACAATGGCTGGCTGAGAATGGAAAGTCCAAGAATCCAGTAGCTGTGCAGTGCACAAAGCTGATGTCTCATCTGGTCTTCAGCATATGCTGCAATTCCAAAGAAGTCTGCTCAAATGCCAGTGGAGGGATGAACTTGCTAGCAAAATAAGGACAAGCAGGCAAAAGGCAGAAGCGTCCCTCTACCAAGTCATTATATAGGAGTCCAGGAGAAGGTGTGGCCCAAATCAATGAGGTGCCTTCCCTCCTCATGACCCAAATTAAAGGCAAGTGTCTTATGTCTCAAGACCCCAATCAAAGGTATGTGTCTTCCTACCTCAAAGGGAGCACATGTGGCATCAAAGGATGTTTTTGATTGTTGTATTAATCAGGGTTCTCTAGAGTAACAGATCTTATCAGATAAATTTCTCTGTCACTGTCTCTGTCTCTCTGTCTCTGTCTCTTTCTCTCTCTGTCTCTCTCTCTGTCTCTGTCTCTCTCTCTCACACACACACACACACACATACACACACACACACACACACACACACACACACACACGATTTATAAGAATGACTTATGGGCTGCAGTCCAGCTAATCCAACAATGGCTGGCTATGAACAGAAAGTCCAAGAACCTAGCACTTTCTCAGTCCACAAGGCTGGATGTCTCAGCTGGTCTTCAGTATGTGCTGGAATCCCAGAGAAGTAGGCTCTAATGCCAGGGAAGGAATGAATTGCTAGCAAGGCAAGGGCAAGCAGCAAAGAGCTTATCTGTGACCTTATATATGTTTCCAGCTGAAGGCGTGGCTCAGATTAAAGGTGCACCTTCCAGCCTCAAGACCCAGATCAAAGGCCTGTGTATTCCTGCCTCAAAGGTCTGAACTAGCAGAAATAATCTCTCACAAGTGTAGCCTCTACTTCTGGATTGTAGTAAGTTGACAACCACAAATAAGCATCACAGATGTCATTACTCAGGCACCATCCACCTTGAGATATGGTTTCTCCTTAGCCTGGGTCTTACCAGGATACTAGCCACAGAGCCCCAGGACAACTGGCTTTCTTCCTATAGGGAGTATTGGGAACAAGCAAAAGCAAGGTATTCCAAGTACCACCATTTTGTTTTCAGACTCCATAATCATCATAAGGGAAAACTAAGTTCAAGTTCCCAGTTCCCTCCAGGGACTTCCCAGTAGCTGAACAGCTTCTGTTGTAAGGAAACAGTTGTGGGAATCCAGACATCTCGGGGACAACTTCTCCATCTTGCTGGCAGGGTCAAACAAGTTCATGGTCCCAGGTCCAAGATGGACTCCATGGTGATTAACGGAAACTCCCTTGCTCAACCCCTTGTGTCCCAATATGATTGGACAGTGCTACAGCCCACCCTGCTCCCCCTTGCTCTATGGTTTTCACCTTTGAAATACACAATACAGCTTCCCCTTGGAGACAAAGTTCAAATCCCAAACTGGCCACCTCCCTGAGCTCAGAAAATAAAGCTTTCATCTTAAGCTTCTGTATGTGAAGTGAGTTTTCTTGGCTTCCACCCCGAACCAAACAGGAAGTAGAAGGAATTCAAGTCTTTATACTTGCAAAGCAATCACTTTACAGACTGAGCTATCTCCTCAGCCCCAATTAAAACACTACTAATCATTTAGGAGTAATGTGTTCCTCTGTTGGTATAGAGGCTGCCTACATGAAAGCCTTCCTGGTTTCAATACCACACACTGCAACACTGAATTAAAGATTAGGTCAGTAAGCATATCCCCAGACTAGCACAGGCATGTTCATGAGTGCGCGCGCACACACACATACACACGCACGCACGCACGCACGCGCGCTCGCGTTTATGTACAATGGGTGCTGAATGAAGACTTCATCCAAACGTCTATTCTGAGACTAAGATCTTTCTCAGAAGGTGCATGAACTTCCTTTCAGTGTGTTTTCTGTGTTTCTATCTTCATGGGAGTTGTGTAAAAATCCAGTGTTTTACTTAGGGCGTTTATCATATGTCTAACACACACACACATACACAAGCTCGCACGCACGCGAAAGTGAGTGTAACAGAGACAGGGAAAGGCCTAAAGAAAGGCATTTGTGTAACATAGGGCCCAGGTTGAAAGGGCTTTTTTTTTTTTTTTTTTTGGTTTTTGTTGTTGTTGTTTATTTGTTTGTTGGGTGGGCCTAGACCTTGCCATGTGGACCAGGCTGGTTTCACAGAAATCCATTTACTATGCCTCCCTAGTGCTAAGATTAAAGGCGTGCACCACCACGCCCGCCTCCAAAGCAAGAAGTTTTTAAGACTTAAACGTCTTCTGACTCAGATACAGGAACCGCACTACCAGTAAAGGGGAACAGAATCTTCTGAGCCAAGAGTAATTCTGTCTTCCAATTGTCCTCTGGTTCAGTCTCCTCGGTTTGGAAAACTTAAAACTGAGGTTATCGCGTGGCATACCAAGGCGAACAGGTTCACAATGCGTCCCCCACTCGCCCAGGGGGCGCTGCTCTAAATTCGGTTCCGAAAGGGAGCATAGAGTTCCAGGAACCGTTTCCGCCCAGAAGCACTTCCGCCCGCCGGTCGGCCGGGGCCAGCGACACACTTCCGAGTTCCAACTGCGCACGTGCACCCGCTGCTCGGTGCCGATCGGTGGTGCGGCCGGGCAACATGTCGCACTTACAGATGAAACTCCTGCGCAAGAAGATCGAGAAGCGGAACGCCAAGCTGCGGCAGCGGAACCTGAAGCTGCAAGGTGAGCCGTGCTGAACCCCGCGGTGAGGAACGAAGTCCGGACCCCAGAAACTGCGCGATGCGCGGGGGCCACCAGGACGCGCGGCGCGAGCAGGCCTCCGGGATCCCAGACCCCGTGGTCCCTTCATTGATCCTGCCTTTTCCAGCCTAGGTTTCTCGGTTCAGCGCGGGAGCTGGAGGCTCCTGTGGGCTAGGCATTCAACAAAACCTACCGATTACCCTTCATTTTAGACTTCCCCATCATCTTAGGTCCCACGTAGAACTTTTATGTCTTAGGTACCAACATTCCCGTTCCTGACATTTAATTGCAGGATCTCGTCCCCTGCTTAGCCTTACGACATTTCCCCCCAGAGCTTTTCCAGTGATCCTGCGTTCCTTTACCGTCTGCCCGAGCCCATTCTCTTCATTCCTGCCGCGATCCTCATCACATGAGAAACGCAGAACTCTCCCGGTGTTCTTGTCGCGCCCAGCTTAGTTTGTAAATTCTTTAATGTTTCGGTTGTTTTTTTTGTTTTTGTTTGTTTTGTTTTTTGAACAAAGACGTAGTGAAAAGCTGACACATGTCACCTTGTTGCAGTTTCTGTGGCTTGTTTAGGGTACCAGTAAGACCTAAATCAGTGGTTCTCAACCTTCCGAATGCTGCGACCCTTTGGTACAGTTCGTGACCCCCCAACCATAAAATTAGGCCGTTGCTACTTAATAACAGTAATTTTGCTATTGTTATGTATTATAATGTAAATATCTTATGAGACCCCTGAAGTGGGGAGTCGCGACCCATAGATTGAGAATCGCTGAACAAATCCTCTGGTGAATACTCAGACATACAAACTATTTTTAACAGATAATAATTGAAAGAAAGCCTAGAGGGAGCAGTACATTTTAGGCTTAAGTTAGAAGTTCCTTCATTTAGTTCCTGTAGAACAATTAACAGTAGTTAGTTTGTAGCTACTTCTTGGTGTGAGTAGTGATGTAAAGATGGTGTTGCTTTCATTCTCATATAAACATAGAAACTTTGTAAAGGCAGTTTAGGATTCTAATAGGGCAAATAAGTCGCTTTTATTGATGATTTTTTTTTTCAGTTCACCAAAGTCTAGGAAATGCTGTGAAATTATATAAGTAATAATTGTGGGAATGTGCATTAAATGTCACTTAGTTATGTTTATCAGTTTCTTAGCCCTGGCTGTCTAGAACAGGCTCTGTAGACCAGGCTGTCCTCGAACTCATAGAGTTCTACCAGCCTCTGCCTCTCAAGTGCTGAGATTAAAGACGTGCTCCTGCCACCAGGCCAAATACTGCTGCTTTCTAACTCCTTTGATTTAATTGTGTGACCTTGTTGAGATTTTCCCCAGCACAGACTTCTGCATAGCCTTAAACAGATAAGGTCTTTCGAAGTTAGAATAAAGCAACTTTCCTCTTCTGACTTTTTTTTTTTTTTTTTTTTTTTTTTTTTTTGGTTTTGGTTTTCAAGACAGGGTTTCTCTCTGGGTAGCCTTGGCTGTCCTAGACTCAATTTGTAGAGCAAGCTGGCCTCGAACTCAGCGATCCACCTGCCTCTGCCTCCCGAGTGCTGGGATTAAAGGTGTGCACCACCACACCAGCTTTGCATTTATGCCTTTGTGCCAAAAAAAAAAAAAAAAAAGAGAGAGAGAGAGAGAGAGAGAGATTAAAGAATTTACAAACTAAGCTGGGCGCAACAAGAACACTGGGAGAGTTCTGCGTTTATCATGTGACGCGGATCGCTGTAGTAATGAAGAGAATATTATGTATGTCTCAGTATTCTCCAGATTTGTTCAGCGATTCTCAATCTATGGGTCGCTACCCCCCTACTGGGGTCTCATATTAAATATTTACATTGTGATTCATAACAGTAGCAAAATTATAGTTACTAAGTAGCAACGAAATAATTTTATGGTTGGGGGTCACCACTGTAAGAAAGGGTCGCAGCATTCCGAAGGTTGACAACCACTGATTTAGGTCCTACTGGTACCCTAAACAAGCCACAGAATCTACTGCAACAAGAAAGGTGACATGTGTCATTGGTTTTTTGTTTGTTGGTGTTGTGTGTGTGTGTGTGTGTCCCCAGACAGGGTCTCTCTGTATAGCCTTGGCTGTCCTGGATTCACTTTATAGGCTGGCCTATAACTCACGGTGATCCACCTGCCTCTGCCTCCTGAGTGCTGGGATTAAAGGCATGCGCCACCATACCTGACTGACTTTTTTTTTTTTTTTTTTTTTTTTAAGAAAGCATGCCTTTTCGGTAATAGAGTACCAACAGGTGGCTTCAGCAGTGAACTTAAACTAAATGATTGGTGTCCCAGAAGCCGAAGAATTTGTAGGCTTACTCTTCCTTGTCACAATGTAAGTTCTGTTTTTTAACAGAAGCATCAGCCACGAGCCTGTCACAACCTCAAAATGGAGAGGTCCCTGAAGAAACCGTAAACGTTAAGAAAGTTAAAAAATCCCTGAAACACTCTGTGAACATGGGCTCAGCAGAAGCGCAAAGTGGCGGCATTCCCGAAGAGACAGTGGAAAATGCAAAAGTTAAAAGATCACCCCAAAAACTTACCACTTTGACCAATGGAGAAGCAGCATCGATGCCATCTCCTGATTCAGAACCAAAAAAGAAAAAGAAGAAGAAGAAGAAGAGGAAAATGGCAGTTGATGCTGGGCCTGGTGGGTTTATTTTCTCTGACTATCAGCCATTCAGATCGCTTCCCAGTTGTTCGATTCCTTCTATTGTTTGCATAAAGCATCCCCAGTGTTCACCAGTGTAGCAGACTAGCCTGGCAGCTCAAAGGTGCATTTTATTGGTGGAGAAGGAAGGTGCGTTTTTAATTTTTCTGCAAACTTGTGTCATGTTTTTAAATTGGCTAACCTTGGTGAAAGCCTACATTTGGTAAGAATGTCTTCAGATTTATAATAGTCCACTAAGGGGTGGGGGAGGCGTTAGCTGGGCTTTTTAAATAAGATGAATATGCCATTGGGTAGTCCTTTGGTTTTACATATTTGCACAGTTTCAGATCTTTAATTAACCCTGAATGGATGCGGGCTGGTAACGTGAACTATCTCCCTGGGCTTTTCTATCTGACACTGATGATTCTTTGACCTCATAATTGAATTATCTTTTGCCCATATATTTCTTTCTCCCCTCCCCTCCCCCATCCCCTTGCAGAGTATATAAAACAACATGTAAGAAAGTTGTGAATAAACAAACACTGATTTATTTCCAAGTGAGCAGAGACTACAGTACAGGGTAGTGACTGAAGAGCAGGGAGAAGGAGGGTGGTCGTACATTTTGGTGAAAAGATGTGCCTCCTGTTGGGATGTGAGCGAAGAGATGAAGTAGGCTAAGATGGTTAGCATCCCTCTCACTCAGCTGTTTGAACGCAGTATGCGGTGCTTTAGAATCATAGCCAGTACTGAAAGGTAGGCTGGGACCGTCCTGTGAAGATTGAATGCAGAAGTGGGAAAGGCCCTTCCTTTCCTTCTTTGTCGCTTAGAACTTCACAACAGTCCAGTTGTTATCACCCAGCTAAGAAACAGTTGCCCTAGATTTAGTCTTCATTGTGGGAGCATGAAGAGCCTCAAGCCTTTAGTGTTCGTCCTCAAAGCACAGGTAACTTGCAGAAATGTAATGGCAAGAGGGGGAAATATTGGCGCCTATGAATTTAATTTAAGATTGCCTTAATGAACATGCAGTTCTTTTTCCTCATGAAGTGTGGAGCTTATAATTGCTGTCCTGATAACTGTTTAGTGGGACTGAAAAAAAAATCCTTTTTTAGAGCTGGGTGGTGTTGGTGCACTTGGGAGGCAGAAGCAGGTAGATCTCCTCAGTTCTGAGTTCAAGGCCAGTCTGGTCCACAGAACAAGTTCCAGGACAGACAGGGCTACACAGAGAAATCCTGTCTCAAAACGATTTTTTAAAGTTGATAGTATAATGCTTTAAGAAACTTTAAAACATTTGGGTTTTTATATCTCAGATTTTTAAATCTCTTCCTGAAAAAGGTTTCTAACAAATTTGAATAATAAGCTTTGAAAATATATTTCTTTACATTACAGATCTTTTGTTCTTCTTTGTTATTTTAGTAATAAAGGGTGCTTTATTTGTTTGCTTTTTTGTTTCTCTTTTGTTAAACCAAGACACCAAAAAAGCCAAAACAGAAGAAAACACTGGATCTCATGAAGAAACAGAAGATGGTGTGGCGAAGCCGGGTGACAGTGAGGTGCCCAGCCTGCCCCTAGGCCTGACAGGTGATGGCCGGGACTTTTCTTAGAAATGTCACATTTCTGTGCTGTGTGACTAAAGGTTCCATTGTGACTTTTAATTATCAGGGAAAAGTAATTATCAGCTAGCAATGACTTTTTTTTTTTTTTTTAAAGTAACTGTGGTGTTTCCCCTTTTGTTTTTTGTGACCCAGAGGCTTTTTTTTTTTTTTTTTTTTTTTACTTTTAATCTTATTTTTTTTCCTTCTTTCTCTGCATTCCTAATATTGAAATTGTTTTATATTCTCACAGCTTCTAGGATCCTTAAAGTTCAAGAATTTAGGCTAGAATGCATTGCTTTAGACAGAACTAACCTAGGAGTTGTTTGAGCTGTTTGACTTAGGGGGTTTTGTTTCCTTCCTTGTTAAAACACTTAGGTCTGAGTTCAGTATTTTAGTGCTTAATCAAGCCAGCTGAAGTGAGCTGGGGGCTTAGTACTGTGTGCAGTCTACAAAGACAGGAAAGTGACAGAGGTGATTTCTCGGCCAGGACAGTTTTGTGCTCCATGTCAAGCAACTGACTCTTCTCAGAAATACCCAGGTTCGCACCAAAAGCTCTCTATCCTAAGCCTGACCACTAAGGACAGTCTCCTGACATTAGAGTGTGGGGGTCTGGGGCACCACACAGCCTCTTGAAATACATACATAGGTTAGCCACTTGCCCGGCATACCTGAGGTCCTGAATTCAGTCCCCATGCACAAAAAGAGAATTCTCCAGCCCAGTGTCAGTTCAGATGTTCCTTTCTTTGAGTGGGACTGTAGCCCAGGAAACTGGCTGGAGTTGAAAACGGAAGTCAGAAATGCACTGAGCGCGTGCTACCCTCACAGTAGCCCGCCTCAAACGTGCTCCACGGGGCTGGTGAGATGCTCAGCAGATGAAAGCAGAGGACCAGAGACAGGCGGCACCTGTGTTGTGCCTCACACCGTCCTGTGCACAGTTCCAGCTCCGGGTCATATTGACCTTGCCTCTAGCCTGCACAGGAGTCTGCACTCGTGTGCACATATCTGCACACAGATAGACACATAGGTAAAAGTAAAACCTTTTTTTAAAAAAGGTTATCAGAGCTCTTATTTGACTTCTTGTTGGGCAAAATCATCTAATAGCCTGTTTTATAAAAGCATTGTGTATCTTAATATCAAATGTCAAAATGTAAATGTAAATTGTGGTTGTGGGTGTTTTCCCATGACTTTAGTCACTGGTCAGGTCCATTGTGACTGCCAAGCTGAGAAGGGGCAGCTATGGCTAGGACAAGGCCGAGTGGGGAGGTCACAGGAGTGCCCCGGGGTGCTGTGGCTTCCTCGGGAATCTTGTTAGAGTTTGGTTGGCTTTAGGCTCAGGTTTTAGTATCGTCCATGCTTTCTTTTATGTGCATGGTGCTTTGCCAGCATGCGTGTATGTGAGCACTGGTGCGCATGGAGATGAGAAGTCATTTTATCCCAGGAACCGGAGTTGTGGGTGCTGGGAATTACACCCAGGTCCTCTGCAACAGCAGCAAGTGCTCTTAACCACCGAACCTGTCTCTCTGGTCCCAGGGTTTGTACTTGATGGCTGTACTTGAACAGTTCATTTTCTGTGGACTGTGTTCTCATCATCTTAGCAGTGGCTGTGCATTAGTCTCCTCTTGATGTAAGAAGCTCATCTAAGGACCGGCGCAGGGGGGGGGGGGGGTAGGGGGTTTAGACAGCTATGACAGCACTTGATTGCTGACAGTGAGCAACCTTCTGCTTAGGTGCTTTTGAGGACACTTCATTTGCTTCCTTGTCTAATCTCGTCAATGAAAACACTCTGAAGGCTATAGCAGAAATGGGCTTCAAGCACATGACTGAGATCCAGCATAAAAGTATCAGGCCGCTTCTGGAAGGCAGGTATGGTTGACACCGGCAACAGGAACATTCCTGTCTGCCCCTCTGGACTGTGGGCTTGTAAAGGGAATGCGTGTGTGACACAGTTTGTTCTCTATGTGGACTCATGTCTGGCTATAGTGAAGATGAGTTATTTGCCGATGTTCGAGAAAAATCGTAGCAGTTCTTGTAAGTTAGGTGCATGACGAGGTGGCTCGGCAAGGACTGTGTCCTTGTGTTGTCACTAGAGCCCAGAACGTGCTGTGCACATAGTGGGTGTTGGGTGTGCATCTGCAAGAGTCAGACGAGTGTCCTCTGCAATCCTAAGGGATCTCCTGGCGGCTGCGAAGACAGGCAGCGGCAAGACCCTCGCCTTCCTCATCCCTGTGATCGAGCTCATCGTCAAGTTGAAGTTCATGCCCAGGAATGGTGAGGCTTCCATCTCTCTCGGCTGTCCTTTCACTAGGACTCTGCGACCCTTACGGACTTGTGGAGATGGCCCTCTGTCACCTTTTGCCTTTTAGGAACAGGAGTCCTGATTCTCTCTCCTACCAGAGAGCTGGCCATGCAGACATTTGGCGTTCTCAAGGAACTGATGACACACCACGTTCACACGTACGGGCTCATCATGGGCGGCAGTAACAGGTCAGCTGAGTCGCAGAAGCTCATCAATGGGATCAACATCATCGTGGCCACCCCAGGCCGGCTGCTGGACCACATGCAGAACACACCAGGGTTTATGTACAAGAACCTACAGTGCCTGGTTATTGATGAGGCTGATCGTATCTTGGATGTTGGGTTTGAAGAAGAATTAAAGCAGATTATTAAACTTTTGCCAGGTAAGTAGCCAGCATCTGCATGGCGCTCACGGAGGAGCTACAGGACCATGGCTGGTGCTCTTGTAGGAAAAATAATACCTTAATACCAGAATTTTACTGTTGCCGTGTGAGGAGTTTGCACCTGTCAAAGTAGTTTGAAGTGCATCAAACCTTCTGGCTTCATACAGCACAGGACCATTTCATAAGCCGGACTGCAAGTTCAATGGTCCAGATGGAAAGATTCCTTGTAAGAGTTGAGCTCTCTGGTTGAGTCCCTCCTCTGCTGCCATCCCTTGTTTTTATTTCCATGTAGGCAGTCTTACCTCCTGTGTATTCTTAGATGAAGTCTTTCGACATGATAAATTGTTTACATCTATAATAAGGCCACGACCCTGTACATTGTGCTGGGCAGTGCTGTGCTGAAATGTAATTGACATAAGAAACAGTATAATTATCTAGGCATGGAAGCAGGAGTTCAGGGTCAGCCCTGAGACCTTGACTCCAGAGAGTGTGACCCCAGAGCTACAGGAGACCCTGCCTCAGAGCAATAAGTTAGAGCCCAGAGAGGTGGCTCAGCAATTAAGAGCACATACTGCTCTTGCAGAGGACCCAGGTTCAGTTCTCATAACCAACACCACTTGCCATCACCTGTAACTCAAGCTCCAGGGAAATCTTTACCCCTCTGGCTTCTGAAGGCACCTCACGTAGTACACAGACATACAAACATATAATTTAAACATAATAAGTAAACCGTTCAACTTAAAATCTCTAATGTTTTTCAAGATTTATTTATAATTTATACAGTATTCTGCCTGCATGTGTACCTGCACAGCAGAAGTGGGCACCAGACTCATCATAGGTGGGTGTGAGCTCCCATGTGGTTGCTGGGAATTGAACTCAGGACCTTTGGAAGAGCAGACAGTGCTCTTAACCTCTGAGTCATCTCTCCAGCCCTAATTTTTTGATACCCTAACGTGTATCCCTTGAGAGTCATAACTGCAAGCAACATGATGGGCGTGTCCCCTTGCAGTGCCCCGCGCACATTGAGTACCTTCTCCATCAGCTGTTGACAACTCTCTCTGTCCGTGTCCATCAGCCTACAATTTCTAAACATATAGGTATAGTGGGGCAGCGTATTCCGGTCTCACCATGCAGCTTCTTTTAGGTCATCAGAAATGTTGCACTGTGTGAGCTCATTCATCCAGCTGTTGACAGCTGTGCGTGTTTGCAGCTTGGGACTGTTGGAATTCCTGTCAGCATTCATTACGAGGTGTGGTAGGGTTCCGTAGCTCCTTTTCTGTGAAGAACTTGAGGAGGGCATTGCTAATGGCTGGGGGAACCTTAGCTACCCTCACTTGGGTTTCATTTGCCGAGGGTCCGTTTGTCTGTTTCACCTAAGTTACCCTGTTCATAGACCTGAAACTCACTGTGGCCTTCTTGCTCCTGGTGGTGTCTGGGAACCCACACCAGCAACATATCCGGCTCTTCCTGGAATTTCTGCCCAACATGTGACTGTGAGGTGGTTATGGGGTTCTTTGGAAGGTTTTGGATTTTTTTTTTTTTTTAATGTCTTTTCAGTACGCAGGCAAACCATGCTCTTTTCTGCCACACAAACTCGAAAAGTTGAAGACTTGGCAAGAATTTCTCTGAAAAAGGAGCCATTGTATGTGGGCGTTGATGACGATAAAGAGGTTGCCACAGTGGACGGCCTTGAGCAGGTACCGTATGAGTAGCTCAGCCCATACTAAAAAGTGAGCGAGTGAGGCCCTGTGGGATCTGACTGGGTGTTTGTGCATGTTCAGGGATGCACGGAGCACATAGATTGATGCACATAATCAGATCAGCAGACTCCAGTGTGCGGTCTCTGGCTCCTAAGATACTGTGACCTCTGAATGATCCGGCTTCTGCTCTGTTGATGCTGCCTTTTATGGGACGCATTATCCATCGCCACTGATGTGAAATGCAGCTAGGACTTGTTCTTAATAATCTCTATGAGGTGCCAGGGAAGATGGGTGACAGGAAACAAGCTTACAGGAGCAGGTACATTGCTGTGAAAGTCAGAAAAGAGGTGCCAGGTCTAAGCTGAGCTAAGGAAAACAAGTTTCAGCTTGAATGCTTATGCACATACAAACTGGTGCATGCGTGTGTGCGTATGTGTGTATACATGCATACATGCATGAGTGGCTGTGGGTGTGAAAGCCAGAGACTAATGTCAGGTGTCTTCCTAATCGATTGTTCACTGTTTGAATATTGAGCAGAGTCTCATTTGAGCCCAAGGCTTATAGACTCTGCTAATTAGCTAGCCTGCTTGCCCCACTGAGCATTGGGATTACATGGTGGCTGCCGCACTTACCCACCATCCACGTGGGTGTCTGTCCTCAGCCTTTTACCTGCTGAGCTGTCTTCCTAGCCCCAGAGTAAAGTTTTGATGAGTAGCCAGCTCTGTATAATCCGGGGTTGGTCTCGTCCTTGAATGTGGAAGAGAGGCCTTGCAGTATATTGCGGTGTTCAAACACATCCTTTGCTTAATGGAGCTAACGATGCCTTTGTGAGTGACCTGTTCACTTGCACCATTTCAGGGATACGTTGTTTGTCCCTCTGAGAAGAGGTTCCTTCTGCTTTTCACATTCCTTAAGAAGAACCGGAAGAAGAAAGTGATGGTTTTCTTTTCGTCGTGTATGTCAGTGAAATACCACTATGAGCTACTGAACTACATTGACCTGCCTGTCTTGGCCATCCATGTAAGTGGTGGCAGTGAGCTCGTTGAGAAGTGGGGTGAGCCTATGACGTTCTGTGCATTTCGCATTGGAGGCATTTCTCCTTCTGAGCATAGATTGGGTCTATATGGGATCTGAAAACAGCTGTGATGGCTTGAACAAGATTGGACAGTAGGAGGGGCTCTCAAGGCTCTGCTCCTCCCGAAGGATCTCTAGGAAGTTAACGGTTGTTAGTGACACTTTTCTTCAGTGGTGTAGACCCGGGAAAGGCGCCCATGTGCCTGCAAGTCCCCCTCACCCATGCAGGAAATCAGCAGGAGTGGGAAGGGACAGGAGAAGGTAATGGGGTCACTGTGGCAAAGTGTATTATTCACACAAAGCACTAAGCACATATGTAAATGTAGGCATACCCTCCCTCTCAGAAGTCTTGGGGTACAGCGGGGGCATTGGACCAGGCCAAAGGCGGCTTGAACTGAAGTGTGGTAGCAGCTCCCCCGTTGGCTGGGTCTACATTCAGCTCTCACAGACAACTTGAATGGGTTTTGTGCTCTTGTTTCTGAATCTAGGGAAAACAAAAGCAAAATAAGCGAACAACCACATTCTTCCAATTCTGCAACGCAGATTCGGGAATACTGCTATGCACTGATGTGGCCGCCAGAGGCCTGGACATCCCTGAAGTGGACTGGATTGTTCAGTATGACCCTCCTGATGACCCCAAGGTAACCAGTGTCTCAGAATGGATCTGTGTGAGGAGTGCACGCACTGCCGGAGAAGCATGTCCTTGCACACCCAAGAGGCTTCCCTGAGGGGAACAGCCACGGTCAAGTCTAGGGTAGGCTTCCCTGAGGGGAACAGCCACGGTCAAGTCTAGGGTATCACTAGTGTTAATAAGTGTCAGGCGCCTTGTGGGCCTGAAGGGAAGGGTGTGGTGCAAAGAGCTTTGAGGGGCATCATCTGTGACTTTAGGAATGCTAGGTGCTTGGAGTGATGTGTCCAACTAGTGTCTGAAGGAACGATTGTGAAAGGAAGTAGATAAAGGTCTCTAATGTCTGCAGTAGAATAAGCACCCATGTAAAGGCCAGGCATGGTACCACAGTGGCGAGGGAGAGGAGGAGGAGAGACAGACGGGCCCTGAGGGCCTGTGCAGCCATCTAACGAACCTAAGCTCTGGGTTCAGTGAGAGAGCCTACGTGGGAGAACCATAAAGGAAGACACTTGGCCTCCACCTCTGATTTCTGCTTATGCATGCATACACCATACACAAAGGAATACTTTTTAAGAAATTAATTACAATTTATTCACATTGTTATCCCCTCACTTTTGTCTTCCAGTACCCACCCTCCCTCCCTCCCTCTTCCTTTCCCCTAGACTTCTGACGAGGGGGACCTCCTCCCCCACAGTCTGATCATAGTCTTATCAGGTCTCATCAGGGCAGCCTGCATCCCCTTCCTCTGTGTGCCCTCAAGGTTGCCCCACCAAGGGGCAGCGATCCAATCGCAGGTACCAGAGGTCATGTCAGGGGCAGCCCCCTCGCACCCCACATGGAGAATGAGCTACATCTGAATAGGGGGGTTAGGTACTCGGCATGCATTGTAAAAAGAATACTTTCAATAAGCAATGAGGTATTTAAAAAATTACTGCCTAGCATTTAAACCTAGTCTTCTCAAAGTTATTTTGAAGATAAGCTATAATGGTCATTTTAGTAGGTCAGGGTCGCTGTGCCTGGCCTGTGGGGCTTCTTATGCAGTATCGGTATGGCTGGTGGATGAAGCTTCTCTTGCCTTGGTGGTGGCCCTGTTAAGGGGTGGTATCTGCATAGGGAGGTGCTGGACCAATGTGCAGAGGACGTGAAGTTGGCCCTGCCCGTGGTCAGTGCATCGTCTGGTCTAGGTGTGCCGGCCTGCCTCCCTCTGTGGTAGGACACAGTCTGAATGCTAGTTGCACACTCAAAGTCCTCATTGAACGCAGCTTTTCTTGCCTCGTCACAGGAATACATTCATCGTGTGGGTAGAACGGCCAGGGGCCTGAATGGACGCGGGCACGCCCTGCTCATCCTGCGCCCGGAGGAATTGGGTTTCCTACGCTACTTGAAGCAATCCAAGGTAAAGGCCAATGTTTGGAAATCTTAAGTTGGGAGGCAACGTGTCTTGCATCCTTCTCAGGTATCAGCTGTACAGATGGCAGAGTAGGGCTTGACTGAAGTTGAGGTGGCAACAGACAGGTGCAGCAAGTCACTGGGTGGAGGGATAACGTGCTTCTGCCCAGGAGGCATGGACAGAAGGAACAGGCCCATGGCTCAGTCCCCGGCTGTGTGACCAGTGCCTGTTGGAGGCTCTCCTTTCTGGTCTCTGCAGCCCTGTTCAACCCTTCTCCACCCCACCCCACCTCCACACCCTAGCATCCCAGCAACCTGCTGTGCAGCTTCTTGTCTGGATCGCCTTCCTCTGTAAAAGTGCAGGCAGCAGATCTGTTCTCTGCCTCTGTCAGCCTCCTCTCTCTCTCCTTTTCCCCACACTTCTTGGTCCCCGTGCTGCCATCCCGAGTCTCCCTGTGACGCTCTGCTTCGGCCCTCAACTCACCCTCCTGCCACTCCCTTCAGGGCCACCCGCTGCCACTGGCTCTGCCTCCTCAGTCTGCCTTTTGGGGACAGAGGTCTGTATATTTTCTTGTCAGCTTCTACTCAATCCCCAGCCTTCCTGGCTCTGCCCTTATTCCACCTCGCCAGAACAGAATGCATCCAGGCTGCATTTGGCCTCCTTGGCGCTAGGCCTAGTAGGTACATGGCAGGTCTGTTTGTGCCTGATGCCCTCCTGGCACAGTCTTGGCCCGTGGATTTCCTCTCCACAGTATGATACATTTTCCTGAGGTTGCCTTGAGGCCCCAGGCTTTGCCTCGCTGCATTTTTCCTAGATCTCCACCTTACATTGTTTGGGCGAGTCATCTGATCTCTGGCCCTCTATGTTCCATCACTTCCCTGCCTGTGCTGTAGGGCTGCAAGCATGCCCTCTGAGGGGAGGGCGGGAGCCAGTCCTTGCAGACCTATTTTCTTCCCCAGTCATTTGCACAAGCACAGGTTTCTGTCTCTTTCCCCAGCTATTTAAGGTGCTAAATAATTAATAAATCCTTGGAGCTGGAGTTTTCCTGGCATTGGGCGTGGTGCCAAAAGCACCAGACAGTGGTATTGAAGGCCCTCCTGGTATAGAGGAAAAGAGATGGCCGTCCTAGGCATGGTAGTACATACCTATAATCCTAGCAGTCAAGAAGCAGAGACAGGGAGATCACAGCAGGATCAAGGCCAGCCCTGTCATCAATGTCCCTGTGGATGTCAGGGTCCTATAGGACAGGGGCCATAGCAGCCACTGGCCTCTACTCAGTTCCTCACCTCCACTTTTGAGCGGGGAAGAAATGCAGGCTCTCGCACAGGATTTGTGTGAACTCAGCCACCAGAGATGGAGGCAGGGGGTTCCACAGCCCAGGCGTCTCTGTCCTCAGAGCCAGCACTGCCCCTGCTGTCATTGCTGATGGGACACTTCACCTTCCGTAGCTCTGAAAGTGAACTTCTTATGGTATTTAAACTTCTGTTTTTCTAGGTTCCACTGAATCAGTTTGACTTCTCCTGGTCTAAAGTTTCTGATATTCAGGCTCAGGTATGCCTTTTGTTTGTTTTATTCTCTTTCTGGGGAAGAGACCACCTGTCCCAGTGCTGCCTCTCAAGAGTTTGGGGGTCACTCCCCCGAGCTCCTCTGGCTTGTGGGTGAGGCTGGCTTGGGCTGGGAGGTCCTTACGAGTTCCTCACACAGGGATCCTCCTCTCGGGTGGCCCTGCTGGCCACAGCCTTGCACCGGTGCCACCTGGTTTTGCCAAGAGGCCAAAGCCAGATGTTTCTGTAGGATGACTGTTGTAGTAGCTGAGCTCTGCTTTTTCCTTTTCTGTTTCAGCTGGAAAAGTTGATCGAAAAGAACTACTTCCTCCACAAGTCTGCCCAGGAAGCATACAAGTCCTACATCCGAGCCTATGACTCGCACTCCCTCAAGCAGATATTTGATGTGAACAACCTGAATCTGCCTCAGGTCGCTCTGTCTTTTGGTTTCAGGGTCCCTCCTTTTGTTGATCTGAGTATCCTTTTGGTTGTTACTGCGCTGTGCTGCAGTTAAAGGGCTTAGCGGGGCTTAGCAGTTAGGTGGTGTGTGCCTCAGCGGCCAGCCAAAGGCTCTGCGCTCATCCTGGCCCTCATCTGTGTGCCTGCATTAGCACAGGACAGGACTGTGAAGAGGTCGGCAAGGACTTGTCACTGGTGTGGCAGTTACCAGAGTAAGGCAGCTCAGGATTTAAGTAACTGAGGATGGCTCAGTGGATAAAAGTGTTTACCCAGCATGCCTGGCAACCCAAGTTTGACTCCTAGGACCCATAGTGGAAGGAGAGAACCAGATATTTCCAAATGTTGTCCTCTGGCCACCAGTGTGTGCTGTGGCACACACACGCCTACATCCCTGCACACAGGAATGTTTAAGTTTCACGTGACAGTGAAAGGCATGCAGTTGTGTCTTCAGGGTAGAAACACAGAGGTGGAAAATAGCAGCTGAAGAAAGTGGTGAGAGCCTCGTGTAGCCGCTGGAGGGCTAGCTACACGGAAATGGCAGCTAGGTGTCTCCCAGAAAACAAATGAGCCTTGCTCCAGGTAAGGTGTGTGTGTGTGTGTGTGTGTGTGTGTGTGTGTGTGTGTGTGTG
>OU015747.1:78952949-78963767 GCA_907169655.1 Acomys percivali | reverse complement strand
TCTCTCTCTCTCTCTCTCTCTCTCTCTCTCTCTCTCTCTCTCTCCTTCTTTCTAGTTTGCTTAGTGTCAGCCAGGCCTCCAGTAGGCAGCATCATGGACAGCCTGATCACATTCATATTGTTTTCAAATTATGTGTATTATTCAGTATTATTACTTTAGTACGCCCAGCTAGCAATCAATGAAGACACAGACACTTGTTATATTTTAAGATAGCCTTAGTTAACCTGGGGCAGGGCGGACATTAATCCTCTAAACTACTTCCTATAGTGGGGCAGGCATGGGCTCCCTGCTCCAATCCCATGCCACCTGCTTCTAATAACTTCTATCAAGCCTACTTCCCATCCGTAATCCCAAATACTTGTTAATGTTCTTCATCTGGGCTGAATCTCCATCCACGCCAGCTGTGTGCTTCTCTTCCATCTAACCCATGGCGGCCTTCCTCTCCTCCTCCGGGACCCTCGGGTCTTCTTCCTCCTCATGGCAGTCTTTCTTCTTCCCCAAATTCCTCTCTCCTAGCCCCACCTGTCTCCTTTGCCCTGCTCAAGTGGAATGGCTTTTTATTAAACAAAAGGTGGGCCACAGAGACAGCAATCAGTAATTAGCATAAAAATACACCAGACCATCCCCCCAACACATTCACTGGGAGCTTACCATCTAGTGGGGTGCATAAGTAGTTGTCCTGTTCCATCCCATCCCCATTTGCCCCCCCCACCTTGTGCTCCATCCTCCTCCTCCTGTAACCTCCCCTCCTCTGTCATTACCCTTCCACCCTCCCCACCTCCCACCTCCATCCCCCCTCACCCTCCCATCCTCCCCACAAGTCTGATCTCTTATGAGTCTGGGGACCCAGGAGAACTGGGCCTGGGCCAGAAGCACAGCTCAGGGGCAGCTTCTCTAAGTATTTAATGTCTGAGAGCTGATGAAACGGGAAACAGGCCTGATAAAATAATATTAAGAATCATCTGGAAGAACACACAAGAGCAACGATACGGAACAATGAATGCTTTTTAATAACGGCACGAAAGATCGTCACAGGAGACATGGGGGTCTGCAGAGATGAAAGGCCCAGTTGAATAAAAGTGGAAGACATGTTCTCCTCACATTTTTTTGTCTCCCTTTTTATTAATTTTTATTAGTGTACAAAGGAGTAGGTTCTAAAGCTGGAGAGACATTTTGTAGGTAAGAGCATCTGCCACTGTTGCAGAGAAACCATCCTCCAGTTCCCAGAACCCACCCATGTCTGATGGCTCACAGATGCCAGGGGATCCAACACCCTCTTCTGGCTTCTATAAACAACTGCATACATTTACACACACACACACACACACACACACACACACACACACACACACACCTTAAAAATAAAGCAAAAAGCAAGGTATCATGGTATATCCAACAAAACCTGATTTTGTTGATTTTCCTTTTCAACTTCCCCAGTGACCCTGTGCCCCTCGTGCCCTCCCAACTCCCAGCAGCCACCTCCCAGTTTCCTCATCTCTCTCAACACCTCTTCCTCCCCCCCTTCTTGTGGTCTTGTGTCTAGTTTCCTAGCCTACAGTCACTTTCTCATAAACACACATGTAAATACTGAAACCTAGGATCCACGGATGAGAGAGAACAGGCAATTTTTGTCTTCCTTAGTCTGGGTCATCTCACTTGATATATTACTTTCCAGAGCCATCTATTTTCCTGCAAAGTTCCTTTTTCTTCACAGTTGAAAGCAAGTCCTTTGTGTATCAGTTGGCAGTCACTGTCACGGGATGAATGTGAAATGGCCCCCATAGGCTCAGGTCCCTTCTTGGTCCCCAGTTGGTGATGATGTTCGGAAGTTATGGACTCTCCAGTCAGTACAGCCTTGATGGAGGAAGCACAGCACTGGAGGTAGGTGTTCAGGGTTCTATCTTTACCCCATTTCTAGTTTGCATTGTGCTTCCAGTGTGCTGTTGAGATGTGATTTCTAGCTTCCTGTTCCTACCACCTTGCTTTCCCTGTCATTATGGACGTCTAGCCCCATAGAACCATAAGCTAAAATAAGACTGTTTCTTAATTATTTTTGATCATGATATTTTATCACAGCAACAGAAAAAGTAGCTCGTAGAGCCATCTAGGGTGGTCCCATTTCCCTACTGTTGTGCATAATGCAGCAATAAACATGCATGTTTATTATAATAAGCATACATCCCTGTAGTAGGATACAGTGTCCGTCGGGGACTCAGAAATGGTAGAGCTGGATCATAGAGATTTTTTTTTTTAAAAAAAGGTCATGCCTTGTAGACATGTTACCTACTTTCTTTCTTTCTTTCTTTCTTTCTTTCTTTGTTTCTTTCTTTTTTTTATTAATTTATTCTTGTTACATCTCTATGGTTATCCCATCCCTTGTATCCTCCCATTCTCCCCTCCCTCCCATTTTCCCCTTATTCCCCTCCCCTATGACTGTTCCTCAGAGGGATTACCTCCCTCTGTATATGCTCATAGGGTATCAAGTCTCTTCTCGGTGACCTGCTGTCCTTCCTCTGAGTGCCACTAGGTCTCCCCCGCCATTATTGAAATGAAATGTTAGTATATGTATTTATTTATGCATGGTTTAGAGAGGGGATGCAGGTGCCACAGTGCTTGTGTGGAGGTTAGAGGATAACTTGCAGGAATTGGGGCTCTCTTTCTACCTTGTGTGGCCTAGTGACAGAACTTCGATTGTGAGGCTTAGCAGCAAACACTTTTATCCTCTGAGCCATCTCTCTGTTTTTATGTTTGTTTGGTTGGTTTGTTTTGTTTTTTAGATACCTCTATCCTTTAAATTTTCTCTCAAATAAAAACTTTGGCCTCTGCAGGATCCTCCCTAATCGGTCTTCTTTTGCCTTGCAGTCTCTGCTTACCCTGTTCCTCCTGTCAGGCACAGCTCTAACCTCCTCTTCCCCCAACTTCCCAGTGAAATCCTTACACTTAATGTCCAAGTCAGAAGCTGTCTTTCCCCCATGAGGCAAGCTCTGCTCCACCTCAGCAAAGGAGCGCGCCCTTCCCAGGAACCAGCCGCCTCGTTAACGATCTCTAAACCGTGAGCACATGTTGCGCAGCCTAGTTACTCCATGAACATAGCTGGACTTTGGAAGGTGGGAGGTGCTTGTCTTAGTCAATTAAAAAAAAAACATTTATTTTATTACACATGTATAAAACAAGCTACATACAGCAGGGAGAACCATGTGACAATCATGAGAATAATGAGTTCTATACATGTTACATTCATAGCGACTTGGCCATCTGTAAGTGTCTTTTCTGTCTTGTTGGGTCTAAATTTCTGAATGAAATTCAAATCTATCCTTTCTCAACTCTAATAGCTTAACTTCTTTATCTTGATCTAAAATGGTCTTATCCTCTAACCAACTAAACTTGGTTGTAAAACTATACTATCTTGTCTTCAATGCCCCTCAGAGACTTGAGAAGGAATAAAACTTAAATTCCTGAGTGAATCAGCAGTGTGGGTTAGCAGCTTCCAAAATGTACAAATTGACTTAAGACTGTTTATTGCCTGACCAGTCACCCAATACACTTTATAACGTTGGAGCCTCATCTTCAGCTTTCTGGCCTAATATCTCTGCCAGACTTGTTCGCAAGGCAGGAACTATTGAGGACTTGCTTACCCTGACTTGGCAGAGTGAGTCCTAGTCAACTTTAACAGCCAACTTGACACAATCTAGAAATCAGCAGAGAGGACAGCCCCAGGTGAGGAATTCCATTGATGTCTATGAGGAATTATCACAACTGTTAGTTGACATATAAGGATCCAGCTCCGCCCACTGTGGGCAGTCCCATTCCGTGGCTAGGCGGTCTAGGATGTACAGGGAAACTGGGTAAGCTTTTAAACTGGTATATAATCAGACAAATACCAAGAGACTTCAAAAAATGGATGATTTCTGGGCCCTTGAGATGGCTCAGCTAGTAAAAGGACATGCCACAGAACCCTGATGACTGGAGTTTAATTTCCAGGGCATTCTTTTTTTTTTTTTTTCTTTTTTAAAAAATAATATTTTTATTGATTCTTTGGGACTTCCATATCATATATCTCATTACACTCACTTCAAAGTTCTTCCATGCCAGCCTTCCCCCCAACCTCTGCCTTTGTGGCCTCCCTGTAAAATGAATAGTTATTTGCCAAAAATATGGAACGCGTCACGAATTTGCGTGTCATCCTTGCGCAGGAGCCATGCTAATCTCTGTATCGTTCCAATTTTAGTATATGTGCTGCCAAAGCCAGCACTCCAGGGCATTCTTAATGAAAGGAGAGGAGAGGGCAAAGTTCTGAAAGTTGTCCTCTGACTTCCATATGTGCCATAGCACACTTACACACACACACACACACACACAGAGAGAGAGAGAGAGAGAGAGAGAGAGAGAGAGAGAGAGAGGGAGGGAGAGAGAGAGAGAGAGAGAGAGAACAGAGAAACACCCCCCCACGCCACACACACATAAACACAAAATTGAAAATTTAAAAGTAGATGGTTTCTAGAAAAGAATACATAAGTAACATATCCATGTGGAAAATGCAGTCCCATTAGCCGTTAATAACTAAAATTTAGACTGTTAAAATATATCATTGTACAGCAAACAAATGGGTTTTTAATGATAAATTGATTTTGACAAGGCTGCAATAATTTCCTCTCCTTTTCTTCTTTTATCTCTGTATCACTCTCTTCAAAAACCAGAGCTAAAGGAACAACCAGCTATTACATATCTCTCAGGTACAATATAAAAATATGAAAAAAAGAAACAATAACCCTGTTCCTACATTTTAGGTCAGTTATTAAATTTGAAAGAAATCTAGCAAAAAAAAAAAAACCCAAAGGGAAAATTTTAATTGTAATGTTAAAAATCAATAATCTAATTGCTAAAGGCCTGCCACGACCTGCTGGGCAGTTAAGATTTTACCCTGGGGTAGGCTGAACGGTGGTTCTCTTCCTCTTTCCAGAATGGTGCTGAGGACAGACAACTTCCGAGTCAGAGGTGAAGGACCTTATTACTCAGTAAAAGCTTCATATTTGTTTATGCGGATTCCTGGTGTGTCTTAATTAAGACATTTGATGTAGAAGACCTGGACCACTCATAGATATCGCACGGCCACGGTGTGATGGCATGCGAAGTGCGGTGTGCGCAACACAGGTGAGTGCTGCTGGAGACCATCTTGCTTTACTGTGTGTTTGATTTTTAATCGATTTTTGTGTGTGTGTGCCACATGGTCAGAACCTGTTTGATGTCACCAAATTTTTCACAGTCCCGGCATTTGGTTATATGACCCCATATGGGGCACCGCAGTCACTAAGCTGAACAGAGTTGGAGATCTGAAGGGCGCTATGGCGTCAGACACGGGGAGGCAGGGTGTGGGGTGTGCCCAGCTGGGCTCTAGTCTTGCTTTGGTCCAGTCTTTCCTCACTGTGCTCCCTTTCCTCCCTTCTGACTGGCAGTGTATAACCTGTGCCATTTTATGTTGGAAGTACGTGATCTGCTTTTTGATTCAGATTTTACAGGGGGTTATAATTAAGAGATTGCCACGGTCTCAGAAGACCAGGCTCACTCATTCAGCCAGTGAGCCCCAAAGATCCTTCTGTCTCTGCCTTTGCAGTGATGGGATTACAGGTTCTCAGATGTCACGCTCAGGTTGTGATGCTTACAAGGCAAACACTTAACTAACTGGTGTCTCCTCTTATAGGACCCTGTTAGGTCAGGGCTCTTTTAACCTTTTACCTTCTACCTTTTCCATCCCCTCCCCCCTTCTCCTCCTCCTCCAGCTGAGTCATGCCCCTGCCTCCACGCCTGTCCCTATCTCTAAACCTTGAGCCAACATAAACCTTTCTGTCCTTCAGTCGTTTTTAGCAGGTATTTTATTACAGCAACAGCAGAAAGGCAGCTAAGACACTGGTCGGCAACAGAAAAGTAATTAATACATTGGTAAAAATCAACTTAAAAGCATGTGAAATAATTTGTCATTGCAAATACTTGGACCGATAAAAACTTACATAAAAACATAATCGTACCAAAGATCAGAAGAGACTTGATTATGAAGTCTGGATATGGAGCTAAAAAGAACAGGGGCTGTTAGCACTTGCTGAATGCTTGCACACCCTGTGCTGCCAGCTTTCTCTAATTCCATCTTCATCACAATCTCACATGAGGCATTATAACCTCCATTAAAGTATTTTTTCTTTTATATTGTATTTTATTTTTTAATTTGTTCACTTTATATCCCAATTGTATCCCTGTAAAAATTATTTTAAAGTGTGTGTTTGTGTGTGTGTGTATGTGTATGTGTACGCCCATGTGTAAGTGCCTACAGAGGCCGGAGGAGGGTGGTGGAGACCCTTGACCTGAAGTTACAGGAGGTTGTAAGATGCCTTATGTGGGTGATAGGAACTGAACTCAGATCTTCTACAAAAGCATCAAGTGCTCTTAATAACTGAGCCATCTCTCTAGCCCCAATTATCCCCATTTTTAAAAAGATAAGTCTGCCTCAAAAAGCCTAAGTTGCTCAAAGTTTTTCAAGTGATAAATGGCATGACATTAAAAAACTACAAAGAGAATATATAGTAACATGAAAAATGTTAAGGGAAATGAGGAAAATAAAAAATTGATTTTTGGCATGAAAAATGTATGTGGAGAGAGGAGCAAAGACTAAGAATACAATTGTGTCACAGATACGGTGTGAGATGAATTTTCTACCTTTTTAATATTCTCTCTCTTTGTTCAGTAAGATAGGTAGAATACCATTGCAACACTGTTTGTCTTAAAGGCTTCTTTTCCTTCCAGTAGTTTCCTCAAAATTGCCCAATGTCCAACCTACAGTCATAGGCTGTGTGTGGTCCAGGATAGCTATGAATGTGTCCTGACACAAAGTCTTTGGATCAGGCACCTGCAGGTCAGCCCAGGTACCAGGGATGAAGCTTCTGGAAAAATGAGAAAAGAAAGTTTTTTTTTTTTAACTGGAGCTGGGGAGATGGCTCAGCAACTAAAGCGTTAGTCACACAGTTGTGACAGTTCTGAAGACTGGAATTTGGATTACCCAGAGCCCATGTAAATGCAGGTTGGGTCTGAAGGCCTGCAATGCTAGCATCAGATGCCGGAGGCAGAGCGGGTGATCCCCAGAGAAAGCTGGCAACAAAGAATAGCCATATTCTGAGAACCTGCCTCAGTGAGTAAGGTATAAGGGAGACTGAAGATCACTGCTGATATCAACTGTGGACCTTCACATGCACACACTTACATGCACACACATGCAAACGTGCATACATATGCATACGCAACATGCACACACAAATGAAAAGAGGACTTGGGGAAGGCCTTTTACCTGCTTTAGTATGAGAGGCCTTTCTGGGTCATATTCTTGGGAGCTTATGGACAGGGTGGAGAGCCCACTAGCTCTTCTGAGCACCCAGTTTGGCCACCTCTGTCCCTAACAGATCAGTAACATGCCACAATGCCACAACTAAGAAGAGGGATGTGGAGACACCGACTTTTGTTATTATTTTGTTTTGTGAGGGGCTTATGATGATCAGGCTTTATTGTCGAATTGACAAAATGGAGAGTCACCTAGGAAGAGTCGCAGTGAGGAATTATCCAGAGCATCTTGGCCTATGGGCAAATCTATGGGGGATTTTCTTGAATACCTGAATTGGTGTAGGAAATCACAGCCTAAAGAGGGACAGAGCATTCCCTGGGGTTGGGTCCTGGACTTTATAAAAACAGGAAAAGCTACCCAGGCATCAGCACACCCACAGTCATTTCTCTCTGCTCTTCACAAGGTCTCGCAGTGATGGGCTAGAGCCCAGATTTGTAAGCCAAATAAATCCTTTCCCCCTTAAAGTTGTCTTTGTTAGGGTATATATCACAGCAACAGAAAGAAAACTCAAGCCTCACGCTGTTCTGGCCTAGTTCTTACTAGGTATAGCTGTGTGTATTAGAGGATGATCTTGAATTTCTGATCCAATTGCCTCCCCCTTCCTGGCGCTGGGATTGCAGGCACATACACACCAGCATCCCAGGTTGATGTGATAGGTGGGCGCCCTGCCATCTTGCCTGTGTTCCTACCTTAAGGATGCTTCTTCCTTAAGTTTCTGTTTGACTCCCTCTAACAGATGCAGCTTTCAAGTAATCTCACTATGCTTTTGACATAGTTATTTATTTTTACTTAAGAATTTTTCATGCAATATATCTTGATGTGCTTTGTATCATTTGTTTTTGAGGCAGGGTTTTTGTGTAGTCCTAGCTGTCCCGGAGCTGGCTTTGTAGATCAGGCTGGCTTCAAACTTAAAGTTATCCTCCTGCCTCTACCTCCTGAGTACTGCGATTAAAGGCGTGCACTACCACATCCAGCTTGATACGCTTTTTAATATGAGACTGGGGCCCCGCAAGATGGTTCACTGGGTAAAAACCCTTGGCACCAGGCCTGAAGATCTGATTCCATAGGTCTGAGTTCCATCCCCGGGATCCACATAGGAGAAGGCGACAACTGATGACTTCCTTCAGTTGTTCTCTGAGCGCCTCATGAGCCACCTTCCCCGACCTCCCCGCCCCTTCCCCCCCCCCCCCCCCTCCCCCCCCCCCGCACCTCCCCCCCCCCCCCCCCCCCCCCCTGCCCCCCCCCACACACACACAGTAAAAGTAATTTAAAGTATGCGACTGAAAATGGCCAGGGGTGTTGGTGGAGGGTGAAGAGAATTTCACCCAAGTGCTTTTTTCTTTTATCCAAGGCTAGATGAAAGTAGCTGCTGGGCGCCTGCCATTCATGGGCAAGGCCCCTGGCTTCATCGCCAGCGTCACAAGAAATCAAAAGTTTCAACAACAAAAGCTCCGGCTTCAACTTGGAAGAGGTAGTGGTAGAACTGTTAGAAACCGAACGGAGGGAAGCGCTGGAAGTTAAGGGTGGCACGCAGCTTGGAAATGGCTCTCTTCCGGATCTCTGGCAAATGGCTCAACCTGGAGCTTTCTACATAAAGCTACGGAATACATTTCAGGGTCCACGAAGCCCTCCCTGTGAGCTGGGGACCAAGCAGCTGGAACGGAGCTGGCCTTTCTATTTCAAGCACTCCATCGCTTGGGGGTACAGGTAGAGACAGGGTTCCAGGAAACCACAGTGCCTTTGGCTGGGACACCAATGTATTCTAACAGAGCCACCGAGACCACCAGAGGGATTTACGGAGGTGGTAGCTACCGGATGTTAGCAACCTTCCCCAGAAGGCTCCAGCGGCTGCAATTTTCTCCGCCCTACCGCGGCGGGAGACCGCTGGGACAGCGTTACAGCTATTGGTGGCTGTTCCAAACCGCCTCCGCCCACTTCAGCTCACACCCGTGGGCCCCTTGGTTCCAGCCACCATCTAGGGAAGGTCTCTGAGCTATCCGTGTCCACAGGCACCGGCCCCCAGCCCTCTGCAGCCGGTTACGCTGAAGACCACAAAGGAACTGGGAAGGTTGATGCCCTGGGCAAAGCTGGACTAAAGGGGTCCCCCTCATTTTTTTCCCGTCAACTGGAAAAAAAGAGTCCAGGAAAACCACCCAAAGAAGCGCCAAAAGGAGGCTGCGGTTTAGAAAAAGGACTGGGGTGGCGCGATTTACACTTCTTTCTGCCTTGCAGGGCATGCAGTGCCCTTCCTACTTAACCACCTACCCACAGTCCATGCAACCACGCGCACATCTCCTGCCTGAGAGCCGAAGTCCCTGAACGATGGAAGTCTCTAACCTCTCAGGCGCCACCGCTGGCATCGGCTTTCCTCCGGGACCAGAGAGCTGCAGTGACAGCCCAAGTTCCGGCAGGGGCGTAGGATCCACCCCAGGTGGACTCATCTTGCCTGGGCGCGAGCCGCCCTTCTCTGTCTTCACCGTGCTCGTGGTGACTCTATTGGTGTTGCTGATCGCTGCCACTTTCTTATGGAATCTGCTAGTTCTTGTGACTATCCTGCGCGTCCGCGCTTTCCACCGCGTGCCACATAACTTGGTGGCCTCGACAGCAGTTTCGGACGTATTGGTAGCGGCTCTGGTGATGCCACTGAGCCTGGTGAGCGAGTTGTCGGCTGGGCGACGTTGGCTCCTAGGCAGGAGTTTGTGCCACGTGTGGATCTCCTTCGACGTGTTGTGCTGCACGGCCAGCATCTGGAACGTGGCGGCCATCGCCCTGGATCGCTACTGGACCATCACACGCCACCTGCAGTACACGCTGCGCACCCGGCGGCGAGCTTCTGCGCTCATGATCGCGGTCACTTGGGCACTGTCCGCGCTCATCGCGCTCGCCCCGCTGCTCTTTGGCTGGGGAGAAGCCTACGATGCCCGGCAGCAGCGTTGCCAGGTGAGCCAGGAGCCCTCGTATGCTGTCTTCTCCACCTGCGGAGCCTTCTACCTGCCTCTGGCGGTGGTGCTCTTCGTCTACTGGAAGATTTACAAAGCCGCTAAGTTTCGATTTGGCCTGAGACGGCGAGCTGTGGTGCCCTTGCCCGCCACCGCCACCATACAGGTAAGAGGGACTGGTTGTGGATTTGGGGATCGGGGATCCTGGAAAGAAAGCAACTTAGTTTAAAAGGGAAGAGTCGACAGAGTTTGGATATCGGAGCGTAAGAGGGGAAAAAAATGTCGCATGTGGAGCGCGGGAGGACATGGCCATCTGGTTTTTCGAAGAGTGCCTGGGGTGACTTATCGCTTGTGTTTCTAGTGAAACCACCTGCGGGATATGCACCTGCGAAACAGTTTCTTCACTGGCACATTAGGACTGGTGCTAGAGCCTCCAAATCTCAAAAGTGTGTGTGTGTGTGTGTGTGTGTGTGTGTGTGTGTGTGTGTGTGTGTGTGT
>OU015747.1:78928429-78940511 GCA_907169655.1 Acomys percivali | reverse complement strand
GTGTGTGGTTCTTTTGGGTTTTAGTTCATTCCAGATGTGGTCAAGTTGACATCCAGGAACAGCTACCACATTGCTTCTGGCCCTAAGGCTTTGCTTTTGTTAAGAAAAAAGATTAGCTGGGTGTGGTGGTCCAAGACTTTACTCCCCTGGGGAGGTAGAGGCAGGCAGATCTCTGAGTTCCAGGCAGCCAGGGCTACAGAGAAACCCTGGCTCGAAAAACTCACCACCCCCAAAGAAAATACCCCCCCAAAGGGTAAAAACCGGGTTATGGAGGGATGGGGAGGTAGCTCAGTTGGTAGAAGGAAGAAGCTCTGGGTTCATTGCCAGTTCTGCATAAACTGGATATGGTGACAAACCTGTAATCCCAGCATTGGGGAGGTAGAGGCCAGAGGCTCAGAAGTTCAAACTCACCCTTGCCATACAGTTTGAGGCCAGTCTGGGAGACAGGAGACCCTGTCTCAATACTATGTGTCCACCTGCCCCCTCCCCCAACCAAAAAAGAAAGAGGAGGAAGAGGAAGAAGAGGGAGAGGAGGGAGAGGAGAGGGAAGAAGAGGGAGGAGATGAAGGAGGAGAAGGAGAAAAGAAGAAGAAGAAAAGAAGAAAAAAGAAGAAGACAGAAGATTGGTGGAAGTGGATTTTTTTTTAAATGAAACCAAGTTAAACTTCAAAAACTATTTATTTTTTAGTACATAATGCATGTACATGGTACACAATTCCAGAGTACAAAAGGCAAACGGTGAAAAGTCATTCCCACCCTCTTCCAAGAGGCAACCAAGGTTGCCAGGCTACTGTGTCACTTCTCCGACACACTCTGGGAACAGGCTAGCAGACGCAATACAAGCATATGTGTGAGTATATGCACACACACATGTGCATACACCCACCTACAACACGTATTTATCTCTATTCCATACACTAGGATTTAATACATGTTCATGCATGTTTTCTTCCCCCTCTTAATCATGTGGTTCCAAGATCCCATGAACGTTCCCTGGCAACACACATAGCAGGTTTATCCTTTTAACTGTCTGCAAAACATCCCATTGTGGAGATGATTTTTCACCCCTGTTCTGAGTGACTGGTAGTTCCGAACATTTTGCTATTACAAACATTGTTTTACTAAAAGTTTCTGTATATAAGAAAAGTTCCTAGACGTGGCACTGCTGGTTCAAAAGGCGGTACACGTGGATTCCTGATATTATTCAATTGTCCTCCAAGGAGTCTGTAGGTTTGCAGCCTTGCCATCACTGTGTGATGTGCTACTGCCCACAGCTATGTGACACCACCTGTGTTCCTGGATTCATGTGGCTACGATGCATCTACCACACTTGAAGGAAGAACACGCTCATGATCCTGTCTGACATCACTGTGCTCTCCCTGCCATAACACTGGACATCTCCCAAAGGTGACATTGGTTAAAGGTGGAAGCTTCTGGAAAACTCTTTAAGGTTAGCGACCAGTGAACACAGCCTTAGAGCTGGTGGCTAGAACTGCCACCCTGCTTCAACCTGAGCACAGATAAGGTTCAGTCTGTATTTTGCTACTGTAGGACACAAAGATAACAATTTGGGAGCCAACTTAAGCAACGGGAATGTTCTGACTGTCTGAGGAGCCACATCAAGTTGGGCAAGGTCCCTGCTCCTGCTGCCCTTACACATCCCAACTGGGGAAGATGTAGACCTTGCAAAGGACTAGAGACATTAAGTGGTGACGTGACATCAGGACAGAAAACAGGAATGTGATATGATCAGGAGGCCAATGTGAACTCATTACCTGAGCTTGTGGAGAGGGACATATGAGGAAAATACCAATGGAGGGTGAGCTTGGCCCATTTGGCAAACTGACACAAGCTGATGAAGATACAGATGGGGTGACGCCCTACGGTGCCAAACGCACGGCTCACGATCTTATACATCATATTTACTCTGAGAAGATGGAAGACACACATTACCTTTTTGTATGTGCATGTTCCTATATGTGTATGAGTGGGGGTGTGCATAGGCTTGTACATGCTTGTGCATGTAAAGGTCAGAGGTCAACTCAGAGGGCCTGACTGCTCTCCATCTTATTACGTGAGACAGGTTTCTCACTCGATTGGAGCTTACCAATTCAGCGAGTCTGGCGGTGAGTGAGCCGGAGGGCCTTCAGTCTCACCCTCGCTAGTGCTGGGAATACAAGAGTGCTATGCCTGACTTTTTACATGGGTGCCGAGGACCCTAACTCAGGTCATCAGTCTTGCAAGGCAAGCACTTTACTGACTACACCATCTCCCCTGCCTCCCATTCTGGTCCCCTGCCACCTGCTGCTAGGAGGGACAGCACGGGAAACTACAAGCTGCATCTCATAAGGCTCTGCCTCTGGCCATCCTCAGCTGCAAGAACAGACAGTGGCACCCATGTTGCTGGGCTCTTCACTGTAGTGCTTGCGTTAGGGTGCTCGGTGACAATGAACACATCACAAAACACTTCAGTTCTGTGCTTCTCAGAGCATAGTTCAACTCAACTACTTGAACCTTCACAAGGCAAAGTCACTGTCAGAAGCTATTGCTACAATGCCCAGCTCCCTTAAATTGACCATCTATCACCAGAGGAGTAGGCAAGGCAGAAGCACAGGGAGGCAGACCGAATGCAGAGCGTGCATGCTGCAGGTCAGGCTGGAGTCCCAGAGACCCCTTCAGCTAGTGTCTACTTTACTCAAGAATAGAAAAGACGACAGTCTGCCAAAGTGACAGTCCATGGAAGTGGCCCTTGGAGAGGTGGTGAGAGAGCTCTTGGGAGGCCTGTCTCATGCTTTGTTCAAGGTCTGGAGAGGTCTCCAGGAAGTGTCTGGAGAAGGGGAGCCCTGCAGGGTGACCAGTATTGGTGTGATCCCACCATGAGCCTGCATCTTCACTGTTCTTGGACCAAGGGCTACAAATGAGACATCCATCCAGAAGATCAGACTAAAGGAGCCTATCACCAACCCAGGCTCTGCTTCATTAGAAACGCCAGCACCCATCTGGATGCAGGCTGGCTGGCAGCTATTGAAATTACTCTGCGCTGCCCCTGTGGGTGCGGGCTCACCAACCACTGAGCACAGGAGAAGAGTAGAATGTCCCTACATCTTCCCAGAGCTTTCACCATCACCCTAGCCTCTCTGTTCACGGCTGGTCTGAGCTTGGTCTCAGCCAAAGAATCCTCAGGTACTTCATGAAAAGCAAGAGGGAGGGAAGGTAGCCTCCTGATCTGGAGGCTGGTCCTAAGAGTGCATAGCACTGAGAGCTAGCCCTGTGAAGAAGCTCACTGCTCTGAATCTGGTTTCTCTTAAAGTGCACACGCACACGCGCGCGCACACACACACACACACACACACAAAGCCACTTACATAGGTTCTAGTAGTATCTTATAATCCTGGTAAAAGCCAGTATGCTCAATACAGTTATTATTATTATTATTATTATGTTGCTATATATTATGTCTGGGTACAGAAGACATTGCCCTGGGAGGCCCCTCCCTTCCACCAGTCTCCAGGCAGATTCTGAAATGACTAGGGGCCTCAGGGAATCTCCTTAGCCTTCGTGCTGGAATTACCCACAAAGGTACTGTCTATGTTTCAGGGATGCCTGAAGCAAATGCAGGATTCTCAGTGCCAGCTTGTGTAGCCTAATTCAAAGAATGTTCAAGTAACACAACCTACCCAGAAGGGTCCAGAACAATACTGGTTAGCCATTGGTCATGGTTGCCACCTGAACCAGATAGGAAGACATGACTGTTTTCGATACCACATATTTTGAATGTAGGACATAGAGAAATCAAAATGGATCAAAATGGACCAAAAGAAGCTTCTTCCCTGTTGGCTAGCATTGACAGTATCAGATGTTGCTACATAGGCAGCTGGGGTCCGGGGTAGGGTGGGGTGAGGGGAAGGCGGTTGTTAGCAACAGTTTTACCCAGCTATGGACTTGCACACTATGATACCCACCTGCAAGGCGAGATATGAGCATTGGTGCAATAGTGGCACGACTCTTACGAGGTTACCAACTGTATTCTGCTTAGCTTGGTAGTCTGCTCCCCAGGAGGTATTTCACACTTGGTACTGTTAGGACTAATAACTGGATCCTCTCATTGATCTGTATTAAGCCTTGGGGATTAAAAAATGGGACAAAGTATCTACCAGTCTCTCCTTACCAGGAGCGAGCAACCTTTTGCTGTTACAACGTGACACTGACATCTATCTACAAAGTTTACACAGAGTACATAGTGTAATGGAGTTAAAAACAAAAACCAAGAAACAGAAAAGAATCTGTGTTTTAAATGACTTCACAATTTTGTGTTGGGCCACACTCACAGCTATCCTTGGCTACAGGCAGCCTGGAGCCGAGCATGCCTATAACCACACCAAAAGAAACTCCCCAGAAACAGCACCGCATATAAAGCTTCCCATTCCCAAAGCCAAATATAGTTGCTTTAGAGCAGTTAGTTATCCCACACCTCTCTCAGACATAGATAGGTGGACCCCAGTAACCCTGAGCCTTACCAGCTTCCACAGACCTCCCTACACCTGTGGTCAAACACTGACATTCGCCAGAGTTATGGATGAACGGGCTGCTTCTCAGGATAACACAGCTGGGATGAACCCCATCCTCTGAGCAGGAAGAGTTCTAACACAGTCAAAACGCTGCTGCCTCCCCACAAAGTACTGCTTTATTTTTATTAACATTACTATTATTTTATACATATTTCTTTCAGCTGAGCTCCCAGTAGGGGCAGCAGTGAGCGTGTGACTCACTAGGAAGTGTGCTGGCACAGGGGAGTGATGTGCTGCTGTTCGTCCAGCTCATCACAGCTCAGTGGCCCTGGTCCAGGGACTGATGACGTAACTAAGCCTGAAGGGCTTTTCTTCTAGGGGTAGGAGACAGAGTCTTATGCAGCCCAGGCTGATTTCCAGTTTGCTGTTTAACCCAGGAGAGCTTTGATTTCCTGATCCTCCTGCCTCTGCTTCCTAAGAGGGAGGATCACAAGTGTGTCCTACTGTGTCTGTTTTTTTATGATGTTAGGGATGGAACCTAGACAAGCACTCCACCAACTGAGCCCTAGCACCTCATCATCCTCCAAGTCTGTATGCCTCATGCCTCTTAATCACATACATTAGGGAGCTTCTGTGCCTGCTCAGTGCCCCACTTGCCGACATATTTAAGCTTCTGTTCAATGGTCTCAACCTGCTGTTCAGATCATGTGTGCGCCAAGTTTATGCAGAATGGAGCATGGCCTCACACTGGGGTTTACTGAGCATGACCCAGTTGCTAGGTTCCTGACAGCTGGGGGTTGGGCTGGGGGTGCGGGTGCTCTGCGATTGTTTTGGTCTGCTCGGTTCCAGAGGCTAAAGCCAATCCTTTAGGAGTTACAAAAGCTCTTCTTCCGAACTCAGGTAACACCTGTTCAGATCTAGCCCAAGTGCTGTTTCTGCCATGGAGTCTTCATGCCCCTGTGAACATGGCTTCTTTCCCTCCATGCACAGCACCTGCTGCCTTTCCCCATGTCTGTCCTGATAGCACTAAACTGTGTGCACATCTTAATCTTAGAAGGAACCCTGATGTCTGCAGAGCTTCCAACCAGGGCCCATCCAGCTCTGGAGAGCTTCAGCTCTCACTGAAGTGTCCTCAGTGAGAGGTGCATTTATGGTATTTCCATCAAGTGACCCTGGGTGGTGTGCAGGGTTACAGAAGTGACAAGGAAGCCACCCTCACAGCTATCCTTGACCACATGCAGCCTGGGGTGCAGGGCGGGGATGACACATCTACAGCCACACAAGAGGAAATGCCTGAGAAGCATAGCTCTAGCTGAAGGATTCCCATTTCCAAAAGCCATCATGGTCACTTTTATCCGTCTTCCCAATGTAAACGGGTGGACTCTAGTTACCCCTGAGCCTCAGCTGCCTCTGTCTGTCTCTATACCTGGGGGCTGACTGCTCTGCACGCCAGCCCAGCCTATAGTCCTCACACACTGTGAGAAGCCAGAACACAAGGCACAACGGTAGAATGGGCTGATTGCTCACTCAGCAGCCTTCTGAAGCAGTCCAGGGCACAAGCTTTGGGGCTTAAGTGGGCTGTAACTGCTCTCTGGGCCCCTGCTAGATGCCAGAGGGGCAGGGAGAGTGTGCTGCTACATTTACCTCATGGTTTATTTCTCAGCAGTTGCTCAATTACTACTTGCTGAACATAATGCTCTTTATTCTCAGGGCCCGCACAGATGCAGGTACCTTCAGAAATGCAGTGTTACTGGAGAAATGAAAGCTGAATGGACAGAGTGCGTGAACATTGCTCACAGTTCTTCCTAGGGGTCTGGGTGCCATCTGAGCCACGGGGTTAGCCTATCTGAGTCCGCCAGCCGCAGCCAGGAGAGACGAGATGAAACAAATAGGAGAAGAAAAACATCTGTCCGGAGAGCTGAGATGAATCTTCCCGGATCTCTCCACCATCATTTTCAGAACCGTTTCAGGATCCTGTAGTTTATACATGCCATTAAAAAAATACCAGCAACGTACAGAAATGGAGACGGGTTTTCAGGAGGCCTTGCCTTTGATTTTGGACAGCAATAGCTCGTTCTTTCGGCCCTCCTGGAAAAGCAGAGTAAGAGAGAAACAGTAACTCTTGCTCATTGGTACTCATATGGGGGTCTGCAAAGATGCCCTGGGCCCTCTCCCCAGTCTTGGTGGCCATTTCTGACAAGTCAGTCAGTCTCCTAGCATGAAGCCACCAGCACTGTGGCACTCTTTGGTGGCCTACTGACCTTCTGTGTCAAGACAGATGTGATGAATGAAGCCTCTGGGCTGAAGACAGGAGACCAGGCACTATCTTTACTATAGACAGAACTTTCTTAAAATCTCCAAGAGGACAGAAACAGAAAGCAGACACGTATTTGTCAGTCTGTTTGTGGGTGTAAGAGCAGAGAGGGGGCCTTGGAGACTGTACCCTAAGATGTGAGTAAGGCAGGCCTAGTGTACACACAGCAGATGAAACATGAGAGGTTCTAACAGCAAAGATGTCAAGTGTTCACAGTCTTAAGAAATAAATGCACAGAAGACACGCTGAGAACTGGATGGGGCTGTGACTAAATACACTGAGGCTGTCACTGAGGGACGTCACCCTGCCAGCGGTGTCCAGTGTCCTGAGACACCAGCTGCCCTTCTGTATTCCCTTCCCCTGGTGACAACAGCTCAAGACACTTCTGTTAGCAAAGCTCTAACAACCCCAGGCCTTCCCACAGCTTCTTAATGACTCTAACCAAAAGAGAGCTGAGGGGCTGGGGAGATGGCTGGGCAAGCATGAGGACCTGAGTTCGAATCCACATCACTCACACAGAGAGCTCGATGTGACTGCACCATGCCTGTAGCCCCTGCACTGTGGGTAGTGAGGCAGAAGGACTGGTGCGACTTTCTTGCTGCTGGCCTAGCTCTAGAGCCAGTGAGAGATCTTGTCTCAAGAGAATACAGCAGAAGAATGGAAGAGCAGATGCCCAGTGTCCTCTTCTGGTCTGCATGGACATGCACTTTCATACACATGTGTGTCACCTATGGACTCCACCTCAGGTGCTGGGCTCTTGCTGTGCCTCAGGGCCTTGGCTGTCCCCTGATGGGCTCCTGGGGCCCGGTTCAGCCTGAGCCCACTCTGATCACATCTGCACTTGTCTCCCCACATGGTAAAGTTTGAGACTATTGCTTCTACCGTTTCCTGCTCACTAGGCCTTTGGCTCATTTGTGTTTCAGCTTCTGGCCTGCCTCCTTCACCGCAGTGAGGCTCCTTGGGGACAGACAGCAGACCTGTGTATGGCCTGGTTTAAGCCAGAGGCACAGCCAGAGCTGGGGAACATTTGAAAGGGTGAGAGGCAGATACCGACATGGGCGCCAAAAGTTAAATCAGAAAACAAAGGGCAGCACAGGTAGAGAAGAATAAGGTGGAAGGGGAAGACAGAAAAATCTTTAAAGCATCAGTACAGGACAGCTTCTTTTTACTTTGTTCATGTGTGTACGTGTGTGCCTGCTTGCGCACGTGTGTGCATATGTGCCTATAGAGGTCAGAGGTCAGGGTTAGCAGCTGCTCTTCAGGCACTGTCTATACCTTGTTTCTTTGTAAAATTCTATGTGTGTACGAGTGTGTGTACGAGTGTGCCCACCATGGAGATGAGAGGGCGGCTTGTCGGGGTTGGCTCCCCCTGCCCATCCTGTGGTACTGGCTATTGAACCCAAGTCATCAAGCCTGGTAGGAAGTGCTTTTACTCACTAAGCTACCTTGCTGGCCCCTCTTACTTTTTCAAGACAGGGTGTCTCTCACTAGCCTGAAACTCATGGAGTAGTGGGCTGGGCTTGCTGGCCAATGAGACCCACAGGTCCCCCAGCCTCCTTTCCAGCACTGAGGTCACAAGCGGGCACCATACCCTGTGAGTTTTGGGGCTCAAACTCAAGTACTCCCCTTTAACAGCAAGCACCTTGCTGACTAAGGCATCTCTCCAGCCCCGCCCTCTCCCAGCGCCAGCCTTTGCTGGCATCTAGAGGGGACTGTGCACTTGCTCCTGGCTGCCATCTGTCCGGGCCCGTGCCCTCTCACCTCCTTGAACTCCTTCACCGTCTTGAAGTAGAGCCTCTGCTTTTCCAGGAGCTCCAAGTACTGATCATTCAGCTGGTCTCTCCTCATCTTGTTCTCCTGCTTCTTCTTCTCCATCTGTTGGGAACATTGGGGCAAATGGTGGTGGAAGAGCAGGCACTCTGACAGCGGCCACACAGGCAGCCCTGATTAACATTCCTAGCACTTCTTCCAGGCCCTCCCTTCTAAACCTAACTTCTCAGTTGGCCTGCTTTCTCGAACGCTGTCATCTGCAGGCTCTATAATGTATTCAGCAGTTCAATTTTTATGGCACATTAGAGGAACAGAATGTATCTTTGGGTGGTTCTCGACTGGGGACTACTTTGTCTCTAGTGGGTATTTATGAGGGTCGGCAAGCGGTTTTGAGTGTCACAATAGCAAGGAAGGAGAGCTGCTGGTGTCCTGGCAAGGGGCTGCTGCTCGGGACAGCGACAGGGCAGAGAGTCATTTGCCCAGAGTGTCAGCTGTGTTCTGGCTGAGTAACCCTGATGTATAGAATCATGTGTGTGTGTGTGTGTCTGTGTGTGTGTGTGTGTGTGTGTGTGTGTATCACTCCTTCATTTATCACAACTGTGTCATGGTACAAGCTATCTATAACTGTCTTAACTATTGTAGGCTGGTTTTAGGATTCCGATCTTACGCAGAGTCACTAGTGTTGACTTAAGGAGATTTTTCTAAGCTAGTCAAAGGCTGGAGGATGACTTGTGGGAGCCAGCTTTTTCCGTCTTGCATGTACCTATACCCAGTGAGCTGCCTTGTTGGCCTGATCTTGTTTTAGAGACAGGGACACTGAGTGGCTTGAAACTTCCCAAACACCCAAGGCTGGCTGGGTATTAAGGCCCAGGTCCCCAGCACTAGGAACACAAGCGTGTGCTAGCATCACTACACTTGGTATTTTCTCAGGGTCCTAGAGGCTACTCACTTGACAAACAGTACTGAACACCTACAGAGAGAGCCTCAAGTTAGACCAGAACAAGGAAAGTCTTTGTTCTGACAGGGCACATCCTGGCAACTGGTACCAACCCAAACCAGACCTGACCAACAAGTGCCTGACAAGAAAAATGCACGTCCCAGTTATCAGCAGCGCCAACGCTGAGGGAAGTGGGATGGAGCTGGAGCTGGTGAGGGCATGTGAACTCTGTGATGCAGACAGCCTCTGAGAGGAAAGGCAGCTTGGCAGAACCAGGTGCTGTGTGCACAGGAAGAGCAGGCGCTGCCTGTGTGTGCCTGAATGCATGTGTCGGCTACATGGATCTACGTGCATATGTGCATGCGTATAGGCCAGGGGATTAAATTTGGTTTTTATCTCTCACCTTGTTTTTGGAGAAAGAGCCTCTACCTGGCCTAGACTGGCTAAGCAGGTTAGGCTGGCTAGCCATTGAGCCCTCGGGATTCCCTGTCCATCCCCAGCCTCCGCATGTGGATCATAAGCACATGCCACCACTTTATGTGGAAAGAGTGGATTTAGGGGTGAAATGTCATGAGATATATGCCCAGGAAGGAGGGGGCTGGAGAAGAGAGGAAGGCTGCTGGGGAAGTTAGGGGAGGGGCTGGCACCACTCATTTAATACCGTCTATGGGGGGGGACACGGATGGGCAGCACATGTCTGGCATACGGGAGTGCTCAGGCCTGGGAGCTCTGACTAACGGCAATGTGGAGGCCTACCCCACCAGAGAGTCTCATGCCTGGTGGGAGGCAATGCGGAAGGAGGCAGAGCCTACACCCAGGCCCTCCTTGCCACCACAGACCTACAGGGCCGGAATATAAGCCAGCTCACCTTCATCCTGCTTTGTTTAATGCCTTCGACGATTTGTTCCATCTGCCTTAAGAACTGGTCCCGGGCAGCAGGGGAGGCCATGGCTCTGAAAGAGAAGTCAGCAGAGTTATGTCCAGCACGTGGGACTGTTAGAAAGGGGGTGGGGGACCCCAAGAACTCAGCCATGTACCTAGATTGTGCCCGAACTGTGCCAAGAAGTCCCAGTTTACGCAGTGCTGGGGAAATGAGGCCAGGGCTTCATGCATTGTACCCAACACTCCACCACTGAGCTAAATGCCTAGTTTAGAGGATGGATGGTAACTTACAAAATACACTTTCAGGCATCATCCTTCCTCAGGGCCCACCTACTGTGAGTTTTGAGGCAAGTTACCTCAATGGCCTGGGATTTACCGAGCAGGTTAGGCTGGCTGGATACTGAACTGTAAAAATCCACCTCTATCCCCTCCACCCCCACCCCCATCTCTGGGATTACAGTCATGACACGACATTTGATTTTTCCTTCCGTGGGTTCTGGGATGGAACTCAGGTCCTTGTGCAAGGCAAGCTCTTTACTCACAGCACTGTAATTTGCAGTCTCTTCCATTAAGGCATGTCTGCCCTCAGTGGACAGGGAAAGTGAGAGAACCATGTCCCAGTACCTGGTCACTCATGCACCACACATTCTCAGACACACCACAAGACCAGGAGGGCGGCAAGGAGGAGGGCGGCCAGGGAGGAGAGTGGCTAAGGAGGAGGGGGGTCAGGGAGGAGGGCGGCCAGGGAGGAGGGTGGCCAGGGAGGAGGGCAGTCAGGGAGGAGGGTGGCAGTACTTACTGTGAGAAGTTCTCATGAATTGAGTTAAGCAGGCTAATCTGGAGGCATGAAAAGGAACCATGTAAGTAAAGTCTCTACATGACCTGATTCACTGCTGGAAGGCGTGCCTGTGGCTGGGACAATGCCACTGAGGGGAATGCATACTTTGTCAAGCAGGTCAAAGTAACACATGAGCGAACAAAAGAGAGAGCACCATGTTCTTACCTGCATAGCCTTCCTCAGAGAACCCATCACTGTCTACTTAAACTACCTGCCCTGGAATGCATGAGAATATGGAAGAACGGCTCTTTAAGGGATCTGCTCGCCAGCTGGGAGGGCCCTAGCAGGAGGGCTCCTTGGACAAACTGCCAGCACAGATAATTTTGGTCTTCCCAAACACCAGTCCATGATGAAGCTGTCATCCCAGGGTAGGCCAGTCAGGTGGAGACAGAGGGGAAGCTGCCCGTCCTCCACTGCCCCACTCCCAACTCCCACCACCAAGCCACTAAGTCCACCAATATGGCTGGGGCTACGTGGTCCTGAGGGCTTCACAGTCCTGTTCCCATGGAAACTGTCTCTGCCCTCACAGCTAGAGCCTCCATCTGCCTATGTGAGAGATGCCGGGAAGGGCTGCCTGAGGTCCTTCTGGCTGTGCACTGTTTACCTGTTGGCTCATCCATAAGCAGTTAGTATACCTGGACTTCAGACTCAGGATACACAAGATAGGGATGGCATTGTTACCTTTAATACTTTGAAAGGTGTGGTAGTTTTTGTTCTTGCTTTTCTTGTTTTGTTTTGTTTTTCACGTGTTTGTATGTGCATTAGCATGCAGAGGCCAGAAGACAACCTCAGCTGCCATTCCTCATGATGCTATCCACCTTGTTTTTGTTTTT
>OU015747.1:78885032-78928419 GCA_907169655.1 Acomys percivali | reverse complement strand
ATGTTTGGAGGGCAAGCGCTTTACATGCTGAGCCATTTCCCAGGTCCTCATGATGGTGTTTCTCACGTGATACTACAGGATGGGAGAACACCAGCTTCACTTCACGACAGTGAACTCCCACAGAATCTCCTGCTTTGCAGTAACAAAGCCCAGCGCTTGGCACAGGAAGGCAGCCTCTCTCTCCTTCCTCTAGACACCTTCATCTCAGGCTCCAGGTCCGTCTGAATCTTCTGGAGTTAACCTGCTGTCGGTGGCTCACCTGTTACTTTCTTTCCATAAAGGCTCTAACTAGTGCTAGTGCGAGGTCTCAGTGTAAAGGTGCCTGCTGCCAAGCCCGAGGACCAGAGTTCTAGTCCTGGAGCTCATACGGTGTGAGGCGAGAACCAATTCCTACAAGCTGTCCTCTGTCCTCCACACATGTACAACACACCCCACCCCCGAACAACAAAATTTAAGATGTACTAAGAAAAGAAACAATCAGTAAACAAAGGCTCTTACCTCCTTTTCCAGATAAACCTTTTTGTCATCCAGGGTATTGTACAAAGTGAAGAACTGCTTGGTTTCCTTGTGCACTGCGGAAACTGCCGATGCAGAGAGAGCAACATTGTAGCACAAGAGCATCAGTGAACTATAGCATCCCAACCCCATGTGGAGTATGTCAAACGCTGCATGTATGTATGTATGTATGTATGTATGTATGTATGTATGTATGTACATGCACATTCGGAGGTCAGAGGTTGACAGTGGGTGTCTTCCTTAATCCCTCTTCACCTTGATTTTTGAGACAAGCTTTCATGAACCTGGAGCTCACTTCCTAAGCTAGGCTGGGCGGTCAGTGAGTCTCAGGGAATCTACCTGCCTCTAGTGTGGATTATCTGACTTCTTAGGAAATGTGTGGATGCTTTGTCTGCTTGCCATGTATGTGCACAATATGTGTGCCTGATGCCCATGGAGGATGGAGTTATGGACATCTATGAACTGTCTGTGGGGGCTAGGGATTTAATCAGGGTCCGCTGCAAAAACATGTACTGAACCACTGAACCATCTCACCAGCCTCTAAAACAACAAGAACATGCTTCTTGGGATCGAGATCAAGCCCAGGCCCATATGCGTGTAAGGCAGCGCTTTGTTAATGAACCATCTCCCTAGGCCCGGACAGTGGCTTTGAGCCTGACATGATGCAGTCCCTGTGTTGGCTGGGGGGAGACAGGTCCTGGATTATGGGGAGGACATGCTCTAAAGCAACTCCACTGAGACTCTGTAGAGCAGGACCAAGGGCCACCTGGAGATGCTGGCGTGAGGATGCCTTATAAGAAGTGGGAAAGAGGAGGGGACTCAGGTGACGGCATGTGGCTAACCACTGTGAGCGCTGGCCAAAGCTGACTCTCGAGATCTTGAGCTCATCTACGGAGCAGGCAGTCAGAGCACCAGAAGTCAGCTTCCAGGGCTGCTCAGAAGGCCTGGGGATGAACTAAAGTCCTTTTCAAGGTGGCATTTGTGGGCTGTGCTCTGACCAATGCTGCACCATACTAGAATGGATGGAGCCACTTCCCCCTCCCCCCCCCAGGTCTGATAGCCTCTGTGTTTGATCAATGCACCTACTCTGACGGTAGAGTTCAATAAATCGCTTCTGATACTGTATCAGCTCTGCTCGACTGGGCACTTCATCAATCTTGCGATGCAAAATCGCTATCTCTCGATTTCTTCGTGCCTAAATAACAATGAGATGGAGACAGGACGTTTGGTAAAAGGTGTTCTGTGTTTGTCTGTTCCCGCATGCCGAGCCAGCCACAAAGACACACACTGGGCTACTGGCTGGAGCGCCTCATGTAGGATCGTGACTGACCTGCAGACAGGCAGGGAAAGGAGAGTCCCAGATGACAGGTGTCCTCCTGCTGCCTCTCCAATATGTATTCCCAATTCCTCTACTTGGAAGCCCACAGCTACCTCCTCAAACCCTTTTCACAGAGTCCGCCCTATCAGGTGTACAGGAGACAGTGGGCTGTTGCATGAGGACCACGTCACTTAGCTTCCACATGGCTTATGTCTGGATCTCAGGATGTGGGCTGAGAACTGCCATTTTCCTGAGCCTTTGTCCCTCCTGTCTGTGGCGCTGCCAGTCCTCTGTCTGGCCTGCTTTGCTCTCAGCAGCAGGTACAGGGTTCTAATTTCTGAGGAATTGCAGCCTCTAGGCAGAAAACCCACCCTTGTAACCAGCTCCTAAGTGCAGACTACACTGTTCTGGGCAGAAGGACACAGCTGAGGCTCTGTTCTGTGCAAGTGTTGGGGCCAACCTCTACTTTCTTCAAGGGAACCTTAAGGCAGGAGCACTCAACCCTTAAAATCTGTAAAAAATACATGTTTGTCTGTTTGTATGTGCCATGGTAGGTGGTGGAGTTCAGAGGTCACACATTTGTGGTAGTTCTCCCCTTCCACCATGTGGGTCCTGGGGATCAGACTCGGGTTGCAGAGGACGAAATCTACCTCTAGGTGGAGACATGCCCTTGTCTCCTCCCCTAAGGGTTAGTCCAGAGGGGCAGGCCAGGGAGCAGGCTGCTTCCCAGGGCAGCAGTCCCTGTGAGCCTCCACTATGCTTGGTTGGGCCTGCCTGCTGAGTCAGAAGAGTGTTAACTAGTCTTTTCTTTTTTCTTTTCTTTCTAATGCTGGAAACAGCCCAATATACTTGTGACATGGCTAACTAATGACAAGAACGTTTTTGCTCTTTTCCTAAAACTCCCCTCCCTCCTGCATGCTTGACCTCCCTGCTCATCTTCCCTTTCCTCCCAGGCAGCTCTGATTCACAGTCTGCTTGTCTTGGGGTTTTCCCTTTAAGCTCTAATTAATAAACTGACCTTGAGCTTCTGTTTGAGTCTGTTCATAATTCTTTTACTAATGAAGCCAAGAACCCCGTGAGGGAACCTCAATTTCCCTAGCATCATGGGATGGTTCTGCTGGACTCCCCAAGATTTCTAGTGACACTTCTCTCCTGCCTTCTAACTTTTTTTTTTTTTTTTTTTTTTTTGCCTTCTAACTTTAATGGGCAGAGGAACTGAACTTCCCGCATCCCTACACAGCATACATTTGGAGGCAAGCATCTTTACCCTAGGGTCACCTCATACAAGCACTCATGCTGCCTCGTTATTGTGTCTTCTAGAATGTTCTGCATGTGTGAGGGTGCTTGTGGACACACTTGTTGTTCATCCTCATTTAAATTTGCTCAAGTCTTTCTCTTTAAAGAACTCTTTCTTGAGCTGCACCGCCATTCCACCACCAGGCTCTTGCCCTGGCAGCCAGGCACACTTAGTGCCTCCATCTGCCACGCCCTGGGCCTCCACACTTACAAATGTTATATCCCAGCTTCCTCCAAGTTGGAACATCCCTTTCAGGAAGAAGTGAGGACAGGCTGGGTATGGGTGCCTTCAGGAGACTCAGGAAGTCAACAAACTCCACACTCCCTGAAAGCTGAAATTTACAGGACTTACTAGGTCCCTACCCAAGGGAGCAGCAAATAACTGCTGGGGGAGGACACTGACCAGCCATGATGCCTAGAAGAGATGGCAAGGAGACCCCCACCTGCCTAGTTGCCTGCAAGTGCTGCAGGGGCTCCAGGGATGCAGCTGTCTCTCGTTGTCACTTGTGTTAGGGAGGGCGTTTTTGGTGAGTTATCCCAGCTCCTTGTAAGTCATCCCTCACCAACAGGTGGAGGGAAAACCAATAAAACCTCACTGCTTCACCAAGACGACTTCAGTGGGATCATTACTTTGATCTGTCGTGGGTTCACTAACTGCAGAGATTGGGAGTGTGTGTCTTCTGTCTAGCCAGGAAAAGTCTCACATGACTTCAATCTCACTTTGAAACTTCCTGGGACATGTTAAATTGAGGAGCCTGATCTTCTAGCTCCTTCAAGCCTCAACCACTTCCCGTATTGAAAATTGATTTTTGTTTAAAAAATAGAATCTATCCTGAGTATAATTTCCTCTCTCTTTTGGATCCACTCCCATTCTGTCTCTCTCATTCTCTCTCTCTCTCTTTCTCTCTCTCTCTCTCTCTCTCTCTCTCTCTCTCTCTCTCTTAAAATTTTTTTCAAAAAAATCTTTTTTTTTTTTTTTTTCCGAGACAGAGTTGGACTTACTTTGTAGACCAGGCTGGCCTTAAACTCACAGTAATCCGCCTGCCTCTGTCTCCCAAGTGCTGGGATTAAGGGTGTGCGCCACCACACCCAGTTCCCCTTTCTGTCTCTCATTAGAAAAGAACAGGTGTCTAAGTGATAACATCCAAACATGACAAAGTAAAATATGAAGCAAAAACTATCACATCGAACTTAGCCATGGCAACTCAAGCTGTCTGCTCAGGCTCTGTGAACAATCCTCAGTTCCTCTCCCATCTCTCTCTCTTGTTCTTGCTGTACTGTTCACTAGGGTTCAGTCTTGGTCTTGCCCACATGTCCCCAGCCTTAGTGGCCATCCACACTCCAGCCCACACTCCTTTGAGTTGGAGCCGACACCCATATTATTCCCATGTTGTCACCTGATGGATTACTGCACCCCTCCATTCTTTCATGTGTGCATGTATGGTGTTCACATGTGGTGTATGAACATTTCTGCATGTGTGGGAGAGCCTGTGTACAGATATACATGTGCACATGAAGGCCTAAAGGTGACGGCAGGAATCAGCCTCAGCCATTCTTCCATCTTATCCACTCAGGCAGGGTCTCTCAATCTCACGCAGAGCTCAGACGGGGCTAGTCTTGGTGGCCAGTCTGCTCTGGCCATCTTCTGGCTCCCTCTGAGGGAGGGATGACAGGTGGGCCACTACGTCCACCTGGAATTTACGGGGCTTCCAGGGATATGATCTCTGGTCCTCACACTTGTAAGGCAAGCACTTTGAAAGTGCTGTGCTGTCTTCCAGCAAACCCACTGCAGACCAGATGGGAGATTTTACTAACACTTCCCTTCACATTGCCACTTGGATCTCTTCTCCTTTATGCCTGTTTTCCAATTTCTTCCACATGTACCCACCTTTGGGTCAGACACCTGAGCATCAGCCTCAATCCCCCTCTTCTTCTCATCCAGTCATCGCTAAATTCCATTAGATACAGCGCCTCATTTCCCACTGCCAGCTCCACTCACAGAGCCTGCTGCCTCTGCCTGGGCCCGGCCCTCAGCAAGCTACGGGCTTCCTTGCCATCTTTCCTCTAGCTTGGCCTCAGCCTTGCCTTACTATTACTCTATGTGGCATTTCCCACACAAAGAGCCTTGTACTTTGGTATAGAGGGGCAGATCTTGGCCCTCAAATAGCCAATTCCCAGAGGACATATCTTCCCAGTTCTTGTTACTGGGACCTGATGCATGACTGAATATGCAGGAAGTAGCCAGTCAGGGTTTCCAAACAGCAGGGCCCAGATTGTATTAATTCTATGTACCTTTAAATATTTGCTCTTGATCTTTCTGAAGGCTGAGAGGCCATCTTTAAATATTTGAAGGGTAGTCATGCATGGTGGTGCATATCTATAATTCCAGCACGTGGGAGATGGGGCAAGAGTATCAGAAGTTCAAGGCTAGCTGGGGCTCCGCATAGGGTCTGGGGCAAGCTTGAGATATAGGACTCCCTCTCAAAACACTGAAAATCAGACTACTGCTCCTGTCCCAGGGACACACTGAACTCACCTGAAGTTAACCAGCTAGCTCACAAAATAACTAAGAGCCAGGAAGATGACAATAACGTCTCACGGGCCTCTAAACCCCTAGGTCATTCCTACCAAAGCTTGCCCACTGCCCCCCTAATAAAAGGGTAAGGGAAAGTGGCCCTAACCAACACGTAACACCCAGCCCAGGGTCATTTGTGGATCAGAACCTTCAGAACACTTAAGTCATGGCATGACTGGATACACAGGGAGCAGCGAGCACAGCCTGCTGACTCCAGCTCTCATAGACTAAGACCTTCCGTTCAGTTGCAGCACATTCATACCAGCGAGGAACAGCTGTGCACCTGGTCCTGGTGGACACTCACCTGCAGTAAGCGAATCTTGTACAGTTTCTCCTTCTCCATGTTGTACCGTCTGTCCAGGTCCTCCTACGAGCGAGAACAGGTGGGCCCCAGTCACCTAGAGTGGACCTTCTGCTCTCTGGCTGTCTTTGCACGTTGAGTACATCTAACCGTATCCCCTCAGCTTGAGTGTCAAACTACTCTCAAATGGCAAGTTTAGAACCTCACACCTGTGAGACACTTCCACACCATATTGAACATCTCCTTTTATTAGGATCCTGGCTGAATCCAATGCTCTTTTTAGAAGAAAAAATATTTAGTATTACTGGGGGAGGGGCCTATAGGTGAGTGAACTGTGGAGGTCAGAGGACAACTTTGTGGAGTTGGTTCTCTCTTTCCACCTCAGGTGGGTTCTGGAGATTGAACTCATGTCATCAGGTTTGCAAGGCAATTACTTTACCTGCTGAGCCACCCCACCAGCTCCTAAAATCGAATGCCCTTAAGTGAGTCCCTCCTATGGGCTCCTGAAACCACCATACCTCAGAATACCCTACAACAAAAGGGAAACACGCACTACCTTACAAGTCTTTGCTCTACCTCTCTGTTTTCAGCTAACCCTGTTTCTGATGGACATGAGGGTTCCAAAATGATGACGGCTAACCCTCCATGCCTCTTTAACCTTGCAACAAGTAAAATACGACAAAGAAACCAGTCTCTCAATTTCAGTAGCCATGTGGGAGGGATGTTTGTGCAAACATCCTCACCATCACAGAAAGTTCTTATGGGACAGAGCTAATGTGTAGGTTAGGCTCTACACTGAACACAGGAAAATGGCTAGACAACCTATGTCTCAGAAAACATGACAAAAGGGGCATGTGTGCACAAGAGCACATATAGCACATGTGCACATTACAGAAAGGGCATGCACGCCCAAGAGCACATGTGCAGTCTCTGGCACAGGGCTTAGCTACAGGTAACACCTAATAGGTCTCAATGGAGGAGTCCCTCGTCCAGCCTCCAGAGAGGCTATGAAGAACCGCCCTTACAGAAGGCCCATTTGGCAGTCGCTGCTTCCTACCTGGCCCTCTCTCTTCCTTTCTCTTTCCATGCAACAAGTACTGTTTTAACTCATATCAGGGTTCAGCAAATTAGAGCACGCCGCGGAAAGCCTACAGTCTTTGAGCCATGTCTCACTTTTTGCCTCTTTCTGTAAATAGAGTTGAGCTGGAATATAGTCATGCCCATTCATTTATAATACATGTGTCACAATGTCATCAATTACAAAGTTCATTCTTGAAAAACATGCAAATAAGTTACAAAAAAAAGGCCCTCATAATATTTTCAGTAAGTTTATGCTGAGCTCTGTGTTGAGCTGAAGGGTGGACACACCTAATACAGTCAATATGACAACTAGAGAAGTAACCTGCTAGAATACAGCAAGGAAGGCAGTGTCCCCTCTTCACTAGCCTCTCGCTCCTCAGGGCTCATGTGGCCCACAGAGGACTCTTCTACCTGAGGAGTGAAAGGTCTAAAATGGTCCCATCCCTCCAGCAGGCCAGCAGACAAGGAGGCAGGGATACAGACTATACAGTCGTCTGGGAAAGTGTGCAAGGAAAATGGAAAAGAGGCTGACACATTCTCTTGGGACAAGGCCAGCGCCAGGGATGAGGAGATACTTACATTGTGAGTCATAGTGGAGGTCAGGGCACCCTGTGGCTCTCCGTTGGAGGGAGTCTGAAAGGGTGGAACCAGGGTCAGCACCTTTGCTCAGTGAAGGGGGGCACACAGAGCCTGAGTACCTAGGCTCTACAGACAGGAGCCGTGAGGAGCAACTGAGGGGCTGAAATGTACCTCGTTTATCTAAAGAGTGGCCAGATCATTTGAGAAGCCCAGATCTTATATATTTGCCAGGTGTACCCCAACAAACTCCACTGTAGCTCTTCTGAGTGTGTGCATGGGCAGGGGTGTGTGTGTCCGTGTCTCTGTCTTCCTTTGTCACTGTGTCACAATCTACCTTATTGATTTTAAAATGCTAGTGTGTGTGTGTGTGGGGGGGCAGCTTGCTGTGCTTTCCCGCTATCTGTGGGACCCAGGGGTCAAACTGAGGTCAACAGGCTTGATGGTAGCACCTTTGCCAGCTGAACCATCTTGCCTTATTTTATTTGTTGAGACTCATTCTCCTCACTGAACCTGGAGTTCAGCCAGTGTGGCTAGACTGGCTGGCCAGGGAGCTCCAGGGATCCTTCCGTGTCCACCTCCTACTGCCTGGCATCTACACCGGTGTTTGGGATCCAAACTCAGGTCCTTGAGCTTGCACAGCTAGCCGTTTATCCTTTGAGTCAGCTCCCCAGACCCTTTGTAGTTCATTTTCAATAGAAGAATCTCTTTGGTGGTATGACACAGAAATGTGATCTCTCCCAAATCAAAGGCCCAGCCTGGGGATCTGACGATGCCTCAAAGGCTTGGAGCTGGAGAAGTACCCGAAGACAGCTGGAACCTCCATGCCGGGAGCTTGGGCACAGATCTTTCCTTGCCTGACTTTCCCATCCCCCTGCTGCAAGTGCAAGGTGGCTTAGTGACTGGGTCAGGGTCATAACACCCCAGAAGCATAAGCATCTGAATGAAGTGTGGTAAGGGAAATCGAAATCTAAGAGATCCACAGGCTCTGGTGGCTCAGGCCTGTCATCCCAGCTCCTCAGAGGCTGAGGTAGAAGGGTCCAAGTTCAAGGCCACCCTGAGTAAAGCAGAAAGATGTTTCAAAATAAGTAAAAAGAGGGGCTGGGATGTGCCTCAGTGGCACAGCGCTCACCTAACATGCATAAGAACTTGGGTACTGGGAAAGCAAACATCCCGGGCAACAGGCTTAAGCTTAGACCCAGGGAATCTGACCTACGCATAAGCCAGAATGCTTGTACATTTCTGGCCTCTAACACGAGTCAGCCCAGCACTGGTCGCCTCTTCTGTGTTTGCTTTTCATTGGTTTTTGGGAGTAGAGTACATTCCTAAGCAGAGGTGGAGGGAAAAATAGATAAAGTGGAGACAAATTTTAAAAACAGTCTAAGTGGGACATCTCCTATGGGGAGGGGTCGGAGTTGCGTGCCTATAGCTGCCCCTTCCACACCCAGAAGAAGATGATCCAAGAAAATCCCAGGAGAAATGTTAAGGTGTGCATATGTGTGCAGAGGCTACAGGAAGATTTGCAGTGTTCTGTTGTTTTCTTTGGCCTTATTCACTTGAGACAGAGTTGTACCCTGAGCCTAGAAGTAGGCTGGTGGCCAGAAAGTCCCAGCAATCTTCCTGTCTCTACCCACTACACTGATGGGCTACAGGGCCTTACAGTCATGCTTGCACTCCTCCTTTTTTTTTTTTTTTTTTTTTTAAGCTTTTGTTGTTGTTTTGTTTTGTTGAGATAGGTTTTCTCTGTATGGCCCTGGCTATTCTGGAACTCTCTTTGTAGACCAGGCTGGCCCCAAACTTAGAGAGACCCATCTGCCTCCCTTGCCTCCCAAGTGCTGGGATTAAAGGCTTGTGCCACCACCACCTTCTCCTCATTTTCTTTCTTTCTTTCTTTTTTTTTTTTTTAAAGAAATATTTATTCTTATTTTATGTGGATGAGTGTTTCGCCTGTATTATATGCCTGTGTTCCACCTGGTACCCATAGGGGCCAGAAGAGAGCATCAGACTGCCTAGAACTGGAGTTACCAAAGGTTGGGTTGCCCTGTGCATACTGGGAATCAAGTGAGTGCACCTGACCAGTCTACTGTATCTTCAACCTCTCAAGCTTTTTACACGGGTGCAGGGGATTTGAACTCAGGTGTTCACGAGTGTGCAGCAAGTGTTCCCGCCCAGTGAGCCTGGTCCCCAGGCCTGGGAAATGCGCATGTATAGGCCCATCTCAAGTACACTGCAGTGCTTTTCGGAGCATGAGTAACGATTGGTGCCAAGAGCATGGTTGTTTTTACTCTAGGCTTGGCTTAGCTGTTGCCATCTTTAAACACAGTAGCTGTGGTGAGCACCATAGGCAGCCCTCTGTCCCCCGGCCCAAGATATGTAAGAGGGAAACTACTGACTAACATGGGCTCTCAGCAGCACAGCTGACCAAAAGTCGCCAAGGACTCCACTTTGTGTAGTTGCCTGTGAGTCGCCCAAGGCCCTAACCCCACTAAATGTACTGATTCACCAAGCCGGGCTTGGGGAGAACCCTTCCCCCAGCCTGGCTGTTCCCGCCCTCTCCATCTGGAGACGGAAGGGTCATGCAGCTGAAGTGCTGCAGTCCTTCCACACACCAGCCAGAAGGTAGCTGACGGCACTGAGGGCTAAGTGAAGCCTTTACCTTCTCGCCTGGTGCTCTCTCAGCTTTCAAGGTCTCAATGTCCTGTTGTAGCCGGGCCATCTCCTCCTAGAAAAGCAAGATGAAACTTTACAAAGCCCAGGTAAGCCACAACTGGAGGTTAGCTGTCCAACCACGAGTGGCTTGGTTTTACAATTGTGTTCATATGCTAGTGTGCGTACTCATGCTCACACTGCGCACCTCAGCATATGTGTAGAGGGCAGAGGACGACATATGGAGTCAGTTTTTTTTTTTCCTTCCACAGTGTGCCTCCCAGGGACTGAACTCAGGTTGTCAGCCTTGGTGGCATCATTGCCAGCTGAACCATCTTGCCTGTCCAACTTAACTATTCAATACAGATGTTTCTTTCATTAGTTTGTGCTGGGCCAAAAGCTGACAGGGAAGAGGGTGTTCTGCTCTCATGTGCAAGCTCATCCTTTGAATAAAAGAGCTCTCCCAGGCTTGCAAGAGCAGAACACACTTTACCCACAGAGTCACCTCCAGAGCCCGAGTCAGCCTTTCACACTGCACTGGCTGGCACACCCACCCAGGAGCACTGGGTGGGTGAGGAGAGCAGGAGTGGGTGACAGGACAACCCAAGAGCCTCAGTGGAGTCCCTGCCTGGCCGGCAACACCACAGAGCACTTACCCGGCAGTGTGCTTTAAAGTCCTGTTCCTGGCTTTTCAGACTTTCATTCATGGCTACGAGGGCTCTCAGGCTCTGCAGAATGCTGAGGAGACATCAGACAACTGAACTGCATGAGTGCGCCATTACGATGTGATTTTATGAATCGCCACTAGGGCCACATTGACAATATGAAGAGCTCCTTTTTAATTTCCTTTGTTTTCCCCAAGGCTGTAATGGGGGGTGCCATGTCTGACTATGCGTTTGTACCCTCAAGCCCACGACGACACAAAACACACATGACAGGAATCTAGAATGAGACTGTGAACTCTGAAACTATCCGTGAGCTTCAGGGATACTCACTTATCATGTATTTAACTGTACTCAGAGTAGACACACTATTAAAACCCATGTGTGCATGTGTGCTCAAGGGTGTGTGTGTGTGTGTGTGTGTGTGTGTGTGTGTGTGTGTGTGTGTAGCTAGAGGATGATCTCACATGTTCTTCAGGTGCTAGCCATATTTTAATTAAAACCTACTTTATTACATCTATTTATTTATTTTGTGTGAGCATACTTGTCAGCATGTGTGGAGGCCCAAGAACAACCTGTGAGATCCAGGAACTGAACTCGGGCCACCAGCCTTCACAGACAGCACTTTACCATGAGGAGCTATTGCAGCAGCTGGCTCCTCCTCAAGTTCTCACTGGCCAGGGCCTGGTCTCTGGCTCCCTGGCTCTAGGATTAAAAGTGTGTACACCATGCCCAGCCTTTCAGGTTGGATACGGGACGCCAAACTTAGGTTCTCACGTTTAAAAAGCAAGTGCTTTGCCTACTGAGCCCTATTTCGTTGTTTTTAAAAATCAACCACCAGAGGCAGCAGATCAACGCTGCTCTGATGGCAAGGAGAGGAGGAAGAGAGGTTGGTGACAAAGTGCAGCCCGAGGATCTCGGTGAGCATCAGGGTGACTGCTGGTCCCTTCTGGATGATCATGTGACAGTATCTGATTTCCATGGAGCTCCAGTCCATGACCTCAGACTCTGTTCCTTGATCAAGTGTCACACACGCACACATGCATGCACGCACTCGCTCGCATGCATACAGCTTCCTCAAAGGGACTGCACAAGCTGAAGCCTTTACCTCGGGTCAGCTTTGGCCTCCAGCTTCTCCAGGGCTGCCTGCTCTTTGTCTAGCTTCTCAGCGTGACTCTTCAGCTGCAGGAGAGAACAGCGGCATCGCTGACCACAGAGACTTAAAAGCAAACAGGAACCTGTGCTCCATGAACCACCCTGCTTCCTGGCTCACTTGGGCTAGATGACCAAGCCCACTGGATTTGGTTGCGCACCGAGAAAACAGATGTGCCAGACAGATGGGAAAGAGGGAGAGAGTCAGCAGGGAGCGCAGAGTCAACATCTGCTAACTGTTGCTCTGGTGATGACTTCACAGTACAGCAGAAAGAGGAAGGAAAACCTAAGGCAATGCTGAGAGCCATGCCTTGGAATAGGGAAGGGGGCAGGAACACACACACACACACACACACACACACACATACAGAGAGAGAGAGAGAGAGAGAGAGAGAGACAGACAGACAGACAGACAGACAGACAGAGACAGAGACAGAGACAGAGACAGGGAGGGAAAGCAAGAATGGGAGAGGAAGAATAGCTATTAGAATTCTACTGTCACTGCACGGCTAGCACTTCCCATCCTCTTTAACAGTGTACTGGCTGGGTTTGTGCCAACTTGACATCAGAGAAGAAAGAGCCTCAATTGAGAAAATTCCTCCACTAGACCAGGCTGCAGACAGGCCTATAGGGCATTTCCTTAATTAGTGACCAGTGAGGGAGGGCCCAGTGTCTTGTCGGTGGTACTGTCCTGGGGCTGGTGGTCCTGGGTTCTATAAGAAAGCAGGATGAACAAGCCATGAGGAGCAAGGCAGGAAGCAGCATCTTGCCATGGCATCTGCGTCACTCCTGCCTCCAGGTCCCTGCGCTGTTTGAGCTCCTACTCTGACTTGCTTTGATGATGAACAGTGATGTGATATATAAGCTAAAAGGCCCTTCCTCCCCAACTTGCTTTTTGGTCATGGCATTTCACTGCAGCAGCAACAGAAACCCTAACTAAGACAAATGGTTTTACCTTATGAGTTAGCTAAGGGAAAATCATTAAGAGAATGCAGACTTCAGTGCATAGTGGTATACTTCTGTGCATGGTGTATGGGTGTGCACATGCGCACTTCCTGTGCGCGGTGTGCATGTGGAGTCAGACTCATGCTGAGACGTCTGTCTCAATTTTTGCTTCTCTAACTTGATTTTTTGAGCCCTGATCTCTCACTGAAACAGAAGGCCAAGGTTTTGCTAGCCCAGCTGTCTAAGGAGCCGCTGGGATCCATCTATCCTCACACACAGTGCTGGAGTTACAGCCGCCACCAACATGCCGGGCTTTCCCCTGGACAGTCATGTTCTGAACATAGGTCCTTACGCGTACACAGCAGCACTTTACCCATGAACCATCTCTCCACCCCTTTGACTGTTTTAAGTACATCTTTCACAATGATCTAGAAAGCAAGGTCTAAAATCCTGACCATGGCAAATTCCATGGCACAGAAATATGCACATGTGGGCTGATAAGATGGCTCGCCCCGCCAAGCCTGATAGTTTGAGTTCAGTCCCTGGAATCCACATGACCTACACAAGTTGTCCTCTGACCTCCACACATGTGCTGTGGCACACTTAACAGCCCAGCCCTCTGCCACTCCCACGAAATAAATGAACACAAAAGTAAATAAATAAATAAATATTTTAAGAGAAAATGTGCACACGCATATATGCCACCCATTCAAACAAAATGCAAATTTAAGAAGTTCCTAGTTGAAAATGGCAGTACAGCCAGGTGTCACCTCAGGTCTACGAACAATGCAGCCTAAGATGCTGGAGCGTGAAAGTGGGTTGACTCACGGGAAAAGACAGAGGGCTGGCAGCTGGGAACAGACGGAAGACAGCTATGGAGAACTAGCCAGCGTAGGTGGGGAATAGGGCTTGGAGGGCTGAGGCCTGCATTAGGAAAGCGAGGCTGACAGAGCAATGAACCCTGACTCCGTTGCACAGAAGAGAGCATCTGAGGGCCCCAGGTGGCTGGCAGTAGCAAAGAGAACGGGAAGTTTCCCAGCTCTGGTTATCTGTTGCCATCAGCTGATTTGCCACATGGAAGGCAGCACCCTTCCCAGGAGACAACGGGAGCAAGCTGCCATGGCAGTCAGTACTGTGACCCCTCTGGTGTCTAGAACCCCCGTGAGATGAGCTCTGGACAGTCCTGGGAGCTAACTGGGTTCACTGAGCTGGGAAGGCCCACCCTACCAGTGGGAAGCACCCCTACTCCTAACCCCCCCTCCCCCGGACTGGTGTCCTAAACTGCAGAAAAAGGAGAAGGTGAGCTGAGCACTAGCTTTCATCTGCCTGCTTCCTGACTGGATGTGGCGCTGCCTTGACTTCTGCACTACAGAGAGCTCCATGCCTCAACCCTGAGCCAAACTGAAGCCGTGCCCCCTTAATCTGCTTCCTGCCAGGGGTTTTGTGACAGTAACGAGTCAAGTATCTGCGAAGAGTATACGGTATTGAGAGATGGTGTGAGGGAACTTTAAACCAAATGAACATATGACCTAGACCTCAAACATCTGAACACAGGCAAAAACTGGCATAGCCACTTGTGAATGAATTGCGACTAAAGCACTAACTATAGAGCTATGTAAGCCTTGGATACGAGGAGTGCCCGCCCGCAGAGACCCGGGAAGACAGTGCTCATTCAGAAGGACTTAGGCTTCCATATAGGAATCACAGCTGTGACTGGGCGGGTTGCGACACGGATAGAGAGGTTAGAGCTGGCAGACCAGCCCACCGACCGCTGACCCAGCTTTCCTGGGAGGCCATGTGGCTGTTACTATCTCTCTGCCTCCTTCCATGCCCTGCTTCACTTAAGGGGGAAATCCAGTATATTTTCATCAAGTTGGTCTATCCTGGAGGAGCAGGCTTCGTAGAGATGAAACTTTGGTCTGCGTCATGAGAAGGCTCAGAGCGCTCCTGTCTGAGCAGCACTGCTGGCAGAATGCTGCTTCCTCAGCTGCTGGTGGAAGTGACAGGTTCTGGCCTCAAAGTTTAGTCCACAGGGAAGGTACGTGGCATGGCTGTGCTTGGCCCATGCCATTAGTTTACCCACACTGCTGTGATGTGACCCGGGAGGGGTGACTGTGGGCCCTGAGGTCACTGTAAATGAGGTTGGAGATCTGCTTACCTCTGCCAGTGTTGTCTTCGTGTCACTGTACTTGGCTTGGAGGCTGGTATGATTTGCTTGCAGCTGTGAGGGAGAGAGAAAGGACATTTGCTTGAATGGAATCCTTTTCTTGGCATAGACATTGGTGGGATCCCTCTTTTGACAACGAGAAAGTAGAAACCCAGAAAGGCTGAATCTGATTTAACTGCAGAATTCTCGCTTTTAGTTTTTGAACAGTTCTATATTTACTTATTTTGGTGCTAGGAAGTTAACCTAAGGTTCCATGCAAAATAAACACGGAGTCTACCACTAAGCTATACCCATAAGCCACTGTGGCTCCCCTGGCCTGATGCCCTAGACTGCAGGAAAGAGGCAATAAGCCACGAACTACTGTGGGGCACCTCCGCAGCGCTAGGATTATAGGTGCATACTGCAACTCCAGGCTTTCCACATGACCTGGGATTTGAACTCAGGGCCTCATGCTTGCACAGCAGCCCTTCACCAGCTGAGCCATGTCCCCAGATGGCACGTAGCATCTTTTTATCATCTAAAGACTGTCCCTGAGTCCCACCGTCTGCCTTCTCTTTTGTCTGCTTTCCAGGGAGAGTGTATGAAGGTCTTCCAAAACAGTTCCACCTGTCACCAAGAACTATAAATGACCTTCCCAATAGCTCTCTAAAAAAAAAATCATTTAAATCTGGGTGTAGTGGTGCACACCTTTGATCCTAGCACTCAGAGAGGCAGAGACAGGCAGATCACTGTGACTTTGAAGCCCTCCTGGTCTACAAATCAAGTTCAGGACAGCAATGGCTACATGGAGAAACCCTGTTTGGGCCAAGCCCCCAAATAATTTGGGGCTGGTGAGATGGCTCAGGTGGTAAGGCACTTGCCACCAAGCCTGATACTCTGAGTTCAATCCCCAGGACTCATTTCTTAGAAGGAAAAGAACTGACTCCAGCAATTACCTTGTGACTTCCAGGACAAAGCCGGGACACAGTGATCTGGCTCTCCTACTCCCTGCCATCACCAGCTTATCCTCTACAGCTGCCTCCCTAAAGCCAGGCCCTCCCTGACCCTTTGTGCCCACACCACACATTATACAGAACCACAGGCAGCAGCATGCTCCCGCCCGGCTGCCACTCTCCAAGGCTTCCACAGCACTAATGTGGACAAGGTGCTCTGTCATCAGTCTGCCCACGACACACCTCACACAGGACTCCTCAACCACACACCTGACTGGAACCGGCCAGCTCTTCCTCCTTTTGTCTTTGCTTATGTTGCTTCATCAATCTCCACCTGGCTCCTCAACATCTCCATGAGGCTCTTCAGTTCAGTGCAAGACTGGAGCCTGGGAGCCTGGAGCCATGTGCGAAGCTGGATAAGTGAGGCAGCCTGGCTCTAAACCCAGTGCTTAGGAGGCAGAGACAAGCGTTATCCCTGGCAACTTAGCTAGACTAGCCCGACTGGTACAGAGACACCTTGCCTCAGTAAATAAAGAGGACGATGACCAAGGAAGGCATCCAACACCGGCCTCTGGCTTCCACATGCCCATCAGGCACAGGCATGCACATCCGCAAATACACACCTGCCCCACACCCATACACGCCCACGTCATACACATCTGCTTTATTTACAAAGTCACTTGCAGCTAGATTGGACTGATGGCTGGAGTATGGCTGCGCAGGAGCCCTCTCTGACCAATCCACCACTAGGCTCTCTTCATTCAGTTATCATCTTCGCGTTTTCTCCCCCTCTTGGAAGAATCGAGTTTATCATAAAAACGCTCACCTCTTCTAGATGTTTGGTCTTCTGCAGAATCTGCTTATTCAAGGAAATGACTTTCCGCTGATGCAGTTGGGAGGTTCCTAATTTTTCTGGACTTTCTTCAGCCGACAGCTCAGACTGCTGTGGGAAAACCCAAAGCAGACAGTGAGCTCATCTCCATTCCCCATTCAGTCTAAGCAAAGCGGTTCTGGGCAGCCAGTCACACCCAGCATGGCATCTACGATGTCCTGCCCAACAACTGAGGTCCCGGCTGGCAGATTCGGCTTCGGAGCCGGGGGAAGCACAGTGTAGGTTGCCCAGCTAAGGTCATGCTGAATCATCCAGGCAGCGGGGAGGGCCCTGAGGGGGGCACTCAGAAGTCTTAGCGTTTTCTTCGGAAGACCACCTGGAATCATTCAGACTTACAATCTGGAGCTGGCGAGATGGCTAAGTGGATAAAAGTACTTGCCACCACGCCTGATGCATTTGACTCCCCCACAACTATGGCAGAAGGAGACGCCCATAGGTACAGGCTGTCCTCTGATCTCCACATGTGTGCAGTGGTACATGTGCAAACACAGACGCACACATACACACACACAGTAAATAAATAAATGTAATAAAAAATGAAAAAAGGCCATGATTTTTTTTTTTCGAGACAGGGTTTCTCTGTGTAGCCTTGGCTGTCCTGGGCCCACTTTGTAGACCAGGCTGGCCTTGAACTCACAGAGATCCACCTGCCTCTGCCTCCTGAGTGCTAGGATTATAGCCATGCGCCACCAAGCCCAGCTAAGGCTGATTCACTTTCAATGTTTTATAAACGTACAGTTGTGGAGTCTAGTCATTTCTGAGCATGTATAATAAGCAGCAAATCCACACATCTCTCTCCCTCCACGTGCCGCCCTTTAACTATTTCCTCCTTCTGTTCTTCTGTCTTAAAAGAAGGCAGGTCCAAGAAGGAGAGAGTTGCCAAGAGAAGGCATGCAGTAACGCTTTGAAAATGGACAAGTAAGGAAGGGGACGGAGAAGGCCAAACAGTCGTAGACACTAAGAGCTGGAGGTGGGTACAGTAGAGACTTCCGGGTGTAGTATCTCAGGGTGAACGACTGACATTTTCTAAAGAGAAAATAATTAGTACTAAGGAACATGCAAACATGGAAGCAAGGGCTTGAGAGTGATGGCTCAGGGGCAAACAAGCCCCAGGTCCATCATGGCGGAGGAAGAGAATCTACTCCCAAAAGTTGTCCTCTCACTTACATGTGTACTATCCCATTCCTGCCAGTCCCACTAAAAAATATTTTTGTTTGTTTTCTGTTTTTCTTTTTGTCCTTAAAGAAAAGAAGCAGCTTGGTATAAAAAGCTAATAGAAACTTTTTTTGTTGTTAATTTGTTCTTGTTACATCTCTATGGTTATCCCATCCCTTGTATCCTCCCATTCTCCCCTCCCTCCCATTCTCCCCTTATTCCCTTCCCCTATGACTGTTCCTGAGAGGGATTACCTCCCCATGTATATGCTCATAGGGTATCAAGTCTCTTCTCGGTGACCTGCTGTCCTTCCTCTGAGTGCCACCAGGTCTCCCCCTCCAGGGGACATAGTCAAATGTGAGGCACCAACCCCTACCCAGATCTAGCCCACGGACAGGACAGTCTCCACACTTGAGTGGAGAGAGGGATATGACTTTCTCATGTACGCTAATAGAAACTTTTTCCTCAATAACCCTGGTAGGGAGTGGAGGAGCCTGGAGAGATGGCTCAGCCATTAAAAGCACTTACTACCCCTGAACTGGACCCTGGTTCAGTTCTCAGCACCTAGATGGTGGCTCACAAATGCTTGCAATGCCTGTTCTGGGAGATCTGGCACCGCCTTCTGGTTTCCATGGTTACCAGGCACATATAAAGTGTAGGCAAAACCCACCCATAAATCTTTTAAAAAGGGAACCCTGGGAGAAGAAACAGATGTGGCAGCAGTCCTTATAATAGATAGCTCTGCTCAACAGCCAAACGCCCTTTGCGACTCCAAGCCCAAGCTAGCCAGTGATTTCCGGCCTGAGTGTGGCAAACCTCTGGGGTAGTGAACTGTCCCTGCATGTTCTGGAAAGTCTGGGAAGTGCAGGCACGGGGAAGAGAGAAGGCAGCACAGTGCAGTAGAAGCTGCGCAGGCGTAAGCACTCTTTAGCCTGGTAAGGTTTTCTCTGAATAACTTACATCATTGCTAACAGATGATAAAGGTTTCCTTTGGCTGTTGTGGATTTGTTTTGCTGTTTAATGGCTCTGGAGTTGGGCAACAGTGGGCTGGGTATGGCTGTGGTGGAGAGCCAGGAGTAATACTGTAGAGTGTGGGCTGACCAGCCACGGAGGAAACAGAAACCCCTGGGGCTGGAGGAACTGCTCAGCAGTTAAGTGCTTTCAGAGGACCAGAGTACAGTTCCCAGAACATGATTTGTGCCTCACAACCATAGCTAAATTCCACTCCAGGAGCTCTGACGGCTCTGGCCTCCAAGAGCACCTGCATGCACATGTGTGTGCACACATGCTCACATGCAACTGAAAAGATAGAAAACTAAACGTCAGGCATCCATGCCAGCATTTTAGAAACTGCCCACCAACATGCCCGTGTGGTGGCTGTGTTAACTGTCAACCTGCCAGGCTCTGGGATCACCTAGGAGGCAAGCCCCCAGGCACATCTGGGAGGGGTTAAGGGGACTGGGTTAAAGGAGGTAGCTCAGCTTGCTGGATTTCTGGAAACTGCAGATAACATTTTAAGATCAATTTTGGATACACCAAGGTATAACTGATAGCCTGGGGCAGGATAAACTCTTTCCAAAAACTACTTGGAGGTAGAAGAAAAAGAACAGGAGTAAAGACCACACCCCCACTGCATCCCCCTTAATTTCAAAGCCAGTTACAAGGAACTTGACGAACCTTATCTGTTTTGGTTGGCCCATTCTTAACAATGTTATTAGTTTGGCCCTGTTTGTAGCTAGCAGCTCATTTCCGAATGACATTTTTAATATGCAACCTCGCCCCTGACACCAGGCCTGAGAACACTGCACATCATTATCAGATCAGCCTGCTGTTTTCTTTGGAGCAACTCCATTCCCATTCCCAGCCCTTCTCAGTACACCGTAGCTCTGTGTTTGCTCAGGCTGCCCTAGAACTGGCACTGTGGCACAGGGTGACCTCCAGCCTCCACCTCACAAGTGCTGGGGGTCACAGGAGCACACTGCCATGCTCGGTGTAATCAGTGCTGGGGGTCACAGGAGCGCACTGCCATGCTCGGTGTAATCAGTGCTGGGGGTCACAGGAGCGCACTGCCATGCTCGGTGTAATCAGTGCTGGGGGTCACAGGAGCGCACTACCATGCTCGGTGTAATCAGTGCTGGGGGTCACAGGAGTGTACTACCATGCTCGGTGTAATCAGTGCTGGTGATCAAGCACGAGCTTTACTCCATCAATCTGGTCTCAAAGTCGCACCCTTTCTCCTCCCGTCAACTGCTTTTACAGTCAGTTTCCAGACTGAAAACTGCTCTTTTCTCACAGCTTCCTTACTCTAGTGCATGCAGCTCACATATCTATATCATATATATGCTAAAATATACCCCGGAAATTTATTTACAAGAATTTTTCTTAAAGGAAAACAAGTAGATATTTTAGTACTTGGAAAAAAATGATTTTCAAGCTCTTTGGTCTCTGTCTCTCTCCTGTCCTGTTCTCACCAACCACACTGAATTTTGAGCAAGAGATCCTCATGACTTTATAAGGAGCTCTCATAGCTTCTTTTTATAGTAATAATAAACAGAGGCGTTACCTGCCATCCACACACTCATTTGTCATACCTGTGCAGTGAAACTTTCTAGATGTTACATGTGATGTTGCTCTAATGCGCACATGCAATACATTGATTATTATCTGTAAACGAATCAATTCATAAGCTCTCAGTCCTCAGAAGGTTTTAGAGACCCTTAAAACAGGTGCTGAAGCTAAACTCGGTGAGAAATATAACTTACATCCAAAGGGTCTGGCTCACTTGTGACAGCTGTTCTTGGTTATCAAGAACTTGATGACATCTGGAATTTAATAAAACCCAAGAACCTGGGTGTACCTGTGAGGGGTTTTTCTCGATGGGATTTTGGGGCTACACTTTGCTATGGCAGCCTATATAATGGATATGGAAGAAGAAAGCTTTTGCCTGCTAGTCCTCACTCTCGCTGGCAGGTTCATCTGCCCTGCTGCTGAGGCATTCCTTCACTGTTCTTAGAGCCTACTATTTTGGGATTCTGATGTATGTTGAAGACCAGCTGAGACATCCACCCATGGACTAAACAATATTGGATTCTTGGATTTTCCATTTAAAGACAGCCATGGTTGGACTAGCCAAATATCTCTCTCTCTCTCTCTCTCTCTCTCTCTCTCTCTCTCTCTCTCTCTCTCTCTCTCTCTCTCTCTCTCTCTCACACACACACACACACACACACACACCAGTTCCATTCCTTAGAGAACCTTGACTATTACACTTGGTAATCTACTCAGTGTCTGGAACTCAACAACTGACCCACTGTTTGGGAAAGTAAATAAATTGGGGGGCCTATTAAGAGTTTAAGGAAGCAAGAGAAAGATCTCTCTGCAATCCACTCTCTGAAAGTCATATAATAGGGAGAAAATGCATGTACAAAGAAGAACCCTGACGTCTTTTCAGATCCATGTTAAATATGCTCCAAGAAACAAGGGTGTCAAAATCCTTCTGTTAGTGCTAAGTGTACAGTTTGTAGAATCTCTCATGTGTGTTCATGTTTGTGTGGATATGTGCACCTGTGCATAAGGGTGTGTCTGTCTGTCTGTCTGTGTCTGTCTGTCTGTCTGTCTGTCTGTCTGTCTGTCTGTCTGTCTGTCTGTCTCTCTCTCTCTCTCTCTCTCTCTGTGTGTTTGTGTGTGTGTGTGTGTGTGTGTGTGTGTGTGTGTGTGTGTAAGCCAGGGATTGATTTCGGGAGTCTTCCTCTATTTTTTACCTTATCTTTGGAGACAGGGCCTCTCACAGAAGCTAGAGGTCCCTGATTCCACTAGGTTGGCTGGCCAGCGGTCCTAGAGACCTTCCAGGCTCCATCTTCCCATAATGGGACCACAGCTACCACAGCTATGTGAAGCTGCATCCCACCTTTTAAATGGATGGTGGGCATCTAAACTCAGGTCCGCAGGCTTGTGTGGTAAGACCTTACCCATCAGCCAGCCCGCTAACCCCTGTAGTTTCTTACATTTTCATTTATAAAGTATTAGTTCAATTTAATTCAGGAGTCTGAGTACTATATATCCATATTGATATATTTCTCTAGTCTAAGTGAAATGATAAATACATGTATGTGTCCACTATTCTAGCTTTTGAGTCTAGACGTGAGGCTTCAGGAAGCTGTTTTTCCAGCTGGGAACAAGCAGTTAATCCTAATTGAAGAGTGTTCTTAGTTTGATTGCTTTTCAAACATACGTTTTTATTTAAAAATTTAAATGCTTCTTTCAAATTATCTTCCTAACAGCCAAGAGAACCCAGAATGAAGGCAGAGAAAAGCCCTAGAGCAGCCAAGCTCATCTGACACTGGCTAACTGAAAGCAACAGTGGGAGAGGAGGCTGAAGAGGATGAAAATGCACCTAGATGGAAAAGAGTTTAAGTTGCGAGTATCTTAACAGTCTATTTATAAAATACAACATCTGTCCAAAATGGCTAACCAATGACAGATATGCCCTGTACGCCCACCAAGGAGCGAGGGTTAATATGCTGGCCTCATTTTGTACAATTGCAGATTAAGAACGTGCCTGTAAAGCCACGGTGTGGATTAGCAGATGCTGCTGCAGAGCTCATGTTTTCTAATATGACAGATAGAAATGACACCTGTTCTTAGGGGAGACAGCTCTAAATGTCACTTGATGGGATTAGGCTAGTTCAAAATGTTAAACACCCAAGAGAAATTGAAATGATTGCGTTTCCTAAAACAATATCCCTTCTGAATCGAACGAGCCCCTGAAGGTTACCTATGCATTAACCTCTATCCCTGTTTTCTTTTTTCCACTCTAGAGATCAAACCCAGGCTGCTGTGCATGATAGGGAAGCGCTTTGCCACTAAGCTGCATCCTGGCTCTTCTAATTCAGGGAGCTCCCCCTTAATTCCTTTTTCCAACCACAAAACAGCCTCTTGGATGAGAAAGGGAGGACCCCTACGTGCCCACCTTACACAGCATAAAAGTTCTCCATAGTGACCCAAGTAATTTCAGTTACCAGCATCTTACAAGCCTCCAATTGAAATCACGTAAATGGATGACAAAGTACAGCTCAGATTCCCTCCTAAAACAAAGCTATGAGGTGGGACGAATGGCATGGAATTCTGGGAGGCCAGAATGTAAGCGAATGCGGGGATCTAGAAGGTTCATGCCCTCAGTGAAGCAGGCTGGCCTGTCTGGAGGTATTCTCCAAAGCCCTGTAGTGTCTAGCTTTGATTTTACAGTTGATTAATAAAAGGACATCCTACTGGGACTCTAGGTAAGAGAAATATAGGAGACGGGGAAATAGAAGGACCCAGAGGATCTTAGAAACCTACAAGAAGAACATTGTAATGGATGGATCAGGGCTCAGGGGCTCTGCTCAAACTATTGCACTAACCAAGGACAATACAATAGTAAACATCGAACCCCTACTCAGATCTAGCCAATGGACAGGACATTCTCCACAGTTACGTGGAGAGCGGGGACAGACTCTGACATGAACTCTGGTGCTCCATATTTGACCACCTCTCCTTGGTGGGGAGCACTGGTGGCACTCAAAGAAAGAATAAGCAGGCTACCAAGATGTGACTTGACAGCCTGTGACCCTATAGTGGGGGAGGAGATCCCCCTTGGTCATAGACCTAGGGGAGGGGAATAGGGTGAAAACAGGAGGGAGGGAAGAACTCGAGGATACAAGTGATGGGATAACAATTGAGTTGTAAAATGAATAAATTAATAAAAAGAAAAAAAAGCCCCACATTAGCCTCGGCTTTAGTGTAAGAGGAAAAGGTCCACACTGAAGTGTCCTGAAGCCAACTGACCAGCTTCATATAGAGTTCTGTCATCTAAATCCACAACACTTCCTGCATGCCTACAAAACCGCAGGCCTGAAGCCGTGTGTGGTGGCACACACCTGCCATCCCAGCACTTGGGAGCCTCAGGCAGGCAGACCAGGAGTTCACATCCTCAAATACATAGTACGTTGAAGCAGCCTATGCTCCATGAGACGGTCTCAAAACCCAACAGAAATCACCTGCCAGTCAGGACTCTAAAGTAGACCAGTGCTGAGGTGTCCCCAAGTGTCTGAGAAGTAAAACTACCACATTTTTTGGACCATAAGATGCACTTTCCCCGCAAAAAATGTGTGTGTGTGTGTGTGTGGTGGTGGGGGAAATTAGCGTGTGCCTTATGGTCCAATTGCTGTTTTTACTGTTTTTCTTGTTTTATTGCTCTAAAAACTGGGTGTGTCTTATAGGCCAAAAAACATGGTAGGGTTTTTTGTTGTTTGTTGTTGTTGTTGTTGTTTTTTAAACAGTGCTGCAAAGTCAGCCTCTAAGAATCTCCACAGAGAACAGGCTGGAGAGGTGGCTGAGTGGGTAAAGGCATTGTCACCAAGCCTGTTGACCTGAGCTTGACCCCTGGGACCCACGCGGTGGAAGAAGAAAACAGATCTCTGCAAGCTGTCCTCTGACCCCCATGTGAGTCACTCCTGTGTGTGTACACCGTGCTGTGTGCACCCACCCCTAACACGTAAATGTGGGTGTAATTTCAAACCCCTCAGAGAACATTGAGAAGTCAAAGAACCTAAGCCAGCAGGAACAGGCAAGGGGATCAAGCCTGTTAACTCTGAAACACACGCATGTGTAAGTGACAGGTCAACTTGCGTAGGAGCGACTACAGTTCTTCCACACCGGGATGCCAGTGGCTCTCATGGCCTTGCTTGCTGTCTTCTGGACATATAGTAGCGTGTAAGTAACCTGAAGTGTTCCTCATGGAAGGTGACCATCCACTCTTCCCAATCCATTCTGCTTTGTGTGTATGTATGTGTGTGTGTGTACACGCATGTGCGCACATGTGTGTACATGGATGCATGTGAGTGGAGCCACAGATCAACTCTTGAGTGTCACTCAGGACACATTTATTTTTTTATTCTTTGAGACGAGGTCTCTCACTGGACCTCGGGGCTCACGGATTGGGGCCAACAAGCCCCAGGGCTCCTCCAGTCTCTCTTCTCCAGCATGGAGATTATGAATGTGCCCACCATACCCATCTGTTATGTGGGTTTTGACGACTGAACTCAGGTCCTTATGCTTGCGAGACTGCGCCATCTCCATAATCCCCTACTTGTTACACTTGTCTTAAGAAGCTTTACACATAACCTAGAAAACAGTGGCCAAGTCACAAAACTGGGGTGGTTACATAACATGAAGCCAGGAGCCTCAACTAGGCAGATAAACTATTAATTTCTTCTTCTGGGTCCATCCTGTTAGATTTAGTATATAAATGTCCTGAGGGCCTCTAGGTGCTAGGCACCATGTGCTAATTTAATGACACCAGCCTGTTCCTGTGGGAAATCACCATCCCCAGTCTACAGAGGTGCTGCCAATCATGATCTCAACTTGGATATAACAAACGGCCTGAGTGAGGAAAAAAAAACCAACCCGAGCCTGTCAAACAGAGATGAAGCTCTCTCGGGACGTAATACAGAGATATGGGAAGAGCCTGTAGGACTAAAACCGTCTGTGGCCAGGCCTCCAGGCGAAGACTTTAAGAGAAAGGCAGGTACAGGTAGAGGGCCATCACAAATGCTGAGTCCTGGGGTCCCCAGAAGGCAGCCAATCAGTACAAGCTTCTCCCTTGTAGGCTCCGGCAGCAGAGTTGCTGTCACGCACACTCTGGCCAGGCAAGTGGATGATGGAACTGAAGAGGCACTCCATTCCAATTAGTTCACACTGTCATGTGAAGTGGTCCAAGTATTGAAAATAAGTGACTGTTGAGTCCTGAGCCCTAAACGGGACAACTGCATCAGATCCCTTGAGGTGCACTAGAGGCAGGGGGATGGGAGTGGAAAGAATGTAGAAGCCAGGGGTTGGCAAGAGGGGCTATGAAATACTATCCCTCAGACATGACATGGCCACCTTACTGATGAACTCATAGATGGCTGTAGTCATAAGACCCTCATAAGATCAAGTCAGTAAATAGTCCTCACCTGGGCTTATCCAAATAGCTTTATTTAAACTCAGTGGGAGGGACAGGGACACACACACACACACACACACACACACACACATACACACACACACACACACACACACCACCAACACCAACAGCAGTAGCAGCAGCAAAACACAAAACATACAAAAATAAAAGAATTTGTTGGAAAGAAGGGTTCAGTGGGAGACGGATGACAGGGTAATTGGGATGAAAATAACCAAGAAAGGTTATATCCCTGTATGATATTGTCAAATAAAAATATAAGAATGATGTATTTTATGAAAATGTAATATAAAAAATCATCATGCATGTGTGTATGGGGGGTATCACAGCTGCAAACCTATGCTGAGCTACTTCAGCATCTGACTTCTCCAGAGGAAGGGTTCTTTCCTTTGTAGTTTGGCATGTGTAGCCTGGACCAGCCCCAGGTCTAATTATCTGCTGAGACAAAGGCGCTCTCAGGACCAGGTGCCAGAGTGCAGTCCTCAGAACCAAAAGGTCAGGAGTGGTGGAGCCTTCCAACACCAGCTAGGGAAAGAATGCCTTCTATAAATAGGGCTCTTGAGGGCACAGAACACATCTCCCCATGGAAATGAGACGACAAAGGGGCCAGCACCCAGGCTGGATGCTCTATCTTATTTTATTTCATGTGTGTATGTGTACACATGTATGGAGATCAGGAGACAACTTGTGGGAGGCAGTTTTCTCCTTCTACCATGATCATAACACTTGGTAGCAAGAGCCTTCATTGGATGACCTATCTCATTGGCCTAAAATGCTGTATTTTAAAAGGAGCTACATGAGAATGTCATAATGTGTTCTGTGGTGACATCAAAAGTCATTGGATGCCCCAGAGGAAACTTCTAATAGCTTCCATGGACCAACAAGATGGCTTAGTGGTAAAATGCTTTTACCATTCAAGCTGAAAGATCTGAGTTTGCCCATAGTCGAGTTAAAGGAGGAAAAAGAAAACTAACTCCCCAAAGTTGTCCTCTGGCTTTACACGTAGAACATGCAAGTGTGTCTCCTATCTCTCTCTCTCTCTCACACACGCACACACACACACACACACACTAATAATAAGTTTAATTAATTAATTAATTTTAAAAAAAGAAGCTTCGGCGCCCAGCAGCCTGAGCCCCAGGTTTACTTCTGTGGTCCATATCTCACACACTCATCCCTCTCAAATACAGTGCCCAAGGCAGCTGGTGGCTGGCAGTGAGCAGCTGGAGAAGCCATATGGTCGCTGCAGGCTCAGAAGCAGAACTATGGGTGGCACACAGAGTTCCACTTCTTTCCAGTGGCCTTCCAGCTGGCTGAGCAGTCAGGCTGTACAGGGTGGTGATTCTACATTGGAAGCAGAAGTGCTAGAGCTGCACAGGAATGCAGGAAGGACTGAGCCTCCGTAACCTACGCTTTCTCATCTGCAAAATGGATAGAACATTATATACTTATTTTCTCAGCGCCGATACTTGTACTGTTCAGTGAGTTGCCCGGTTAAACAATAGAACGTGGTGGTCCATGTTGACATTAACAAACAAGAATAAGTAAGTATAAAGATGAGGGCGGGCAGAAGGTCATAAGCAAGCAGACAGCTTGGAAGAATCGATTAGTTTGGGCCAGCGATATGTCCAGTGACTAAGGGCACTTGTCACCATGCCTGACGTGAAAAGAATCAAGCCTGGCAGGCTGCTGTTGACCTCCACAAGTAAGTCATGGCACACACTCGCCTCCCCACCATACACACGAGCACACAAGTACATAACGTGTAAAATGTGATGTTTCAGAGATTAAAAAAATGCTGGGCTGGAGGATAGGTCAGCATCCCAACAGGTGGAGACAAGAGAATATTCTGGAAGCAAATGGGCCAGGAGGCTTGTAGAACCCAGCACTGAGCAAATCAAGATAGACTTCAAAAAACATGGAGGGTAAAGACCAACTCCTGAGGTGGTCATTTTACCCCCACATGTTGGGCACACATCATACACACATATACTAAAAGAAAGTTGTAAATTAACAGTTTACTAAATACCTACAAGAGAGGACATGCGGATTCTCCTTCCGGAAGACAGATCTACCTACACCTTCAGACCCACAGAATCTTCTAGGACGCCATCAGGACCTACCAGAGACATCAGCTGAGCTGATTCAGTTGGCTAAGCACCAAGGTGTTAAGATGGCAGGTGGTGGGCTAGCAGCAGCTTCCAGGGTGTGCATGCCCTGGCCTAGCTTCTTTCTTTTATTCTGACTTCTAAAGAGGCTTCTGGAATTAGTGGGGTCAAAGATGTTCTAGACAGTCAAGCTGTTATGTTGTCTTCAATTACAGTAACAGATTCTTCTCTCTTAAAACAAAGATTGACGTACTGGGAAAGTTAAACAACATGAAAAGGCTCTGTGAGACCTTCTAGAACATTCTGAGAGTGTTAGGCATTGGGAATAGGGAGACAAGGCTCCCAAGCTCAGAGCCTCCGGATGCTCATGAATTACAACCACAAAGGCTTTGTCACATCCCTCCCCCTGCTGCCTTGCAGGGACCATATTAAACTGAATTACATATCCCACAGATGGCTTTGATGAACACATGGATTACTTATCCCATTACGTTGTCAGAAGAACCCATGAACCTTACAACTGAGAGATCACCCTAGCATTTCTTTATTTCTTTATTTCTTTCCTCCTCATTTTTATATCTCAAAGCCCAGCACATTTCAAGCACTTGCTCCAGACAGGCTGTTCACTTTATTTCTTGTTCACAAACATCTTTTTTACACTCTACCCTGCGAAAGTGGGTAGGTCCTTTCTCCTCACTAAGGAGAAGGTGACAGTCCAGCTTGGGGTCTTCTCAAGCAGCACTAATGGGGTCTCCCTGGAGTACTCCGTCCTCATCTCTGCTCTCAGCAGTGATGCTCCTGAAGTAACTGAGAGCAGCAGTGCCAATCTGAAAGGAAATCCTAGAGCCCCGTTGGGAGCCAAACCATGGTGCTGGGGCCAGGAGGCAGCAAAGCAGGGGTGTGGTGCGTGTGTGCCTGTGTTGTGACTCATGGTCACAGGACTTTCCTTGTAGCATCTAACGCAGAGCCAAGTCCCACATACTCAGACTCTTCCCAAACTCAGACCCCAGGATGAGTCCTTCCGCTCCCCATCCCCTCCCCCTCCCCCTCTTCTCTTCCATTTCCTTTCTATCCTCCCCTCCTGTCACTTGCCTTCTTCCCTTCCTTCCTTAAAGGTGGTCTCGCTTAAGGCCTAGCCTCAAACTTTCCATGCTCCTGCACGTCTCCCGTGCACCATCATCCTGGTGTGTTACACCTTCCAACGCGACCTTAACTAGCTGCTGTGCATCTCCACTGAGGAGTGACTTTCCTCACCACAAGCCGTAATCCCAGTGCATCCCACCGCAGCTGGGTCCAAGCTGGAGGCAACCAGGGTTTGGCTGGAGCACTGACGAGAGAGTAAGGTGTAAACAAACACAGCGACAGCAAGGTTTTGAGATGGGACTGAACCAAGCAGAAGCATAATAAAGCAAAGGTCAGTTTGCAATTTAAATTAGATAGAAAATGCAAAAGCAGAGGAAAGGCTTAAGTGTGTCTCGGTGAAACAAAGATATAATGCGACAGATAGCATTCGGGCACGTAGATACAAATAGGAATGGCAGGACAGACCCATGGTGCATCAGAATCAGTGAGATCTAGTTAAAGCATTAACAATAAGAGATTAGCTGAGGGCCAGTGAGTTGGCTCAGGGGGCAAACGTGTTCGTAGCCAAGCTTGGCAAGCTGAGCTCAATTCCTGGGATCCACAGGGTATGAGGAGAGGAACACTTCTTACAAGTCCTTTTCAACCTCTGGCCTTCACATGCATGCCCCACATTCATAAACAAGTGCCCGCATTTACACGGTGTACACACACACACATACACACACACACACACACAAGCACACATGCAGACACATATGCACACACATACATACGAACAGATATAGACAGAGACAGAGATAGAGACACAGACACAGATACAGACACAGACAGACACACACTGACGTTCCACTCAGGTACTAGGGGAGAGCTCTTCCCCAAGTGCCACCCTCACAGTCACTATAGATGCTTTCAGTGCAGAGACAAGAAATCAGAGCTACCTGCTCCACAGTGACACTCAGAGCATAGCTGAAGAAGGAGGGGTGGGGACACAAGGTCGCTCTCATGGTGGCTTTTATTGCTTTCACAGACACAATCTAGACTCTCCTTGGAGGAGACTCCTTGGAGTCTCAGTGGGGAACTGTCTAGGTCAGGCTGGCCTGTCGGCATGACTGTGAGGGGATTTCTTAGCTGGGTTCACTGAGTGGGGAATGCATGCAGGTGACATTTCACTGGCAGGGCCCTGGGCAGAAGGAAAAGGAGAGAGGTGAACACCAGCATGCACGCACTAACTGCCTGCTCTCTGCTCTTGGCTGTGGCTGTGAGGACTGCTTCACGTTCCTCCTCACTCACCGCCCTGCAGGGATGAGCTAGCACCGTGAAGCCCTTTCTCCCGGAAGTTGCTTTTGTGGGGTATTTTATTTATCACAGCATCAGGAACAGAAAAACTACCAAGACAGCCTTGTAAATGAGACATCACCCAGGCCATGGCACAGCCACGCTAGATTCAGTAATGTGTGAAATGACACATTCCTGGGCTGGCCAGTTGGCTCAATGGGTGAAAGTGCTTGCAGGAGTCTGTCTGACCTCCTGAACCCATAAAAAGGTAGAAAGAGAAAATCTATTCCACAGCATTGTTTTCTGACCCCAACATGTGCGCTGTGGTAACCCATATGAACATATCAATAGTAAGTAAAAAGTTAAGAACTAAAGACTGTTCATCATCACTGCATCTCTGGAATATTCAAAGTCCCCTGGCCTCTTCTTAGGCTGGAAAAATAAAGTAACACTGAAATATGACTAAAGCTTTTGTTCATTCTACATACTTTTTAATAAAGTGCAACAGGAACTTTTGCCTTGGGCTTGGCTGAGTTATGGAGTTTGCCTCCTAAGTGGCAAATGGCACCATTTTTCAGCTCACTTGTCAAGCCAAGCCTGAGTTGTAGGCAGCCTGACAGGGAAGGAAGGATGACTGCCTGGACTTGCAGGTGGCAACATATTAGATGTGGTCGTTATTTTAAGACACAGTTTTCCCTTAATGTTTATAGAAAAAATGGGCACCTTGGAAAAAAATGAATTTAGCTCATGGCCAAGTGCAGATGGTTGTGCAGGGGCAAGCCTGGCGTTGGTGCTTCTGACAAATGTGACCAGCAAATTCCAACTAGACTCCAGGATTGCAAAGGGAAGGAGCGAGGACCTGGGAGGGTAAAGCCGTGGGTGTGACCTGAGGCCCAGGCTCTGACAGGCAGCGACATACCTTCTCAGCGTACTCAGACACTATCTGCTTGATCTCGGCAGAGCAGAGACCCACGATCTGGCCCACGGAGCTTGCAGTGAGACGGCTCTGTAATCAAATAAGGTATATTCTCAGGGACCCCTGCCCATCGCAGAACTGTCACACAAAATTCACAGCATTGCCCTAGGAAAGTGACATGGCTTTGACCACTGACTCACCCACAAGGCTCAGGACAGGAGTCAGAGCCACCCATCTCCTGTCTCCTCACTCACTCAGCTGGCTATGTTAGCTTCTTGGCCCCAGGGTACCCCAGAACCACCTCTCTATCTACTGAGTCATTTATTAACTATGCTAGCTTCCCCTTGGGTCTTGAGTACCCTTGTCAACTTCTTCTTAGGCCTTGAGTACCCCTGCTAACTTCCCCTCAGGCACTGCTCACCTCTATTAGCTTTCCCTCAGGCCCAGGGTACCCCTAGGATTTCTTCTTCTTCTCCATCCCCGTGCCCAGACATTTGGGGGCCTGGGACTCAGATGAGAAGTAACAAAAGAAGCCACAGGCCCTAAAGTATCTCTATTCCCACAGGTCTTTCCTGGTCATGAAAGAAATGATCTCACCAAAGGACACAACCAGTCCTTCTGGACAGGCCTTGACCTGTGCTGGCAACTCAGAACTTCTACATGGCAGGTTTCAGAAGAAGACCCCTCCAGTGGTTTCAGAGAAGCAGGGCTGACCCTTGCTCTTCTGTAGAGACCAGTAAGCCACCCCTACAGGGACATATTGCCCCAATAAGTTCCTTAAACTCCCCCCCTTAGAAGGCCCTGATGACAATGCTAGGCATTATAAAGAGCTTCCTGCTGAAGACAGAGGGTTCTGAATATGGCGCTGCCCTGTCTCAGGCCCCTACAGCAGATGGAGTGTGGCCAAGTCTCCATAGCTGTGTTTGCCCTACACTCCGATCCCTACTGCCCCTCACCTCTTCATTCACCATGGCGGTCATCTTGGTCATCAGTGACTGAATACGTTGCTGAAACAGAAGAGAATCGTGGTGAGTGGTTCTGACCATAAGACTGAAGCACGTGCCTACATGGGTCTTTGTGGTGAAACCTCAGAGTTTCTGCTTTAATGTGGGTTCACAGCGAGTCTCATAACATCTCAAAAGAGGGAACTGTGAGAGGTGGAAAGGAGCTTGAGAGAGCTGTGGATGGGAGCTAACTCTCCCCTCAAATGACCCGAACTGGAACCTCAGTGGGCCACCACGTGCCACACACCTCTTCGGCTGCTTGGAGCTCGTCTTCTTCATGAGCATCTGTTTTCTCTGCAGCTGACAGCCCTGCAGCAAGCGCCATCTTCTTGTCCTCAGCCTAGAAGAGAAGATGAGGAAACACTGAGTGTCAGAGTTGGAGGCTCAGCAGAAATGAGCAGGCTTGCAGAGAGGTAGCCTGGGGAAGGAAACAGATCTGGAGCCCAGGTGAAAGGTCAAGCAGCAGCCAGTTCCAAGGCAGGCCAGTCAGGCATGAGTTGGCAAGGCCTGGCTCGTGCCACGTCACATCTATCTGCCGGACTTGGATTATCCTTGCTCTGTAGCTCTGGGGTGCTTCTGTTCCTGGCCTGCAGTGGTGGCAGGCTAGTGACACCAAGGCAAAAAAGCAGGGAACAAAGGTGGATGGTATACTCCCAGGGCCCCTGCCCGTCCAGGACCTGTCTCTACCCTGTGTACAGCCGCTGCCCCTCCCGGTCAAGGTATTTCTTACCTTTTCTGTTTTGCTCTGGCGGCTAAGTCCGTATCTCCTATAAGCCACGAGAAAGACCTTAATTACTATTTAAAAAAAAAATCACAGTAAACTCCAACAAATGCATTTCTTATTGGAATGTGTGGGGTGTGTGTGTGTGTGTGTGTGTACACCCATGTGCGCACATATATGCACACACATGTAGCAGCCAGCAAAAACATTGGATGTCTCCCTCAGTCACTTTACAAGTTTTTCTGAGACAATATCACTCAGTGAACTTGGAGCTTAGTTGGAATGGCTGGCCGGTGAGACCCTGAGGCCTCCGGATTCTGCCCACCCCCCACCCCAGCACTGGGGTTACAGGCACACCCTCATGGCTGGCTTTTACATGGGTGCAGGACAGTGAGCACAGGCCTTCATGCTGGTGTGGCAAGCACGTCACCAAGTGGGCTGTCTCCCCAGGCCTAGTCACCAAGTGGGCCTTCCCCCCAGTCCTTGGTTAGATTATTCTATGAAAAGTGCAGATTTAGACTACTTAGGGCTTCGAGAGAATATTTCAAGTACTTTACCCAGAGGCATTATCTGTCCGAATCTGAATATGTTACCCGGTGTACACATGCTATAAGAGGGGATGCTAAGATAATACAGTGTCCCTTAAGGCCACTCATCACTCTCCGAATCAGGAACTACATCTCAGAGCCACACTGTAAGCTAAAACCTTAAAAATATTGGTGTAGAAAACCCATGTATTTAAGGCCAATATAGATTTAAATGACTTCAAGTCACACCCATATTGTATTTTCAAACACAGCCCAGACACAATGTCAATAATGTGTACACATCTCACGGAAATTTTAAGAGGCACACAGGTGTACTTAGGCTTAAATTGGTTTATTTTCGGGCTTAAAACAAAAATGATGCTTATTTTTTAATAAAGCAAACACATTAAATACAAAAAAAGACTCAACCAAAAACAAAAGGCATAATGCAAACAAGCAGCCTTGCAGATCTCGGCTGGGAGTCAAACATGCAAGCATTTAAGAAAAAAACAAGTTTAGGTTTTGCTCTGCTCTTGCTCAGGACACGCCTTGCCGGTGGGATCAGTGTGCAGCCCTCACTGGTTACACACACACACACACACACACACACACACACACACACACACACATACACACCCCATACTACCACCCCACCCCCACGTCTGTTCACCATCCCAGCAATCTCACTCCTGAGCAGCCTGCCTGCTCCTCAGCTTCCTCACGGGAGCAGTTCTTGCTCCACCTACTGTCCACACAGAACCTCACGGTCAGACCAGGTCTCCCACTTCATCTGCCTCTCTGCTCTAAGGTACATCTCCAAAGCTTCTGTGCGCAAGTGCACACATACAGAGCCAAGACCTGTCCACCCAGCACCCACGCACGCACCCACCCACGGTGGCGCTTATGGCTGATCTCCTGAGCGCAAGTCTGCGCCTTCTGGGGAATGCTTCTACAGCTTGAATTTCTAACATTTGTTGTGTGAAAAAAATACAAATGAGAGAAAATGCAGGAAGTTAAGATGACCAACTTTGCAATAGGCTGCAACGGGACAGGAAAAGACCAAAAAAGACATTGCTGGGCAGTGGGCCAAAGAACAGTGAATTTAATCTAAGGCTAAAGTGTGGGTCTCTACACAATCCTGCAAAGGACCTTATGGTAGCCTCTGCAGCTTAGGCGGTATTGCCAAGTTAACAGGAAAAGCACATCAGAGGTAACATTTTACACGGGGAGTTAGAATGTTGTTGATCCAGAACCCACCTCCGTGTGGCTAGCCTTAACCCCTTAACAGTCAGTCACTGCCCACCTCTAGCCTGATGCAATTCTGGAATTAATTCAGCATACCACCGGCTCCCACTATCCAACAGCAGCTAAGAATGTCACCAACAGCATCCCTGCGCCAGAGCACACCCCTGGCTTTGTTAAAATGCCTACCTAGTCTTTTGTTCTGTAGCATTTCAGGAAGCCATTTCCGGGTAGGAATAGCTATTTTGGACAACCTGAATCCAGGCTCCTGGGCCTTATTAACTTATATTTGATTCAAGAAAAAAAAACTTTAAATCATCTTTTTCCATCAACCAAAAGGCTAAGAGTCCTCAGATAACATCCAGGCCTATGGCTATGGCCTCTCTAGGTGTGCTGTAACCTTACACCCACTTAATGTTTCCATCAATATATATGAACGGTGTTTTGAATTATGACATGATCTGCTTCCACCCTGGAACTGGGAATTTGGGGTGACTTAAAAATCTGAGGTTCCAGGTCATAGTCTGGAGGTTGAATGATAGAATCCCATGATTCAGTTCCTGGGAGCAGCTCCCATCTATACCCCAGTGCAGACAAGAGGCTACATTACAGTTTCCATCACATTCCCTTATCATTTGTGAGTGTGTGTGTGTGTGTGTGTGTGTGTGTGTGTGTGTGTGTGAGCGCGTGCGCGTGTGTGTGTGTGTGTCTGTCCATCCACTTATTTTTGAGGCAGGTTCTTCTATTGGCCTGGAGCTCACCCCTTAGACTAGACTGGCCATGGTGCACCACAGGGATGCTTTTGCCTTCATGTTCCAGGCCTGCAGTTACAAATGAACTCCACCACATGCCGCTTTGTACTGCAGGTCCTAGGGACCAAGCTTTAGTCCTCATGACGGTAAAGAGAGCACTTTACCAAATGCGCTACGCTAATAATTTTCAACAGGAGGACATGCATTTTAATTTTGTACAGTCCCTGACCCTTCTGAAAAGAATGCCCTTCATCTGAATAGTCTCTGAACTGGAAAACATATTTAACTCTCAGCAGCAAAAGATGAGCCTGGGGGGGGGGGGGGGGGGTGGGGACAGCCATCACACACGGCTCAACACCAGAACAAACTCAGTGGCTTCTGAAACACACCCATTTCATTTGGGGGAAGGAAAGAGATGACCTCAGACAATCACCTCACAACAAACAAATAAACAAGGCCAAACAAGAGGCAGGTGAGGTGGCTCAGTGGGTAAGGGTACTTGTCATGCAAGCCGGAAGACCAAGTTCAAGTCCTAGAGCCCACATAAATAAAGGTGGACCAAGAACCCTCATCTCTCTCTCAATCTCTCTCTCAATCTCTCTCTCTCTCTCTCTTACACACACACACACACACACACACACACACACACACACACACACCAGTAAGCACTGCCTTTGCCTGAAAAGTTAGAATAGTGAAGCCTAATTTCCTCTTGTTTATTCCTGTTTCCCAGAGGAAGGTGCCATGATACACTCAGGGTGAGGCAAGTCAGAGAGAGTTAGTGTCAGCCGCACAACAAGGCCTGAACACCATCCCCACACAAGGGCAGGAGGCATAAGGCACATACTCACATCAAGGGATCGGTCACCCTGGGTAGAGAATGCAGGACACGGGGAAGGTTAATATCCGGCGCTGACCAAAACATTCCAAAGGAAGCGTGTGTTTCACGGTTTTAAAGAAGCGAGGCTATAACCGTCAAACTCTTCCTTGAGGACAAAATCATTTTAAGAAGTAATAAGGCTTGCTATTAAGGCTTTCATTTTTCTAGTCGGCAGTCTTTGCCCTACAGGATTACTGCAGAGCCCAATGAGACAGCTGCAGGTGCATTGTGGACTGTGTTTAAACAGAAGGCCAGAAAATGCATCCAAGTCCTGGCCTCTGCACTGGTTCCCCAAGGAGGTCAGAGGCCATGCACTACAAAGGCCAGGCTCGGAAATGCACCCTGGATGGCACAGCTGCAAACTGGAGACTCAATCGGGCAGAAGCTAGCTTTTTTTTTTTTTTTTTTTTTTTTCCTTTCTTGATACAGGTCTTGGTATATAGCCTTGGCTGTCCTGGAATGCAGTCTGTAGACCAGGCTGGCCTCAAACTCACTGAGATCTGTTTACCTCGGCCTCCCAAGTGTTCAGACTCCCAGCAAGCATCACCACTCCAGCAGCTGTCCAATTTTAATTCAAAGGAAATGGATTGTAGCTTGCTTGCTTTTCTCTTTCTCTCTTTTAGGAATAGAGACAGTTAGTTAAGAAAGGAAAAGCGCTCCTGCGGATGGGAGAGCTCTAGCAAGCTGATACCAAAACTCAAAAAGCCATTATATTATTTTCCTTTTTTGTCTGTGTACAGGGAAGTGGAGGCCAGAGAACAGCCTTGTTGCTCAGGACTCGGTCCACTTCTGTTTTCGAGGCAGGGTCTGTATTGGCTTGGCGCTCACCCTGTAGGCTTACTTTAAGGCAGGCTGGCCATGGAGCCCCAGGAACTCCCTGCCTCCACTTCCCCAGCCGCGGGAGAACAAGTGTGTGTCTCCACTGTGGACTTTTTTATGTGCTGATGGGGACTGGACTCGGTTCCTCATGCTGGAAGGCAAGCACTGTATCGACTAAGTGGCTGCCCCAGGCCCAGCTTTTCTCCAAAATGGCGTTAGAAAATAGGTGCTGACCAGCGCGCACTCCGTACCTGCCGTATTCCAAGAGTGTGGAGTGGACTCGGGACTCCTCGTCCAGTAGCTCCTCTGCTCCCCGCTGCCGTCTGTACTTTCGACGGGGCTTGTAGGCATCCTGAGGGGGCGAGAGGCAAGGTGTGGAGCATGAGAGGCTCCCCTTGGCCGCACAGCTCGGTGCCTCCAGCCATTTTAGGGGAGTAGACCTTTACTACAGGATGTGGGCGCCCAGCTCACATCAGGGGCCACAGGACAGAGTCTACACAAAGCTGGCCTGTGAACAAGTCAGCGGGGATTGTCTGGATCGCCTTAATCGGTGTGGGAACACTGAGCCTGGAAGTGGGGGGCACAAGTCCCTGAGGTTGTCGCCTTGAGTGCCCCACAACAATGGCCCGTGGCCCTGAAGTTCCAGCCTTATTCTCTTCTTAGTCTCCTAAGTTGTTTTTCTTTGTTTTTGGTCAGGGTGTTTCAGCACAGTTACAGAAAGGAAACAAGAGCACGAGAGTTAGGAAGACTCGGTGGGAGGCCCAGCGTGAGCTGCCTCCAACACCTGCGATGAGCTGAGGACCACAAGCCTCATGTGCTGAGGAAGAAAATGTGTGGCTACACTACATGGTCATTAATCACCACTGGCCTGACTTGTCATTTCACCCCCAGTACATGAATCGCTCAGTAAGTCCTCCTCGGGGCTCCGTATGTGGACTGTGGACACTGCCAGTGCACGCTTGTCTCTGGCAGAGCGCATAAGCTCCTTCCAACAGTAGCATTTTACTCCAGTTAGAACCATTCCCTGGGGATGACCCAGCTTAGTTTACTTATCTTTATAAAAAGTTTCGAGTATCTGTAACACACATAACCTCAATTTTTTAACATATATTTATTGTATGTGTGTTCATGCTTGTGCATGTAGAAGTCAAAAGTCACCTTGTGGGAGGGGGTTCTCCCAGGGTTGGCAGCAAGCTCCCTTTCCCACTAAGCCACTTCACCAGCCCACCTCACAGTTTGCAGAACATATCTGGCACGATGTTTAAGGGCTGTTCTCATAAAGTTCTGCTGCAAATATTCCCTAGTTCGCCTCCAGTGTCTATACAAATAGCAAACTATAAATAACACAAGGCAAACTTATACAGAAATGAAAACTAGAGTGAACCCCTGACACTGTGCCTGCATGTAATTTAATTTCCACCCAGCTCTCCTGTTATAATAGTGCTGCATAATTGAGCTTAACTGCTATTCTCCTCAGTTACCATTGAAAGAGCCAATGACTCAAGACAGGAAATTGGATTCTTCTAAAAAAAAAGACTTCAAAATAATAGGAGAGGGAGACCCAGAGCCAAGGGGACCGCTTGCTCTGCTCAGAGATGGCAGGCTGGCTCTGTGTACCCTTTAAGTATGTTCCTCCATAGGCATCTTACCGTTGGCATTCTGAAACCATTATGATGCAGAGGCAGGGCACATACTATTAATTTCAATTTAATGCTAAAGAAGCAGGGACTGGGGATGCTGCTCAGTTGATAGGCGCTTGCCTAGCATTCTTGAGGCAGGAACTGGGGATGCTGCTCAGTTGACGGGCGCTTGCCTAGCATTCTTGAGGCAGGAACTGGGGATGCTGCTCAGTTGACGGGCACTTGCCTAGCATTCTTGAGGCCCTGGGTTCCGTCCTCAGACCCAAAGAGCCCGATGACCCTACCCAGCTGGAAGAAGTCAGGAGACCTACATCCCCTTTTTTTCCTTCTAACCTTCTTTCTCACCTATCTAGGGTTAGGGAGTTGGAAGGGAGGTAAGGGGTTTAAGAACCCCAAATAAGGTAGGTTTGTGAAAAATCTAAGCCTATACCCACATAGACAGGGTGTGGTGGAATATGGCTGGAACGGAGCACTCCTAAGGAAGAGAAAGAGGATTGCAAGCTCAATGTCATCCTCAGCTATAGAGTGACATCAAGGGCAACTGGGGGCACATGAGTCCCTATTTCAGTAAAAAAACAAAACAAAAACTGCCAACAAATGAAATAATTTGTCCAAGATCCTGGGGATATAATATTGGGCCTAGGATGGCATTAGCCTACAATAACATTAGGATTGGTATAACACTAGCCTAGGATAGCATTGGGCTAGGATAGCATCATCCCAAGATAGCACTAGGCCTCAGATGTCTTGGCTCCTAACCTCAAGGCTTTTCCACTAACTTGATTGTGCTGGTCACTCTAGCTCTCCTGGGCGCCTCTCCAGCTGGGCTTGCGCGTGACTCATCGTACCATCTGCAGCTGAGATACGGTTTGCTTGAGTGGTAAAGACCTAACACGTGCTACTTCAACCTAGCTGTGAAGAGCTCCTGCAAAGTCACCCTTCAGAGCAATGGGCATCTCGCCCCATTTCTGCCACAAACTGCTCCTGTGATGGTGAGCTCCCTTCAACAGGCCACAGCTTCCTGGTCTATGAAACCAGGGTGAGCTAACAGATTTTACAGGATATGCCCAGGGTCTCATTCACTGTTAACATGACTGTGTCAATTTCAAATCTGAGATTAACAAGCAATACTATGTTTGACATACGACTATGTTCATTTTCAGGTTTAATCCCCGAGACCCACATTGTGGAAGGAGTGCACTGGCATGTGGACACCCACGCATGCATACACACACAATAAGACATCAAGACATTTTTAAACATTTAAAAAAGTTTATACAGAACCAACTTATTACACTTTCTTTTTGTACATATGTGTCTGAGGGTGCACTTGATGGTGGCGCCCAGAGGTTAGCCATGGGTGTCCTTCTCTGTCCGTTTCTACCTTGCTTTCTTTTTCTAAAACCGTATATCTTATGTATTTGTTTGCTTATTTAGTGTGTGTACATGTGCCTGCGTGCATACACAGGCATGTGCCACAGCCTGGGTACAGAGGTCAGAGGACAACTTGTGGAAGGTTTTACAAGACAGGGTCTCTCACTTTCACCAAAACTCAGACTTGGCTAGGCTGGCTGTCAGCATGCTCGGGGCTCCTCCTGTCCTATTCCTAGCAACTGGACTCCAAGCTCATGCTACCATGCCTGGTTTTTTTCCTGAGGGTCCAGGTATCAGACTCAGGCCCTCATGCCGTCTCCCCTAGCCATACTGTCTTGCTATAAGCACATGCCAGCCAGCACTGGCTATTCCCTATATACTGGCCCCCCATTCTTGTTTTCTGTTTATAGATAAAACCTGCAGAGTTTACATTTTTATTACACTATTTATCTTAGTGCATGGCTTGGGGACGGCACTCATGTTTGCCATGGTGCACATGCAGGGGTCAGAGGACAACCTGTGGGAATCAGTTCTCCCCTTCCATCATGTGGACTCAGGTGCTGGGAATCAAACTCAGGTTGGTTAGAGTCCTTATCCACAGAGCCTTGTCACTGGTCCTGGCTTAAATAACCTGCCCTTAGCTAAGGAGGCATTAAGTGACAGAGACAGGATGACACCAGAATACGGACTCTTCCAATACCTTCTCCCTCACTCTGATCACTTCTCCTTGTGGGTTCTGACATTTTGCCTTGGCAAGTGATAAAGGACAAATAAATGGCATTAAAAAGTTAAGGTGACCCTTAAAACAGAGAAGTGCGATGTGTCTGAGAGCAGTTTTCCTCAAAGGAATGGTTACAATTGCTTTCACCTGTCACAGTGATGCCTCTGAGCCCACATGCAAAATGGCAGGGCAGGGAGAAAACACCTACCACCGGAGTGTCAAACCTGTGATCACTGCCTTCACAATTTTCAGGGACAACTTTTTGTTTTTCTTTTTTCTTTTTTCGAGACAATGTTTCTCCATCTTGGCTGTCCTGGACTCACTTTGTAGACTAGGCTGGCCTCCGACTCAGAGTGAACTACCTGCCTCTGCCTCCTGAGTGCTGGGACTAAAGGCGTGTGCCACCACACCCAGCCAGGGACAACTTCTTTATTGAAAGCCAGAGAAGTAAAGCACCACGACCAATCTTGTGCTCTGCATTGGAAGACCCTAGCGGGTCACACCCTTCCCTGCTAAAGAGGGAAGCTGCCTCCACTGACCGTAAGCCACTCCTTCTCACAGCCTAACCTAACTGTTCTAATTTCCTTTCTATGGCTGTAGTGACAACACAAAGGACACCTAGGGAAGGAAGGAGTTCTTTAGTTCATCTTCTAGGTCATGGTCCAACTGTTGCGGAGAAGTCAAGCCAGCTGAGCACATCACATCCACTGTCAGAGCAACGATGCATCTCGCTTGCTTGCTTGCTTGTGCTCAGCTCGTTTTCTCCACTCTTACACAGCTCAGAAACCCTTCTGGAGAATGGCACTGCCCACAGTGGGCTGGGTCCTCCCACATCAACTCATAATTAAGACGATCCTTCACATTCTAGACGATCCCTCATGGAGGTGGCCTTCCTAGGTGATTCTAGACTGTGTCAGGCTGACAATCGAAGCTGACGTTGCAGCATCTCTAACAGGCATTCTTCAGTCTAGGAGCTGTAAATAATTGTGCGTCCTAGCCACCCATCAGGGCTCCACAGGTGCTTACACCAAGTGCCACACCCTACCCCCAAAGCAAACAACTGCAGCTTATGGCTACTTTCCTTCTTTTCTAATTTTTCACATTAATAAAGCAGCAAAACCAACAGGGTCCCATGGATACTAAGTGATGGAGATGCGGAGACAAATGTGCAGTATTCATTTGTGTATGTTGCTCCAGATACAGATGCAGCCTTCCCCATGACTATCTTTCCCATGAACACAGCAGCTGTCCTATGGACCCTACCTTGTTCTCATGGATCCAGCAGGGGTGCCACCTCCAGACTCTGTGAGTCTGTACCCCATTGTGACACTAAGCTGAGTATGGTAGACTCAGGCATGTAGTCTGGCACTTGGGAGGTTGAGGCAGGAGGATTACCACAATTTCAAGGTAATCAAAGGGTACACAGTAAAACTTTGTCTCAGAAACAAAACTCTCAAGATTTTCTCTCACTTCCCACTTCTAAATGGGATGGAGCTGACAACACAAAGGAGAAGGGTAAAGTGGTCCAGACTGCCTCACTTGAAGTCTTTATGTCTTTTACCACCATCAAGTGGCATGTGCCTTTCAGCATCATCACTTTGGGACAACACAGATTCAAGCCCAGAATTACTATTCTGCAAAGATTCCAGAGCCCCTCACAAAGCCATATGGGCCAGGCAAACTCAGCTTCTCATTGTACTGCAACCTTGTCATCTGCATCCAACACACACGATGTTTAAGCTGGGTGGCTTGTTATTAACAACGCTAATTTAAACACCAAAGTAAGTAGCTCAGCTGGGGTAAGGGCTCCGTGGGTAAAGGCACCTGCCATGGAGGCAAAAGGACCTGGGTTGTTAAAAACAAAAAACAAACAAACAACAACAAAAAACCAAACAGTATAATATGAGCACAGTCTCAGCAGTTGTACAGGGGATAGGCAGTGGAGACAGGAGCATCACCAGAAACTCTAAGGCCTGCTGCACACAGCCAAAAACCAACCAAAATACCCCATCTTAAACAAGATGAGAGGTGAGGACTAGCATCTGAGCTTGGCTGAATCCTTGCTAACCAGCTTGAGTAGAATGTCAGGCATGCTAGATACCATGTTAATGTA
>OU015747.1:78867381-78885022 GCA_907169655.1 Acomys percivali | reverse complement strand
TGTTAATGTAACGTCAGTCATGCTAGATGCCATGTTAATGTAATGTAACATCAGACATGCTAGATACCATGTTAATGTACTGTAACGTCAGGCATGCTAGATACCATGTTAATGTAATGTAACGTCAGACATGCTAGATACCATGTTAATATAATGTAACGTCAGACATGCTAGATACCATGTTAATGTAACGTCAGACATGCTAGATACCACGTTAATGTAACATCAGGCATGCTAGATACCATGTTAATGTAACGTCAGGCATGCTAAATACAATGAAGTCATCAACAAGACCCACAATGCCCTCCCTGTATGCTGCTGCTGGAAGAGAGAGACTGTGTACCAGGCATAGAGGCTTTATTCTCTTCAGCTCAAGGCAAGAGGCTGCGGCCTCCTGGCCCTGGCTCACAGCATCTTAACAAAGCTCCCCACCCCCACTGGGGAAGCAGCTCATGTGCACAGACTCCAGTGATCAGAATGCACCACATATGGTGGCTTTCCTGCATGAGCTCAAAGCTACTTTGTCTCCCCAAAGCCGTCAGGGACGGGGCGGGGCAGTGTGCTCCATTCACCATCCACGGTTCAGCATCTGTTCTCTAGAGCTGTACAGTTGCTCCTGACACTGGCGTAGGAAGGGGAGCTTTGCATTCTGATTTTTATCCCTTAAAACTGAACTGAGGACTCAGGGGATGTCAGGGGCTGGCTCCTGTGCCCCAGTGCTGAGTGTGTAAAGCAGACATTCTTTACCTTCTTTAATGTGTGCTACACACATTCTTCACTGCCAGCTCCTGGGTGGCGTGTGACTTCTATAGGGGATGTGTGAAGTATGCAGTACTGGGGCAGATGTACACACAGGACAAGGGGACTTACTGAGAGGTCAACGACGGTCTTGATGGCCTTCTCTTTTCTCTTTATGAAGTCATCATCCTGGAAGACAGAACACAGGAACTCAGCCAATTCTCCTGAGGACTAAGTCAGCTGGACATGCCAATCTCCCTTACCGAAAATCGTTCATTGCTGCTGTGTATGAAGAAGTCCCAATTTGCTTTTTTAAAAGTTTGTGTATATGTATGTATGCATTTGTGTATGCACAGATGCATGTATGTATGTGGCAAGAAGACGACCAAAACTGTTCTCCCTCAGTTGCTGTCCAGTGTTTATTTATTTATTTATTTTGGAGAGAGCCTCTCACTGTCCTAGAGCTGGCCAAGTAAGCTAAGCTGGGTACCCCAGGAGGCCTAGGGACCTGCCTGTCTCTACCTCCCCAGGGCTGGGATAACAGCCTAAAATGTTGACTCAGGAATCAATTCCAGTACCTCCTGCTTGCAAGGCAGGTGTTTTACAAACCGAGCTAGCTCCCCAGCTCTCAACTTTCTTATTAATTGGAATGTACCTCCCAGGGGAAATAATAGGCTAGAACCTCCGCAAATAGCACTCACAGGGCCTTACAGGCAGAGAGGAAGAGAGGTCACGGAGAGCAGTGCTAAGACAGACATCCTCGTGCCCAGGCCGTCAATGCATTGAGCATGCTGGTGAGTGACCTCAACTGTAAGCTTCAACCCCTTCTGAAACATGGAGTACCGCCACCCACAGCAAGAGCGGCTCTCAGGATGGAAATAGATGGTGGTGATTAGTGTTCTTACTGTGGCAATTAGTAGAAACTGTGCCTACAGGAAATGCGCTACACAAGTATGTTCTACAAAAATAGAATCGTGGGCTGAGGAGATGGCTCTGTCAGTAGAGCTCTTGTCCCACAAGCATAAAGACCTGAGCTGGATACACCCAGGACCCACGTTAAAGAGCCAGGCAGCGTGGCACACACTTGTAATTCCAGCACTAGGAGCTAGAGACAGGAAGATCAGCCAGTCTAGATGAATCTATGAGCTCTAGGTTCAGAGGGAGATCTGTCCCCAAAAATAAGAGAAAAAAGAGAACAGAGGGAGAAAAAAGTACACAGTGACAGAAGGAAGTATCTGATGTCAATGTGTGGCCTACACACACACACACACACACACACACACACACACCATGTACACATATACACAAGCTTTTGCAATTTAGTAAAAGTTCTGAGTCAACCTCTAAGCTTGAGAAGAGAACAATGAAACTGTAGCTGTTTATCCTCAATAGCCATCTAAAGAGCAGTTCTAAGGAACCATGAGGCTGCTCAGAGGTGCCAGGTGGAGGGCAGGGCTCGGGAGAGCTGTATTCACTCCACCCCAGGACTCTCCCAGTACATGCATGCACCATCAGAGAACAAGGAAGGAAGAGCGCACGCAGGTTTGGCCAGAGATGCTTCCTCTGCAGTGCCCAGCGGTTTCTAGTACTGAGAATCACAACCAGCCAAAGTGCCGAGAGTAAGTGCCTGTTGAGTGCTTACCCCTAAGCGGGACATGTATGCCAACTGCTAGAGTGGGTATGAATGGGGGAGTCCTGAGAGGGCCTGAGGCAGCTGCTGCTCCCCCTACTGCTGCTGGTCCCTGTTGCTGCATTTGCTATTGCTGGTCTGCTGGATTGCTGGATAGTCTCATGGTAGAGACTGGACTTGCCCCTGGGAACCTGATGACCCTGAGCAGCAGGAAGTCGTCTACAGAGGTCTATGTCCCCTTTCCCCTCTAACCTTGGTCTCACCTTCCCAGTGTTGGGTTGGAAGGGACTGGGGTAGAGAAGGGTGGTAGATATAAGAATCGATTAAACTAGCCCCAAACAGGATGCCTACAAATGGCTGTGTGGCTCAGGGGACATCAGAGAAGAGAATACAGAAAGAACTTAAGAGCTGCAGCATGAGGAAGAGGGCTGGGAAATACATGGTGTGGCTTCTGCACTCAGGAGCTCACTGCATCGTCTGTGGCTTCCTGCAAATGAGGAGGCAACACTCCATCAGGCAGCACTAACTGAACCAATGGGGTAGCAGAGACCAAGGAAGGAGGGCCTGAGTGTGGGATGGTAACATATTAGAGACTGTCCAGGGTGGGCAGGCAGGAGTTGGAAGTAGATATGATCTACACATCTTCTACATGTAAAAAAATTAAAGATTAAAAGAAGAATCCCAGCAAGCTGGAGTGATGGCTCAGTGGTTAAGAGCTTTTACTGCTGTTTCAGAGGACACCAGTTAGCTTCCTAGCATGCAAGTCAGGGGCTCACAACCTACTACAACTCTAGCTCCAGGGAACTCCTCAGGCACACAAAAACCACACACACAATTCTGTTGGCATAATGCTCCAGTGGACTGTGTACAGTTTACCTTGTTCATTCAAATACTGATTTCTCTACCCTACTATCTGGTTTCAATCTAGACATTATGGTGTTTATTCTAAGTATCTCCTGTCTCCAGTTTGTATAAACATGCCACCATTTGCTCTCTGTATGGCCAGTAAAAGCCAATTAGCCAATGCTGAGCAATACGGAGAATAGGTAGGACATCTTGGTCACGTGAGGGAAGGACAAAGAGCAGGAAGAACAGAAGGGATCTACATGGAGAGGAACAGGAAACACCGGGAAAAATGAACCAGACCTAGGAAATTAGTAAAAAGCAAGTATAATGCCAGAAGTCTGAATGGGAGGAAGCTATACTAGCCTGGAGGTTTAGGGTGGAGTAATTATTGTGCAGCATTGTGCTCTAAACTAGTTAAATAGATCCTAGTCTCTCTGTGTGGTTATGTGGAGATACAGCTGGTTAAGGAGTAACCACTAATTTACTAAAGTAATAAAGCAATATTATGTATTAATAATCTTTCAACACAATTCAAATAAAACAAATCTAAACAAGAAATTAAACATACCAGGACCGAAAATACCTAATAAATAAAAGAAGAAAGTGGCGCAGGGTACTGACCTCTGGGAGACTGTAGGTCTTCTGGAACTGGGATATAGAATAGGAGCGGATATAGTCGCCCATTTCCTCCTTCGTTTCCATAGCTCGTTTCACCAGCCACTGGGGAGAAAGTGAGGAAGTGTGAGGTGAGACTACTGCAGTGAAACTGGGGAGCCTGTGAACGCAAATCAACATGACTAACCTGACCAAGTGGGAAAAAAACATGAGCTCAGCTGTTCCACGACAAGAGCGCCCAGCTGGGAACCTGGGATGCTCAGATTCAGTGACCTGTGCAACCAGCCATAAGTAACCATGCAGCATCTGAAAGCTAGAGGCCAGTTGACCTCAGACATGCTATGTAGTTGAGGATGACCCCAAGTGCCGGGACACCAGGCATGTATACATCCCTGGCTTATGCCTTGCTAAGGATGGAACCCAGGGCTTACTGCATGCCAAGAAAAACTCTATTAACCAAACTACATCCCCAGCTCCCTGATTTGCTCCAATTCATTCATATATTCTCTCTCTCTCTCTCCCTCTCTCCCTCCCCCCCCCTCTGTAATTTTTGTCTACGGGTGTTTCGCCTGCAAGCATATCTATGCACCACGCGCACACATTGCCTAGGGAAGCCAGAATCCCTGCACCTGGAATTGCAGATGGCTATTGGCTGCTACACTGGGTGCTGGGAATTCAAACTGGATCCTCTGGAAGAGCAGCCAGTGCTCCTAACTGCTGAGACATTTCTCCAACCTCTCCACATTCTTGTTTTTAGAGGTGTACTTTATTTATACTTATATGCATAGGTGTGCATGGGGAAGTCGAGCACATAAGTGAAGGAGCCTGCGGAAGCCAGTAGAGAGCATGGGACCCCCCGGAGTCACCCACAGTTGTGAACTGTCTGATGCGGGTGCTGGAAACTGGACTCAGGTCTTCTGGAAGAGCAGTGAATGACCTTAAGAGCTAAGCCGTCTCCAGCTCCAGTTCCTCAATATTCTGCATAGCAAAGAACTACAACAGGAGCAAAGCAATTCACAGTGTTAGAGCTCTCCGTGAGCGATGGAAGCTCAAGGTGCTGGACCTCAACTGAGCTCTGCCTGCCCCTCTGCCTCCTGCGTGCTCCTATTAAATCATGCACCACCACAGCCCAGCATCTGTGGCCAATCTTTTTTTTTTTTGTTTTTTAATGTTGATTTTACTTTAACAAAAACATTGTAACACCATTCATTCAAAACCTTCCAGACACAGACAACATTCTGAGGTCAGATTCTCTCTCACACACGGTTGTGTCCACTGTTGGTTGCTATGGGTGCAGCCCCAGGTCTGTGGCACTGAGTCACAATCCAGCTGGACACCGTGGATATGGCTCAGAGTTTGGGACTCAGTCTTCAGAGTCATGGGTTCAGCCTGTCATTTGGCTTAAGGACTGGCCTTGTGCTTGACACCACACACCATCAACTCTTGGCATTATTGAGGAGGGCAGACCTTCAGCCGACCAGCTTGGTAAACGACTAAACTTTACTAAATATATATACACGCTTAAGTTATCACTGCTTACCAACTTCGATACTAACTATATGTCATAGCTGCCCCATTGTGTCCTTGAAGGGTAGTCAAGCTAGAGCAGTGTCTAGGAAGTTCATTTTACACAAAACAATGGGACTGCCCTGAAGATGACTGCCAGGACCACTGTCTGATGCCCAAGATGCTCTAGGGGCGTGGGTACAAACATGGTCAGGATAAAAGGACTGTCCCGCCAGGTGCCTGTATGCATAAGCATTACTGATTGTCCAGGCCTAGGTGGTTGGACGCTGACAGTCCTGAGGCATGAACATTGCTGGGGATGTGGTGAGGCTGTGGGACCGAGCGGTTGCCAGCAGTGGCACTGCATCTACTATGGAATTCCAGGCTAGCAACCAGTGTGTAAAGAAGAACAGACCTGGGATAGTAGAAGAGAGTCCTGTTGTCTGGTGCTAGCAGAGGGACAATGGCACAGTGGGTGCACAGGCAAGTTGGCCTCGGCGGCATCTACTTTGCTTAGGAGTCACTGATGTGCTGTTCGAGGTGGCAGGGTCAGTGCCTTCCTCCTTGTGGGTCAAGTGTGGTTTAGAGTCACCAGCACACTTTACTGGGTTAGCTTCTGTTTCTGTGGCCAATCTTAATGTTAACACTTTTTTTTTTCCTATTTGTCTGTTGCAAGTAGGGGAGAGAGAGAGAAAGAGAGAGAGAGAGAGAGAGAGAGAGAGAGAGAGAGAGAGAGAGAGAGAGAGAGAGAGAGAGAGAGAGAACACACTACAAAGAACCCTTAGTGCAGTACCTCTTCTATTAGATAAAGCATCCTCAGGTGCTAGAAGAGTATGTGTGAGTACAGAGCCTGAGGTGTTGGTTGGGATCACTGGATGAAACTATCTCCAAATTCTTGTGACATTTAAGGTTCATGGTGCTGTGTTTTATAGACCTGTACACAGAGACACTGCATTACTTTGCTCAGTGGTCTGTAGCTACAAAGATACAAAGCTGAGATATACAGCTGGGAGGTCTGCCACATCAGGTGACTGAACAAATGGGTTTTTATTATGGTTCCCAGTCCCATGAGGCTGGTACCTGGAAGAGGCTAGTTCAGCTATTGCTAGTTTCCAACTTAAAAACCTCCATGCAATGAAAACCCACACATGCTTTTGCGTAACATTTTCCTCCAAGATTGGAATGGGGAAGCTCTTTAAACAGAAAAGCAAACAACTCAAAATAACGTCAGGAAGTCCATGGACCAGATTCACTAGGGCCCTTCCTTGCCAGAGTAAGCAATAAAAACTGAGCATCCCACTCAGCAGAAGGAAGCCAAGCTACAAAGACTCTGAGGCCAGACCAGCAGCCTAGGAGAAGCAGAAACCAGAGGAACTGCCGGGAAGAGGTGTCCACCTGGAAAGTTCTCCGACCTGTTGTGCTGCCAGCAGGCTGTGTGCCCTAGGCTCCCAGCTGTCTTTGAGTCATTTCTGCTCCTGTAAGTAACCCCTCACCCATATTCCTGTAAGTAACTCTAATAAAACCTATCGGTTCACCAGGTTGGACTTTGGTGGTATCTCTGCTTTGGTCTGTCATGGGCTCCCTATCTGAGGTGAGCAGACATATGTGGTACGTCCCCCAGAAAAAGTTTTGTCACACAACACATGCACAAACACAAATGCACATAACACACACACACACACAGACACACACACACAGAATCTGCTTCTTCTTCCAGCTCTTCATTCATTCTTTCCCTCATTCATGAACACGTGAGAAAGGAGACCCTTCTGTCAGAGCTGACAGTCCCTCCTCAGAGAGAACGCCTACATCCTCAAAGCTGCTTGGAGACAGTGGTGGTTTATGAAGCTCATAGCATACATGGCCAGGTCCAGTTGCCTAGGGACCTAGAAATGTGGCCCACAGCAAGGTACTCCTGCAGGAATGGGGACATTCTATGGCTTATTTGTATGGATTAATTGTGTGCAGGGTGCACACACATGTCGTGGCTTGAACGTGGAGGTCAGAGTACAACTTTGTGGAGTCATTTCTCTTCTCCCACCTTCACATCGCTTCTGAATTTAGGTCATTTCAATGACTCAAATTAGGCAGCAAGCACAGGTAAGAGACATCATTTGGCAGCGGTTGCCCAAAATAGGTTGGCTCCATGAAAATAACATGCTGCACAGCACATATACCACCGGATACACCCGTGTGCTGTGTATAGCCCAGGAAGAATGTTCCTCTGTTACTAGCATCTTCCACTTATTTCTACCCTGCACCAAGCCCACTGCCAGAGACCCTGGACACTGACTGAAATCATAAACAGAGCAGGAAGAGGCTGTACTGGAGCCTCTTCCATTCCTACCAAGAGCCAGGGCCTGGATCACACTCTTTTGTCCTAGTTCCTTTCTGTTGCTGTGGTAGAAAATCCCAACCAAAAGCAACTTAGAAAAGCAAAAGTTTATTCCATCTCACAAGTACAGCTTATGGTCTAGCACCGTGAGGAAGTCAAGTCAGGAACTTCAAACAGCTAGTCTTCATCCCATCCACAGGCAAGAGCAGAGAGAAGGAATCCACGCATGCCTAGTATTCAGATAGCTTTCTCTACTCATATAGAGTAGGGGACCCAAACCAGGAAAGGTGTTGCTCACTTTCAGGCTGAGTCTTCCCACGTCAATTACAGCAATCAAGACACTCCCTCACAGACACACCCACAGGCCAGGCTGCTCTACACAATCCAGTGCTGCCCCCTTCCCATGTGGGGCTACGTTGTGTCTAATTGAAGATGAGAACTAACCATGTAGCCAGGTGTGGTGGCCCACATCCTTAGTCCCAGCATCCAGGAGGCAGAGGCAGAAAGCTCTCTTGAGTTTGAGGCTGACTTGGTCTACAGAGTGAGTTCCACAATATCCAGGGCCACACAGAGAAAGCCTGTTTCAAACAAACAAACAAACAACAACAACAACAAAAAAAAAAACAAAGCAGAAGGAACTAACCAGGAGTGCTCATCTCAGCTCACTTCTACCTCCTTGTGGACCACCAGCCCCTGATTCTGCCCTCTCATGTCTCTTTCCATTCCATCCGCAGAGATGCTCTTTGATGTGCCATAGAGTGTGATCTGGGAGAGAAGGGAAACAAGGCTGCATCCCAGCATCCTCTCAGAGAATCTGCTAGAGAGTTCTCACCGTCAGGATAGTGGAGGCAAGCTCCTAAGCGACAGTCGCTTTCTACTATGACTCCAGTAGCACTTTAAAAGAGCATCTACTTTCATGGACTCCGATACAGTGTGGGACAAAAAGACACGTCTTAGCCAGCTGGTCTCATCGGCTTGTCGAGTAGACACCTAAGGATCAAGGTCCTCTGGCTTTCACAAGCATGCACTCACATGCACACACACATGTATGTGCCCACATACACAGACACCCACGTACACCTGTATGCCCTCACACACGTGCACCTCCACACTTGTGCACCCACAAACACATGTGCACCAATGACACACATACATACATATGCACACGGCAAAACACACATATGAAAAAGAAAAACAAAAGCCACTGACGGGAACATTCAAAGATCGTCGCAGAGGCCAGTGTGAAGCTGTGGTCCATGGAGCTCCAGCTGCCTGCTGGGCATGATGGCAATAACCCCCATCAACCACGCTGCACCAAATCTATCGCACAGTATTCCCGCATCCAGGCTGGGCTGCAAGGCCCAGAGGTGGTCCAGGAACCCTCAGTTATGAAGCAAGAACCTACACAGAAGCCCTCACCTGCACGACAGGGAATATGTGAATAAAATCCATGCCCTGGATCTGGTGGGGCTCCAGCTGGTGAGGACACTTCATCCTTGGGAGAACTGAGACAATCTTTTCTGATAGGGCTCTGTCCAGAAAACAAACAAACAAACAAACAAACAAAAAACAAGCAGAGTCAGGACATATTGAATGGCTCTAAAGACATCTCTAAAGACGCCCCAACCTAGTCAGGGTGACAGTGACTAACCTGACCAGGCTCATGCCGGTAGACCAGCATGAGAAACATCACTCAGCTGAGTGCATGTAAGCATTCATTACTATTTCTTTTCTTTTCTTTTTTTTTTCTTTAAAGGTAAGGTCTTGTGCAGCCTAGGCTGGCCTCAAACTTGCTAAGCAGACAAAGCTGATCCTCCTGCCTCCACCCCAGGGCTGGTATTATGGTGTGTGCCACCATCCCCCGTGTGCCATGTGGTGCTGGGGGTCATCTACCCAGACTCCACACTAGGACAAGCATCCCTGCTGGTTCCAGGTCCTGGCTCAGTGTGGCTCTTTACTATCAGCGTGCCACCATGCTGATCTTCTTTAGCAGGAGGAGTGCTCCCTCTAGTGGGCTCAAGCTTAAGCTTGCAAAAGCACCTTTCAGTAGGTAGCTTAAAACCCAGAGGTTTAGACTCCAACAACACACAGCCAACCTTCTGCCTTTCCAGAGGGTTCTTCCCAGCCACTCCTCACAGCTAGCTTAATCAAGCAATTCATTGACGCCCGGAGGGGAGGATACAGCAAGCCATTTTGGGTTTATGAGCCTCTTAAAACTGCCTCCCAGAAGCTACAGCCAAGTGCAGTCTCTGCACGAACAGGAGTGGCTGCAGCTCTAACCCTGATAACAGGGTGGCAGGCGCAATAGGGATGGAGGAACAGGGTGGGGGGTGGGGGAGTCAGGAAGACTTCTTAGAGACTTTCGCCAGCCACCCTCTGCTTTGCTCAGGAACTCAGACTTCCTAAAGACTCGGGAGAACTTTTTCTGAACAGTCAAAACTTCCTAAAAAAAATTCTAGAGAGCTTTGTCAGCGGGACACAGCCTAGAGTCATTTGAGTGAGAACCTCAGCTGAGGGACTGCCCAGATCAGACTTGGCCTGCATGTGTGTGGTCAGGGAACTGTCTCGTTAATCACTACCGGAGCACCCAGTCCATGATGGGCAGCACTATCCCTACGCAAGTCACCCTGGGGTGCCTTAGAAAGTTAGACAGGTCTGAGTCTGAGGGTAAGTGAGCAAGCAGGACTCCACCAAGGACACTACTTCAATCCCTGCCTGAGTCACTGCCCTGACTTCTTCAAAACAGAACAAACTCTTTTCTCCACTAAGCTGCTTTTGATCATGGTGTCTACCACAGCACCAGAACAAAATCAATAAAATAAGGGACAAGGGTAGGTCAGCAGGCAAGCTTTCTAGCTTGAGATTTTAGCATGAACACTGCTGTTACAGATTACAAGGCTGGCACTTTATGGGTATTTTCTTTCTAGACAGGATCTTGCTATACAGCCGAAGATGACCTCAAAATTGTAATCCTTCTGCCTCATCTTCCCAAATGCTTAGATTACAGGTGTGCATTACCACAGCCAGCTGACTCTTTTAAAGTTTTAAGTCTTAGACACACAGTTTCCTCCTCCATAAGAGTCAGTTTGTCCTAGATCTAGAGCCCGGCTCTGCCACCACCACCACACCACCACCACCAACCACCACCACCACTGGGACTTCCAGCAAGTCACCAGCTCCTTGGTCAGATGCACCCAAAAGAAAATGAGAAACAATTGAGGCAGCAAGATGGCTCAGAGTGGAAAGGCATTTTCAGCCAAACTGGAGTACAATCTCCAGGATCCTAATGGTGGAAGGAGAGAAGCAACTTTCATATGGGTCCAACTCCATATGTAAGCTATGGTACACACACACACACACACACACTCATCAAAGGCAGGACAAATGATAGAGGTCACACATGGTGCTGGGAAGAGGTTCTGTCTGTGGAACCCTCTCCCCTCAAGCCCGAGTCCCACAGCACCATCCTGCATCATCTCACTTAAAAGGTCTCCCACAGTGTTCCTCCCCATACTTTGCCCAGCTGTAACTGTTCCCAGTGCTTATGCAGCTTCATATATATTTTACTTTTTCATTTAATTATGGATGTGTGCCTGTGGCCAGAGAAGGGCATCAGATCCCTGGGAGCTGTAGTTATGTATGGGCTGTGCTGGCTAGTTTTATGTTACCTTGACACAGCTCTAGTCATTTTGGAAGAGGGACCATCAACTAATAAAAATTCAGGCACTAGAATAGCCTGTGAAAAAACCTGTGGTTCTTTTTCTTAACTAGGTACTTATGGGGGATAGGGGGAGGGGCATAACATTTGTAGATGGTGTCATCCCTGGACTGGTGGTTCTGGACTGTGTATGAAAGGAGGCTGAGCAAGCCAGCAAGCAGCACCCTTCTATTTCCTGCTTCCAGGCTCCTGCCCTGACTTCCTTCTAAGATGGACTGTGATGTAGAAGTGTGAGTGAAATAACTCCTTCCTCACCAAGCTGCCTTTAGTCATGGTGTTTATCCCGGCAGTAGGAAAATAACTAGGCCACAGACAGTTGTGGACTGCCCAACCTCAGGGCTGAGGACCACGCTCTGCTCCTCTTAACTCCTAAGCCATCCCTCCAGCCCCACGTTTTACCTATTTGGTATCTGTGCTATGCTAATATAAGCTTTATGGAGGCAAGGCACCTCTTCTTAGTGTTTTCAAAGTGCCCAAATAATGTCTGACCCACAGTATTAACACAGACTTGATAAATATTTATTGAAAGGGTTAATGGGGACTCCTTTCACCTGGTACTTTGAACTTTCTCTTTTAAAAAGTACCATTTACACTGGTAATCTAGCTCAGTGTAAGAAGCTTGCTGATAGGCCTGACAACCTGAGTTCAATCCCTGGGACCTAAATGAAGGAAGGAGAGACTGACCCCTTCAAGCTATCTTCTGATCTACACACACACACACACACACACACACACACACACACACACACACACACCACAAACACACACACACACACACCACACACACACACCACAAACACACACACACACACACCACACACACACACACACACACACACACACACGCACACACATGTACACACGAACACACACACACAATTCTTTTAAGTACCATTAAGTCAAAAAGATTGCATTTTCTTTTTTTTTACCTGATCTTATCCCTGTATTTAGAAATCACTATAAAAATGATTAAACATTTAAGAATCTACCTGCAGATAAATCAGATTAACTGTTATCATTTATCTTATGACCTTACCATTTTGAAGGCACCGTTAGGATGGTAGCTGGAAACAGAAGGCCGTACGAGGGGTTAAGAAGTCTATTCTAGATACTTAGAGACCAGGAGAAACTAATGACGTTAGTGGGTTAAGAAACAGAAGCTTGGGCTGTAGGGGTGGCCCTACAAACCCAAGGACCTGCTTAAAACCATGGGGCGTAGGGGTCGGGGGAGGCGGAAATGGTGACACACCACTGTAATCCCGGCACTGGACGAGTGGGGACAGGCAGTTCCCTGGGGCACACTGGCATGTCAACCTATCCTAGCTTGCAAGCTCCAGGCCAGTGAGAGACCTTGTCTTTAAAAAGGTAGATGGTGCTTGAGGACCCAGAGCTGAGGTCATGCCCTGGCCTACACACACACACACACACACACACACACACACACACACACACAGAGAGAGAGAGAGAGAGAGAGAGAGACAGAGAGACAGAGAGACAGAGAGACAGAGAGACAGAGAGAGATGCATGTATCATATTAAATACAGCTTTATAGCATAAGAAATGAAAAAGAATGTGTGTATAAACCTGCAGGCACCATCTCCACCATAAAGCCCCTCCTCCCCTTCATTAGATTCCTCTATGGCAAGCCCCGGGAACTTACATTTTTTGACCGATTGTAGAGTTTTCCTGAAAGAGCAAATCGACATCCACATCAAAGCTGCAGGTGGTGATGCACCACGTCATCCCTCCGACGACCTGTAAGGAGGTACAGTGCTGTTTCAAATGACGCTCTCGAGGAGAGAGGCGGCAGGACGGAGAGGGAAGGTCTAAACGGTCCATAACGACTCAGCACATAAAACTAAATATCTGGCGTGTGTGCGCGCGTGTGCACATATATGTGTGTGCATATGGAGGCAAGATGCCAAACTCTGGTATCGATCTTCACGCTTGTAGGCCTTGCTTATTTAGACAGGGTCTCTCACTATCCTGGAACTTGGTGATCTGATTTGGTTGGCTGTTCAGAGAGCCCCGTGGATTTCCCTGTCTCCATGTCCCCGGTGCTGAGATGATAAATGCTCACCCCAACACCCAGATCCTCATATGGCCTCTATGGACTAAACCTAGGTCATCATGCATGCCTAATACATTCCTGACAGCTATCTCTGCAGCCCTCCCAAACAATGTATCTATAGGCGGAATGTGTCTTCCTTACTTACCATCAGCCGGCACTGATATAATCCTCCTGCAGCGCTGGCAATCTCCATCCCTACACGGTCTGCTGCAGAAGCTACCATCCCTGGCTGGTTACTGAGCACTCATGGTGCTGCCAGTGTGACTAAGAGGCTGACTGTAATCATGCAGTGGTCGTACCACTTACTGAGTCGATATGGACTGTTTAGGAACAGAACATCCCTTGCTGATTCTGCTACAAACGAGGAGGAGGAGGAGGGCGACACTCCGGAGCATGCAGCACTATTTCCAAAGGCTTCCTGGCCTGCCTATCTTGCCATGGGTCCCAGATGCCCCAGGAGCAGAGTCTACTGGGTGTCATGTAATTCTGTCCTTGCCTGTCGGTTTACCCGTCACTCTCCTCGTCAACAGGGAGTGAAGGGCTGTTGTTTATCTCAGTGCCCCCAGTAACTAACACTGGGCCCTTTGCATGATCACTGCTCTAGCTCAGTTGGATTAAAAGATGCCATCCCAGGGCTGGAGAGATGACTCAGTGGTTAAGAGTGCACGCTGCTCCTGCAGAGGACTTGAGTTTGGTTCCCAACACCCACACTATCACTTTAGCTCCAGGAGATACAATGCCTGCCTGGACACACCAACACACACACATACACTTAATTAAAAATAAAACCAATCCTTTAAAAACAGTTAAAGAGAAACTGCCTCCTCTAAACACAACAGCTGCCACCTGCAGAACATCTGCCATTGTTCTAAGCATGTGGTTCAGGGAAACTGTGAACTCAGATTACTTTCTCCATATACTTTATAATCCCTACCCAAGCTGTATGTTCCTTAAGAGAGAAACAATTTCACGTGTGTGTGTGTGTGTGTGTGTGTGTGTGTGTGTGTACAGATGTGAGTGTTCACGTGTGTGCCTGTGTCTATACACATACATGCACACATGTGCAGGCCACAGGCCCACATTGCCCATCATTCCTCAGGAGTCACCCATCCATCTTCCTAGTTGAGAACTCATCCATTTGGCTAGGCGGGCTGGCCAGTGGCCCACCTCCCCAGGACTGGGATTATAAGCACGCCACCACGCCTGACTTTTGTAACATGGGTTCTGCGGATTCCCAGCATGCATCTTACTGACCGAATAGGCAGCTCCCCAGGCTGAGAAAATACCCCTTTCCCTGTTTACATTTCCCAAAACGTTTCTGTTTTGGGAATCCAACTGCATCTGTTTATTGACTTTTAACTCTTTTTGATCCGGACTCGGGTACTTCCCTGAGGAATATGGATTGGGAGGAAGGGAATCAAGGGCATAGAGAAAGTAAAAACACAGTCACTTCATCCTCTGCTATCTTGGTTAACCATGATAGCCTTCAAAGAAATAGCATAGCGGTTAGCGCGGCCTCCTCTTACCTTGTCAAAAGGAGACAAGCCTTTAATTCTTGCTCTGAAATACCCAGCTGCAACCAAGAGCTCCAGAATTTCAGTCAACTTGACATTTTGTTCTTCATCTTCTCTGGTTTCCACCTAGGACAAAAAGGCTGTGTGTGAGACTGGAAAAGGCCTTCTTGACTGAATAGAAACAAAATAAATCCTTCTGGTGCCACGGTCCCTTTGCCAAGAGTCTGATGACTTTGGGTAACTGACTACACTACTTTCTCAAAGCTTGTAGGACAGCTCAGTGAATATAGTGCTTATCATATTAGCATGAGGACTGAGTTCAGATCCCCAGCACCCATGTAAATGCTGGGTGGGTATGGTGGCTCACCTGTTATTCCAGCACGTGGAAAGCAAAGACTATAAGGCAGCTATTAATAGCTAGACTAGCCCAACTAGTAAGCTCTGGGTTCAAATGAGAGGCCTTACCTCAATGAATAAGATATTGAGTGACGGAGTAAGACACCTGATGTACATGCCCTCACATACAATACATATCCACATATACATGTGTACTCACACAAGTGAACAGCCATACACATATACATGTAGACATGTATAGATACCACACAGGCACACACAAATAAATGAAATGGGAATCCTTCAAGTATTCAGCCATCATGTGTCATGAAGACACTGCCAAGAAGACGATGCATCCCAGAAAGACCCTATCCCACCTCAACCCATCCTACAGACTGCCTACGCGAGAGTATGGATGAGGCCTCTCATCCACTCACCCCAGAAGGTAGAACCGTATTTTAGCAATTGAACCAGTGAAATAAGTGTTTTGGCACAAGACACTGCATGAGGATGTTCACTTTACACATTAGCATACTTACACAGAATGGAAAGGGGCCATGGGCTGACACACAGAAAACGAAAGACCATTCTTTCTTGAAGCCATCAAAACCCACCACACTGGTTAATACATGCAGTTGCTAAACCAAGAGCGACAGTTTGGTGGTTAAGGGAACATACTGCTCTTCTGGAGGACCCATGTTCAGTTCCCCAAGGCCACACCATGCAGCTCACAAGCATGTTAACTCATCTCCAGGATATCCGACATGCTCCTCTGGCCTTCGAAGGGACCCAAAGTCACTCGCACATGCAGACACACGGGCATGCACATGAGTATAAGTAAACAGACCTATAACCAGGGCACTGATGAAGACAAATCACCGTGAGCTCTTAAACAAGGCCAAATAAACGCAGCTGTCCTGCACAGCAGCTCACAGAAGCTAGAAGGGTCCAGGTCTTTTTTCTTTCATATATATACATATACACATATATACACATATGTATATATATATATGTGTGTGTGTGTGTGTGTGTGTGTGTGTGTGTGTGTGTGTGTGTGTGTGTGTATATATATATATATATATATATATATATATATATATACTGACTGAGTACTTGACTACAACCACTCCTGGAAAGGCCATCCCTCTTCAGGACAAGCAGCAGTGTCCCTGTCCCAGCACAAGGCACCACGGGAGAGGGTGTCCTCAACTCTGTCACCACCCCCCCCCCCCGATGGAAGCGCAGCTCCCAAACTTCCTCCATCCTCCCTGGCCCAGGGGCCAGAAGCTACAAGCTGAGAAAGTGTTAGTCTTTTCCCAACAAAAGGGAACGAGAGAGAAGCTGTCCACCTGGACCCCCGCCGCAGGAGACTTGAGTCCCAAGGTCACCGCCCTCTGCACACCGGGAGCCTGGACAGTCCCACCGCACGCACGTCTCGTGACTGCTGAGACTCCCGAGCGCAGCAGCCTTGGCCTGGGGGAAAGCCAGTCTCGCAACGTCATGGGCTTCCAGACTGTCCGAGATAGGGATTCTCGGGGACCTCGTGATGAGTGAGGTTGCGTCTGGGCAGGGATCTGGATGTTCCCTCAGTCCCCAGGGGCCCCCAGGAATCCTTAAGTTTGCACCCAGCAACACACTGCACACTAGCACGCCGGGGGACCAGTCAGCTGTCCCTTCAGGGTACCCAGGGCCCCGCCTAAGGGCAGACACACCTGAGCAACCTCATACAGTGTCCCCGCCACCCCCAGGCCAGTCCCTGCCCGCCGCCCCAGGCTTGGCCCTCTCTCCACAGCAACCCCAGGGTGTCAGGGACAGAGGTCCTCACCTCGGGGAGCCCCTGGCCCTCCAGACCCTTGGGCAAGCCCATGATTCGGATGCGCTGATGTGGAGCCGGAGGGAGCCGGCCCTACAACCGAGCTGTGATCCGGGTGGGGTGCAAAGCGGAAACTTCCTTCACAGGAGCTGACACTACCTCAGCCGGTCGGAGAACCGTGGCCCCAAGGAGCATGCGCACTAGGGCGGAAGCGCGGTAGCACTGCGCCTGCGCAAGGGCAGCTAGCCCTGCTAGGCGGGGCTGGATCCTGACTAGCCAATCCTCCTCTCAGGGGCGGTACTGAGCCAAAAAGTCCTCCCAAGCTACTTTTTTTTTTTTTCTTTTAAAAATGTTTCTTTTTCTTCTCTAAGTTTTTTCCTTTCTTATATTTTTATCGTTGTTTTAGTTGTCTTTATTTTTCTTTCTTTCTCTCTTTCTCTCTTTCTCTCTTTCTTTCTCTCTTTCTCTTTCTTTCTTTCTTTCTTTCTTTCTTTCTTTCTTTCTTTCTTTCTTTCTTTC
>OU015747.1:78854750-78867371 GCA_907169655.1 Acomys percivali | reverse complement strand
TTCTTTCTTTCTTTCTTTCTTTCTTTCTTTCTTTCTTTCTTTCTTTCACTAGAAAGTGTCTTAGCCACCCTGCTTTAGCACTTGCTATAGCTGAGGGTGACCTAGAACTTCTGATGCGTCTACATCCCACGTTCTGAGATTATAGGCGTGTACCACCATGCCCAGCTCTTTTTTTTTTTTTTTTTTAAATCAGTTTACAAAGTAGCGTGTTTCTTACGGCATTTTCATACAACTTTAGTTTTACTTGAGCCTCCCACCTTCTTTTCTCTACCCATCTGCTTGTCCATTCCCTTCCCTTCTCATTCCCTTCTGCCTCCAGAATTTCTCCCTTCAACGGTCATGTTTTCTATGTTCTGTAGCCATTCCCTCTCCCTCAAAACCATTTTTGGCCTTTTCTAGTTTCTTGGCCTCCAAGAGCTCCTTCAAAGCTGTTTCCCTGCGTCCTGAGGATTTCTTGCTTTCCGGCTCTCCCTTTTGTTTCCTGGCTTTCTCAGATTCTGCGAGTTCGGTTCTCGCCAAGCGCGGGTTTGGAAGCTCCCCACACAGATGCACTAGGGTATTTTTTATGCAGCTAGGGCCCAGTTTCAGCCGTGTTTAACACACTCTTGTGCAAGTTATCAATACATGGACCGGGACAGAGAACCTAAAAAGAGGTTATTTAGGCCTGTTCCCTCCCAGCCTCTGCACCTTATTTCCTGGAAGGTTTGTTTGGGAGCATAATTCCTGACTGATCTCATCCTGGCATTCTATGTCTTTCTGGAAAAAGTATTTTGGAGAATGCAGAGTCTTGTAATCCTGTGATATTACCTACTGCATCATTTATGTAATGTACCCCTTGTCTGTCCCAGAAAATGGTAGCTATACAAAGCAGTTGTCTTTTCCCCCACCAGCTCAGCACCTGCTGTTTTGCTAGCTTATTTTCATTTTGTAAGAAATGGAGACAGAAGTGACATGCACTTTTTGGCTGTAGGAGAGATTTTTTTTTTCTTTTTAAAATTTTTATTTCTTTACTTATTTTTATTTAAGTAATTTATTCAAATTATATCTCATTTGTTATCCCCTCACTTGTATCTTCCCATTCCTCCTCCCTCCCTCTTTCATCCAATTTCTCTCCCCTAGGTCTGTGACAGAAGGCGACCCCCTCCCCTACCATATGATCACAGCCTATCAGGTCTCATCCTAGTAGCCTGTTTACTCTTCCTCTGAGTGTCACCAGGTCTCCCCACCAAGGAGAAGTGGTCAGATAGGGGGCACCAGAGTTCATGTCAGAGTCAGTCCTTGCTCTCCACACAACTGTGGAGAATATGCTGTCCATTGGCTAGATCTGGATAGGGGTTCTAGGTTTACTGCATGCATTATCCTTGGTTGGTACAGTAGTTTGAGCTGACCCACCTGCTTCCAGATCCGCCAGCCATAACCATCTTCTTGTAGGTTTCTAGGACCCTCTGGGTCCTTATATTTCCCCATTCTTCCTTACTTCTCTCACCTAGGGGCCCAATAGGAAGTCCCAATATCTATTCCAATCTCTGGTTAAGTGAAGACTTGCAGGGGACATCTCTGTTAGGTTAGGGTCCAATTATAAGTTGAGTATATACCATGTGTATCTTTCTGGGCCTGGGTTAACTCACTGAGGATGATCATTATCAGTTCCATCCACTTGCTTGCAAATTTCAAGATTGTTTTTAATAGCTGAGTAGTATTCCATAGTGTAAATGTACCACAGTTTCTTTATCCATTCTTTGACTGAGGGACATCTAGGTATTTGACCATGTCCCCTGGATGGGGAGGCCTGGTGGCACTCAGAGGAAGGATAGCAGGCTACCAAGAAGAGACTTGATACCCTATGAGCATATACAGGGAGAGGAGGTCCCCCTCAGTCACAGTCATAGGGGAGGGGAGTAAGGAGAAAATGGGAGGGAGGGAGGAATGGGAGGATACAAGGGATGGGATAACAATTGAGATGTAATATGAATAAATTAATAAAATATATTAAATATATATTTTGTGCTATACTAGAGACAGAGCCCTGTCCATAAGGTACTAGCTTTGCCAGCATGAAGATGTGAGGAAGATTCCTGGAGTTAGGGGTGGTGTGCTTGTGTTCCTCTGTTGCAAAGGCAGAGACAGGCAGACCCCTGGGGCTTTCTAACCAACCAGCCTGGCCTAAGCAGTGAGCTCCAGGATAATGTGAACCCCAAACAAGAGGATGCCTCTTGAGTCCCCCAGAATGGGAGACATCTGAGCATGCAAAGTAAGGTGTTGAGAAGAGCACCCTGGCCTGGGTTGCAGCTCTTGCTCTCACACATGAAAGCTCATTTCTAAAGTGCCGCTTCATAATTCTCCAAGCATCCTATTGCCTTAAAACTGACCTCTGCTAGTATGGTATATATGGGAATTGTGGCCATGTGGGGTCAAATATGGACCGCTGCCTCCAGACAGGTGAACTTAGATACCTGGTTGTAACATAGCCCAGGTCAAAGGCCTTAAGAGCAGCATTTAGCGAGGTCATGACATGAGCCCCTTGTTGTAAATGCCTTCATGTTTTAAATAAAAAATAAAATATGGTATATGTCTATGTGGTGTCTACAGGTGGTGGTGCATGACAAACGACTGAAAGCCAGCTCTCTTGCCACCCTTTTGCAGGGTTTTAAATAAACACAGATCTCTAACTTTATTACTTGACTATCCCCATAGAGTGACAGCAGCAAGGCTGGTGTCTTAATTAGGGTTTCGTTGCTGTGGAGAGACACCATGACCACGGCAACTCTTATAAATGAAAACATTTAATTGGGTCTGGCTTATAGTTTCAGAGCTTTAGCCCATTATCATTAGGGCGGGAAGCATGGCAGCATGCAGGCAGACATGGTGCTGGAGAAGGAGCTGAGAGTTCTCTATCTTGGCCCCAAGGCAGCCAGGAGACTACCTTCTGCAGGCAGCCAGAAGGAAATCGCAATTCCACACTGGGCAGAGCTTAAGCCTAGGAGATCTCAAAACCCACCCCACAGTGACACACTCCCTCCAACAAGGCCACGCTCCCTGACAGTGCCATTCCCCATGCATCAGACATTCAAATACATGAGTCTATGGGGCCCAAACCTTAAACCAACATAGCTGGATAGCAGAGTTCATCCTCTCGTCTGTCTCTGTCTCTGTCTCTCTCTCTGTCTGTCTCTGTCTCTGTCTCTGTCTGTCTGTCTGTCTCTCTGTCTGTCTGTCTGTCTCTGTGTGTGTGTGTGTGTGTGTATGTGTGTGTGTGTCTGTCTGTCTTTGCCCATCTCTTGAATGAGCAAAGCATGAAAGCCATCAAGAAGCTTTAAGTAGCGTATATTTAAGAGGGGAGGAGACTTGTGGAGACTCTCTTAGGTCAGTACAACACTCTCTACCTTCTCTGACACCAGCGATCCCTCAATACTTCCTAATGGGCTATTTAAAGATTAGGATCACGCTTATCCTGGGCAAAGGTTTTTATAAGGGCTCTATCATTTTTTTCATTCTTTTTCTAGACTTCTCCCAGTCCTCCTGAGGGCTTGCAATAACCAACAAAAAGAATCCTGGGAAAATACATCAGGGCTGGAGGGGGGGCCACGCATATGCATATGTGTGGAGGCCAGAGATCAATCTTGGGGGGGGGTGTCTTTTCTCAGGCACTTTTCACCTTGTTCTTTTGAGACAGGGTCTCTCATTGGACTAAACTCATCTGCCTGGGCTGGCTGGCCAGAGCAATGCACGGATTAGCTGTCTCCACTTCCCTGTGCTGGGCATTGTAAGCATGTGCCACCATGCTCAATTTTATAAAATGGATCTTATTACAATTTATGTATTTTTCTTTTCTTTTGTTCTCTTTCTTTTTTCCTTTCTTTCTTTTTTCTTTTTTGTCTACTTGATGCAAGTTAAAGTATCTAGGAGGAGAGAACCTCAATTGAAAAAAAGTTGCCTTTTTTTGATTTGCCTGTAGGCCAGTCTGTGGGGGCAGGGTGTTGATGTGGGAGGGCCCAGCATATGGCAGGTAGTGCTACCCCTGGGCCAGTGGTTCTGGGAGTGTATAAGAAAGTAGTCTCTCCTCTGTGGCCTCTGCTTCAATTTCTCCTGTTTTCTGCCTAGCATTCCTGCCCTAACTTTCCTTCACAATGGGCTGTAAGTTGTAAGATGAAATGAACCCTTCCCTCCCCAAGTTGATTTTGGTCATAGTGTTTATCACAGTAAATAGAAAGTAAGCTGGGACTGTGTGTGTGTGTGTGCATGTGTGCGTGTGTGTGCATTGTGTATGTGCATGTGTGTACATGTGTGTGTACATGTGTGTGCACGTGTGCATGAGTGTGTGTGTGTGTGTGTGTGTACACATGTGTGTGTGTATGGAAACCAGAAGAGTAGTCCCGGGCAATTATGAGTCTTCCAATGTGGGTTCTGGAAACAGAATGGGTCATCTGGAAGAACAGCAAGTGCTCTTAATCACTAAGCCATCTCTCTAGGGCTCCAGCTGCCGCCTCCTCCTCCTCCTCCTCCTCCTCCTCCTCCTCCTCCTCCTCCTCCTCTTCCTCCTCCTCTTCTTCCTCCTCCTCTTCCTCCTCCTCCCCATCTTCCTCCTCCTCCTCGTCTTCATCTTCGGATCAAACTCAGTTCTCATGCACTTCACCCTTTGATCTGTGACTCCTGTTTCTCCTTCCTGAAAGTTCTTAACTGTGTGCTAGTCTTACATGGCAAAATTTTTACAATTGTGCAACATTGCAGTCTATATTTAGCATGACTTGCTTTTTTTCCCTCCACCACTGGAGTTGCCCCTAGAGCATTGAACCAGCCAGACAGGTACTCTGCCAATGAACCTCCTCCCTCCAGCCTGATTTTCACTTTTTAATTTGAGATAGGACCTCACTAAGTTGCCCGGGAAAGTGCTGATCTCACTCTGTAGCTCAGGTTAGCCCTGAACTTGAAACCCTCCTGCACTAGACTCCCAGGTAGGTAGAATTATAGTTCTGTGCCACCAAGGCTGGCAGCATGTGACATTTCTACAATAGAAAGGTAGAGACATAATAGTGCATGACAAGATGATTTAAACCAGTGCTTCCCAACCTTCCTAATGCTGCAACTCTTTAATACAGTTCCCCGTGTGTGGTGAGTCCAACCATAAAATTGTTTCAATGCTACTTCATAACTGTAATGTTACTACTGTTAGGAATCATAATGCAAGCCGGGCATGGTGGCACACACCTTTAATCCCAGCACTCGGGAGGCAGAGGCAGGTGGATCTCTGTGAGTTTGAGGCCAGCCTGGTCTACAAAGTGAGTCCAGGACAGCCAAGACTACACAGAGAAACCCTGTCTTGAAAAACAAAAAACAAAACAAAAAAAAAAGAATCATAACACAAATTTCTGGTCTGCAGGGGTCACGGCCCACAGGTTGAGAACCTCTGGTTTAAACTCTGTGTCCTCTAATAAAAACATTTCAGCATTCTTTGTCTCCTGAATAAAATGATACTTAACATTTTATTGGCATTTTCTATGATGGCAGAGCAGGTGGCTGTGTGTGTGTGTGTGTGTGTGTGCAAGTTTGTACAAGTGCAAGTGTGTGTGAAGCTATGTTTGTATGCAGGTGCATGTAAGTGTGTGAGTACGTGTGGAGGTCAGGGGTCAATCTCAGGTCTTACTCCTGGCAGATGACACCTTGATTCTTGACTCTCATGGCCTGGAACTGGCCCCGTAGGCTAGGCTTTGCTGTCCATGAACCCCAGGGATACACACATGCTCCCAGCCCCTAACAACTGTGATAATAAATGCACACTAATGAGCGTACTCTGTACGCGGCTGGTGGGTATTGAACTGAGTCCTTGTGCAGCAAGTACTTTGCCAACTGCGAGTTTTCTCCCCATCCTACAAATGAAGGCGTTTTAAGTCTTCACAGGTGATTTCAGAGAATGGCCAATTTGACAAGAGTTTGTGCCAGAAATTCTTCTTGGTGCAGGAGTTATTGCGGCCAACAAACTAGACAAGATAATTACAGAGGGAAATTAAGCATGTAAATTAATAAGATAATGTCTGGTAGAAATAAATGCTATTAAAGAGGGAAAAAACCTGCTATGATGGGTTAGGGAACAGTCCAAGACAGAGCCATTTTTACAGGAAGAGTCTAGGATGCTGCTGTCTCATGCTGTTTGATGGAGCTCTAAAGCCCAGGAAGGTGTCATGGGGGCACTTGAGGCATATGGCATAGCCTTTCCTGGTCCTGCTGACTCCCTCGGAGAACTCTTTCCTTGCTTGCTGCTATATAAAGCTGGCGATCGAGGGCTTCAGGTGCAGGACCTGGAGTGTAATGGCCCTTGATGTGGTCCCAAGGTGAGGTGACCTGTGGTGTGAGGCCTGGAGACTGGGGATCTGAGTTGTGAGGTCTGAAGGGAGGACTTCAGTAATAGTTTGTCAAATAGACAAGAGCTTCATACACATCCTTGAGTATGATACTTTCACTTTGTAGTGTAGGTGTGTGTGTTGTGTTGTGTTGTGTGTGTGTTGTGTTGTGTGTATGTGGTGTGGTGTATGTGGTGTGGTGTGTATGTGTAGTGTGTGTGTGTGGTGTGGTATGGTGTGTGGTGTGTGTGGGGTGTGTGTGGTATGGTGGTGGTAGTAGTGGTGTGTGTGTGTATGTGTGTGTGTGTGGTATATGTGGTGTATGTGTATGTGTATGTCTGGTGTGGTGGTGGTAGTAGTGGTGTGTGTGTGGTGTGTGTGTGGTGTGTGGTAGTGGTTATGGTGTGTGTGTGTGTATGTGTGTGTGGTGTGGTATATGTGGTGTATGTGTGTGTGTGCTGTGGTGGTGTTAGTAGTGGTGTGTGTGGTGTTTGTGTGGTGGTGTGCATGTGTGTGTAGTGTGTTTATGTATGTGGTGGTGGTGGTGTGTGTGTGTGTGTGTGGTGATGTGTGTGTATAGTGTGGTGATGGTGATAGTGTTGTGTGTGTATGATGTGTGTATGTATGGTGTGTTTGTGTATGTGGTAGTAGTGGTGTGTGTGTTGGTGTGTGTGTGTGTGTGGTATGTGTGTGTGTGGTGTGGTGTGTGTGTTTGTGTGTGTGGTCATGGTGGTGGTGTGTATGTGTGGTTGTGTGTGTGTAGTGTGTAGTGTGGTGTATGTATGTGTGTGTGGTGTGGTGCATGTGTATCATGTGGTATATGTGTGTGTGTGTGTGTGTGTGTGTGTGGTACATGTCAGGATTTATGTGGGTGTATGCACATGTATGGAGTTAGAAAAGGTCAATGCAAGCTGACTTCCTTGCTTGCTCTCTCTCCTTTTGTTTCTGAGAAGGGTTTCTCATTGAAGGTGAGGTTCAGTGCTTGGCTAGCTGGCGGCCCAGTGAGCTCCAGGGACCCACTTGTCTTTGTTTCTGCCGCTTTTGGTTACAGTCTCATCATAGGAGCCTTTTGTGCTCTAGTGATCTGGATTCAGGACATTGGGCTAACTCAGCAGGTGCTTCACTGGCATCTCCAGAGCCCTTGTTGCATGTTTACGACTTCTGTGCATAACAACAACAACCTAGAATTCATGTAAACACTTATAAATGAAAGACTAGTTAAATATAGTATTTTCATTTGTGAGGCGCCCTGTTGTTGGTGTATTTAGGAATCAAAGAAGAGGGTGAGATGGAAGGCTATATAAATATTAACAATGGCTGCATATCCAAAAAGAAAAAAGAAAAAACCAACACATTTAAATGCTTAAAAGACAAACAAGGAAGGAAAATTGAATAGAAACATGAGCGTGAGGCTTGAATAGAGAATTCCTCAAGGAAATTGTCACTAGACAGGTACGAACATTTCAGCTTCATTTTTAGAAATTCAAATGCTGTTGAACCAGTGCAGGTGCTGGTAGTAGTCACTGATCATGAAATTTTCCTAACAGCTCAGGAAGGTGAGGCTCACCAAGTGCCCTTTAGTAGCTACCATGACTCAGGCAGCATTCAAGGGAGCAGTTGGAATTTTCACAGGGTTCTAAAGCTCTGAACAAAAGCAACTTGGGGGGAAAAGATTTTGGCTTATAGCCTATCCCCGAGGGAGGTCAGTGCAAGAGCTTAAGCAGCAAACTGGAGGTGGGAACCCTGGAAGGATGCTTCTTGTGGCTTTGCTTTCCGTTCCACTTGTAGGCACATGCTTTCTTACGCAGCCCAAGTCCACCGGCCTAGGGATGGTATTGCTCACAGTGGGCTGGGCCCTCCTGCATCAACTAACAAACCACACAGGCCAGTGTGATTGAGGCAATTCTTGAATTAGGACTCCCTCTTACTTGGTGACTCTAGGTATGTCAAATTGACAGTTAAAAACGAATCAGGATGTACAGTGAATTTGTCCCTTGGGGCAAAGATGGTTTATACACTACAAAAATCCATGACTGGGGGGTTGGAGAGATGGCTCAGTGGTCAAGACAGCTAACAGAGTATCTGAGTTTGGTTCTGAGCACCCATGTGCGACAGCTCACACCACCTATAACTCTAGCTGAAGGGGATCTTATACCCCTTACTGGTGTGCACACACACACACACTCACACACACACATGCACGCACGCATGCACGCACACACACACACACACACACACACACACACACCTACACCTTTTTAAAGCTGATTGCAGAAAGTTCTAGAAACTGAGAAATCCGAGACCAAGACACCAGCAGGGTTAGCATTTTTCTCACAGATGGTATCTTCTCACAGTCAGTTATGTGTTGGTGCTGTTTATGAGGGTAGATTCTTAATTGCTGCCCAAAGGTCACGCCTCCTGACACTATGTGCCCCAGGGATACCCATCCCCACCTCTGGAGCACTGTGATTACAAATACATGCCACTTCACCCTCCTTGTGTATGTGGGTGCCAAGGGTTGAACTCTGGTCCTCAAGCTTGCATGTCAAGCACTTCGGCAACTAAACCCACCTTCACAGCTTGTAAGTGGATTTTTATATCTCCCAATTGACTTCTGGGAATTATGTTTATTTGTTTTTCCAACCCACAGATTGTCGGATGGTGTGACACAAATATCACCCCACCACCACCACTACCACCACCATGTCACACCCAGTTGTTACAGATCTCAAGCTTCTGACCTTGACACTGTGTCATAAGACTTTCTCTAAATAGAAAAAAAAAATATGCTAGCAGAAGTGAGATTTTAGAGCTCTGGGCTAAGCATTAGGAACTACTATACTTCCTCACCCTGCACACATGTACTATTATTAACCGCCCAGGCAGCCACTGCTCCTTCAGCTTGGGACTTCAGCTGAACAGTGATTGGAAGAGAAGTGAGAAGATCTGAGAATGAAGGTCACCAAGCACCAGACCTAGGAGTGGACTTCAGGGTTTGTCATGAGCATGGAAACCAGGAAAGTCTCATTTTTACAGCACAAGAGCCAGCAGCGCCCCTCACTGGATAAAGGCGCTTGTGGTGCTGGTTCGAATAGGTTTGGCCTCCATAGATTCATGTGTTTGAATGGTTGGCCCACAGGGAGTGGCATAATTAGGAGGCGTGGCCTTGTTGGAGTAGGTGTGGCCTTGTTATAAGGAGCAGGTCACTGTGAGGGTAGGCTTTGAGGTCTCTTATGCTCAAACTAAGCCCAGCCTGGAATCTAGTCTTCTTCTGCTCCCTTGGGGCATGGGCAGGGGTGAAGGTAGGGGTGAGGAGGAGGCGGGGGGGGCACGGGGGAGAAGAGCAAGATGTAGAACTCTTGCACCATGTCTGCCTGCACTCTGCCGTGCTCCCCGCCATGATGATAATGGACTAAACCTCTGAAACTGTAAGCCAGCCCCAATGACATGTTGTCCTTTATAAGAGTTGCCTTGGTCATGGTGTCTCTTCACAGTGATGAAAGTCAAGCTAAGACACTTGCTGTCCAGCCTTCGTCTTGCCGCGCCTTACAACATGAGTTCCATCCTCAGGCCTCAAGTGGTAGCAGAGAACTGATTCTCATAACTTGTCCTATGACCTCCACATGCACAACATGGAACATGGTTCACATACACTCGCATACAAAATAAATAAAAACGCAATATATGGTAAAAAAAAAAAAACCTTACCATCAAAAAACATAATACAAAATTATCCTTTCTTTTTAAAAATTTTCTTATAATTTATTCAGATTACATCCTTATTGCTCTCCCCTCACTTGTATCTTCCTGTTCCCACCTTCCCTCCCTCTTCTGCCCTATGTTCCTCCCCTAGACCTCTAACAGAAGGGGACCTCCTCCTCCACTATATGACTACAGCCTATCAGGTCTCATCTGGATAGCCTGCTTCCCCTTCCCACCAAGGGGAAGTGATCAAATTGGGGGTGCCAGAGTTCATGCCAGAGGCAGTCCCCGCTCTCCCCACAACCTCGGAGAATGAGCTGTCCATTGGGTAGATCTGAACTGGGGGTGTTTACTGCATGCATTGTCCCTGGCTGGTACAACAGTCTGTGCAGGCGCCCCTGCATGCAGATCTGCCAGCCTTGATGGTCTCCTTGTGGGGCTCCTGGACCCTCTGGGTTCTTCCATCCCTCCATTCTTCCATACCCAGCAAAATTATCCTTTCCAGTATCACAAGCATCCAGACCTTCCCCTGGATGAACACTGGATACAGAAAAAGACAGCAGAGAGCTGTTGAATGAAAACTTAGCAAATGGCCTGTGGAAAATGGCACAATTACTTGCCAAAATAAGTGCCGTTGTGGAGTGTTGGAAGGTGGGAGGAAAAAGACAAGGAGAAATGCTTTTAAGTGGTGGTCAATGAAAGTATCCCTAAGGACTCAAAGGTTGGGCCAGGGAGATGGCTCAGTAGGTAAAGATCTTTCCACCAAACCTCACAGCCTGAGATCCTTCTAGAAGAAACATATAGTAGAAGAAGAGGACTGACTAGTGTGACTTGTTCCCTGACCTCCACATACATACACATACCGCAGCATGTGCACCAACACGCCAACACACCCACACACTAAATAAATGTAATTTTTCAAAAGAGACCTGGAGGGTTAATGGGGGTTACACATAATGGGGAAAGCCATTCTGGCTGAGGGACAGTGGATGGACTGGCGGGGGAGAGCCTATGAACAGGAGACAAGGAGGGGACACACAGACTCAGGAGCCCAAGGAAGGGAGGTTGGATTCTACTGAGGCACCAAGAGTCATCCAAGCACCTTTTTGGTTCAATGGCTAAAGGAAGGCATTTGCCACTAAGCCTGACAAGTTTGACTCTAACCTCCAGGCTCCATGTGGTGGTCAGAGAGCGCTGTCTCCTGCAGCTTGTCCTCTGACCTCCATGGTCATGCCAAGGCACACCTAAAATAAACAAATGCAATGTAAAGCTGAAAGATGGAAAGATTAGGTCTTTGTCTTAGATGGGGTTTCTATTGCTATGATGTGATACCAGGACAGGCAGATGTGGGGCTGAGGAAGGAGCTGACTACATCTGGGTCAGCAGGCAACGGGTAGAGAGAGCATCACTGGGCCTGACTTGGGCATTTGAAACCCCAAAGCTCACCCCAGTGACACACTTCCTCCAACAAGGCCACGCCTCTTAATGCCAAGCCATAGCATTGAAATATGAGCAATGGGGGCCCATTCTTATGCAAACGACTCCACCCCACCCCACTCTACTCCCTGGCCCCCATAGGTTTGTGGTCCTATCATAATGCAGAAATGCGTTCAGTTCACCTTCAAAAGTCCCCATTAGTTTAGCAGTCTCAGTTTGTCTAACATTTCAACATCTGAAGTCTCCTCTGAGACTCATGGCAATTTCTTCACTGCGATCAAAATCCCAATCAAAGTCAAGATCAAAAGCAAGAAGCAGATCACATGCTTTGAATGTATAACAGCACAGAGCGGGTGTGACCATTTCAGAATGGAGGAAAGGGCGCACAGTGAGGAAATACTGGGGGTAAAGCAAGACTGAAAACCAGCTGGGCAAACTCCAAACTCTGCATCTCCACACCTGACATCAAAGCGGCCTTCAGATCTCCAACTCCGTTCAGCTGTGTGACTGCAAGGCCCTTCTTTCTCTTGGGCTGCTCCCACTCCCTGTTAGCAGCTCTCCTGGGCAGGTATCCCACAGCCAAACATCTTGGCATCTCCAAGGCAATCTATGCTTTACTTTCACAGTTTTGAGCAATGACACCTCTGGGCCTCCGTTCAGGGACACCCCTGCCCCACACCTGGCTTCAGTGGCTTTCCTAGTAATGGGGGGGGGGGAGATTCCAAAAACCCCTCTGTTCTATACCTAATTTAAAAGCCACAGACACATGGCCAAAGATGCCAGGTTCTGCTGCTTGCTGAGCCTGACTAGTCCTAATACATCTTCACCAGCTTTCTGTTTTTGATGGTTTCCTTTGCTGCCTAAGCTTGGCTGTCCTGGAACTGGTTCTGTAGATCAGGCTGCCCTGGAACTCAGAGATCTGCCTGCCTCTGCCTTCTGAGTGCTGGGATTAAAGTTGTGCACCACCATGCCTGGCCCTAAACTGTTCTTTAATTCCTTTTCACAACTTTGGAAGCTTAGCTGGGTAGGGTCTTGCTCTGATGCCACTGTCCCCTGTATTCCACTTAGCACCAGGCTTTTCTTTAATCACTTCCTGGTTCCCCTTTCTCCTCACACTGCACATTTTGTTTTGTTTTGTTTTGTTTTT
>OU015747.1:78830960-78849750 GCA_907169655.1 Acomys percivali | reverse complement strand
GAACCTTGGGGGCGGAAGCTGAAGCAGAGGCCAGTGGAGAAACCCTGCTTACTCAGCTTGCTGGATACTACACCCCAGGGCCAGCTGCCCAGTAGTGAGCTGGGCCCTCCCACATTAATCATTATTCAAGAAAATACAACGCAGACTTGTCTACAGGCAGTCGGGTGGAAGCATTGTCTCTACTGATGTTCCTCTTTCTGAGATAATTCTAGCTTGTCTCAGCTTGGCAAACAAACAAACAAACAAAAACAAAACAACAAAAAAACCCAACCCCTCCCAAAACAAAAACAAAAACAAAAAACCACCAACAAACAAAAGAAAACAAAAAATAAACAAAAAACCTAACCTGAACAGCCTGCACGCCATGCTTTCTCCCTTTAAAACCTTTCCTGCATGAAAACAATATATTCATTCCTCCTTTGATCAAAGAGCTGATTCATTGTGTCTTTTTAAAAATTTCCTCTATCATTGTTGGTGGTGGTAGTGGCGGCAGTCATGTGAATATGTATGCGTTTGTGCCACAATATACATGTGGAGGTCAAGGGTCAGATTTCATGAATTGTTCTCTTCTTTCACAACGTGTTCCATATTTGGAACTCTGGCCATCCAGATTGAGTGGCAAGCACTTTTAGTAGCGGGGCCATGTCCTTGACCCATTGAGATGGGAGTGCATGTGACCCATGATGACCTTGAACTCACCATATAGCTGAGGATGACCTTGTATTTCTGATCTTCTACCTTCTACTACTGAGTGTTGAGTGTTAGAAGTTACATCTTGATCTACCACTCCAAAGGGGGGGAGGTAGAAAAAGAGAGAGTGGGGGAGAGCTGGGAATGACATAAGTCTTAGGAAAGCTCGAAGCCAGCCCCCTGTGACACACCTTCTCCAAAAAGATCATACCTCTTATTCCTTCTCAAACAGTTCCACCAACTGAGGGCCAAGTATATAAATTTATGGGGAACACTGTCATTCAAAACATCACAACAGATGTACAGGACCACTCTAGGTTTATCTGCTATTAGGAATCGAACCCAGGACCTTGTGCTTGCTAAGCAGGCACTCTATCAACAGAGCTACATCCCAAGCCCTCAGTGTGTCTTATTGTTATCTTCATGTGCACTAGAGTAGACTTTCCATGATAAGATTTTGAATGAATACGTGAGCCAAAGAGGAAACATTATCTATCCCACCCTAAGACACGCCCACTTTCTTTCCTTTCAGGATGTTGGAACTTGAATAATGACTCATCATTCTTACAGCTCCCATGACTTTAACACTCATGATAGCCTTCCAGCTTCTTGATCCAATGCTGACTTCTCTTGAGGGCTGGATGCACCATTTTACGTTCTATTCCTTCTTACATCCCTGTTTTGTTTTTTTCTCCCTCAATTTTTTTTTATTCCTTCTCACCAGGATGTTACAATACCATTCTATAGTTTCCTCTCTTCACAATACCCTACTGTGAAATTCATCAATCATCTGAACAACACAGCTCCTTGACTTACAGCCCATTTGTCAAAAGCCATCTTTGGGCTTCACGTGTTCCATTCACAATGTAGTGTAGGCATGCCTTTGTCTCCTGGCCTCTGGAATCCACCGCGGAGTTCTACTGTTTAATTTTATTCTTTGATTGCATCAGTTAAATGCATTAAAGATGACCTTAGAGACACCAAAATGTGCCAATGTCACGTTGAGGAATGAAGTCACAGCTTTCTTTGATTAATTTAACCAAATTATCTTCTCTCCTCATGTCTTCTTTGGTTTCCATTTGTGGCTACTGGCCTATCTGTAGTCTATTCTATTTGCTCTGTGTGGGTGTTGTCTGTTCCTCTGTCCCTTAACAAAGGGCTTTGTTCCATATTTATTGAAAAGCACAGAAACTACGTCATGGAAGAAACTTTACAGAAAAATGTAACTGAGATTCATAGGGGAGTAAGTTACTGACTCCAAGTGACCTCAAACCACACAATCCTGAAAACAAACTGTATCTGTATGGTGTTTCCAATATATGTGGCAGATATTTGTTGTATAGGGTCACTTCTAGCCTGCTGGATGTTTTCAAAGAATGATTACTACAATGCTGGTGCACACATGCATGCACACGCATTGCTCTAAATAAGGTGCATAAATGAATATAGAACTTAGCATTAAAGTTGTACATTAGCTTATCTTGTAGAAGCTGATTACATGGGAAATCCAAGGCAAGTAAGGTTGGCTGTGATGTTGTTCTCTTAAAGGAAGGTTTTATTTTTATTTTTTTACTTTTTTATTTTAATTTTATTAATTGATTCAGATTCAACTGTTATCCATCACTTGTATCCTCCCATTCCTCCCTCCCTCCCGCTTTCACCCTATTCCCCTCCCCTAGGTCTATGACCGAGGGTGATCTCCTCCCCCACTATATGGTCATAGGCTATCAAGTCTCATCTTGGTAACCTGCTTATTCTTTCTTTGAGTGCCACCAGGCCTCCCCACCAAGGTGAGGTGGTCAAATATGGAGCACCAGAGTTCATGTCAAAAGTCAATCCCCGCTCTCCACATAACTGTGGAGAACGTCCTGTCCATTGGGTAGATCAGAACAAGGGTTCGATATTTACTACTTGTATTGTCCTTGGTTAGTGCAATAGTTTGAACAGACCCCCCTGGGCCCCAATCCACCTATCACGATGTTCTTCTTGTAGGTTTCCAGGACCCTCTGTGTCCTTCTATTTCCCCATCTCCTATATTTCTCTTACCTAGAGTCTCAGTAGGATGTCCTCACATCTATCCCAATCTCCTGGTAGGTGAAGACATGCCCTTTGGGCTAGTGCCCAATTATAAGTGAGTATATACCATGTGAGTCTTTCTGCTTCTGGGTTAACTCACTCATTATGATCATTTCTAGTGAGCTCAATTGAGAAATGGGGCTCAGAACTAAAGGAAGGCTTTAACAGACCTCAACAGGCCTTAAACAGACCGATTACACAGTAGGATAGCAGGTTAAGTTTGAAGTGAATTTGAGGTATATTACTAAATCAGTTGTGGAGCCCAGCAAAAGTTCTGTCTCTTTGAATGTAAAAGATATTTTTGTAAAGCTGTGTCACTATATTTGACAATTTCATGCCAGCATATAATATATTTTGAAAAGGATCATAGCCCATTCTCATCTCTTATTCCTCCCCTTTTCCCTCTAAAACCCCTTTTCTCAATACGTCCTTCTCCCACATTCATTAAAAAATATGACCCACTGAGTTTGACTTGAGTTGCTTGAATGTGTACGGGTGTAAAGTTATTTACCAGATTATAGACATTTTACCAGAGGATGCACCACTGAAAAAAATGGTTCTCCCTCTCTCTCTCAACAGCCAGTAACTATTAATAACTCCTCCACTACTGGGGGCCCCATAAGCCTGTCCCTCATCCAGCCACTACAGACTTCTTTCAGCGTCTCAAATTCACTTAGACTGTTCCCAGCTCTTTGAAATCATTTATATTCTTTCCTCTGCCTAGAACACCCACATTATGTCTAGCCCATAGACCTTCATCTCAGCCAATGGATGCTAAATCCTTCTTGGTCCAGTTCTCATATTACCTTTACCCATGAGTGAATTCCCAAAGCCACCATGACTACAAAGACATGTATCAGCAATATCAATTACAGCTTGTTATTAAGACAGCTAACCCCACACCCAGCTTCCTGCCAGGGACACTTACTGAGGATGCTCCATTTCTGTAACCCTCACCGATGTGGCACACAGTGCCTGAGCGTGCAGTACTCCTCCAACATTGTTAGGGGAGGCGTGGGAAGTGGCTCAGTGAGTGAGAGAGTTTGAGACACAAGCATGAAGAGCCAAGTCTGAATTCTCTGGCACCCACATAAAAAGCCAGGCATGGATAAAGGAGGAAGATGCTAGTGAGCTTCCACCTGGCTGAGAAGCTGTTGACAGCCTACAAAGAAAAGATGGGTCAGGTTTTGTTTTAAGCGTGTGGTACCTGGGAGGATGGGCATGCTCCTGTGGATGACTCTGCACCTGAGTGGGTATGAATTGCACCAACTGGAATTAGTGGAGTATTTACTACTACTACTACTACTACTAAACATAATCATCATCATCATAATAATATTAAACATAAGAATAAACATAATAATAATAATAATAATAATAATAATAATAATAATAAAAAAAAACACAAAATTGAGGGAGTGGATCTTAGAGAGGCTGGTAAGGGAGGTGGATATGATTAAAATTTAATGGATGAAATTCCCAAAGAGTTCATTAAAATATTATATTTAAAATCACTCTTGATTCAAGGAGTTCAGAGACAGAACAACAAATTTTTTTAAAAAGCTAGGCGTAGGCATGTGCACCTGTTACCCCCATGTTATGGGGGCCAGAGGCTGGAGGACTGCTGGGGCTTGCTGGCTGCCGTTCTAGTTCCAGGTTCAGAGAGAGGCCCTGCCTCAAGGCAAAGAGCGATAGGACAGCACACCTGATGTCCTCATCTGGCCTTCACATGGTACACAAGCACACATGTACATACTCACACATGCATGCACACACACAGCAAAGGGAGGGAATGGTGTTGGCTGAACAGAATTGAGATTCAAGGAGCTATCCCTAGCCACAGTTAAGTCTAGTGTCTTGTGAAAATAGGAAAAGGCAAAGTAATGCATTGCGATTCCCCAAGGAAAACAGGCTCATAATTATTTTTAAAGTTTTCCATTTTATCAAAGAGCCATAGAAACTGCTCCTTTTCAAAGCTCCAAAGTATTATTTTCCTAATTAATTGTTATAGAGGGAAAACTATTGCATAAATCAATTTCCAACTTAGCTTGATGGCAATCACTAATGAAATAGATTGGAGATCTGGAGCCTTAAAGAGAAGGGTTTCAGATGAATAATATATTTTATTTGTCAGCAGTCCTCAAGCTCAATTTATGCTGAAATTAACTGAAAGTGGATTGCAAATAATTGTCAGTTCGTTGTCAGTCCGCTTTTCCAAGACCCTGAGTAGATAGGATGACGAAAGGTAATTTTGGTTTCTTTTTTTTCCCCTCTTTGTAATTGCTTCTGGGTAATATCAGAGCCTTTGAAAGAGGGTGCAAGGCTGTGCATGTTGAAAATTGCAAAGAAAATGTGAAGGTTGGGTTGAATACCAAAAATTCTCCAGACACAGAAGACTTCACAGTCCTGAGGCACACTGAAGTCTGTTTTCTCAGAGTATCTATACAAACACCGTTAAATTACACCATTTTGGACTTCACATTGAAAAACATTTTACACGTCAGTGCTGATAGTTGTCTAGAATATGAGACCAATTATTTGATAGCGATTTCTCTAGGGGTTCACAAGATCATGCGTGTGTATACCCAGGTGGAGGCCGGAGGTCAGCCCCAATTGCTGCTTTCTTTTGGCACTAGCTGTGATTGATCTTTCATTGGCCTAGAACTCACCAGAGGCAAGGCTGGCTGCCCATTGAAATCTGGAGACCTACTCAGCTCTGCCTCACCAGAGCTAGGATTACCGGTGTCTGTCACTACTCCCAACAGTTTCCTTTTTAATGGCTGCTAGTGTTCCCATCCAGGGCCTGGTCTGCAAGGCAGGCATTTTTTTGGACTAAGCCATTCATCTCCCCAGCCAAAGGCCAAGTCCTGAGGTGAAGGAGCAGATCCTGAGGGTGATCTGCGAGGAGATTTAAAAACCAAAGCAAACCAAACCGTTTTTGTTTTTTTTAAGTTTTCTTTTTCTTTTTTATGTTCCAAGCACTTCAAGGAAGACTTGGTGGACACTACCTCACCAGAGGGGATGAGTCAAAGGTCACACGGTTTTCTGTTGCAAGGCTTCTCGGGGAAGTGAGTGTGCAAAGGGCATGGTGAGCAGGAGGGTCCTCAGAGTGAGGCGTAATTGGTGACACCCTCCAGATTGGCTTGCGTGCAGAAGTCATTTTGTAGGATGAGCTATGGTAGCAAGTCAAGGTGTTTCTCAAAACCACACATTTGACAGCTAGCGGGTGTTTGCTGTGAGGGATTTCCAGCATTGTGTCTAGTAGTAACCTACTTAATTTTAATTAATTTTCTTTTTCTTTTTGGAGAAAATATAAATAAATAAAACGGTCCTAAGCTTGTTGTTTTATTTTCACTTTTTACAAAGTATTATTCCCCCCCCCCCATCACGGCTGTCTGTGCCCTTTCTTTTTTAAGCCCACACGGCCCCACAACTCCTCACTGTTAATGCAAATGTATACTAGGTCCTGAGCATCCTTCTGGGAGTGGACTCAAGTGCCAAACATAAATCAAACATTTAAAAAAGAGATTAGTAGATATACAACTGCATTTCTGATTGAAAATTGAGGAGGATGGCAAGCCGGTGATTTTGCATGGCATTGAGCCTGGTGTCTCCATCGCAACAGCTCCGGCCAGTTTGTCATTGATGGCTCCTCTCCACTGCCACAGTTAGACCCTTGAGCAGAAGAAGGAATCTTGCCGGGTGTTGCAGAAACACAGTTCCTAGCTAGGCCTGGCTGCACACAGTTCTCACCATAGCTATGCAGGAAATGACTGCAAGTTCAAGGCCTTTCTGGGTTACAGAGAAAGCTCAAAGCCAGCCTGAGAGACCTAGCCAGACATTATGTCAAAATAAATGAAAGAGAGGGCTGGCCAGGAAGATAGACATTGCGTGTTCTCTCTCATCAGAGGCTCCTTGTTTTGGCTTTCCTGATGTGGTGAGCACATAGCCTCGAGTCACCACGGAAGCCTGGGAAGTAAAAACGAGACCATTGCTAGGATAGGCGGTCCGGGAGGCAGTAGAAAGAGGAACAGCAGAGTACAAGTGACCTAATCAGGGAAACGGGAAAGGAGCAGCTCTTTAGGGAAAGGACAGGAGATAAATATGGAAGTAGGAGGTGGACGGTAAATGAGACTAGCATGGTACAGGGAATCTGAAAGGGGTATTGGAGAAATGGGGCTGGCTCTAGGGTGAGTGGGGGGGGAGAAGATAAACACAGAAGAAAGAATATAAATTACAATAAGAATATCTGAAAAGTAACCACAAGAAATCATACTATTAACTATTTGTCTAAAAAAAAATCTACAACGCACATAACTCTGTGTATAAATATACACATAATTTTTATGAACTTTCTCCTGTGTACTAATGGTACTTCCTCCAAGAACCAAAAACTACTTAAGAAAAATCCCAGCAGCAGACACGAGAAGCCCTCTTTTGAGTTGTTGGCGAGGGCTGTCCAAGAAACTTGCAAAACATACAGCCCATTGCTGCTGCCCTCCCCAAGAGGTGGAAGGTAAAAGTCCCTGTTGCTGAAGGCACAGTAGCCATGAGCCTGACTGCTAGCTTTGCGTAAGGTCCTGTGCTTTCACTGTCTCTGAAAGTGACTCCTGGGATGCCTGGCAGAATAGGCCAGTAACCCATTCTGAGGACAGAGGGTTTAGAGTGGGCCCAGGTGCCACAGCAGAGCCGGTCAAAATTCTCTCTCCATTTTCTGCCATGGACCTCGTTCTTCTGCTGCCTACGCCTTGGCCCTGAGAACGTAAAGATTTCAAGAGACAAACCTCTTTCACCATAACTCCAAGTGGCCCTACGGCCAACTCTTCTCCTTTGTAAAATTAAACACCAGTCCTCCATGCATGTGCCTGCCTCCACACACATGTGGAATTTACCAAGTCCTCCATGTATGTTCCCGCCTCCATAAACATGTGGGATTGATCAGTCTTCCATGTATGCACCTGCCTCCCCACACATGTGGGATTTATCCATCTTCCTTGTATGCACCTACTTCTGCACATGGGTAGAATTCACCAACTCCTCTGAGTATGCACCTGCCTCCATACATAGGTGGAATTTTCCCACTTGTTGTTGCTCTATTTTTACCCACCATGCTCCTTTCTCTTGTTCTCATTGTTCTTACATGCTACAATATGTGTGTGTGTGTGTGTGTGTGTGTGTGTGTGTGTGGTATGTGTGCATATGTGCATGTGGGTGCAATATGTGGATCTGTGTATAGAGGCCAGACGTTGACTTTCAGCAGTTCTTCACCTTAGATATTGAGACAAGAACTCTACTTGAGCCCACAGTTGATTGGTCTGGCTAGTTTAAACTAGCCAACCTGCTCCAGGGATTATTCCCCATCTTTGCCACTCACAGCCTGGGGTTACAGACAGGCGGCCAGCACACCCACCCAGCACTCATGTGGGTGCTGTGGTTCCAAGCTCTGGTCCTTAAATATTCTCAGGAGGCGCTATGGTAAAGATTGCCAAACGTTCTTTACTTCCTGTGTCAGTTGTGTCTCAGGAGGAAGTAGCGGTCAACATGAACATTCAGCATACCATTGTAAATGAAGATCCAAAATAAAGACTGTGTGTGTGTGTGTGTGTGTGTGTGTGTGTGTGTGTGTGTGTGTGTCCCGGCTTCAGGCTATATCAGCCTCCTATCTTGTCAGGTGTCTGGCCTGCTTCATCTTCTTCTTTGTACTTGCTATCTCCTGCAAACCCCTATGCCCCTGACACACACACACACACACACACACACACACACACACACACACCACACCCTAAACTGATTTTCCTTTTCTCCTCCTTTTTGTGAAATTTCTCAGAGTTTTCTCTTTGGTCCTCTCTGCACAGTCATTAGAGGTACAGTGGCTGTGTTAATGGGATGCTTGCCAAATGTGCTTCTCCATTTATGTCAATAAGGGCTCTTTGTCTCAAGGACTAGAAAAGTGTAGGCTTTGAACTTTTACAAACCTACTTTGTTTGGGGCTCTTTAGCGCCTATCCCTCCCTTCCAACCCACTTACCTTAGATAGAGAAATTGGGAATGTTAATGGGAACAGAAGAGGTAGACATTTTTAGGCTCAGTTCCTTGGTGCAATTCTACTTTTCATCCTCAGGATTTCAGCAGACACGTTAAACAGCAAAGCAGCAATTCAGCAAAGGTGACTGCAACCGCAGAAGCAGGAATATGGAGCAGCACTGGGAACCCAGAACTGTTCTCTGTGAGCAGTTCTTTCTAGAAGCATCTCTAATTGGAACAGTGAACAGTTAAACGATGGGAAATAATACCAAAACCATATGTATGTGTGTGTATACATATATATGTACACACACACACACACACACACACACACACACACACACATATCTCCTCTCAAAGTTCATACTAGGATATTTATCAGCTGGCAAAGCCCTTGCCCCACAAGAGGCAGCTCCTCTTCTAGTGGACAAACATTACGTGTTCTCTCAAAAGTCCGTTTCCAGCGGACAAGCACCGCACACCCTCACATAAGTCTGTTTCACAACTAGCCCATCGAAACAAAAACATGTTTACAGCCACTACAGAAGTGTGTTTCAAGTTTGTTTAAGGAATGCAAGTAGGACTGGGAAGATGGCTTAGTCAGCATGGTGCTTACCTTGCAAGCAGCATCAGGACCCGAATCCCATCCCTCGAACCATGTAAAACAGTCTTGTGCTATAGCTCATGCTTATGGTCTTGTTGCTAGAGAGGGAAGCGAGCTTGCTCACTGGCCAATTAGTCTAGCCTACTTGGTAAATTCCAGCCCATGGAGAGACCCTGTCCCAAAGAAAGACAAGGTGGATGGCTCCTAAGGAGGAACACTTAAGGTTGTCCAGTGGTCTCCACAAGCATGCATGCACACGTGCTCTTTGCACACTTGCATAAGCACATGAACACACTCACTTATTGGAACTGAAGACACCATCAGATGCCCCAAACTACGCATTCAGAGTACACTCTCCTGTGCATTTCTCGGTCTGCTCTTTCCATGTTTACCTTGTTCCCAGACAGTCCCTGTCTCCCAGGTGGCTATTTAGGTGAACTTTTACTGTCTTCAGGTCTCAGCATCTCAGAAGAAGAAGGTGCCTCATCTCCTGCAGGGTGTTCATCAGTCTATTTCCCTTGTTTCCTACCGTATTCATCACTCTTATCTGGCCCACAAGCTTACAAGGAATCTTCCATCTCTGTCTCCAGTATTGTCATAGGAGTGCTGGGATTACAGCCAGCCGTGTGACCAGGTCTGGCTCTATGTGAGCTCTGAGTGTCAAAACTCAGGTCTTTATGCGTGTGTGGCAAGCTCTTGGGCGCTGAGCCACCTATCCTGCCCGGAGTATCTTATTTGTTTATTTATTGGAGCTTTAACCTTAGGTCTGCTTTTGGAACAAAGGCTGGGCATTCTTATTTTATATTGTGTAACCCAGCCTCTACCAGTCACATACTTACTGCTGTGCTGTTTCCCAGTCTGTTAGAGGGGCATCATGATGGCACCTCTATCATTAGATATTTGCAAGACGGGCTGTGCTTGGTCCTCCAAAGTCACTTTTCTACATATGTGAGGAGGCACAGAGCCAATCTACAAAGGCCTTGGAGCATTCAAGCTTAAATTCTCCACTGTCATGACCTCACACATGAACTCATTCCCCTGTACTTTTCCTGTTTCTGAGTGTGTGTACACATATGTGTATGTACGTGTGTGCTCGTGTATGCTTATGTGTGCATGTGTATGTAGAGGTCAGAGGACCACCCACCTTGCTTTCTGAAACTCTGCCTCTCATTGTAGGCTGCGCTGGTGGAGCAAGAACCCAGATGTCTCTGTTTTCCCGGTGCTAGGATGATAAGCATGTGCCTTGTTGTTGTTGTTGTTTTGTTTTGTTTCAAAAGGGATTTCTAGGCATGAGAATCAAGTCTGCAGCAAACACTCCTAACTGCTGATCCATCTTTCTAGCCCCGAGTTGTTTGTTTGTTTGTTTGTTGTTCATTTTTGAGACAGTGTGTCATGTAACGCAGGCTGGTCTCGAACTCCCTATGAAGCTGAGGATATACTTGAACTTCTGACCCTTAGGCTTCTACATCCCAAGTGCCTGGCTTATGTGGTGCTGAGGACAAAATCCAGAGCTTTTTGCATGCTAGGTAAGTGCTCTACCAACTGAGGCACATCCTCAGCCCACACGATGATTTAAAGAACATGGGAGGATATATACGGGCTATATGGAAGCACTACATGATTTTACACAAATGATTGGAGTATCTCCAGTGAAGGAAAGAGGGACAGTGACTGGGACAAAATTCCCATGGCAGAGCTGGGCGTGGTGCCACATGACTTTAATCCCAATTCTTGAAGAGGCAGAGGCAGATTTCTGTGAGTTTGAGGCCAGCTTGATATAGAAAGTGTGTCCAAGATAGCCAAGGCTACACAGAGAAACCATGTCTCAAAAAACTATACAAAACAAAACAAGACCAAAACCCAAAACTCAAAACCCAAAACCCAAAAATCTTCCCATGGCAGAAGAATTGACTACTTGTATTTTAATCTCATTTCATCACTGGGCTCACTTAATTTACTGTTTAGAAGATGCCATTGAAATTAGCAGAGAATGGGCTGGCAAGATAGCACCGGGGATGATGGCAGTTAGTGCCAAGCTTTTCAACTGGAGTTTAATTCCTGGACTCCTTTTCTTGCTGTTATAATTTTTTATTAATTCACTCATATTATATCTCAATTGTTATCCCATCCCTTGTATCCTCCCGTTCCTCCCTCCATCCTGCCCTCACCCTATTTTCCTCCCTTATGACTGCGACTGAGGGGGACCTGCTCCCCCTCAATATGATCCCAGGGTATCAAGTCTCTTCTTAGTAGCCTGCTATCCTTCCTCTGAGTGCCACCGGGCCTCCCCATCAAAGGGACACAGTCAAACATGGGGCACCACAGTTTGTGTGAAAGTCAGACTCCACTCTCCACTTAACTGTGGAGAATGTCCTGTCCCTTGGCTAGATCTGAGTAGGGGTTTGATGCTCACTGCATGTATTGTCCTTGGTTGGTGCCATACTTTGGACAGGACCCCTGGGCTCAGATCCACCCATAATAGTGTTCTTCTTGTAGGTATCCCGGGCCTTCTGGATCTTCTATTTCCCCATTCTCCCATGCTTCTCTCACCTAGAGTCCCAATAGGATGGCCTTACATATATCCCACTGTCCTGGTGAGTGAAGACTTTCATGGGACATGCCCCTTGGGCTAGTGTCCAGTTATAAGTGAGTATATACCATTTGTGATTCCTGGACTCTTATAGTGCAAGGAAAGAACTGACTTCTGTGAGTTGTTCTCTGACTTCCATGAATACATTGTGGAAAACACACACGCACACACACACACACGCACACGCACACACACACACACACACACACACACACACACGGCTAAATAAATAAATAATTAAATAAAAAATTTTAAAACTTTAGAAACTACTGGAATATTTTATTTATTCAGTGGGACAACACAAGAAAACAAATCAAGAAAAATATTTTCAGGAGAAGACTGTTGATCATTCTTAAAACTCACAAAAGCAAGAGGATAATTTTCTGTGTGGGGGAGAGGGAGACGAAAAGACGTATTCTACTTCTGAACAACAGATGGCGACGTAGCTAAGCAAATGGAAGGTGCTCTCTGTTGGTGAAATCCTGTCAAGTGTGCAGAAGCCAAGCTATAAACAACATATGGGAAACAATGAACATTTTAATTAGATGCTAATAACCGAATGTTGAATCCTTGTCTTTGCACCTAACTCACACAGTGTTATGATGGCTAATTAATAAGTGATTGTAAAGGAAATGAGTCATTATTTGCTGCAATAATTAGACCAGTTGACATGCTTCTAATCATGGAATGATTTTTAAAAGCACATGGACACAGAGCAAGTTAGCTTTCTGTTGCTACAGGAAGCCCACCCGTGCCTGTTTGGGGTGGTTTTTATTGCCACTTTACATTGCTTGGGTACCTGGGCACCAGCGCGGCGGCATTCTGTCATTTGCTTCTAGCCATGGTATCATGCGTGGGTATTGTCTCAAAAGATAGCCTGTCACATGTACTAGAAATTATGTATGTAAGAGGAAATGTGAAAGCCTGCTTTTGTGGGGGAACTTTTGGGAAAGATAGCAACCACTGAGCAAATCAAAACAAAACCCTAGCCAGAAGAATAATGCCTCTACCCAGAGTTCCCATCTCTGGCGTCTGATTTTCATATATAAAAATAAAACTAAAAAGCAAGTATATAATCCCAAACTCCTCCCCCTCGTTCCATATTCCAATCCTCTTTGAACTGCCGCATGTCCTCGGGACATAATGAAATGCCTTGCTCTGGAAGGAAGCCACACAGATACATTTCAAGGCCCCTCCCTCTCCCTCTGCTAGTAGCAGGGCTAATGCAGTTTACTTATTAGATGAGTCACCATGGATACTGATCGACTCAAGCCAAGTCTACCCCACTAAGGGGAATTGGAGAGTTGAGGCAATTAGCCTCATAATTTAAATAAACAAAGTTCCTCTCATTTTTGTTTCGGTTACCTGGGTTTTTTTTTTTTTTCCTCTTCAAATGAATGTCTAATTTTAGTTTTGAATTATTAGAGGTGGTTCTCGCCTCGGGTCTCTTGTTAAATTAGCTGGCAGAGATCTGGGCTCCTCCACCCTAGGCGAATGAGCTTTCTGAGCCTCCCGCTTTATCATCCCCAAGCTTTCCTAGCCGGCATTTTGGGAAACAATGCTAGTAACTACAGCTCAGGGTGAACGGCTTCTTCAAGAGCACGCGGATCTAGAAATGGTTGCTTGCAGAGACCAGTTCCTTTTAATCTGACAAAGACATTCATAAAACACAAAAACAAAAACAAAAACCAACCAACCAAACAAACAAAAACACCCATGCCCTTCCTGACCCTGTGGTCCTCAGCCTGTTGTGCTCAGACCACACATTTCTTCACTGGTCCTAGGACAAGTCACAATCTAGCGTGGCAGCTCCAATTGGGACTGTAGGGCTGGTCTTGGCTACCTCGCCCAGTCCCATTTTTCCTTCTCAGACCTTGACCCACCCTTGCCACTATGAATCCCCTCATCTGGTTTTCTGCTGAGATAGAGGAGGCTAAAACGTGACTATTATTCCCAAGTAACGGGGCTTCCCATGTTGGTTACTACCCACATACATAATCTCCGTCATTTGGCACTTCCTGTCTTTCTCCCTGTTAGTACTAGCCATGGCTCACAAATGTGGCTTGTGCTGTTTTGTTTTGCATGTGTGCATGTGCAGGGGCACATGTGTGTGCATGTAAAATCAGAAGAAAGCCTCCTTTGTTGGTCTTTAGATGGCATTCAGCTTGTTGTTTTGGGGCAGGGTCTCTCACTGGTCTGCTGTTCTCTGAGTAGGCCTGGCTGGTTGGCCAGAGCGCCCAGGGCTCTGCTTATTTTTGCCTCCACAGGGCTGGGATTATAGGTGAACACTACCACGCTTCTTTGGTTGTCGTTTTGTTCTTATTCTTTGTTTATTTTATTTTGTTTGTCTGTCTGCATTGTTTTGCGTGGATTCTGGGGATCAAACTCAGATCCTTGTGCTTGCAAGGTGAAGCTCTTTAGTGGCAAATCACTACCCTGGTGCCGCACTGGTGCTCTCACTGTGTAGTTGTGAAGAGAGAATCTTTCTTTTAGCTGTTGCCGTTTCCAAAGATATAGCTTGATCAGAGTGACTCAGCATTGAGAGTACTCTGGCCCATTCATCAGTAACTTTTTTTTCTTTTAAGATTTTATTTGATTTTATTTTTCATTTTAAAAATATATTTTATTAATTTATTCATATTACATCTCAATTGTTATCCCATCCCTTGTATCCTCCCATTCCTCCCTCCCTCCCACTTTCCCCTTACTCCCCTCTCCTATGACTGTGACTGAGAGGGATTACCTCCCCCTGTATATGCTCATACGGTATCAAGTCTCTTCTCGGTGACCTGCTATCCTTCCTCTGAGTGCCACCAGGTCTCCCCTTCCAGGGGACGTGGTAAAATATGGGGCACCAGAGTTCATGTGAAAGTCAGTTTTATATAGTGTGAGGGTAAGCAAGGTATGGTTGCCTGTGTGAGGAGGTTCAATGACAACTTGTAGAAATTGCTTCTCTTCTTCCACTACATGGGTCCCAGGAATCAGACTCCTTGAGTCCTTGGGTATTGCAGCAAACACTTTTGTTCACTGTTGGCCTTCTTAGCCTAGTTTTTCAGTCCCTCCCATTGGAAGGAGTGGCCTGTGATGTATGTGGTGTAGGGCTGTAGGATAGAAATAGACCTTGGCAGCTGATGGGCACAAGTTTGACTCTTACTCCTTCACATCCATATTTCTTACCTTTTCTAAACTTCAATTTTTTGTTAAAATAGGTACTAGATTACTATCTATCTACAAGAGGCAGGTAGTTATTATAAATGACTTACACAGAGCACCCCATTAAAGCTTTGCTATAACATTTTATATATTATTTAATAAATTTGGTTATATGTGATTTTTAAATATTTATTTTTTTATGTATATGGGTATTTTGCCTGAATGTGTCTGTCCTTCACATGCACATAGTCTCCTCAGAGACTAGAAAAAGGCATCAGAAACCCTGAAACTGGAGTTACAGATGACCATTAGCTATCATGTGTGTCCTTATTTGTGACCTGGCATTTCAACCCAAGTCCCCTGGAAGAGCCAGTACCCTTAATGACACATACATCTCTCTAGCCCCTAAGGTTTATATTTTAAGAAAATAAGAGCTGACAGTCAAGTATAGACCTGTTCTGTATGCAGTAAGAATGTGGTTATTTTATTCTACTGTTATTCCTCATTCTCCTTTCTCCAACTTAGCAAGACTTCAGGTGTGAATTCTCAGTGTGTGTGTGTATGTATGTGTGTGTGTGTGTGTATGCATGCATATGCACATGTGGCATATGGAGGCTACAGGACAAGTTCCTGCAGAACACCATCTACCTTATTATGAGATGTTGCCTCTCATTGTTTGGAGTTCTCCCAGTAGCCTGGCTGGCTGGCTGGCTGGCTGGCTGGCTGGCTGGCTAGCTTTCAAGTCCAGTAGCTCACCTGTCTTTGTTTCCCTGGATCTGGGATTGCAGCCAGACTTGTGTGTATATATGTGCGCAGATGTGTATACCAGTGTGAGCACATGTGGAGGCCAGAGGTCATCATCTGGTGTCTCATTTTATTGCTCTCCACCTTATCTTTTGATAAGTTTTCACAGAACCCAGAATTCCCTGGGCTAGACTGTCTGGCCAGTAAGCTCCTAGCGTCCCCATCTCCATCCCTCAGCCCTAAAATTAGAAGAACGGACTGCTGTTATATCTGGCTTTCCCACCCCCCCTATGGATGCTAGGGATCTGAACTCAGGTCCCCTTGCTTATATAGCAAGCACTTTACCTCCCCAATGAGCTATCACCCCAATCTCTACAGACCAGTTTTTAAAGATATAGGTTCTGGGGATTTAACGCAGGTCCTCATGTTTGCAAGGTGAGCATTTTGTTGGCTGAGTCATCTCTTCAACTCAGTACCTGTTTTGAGAGGAAAAAAAAGTTGTGTGAGTTAAACACTGCCAGGGACACAAGTGACATTCACTCCCGTGACTCTGCCTTCAAAGAGTTAGGCTCCTGCAACAGAGATAGCATCATTATACGTGAGCTGACGTGGCACAAATACTACCTAAAATATACAGATAGATGATTTCCCTCTGTGAAGCGATTTGTATAAGGTGCTATGCAACTTTTGTCTCATTATAATGATTGCCTAGTAGATGAAGGCAATCATTGTCATCCTTGGTTTACCGAACAGGAAAATTTAAGCTCAGGGAGGTCCAAGACTTGCCCAAGGTCGCACAGCTAACAGTGATAGAGTCAGGACTTAGAGTGGGCGCATCTGGTTCTAGAATCTGAGCCTGAACCCTCACTAATTGTTCCTAGCGGCCATGATGAGTGGTTTAAACAAAGAGCAGTCAGATTCCAGAGAATAGAGGGACAAAGGTGGGATGCAACTCACCTGGATGGTTTCTTGGGGGAAAGTGTATGGTAATTGTAGTCTCCAGGGATGGTCTTTACAAAGGAACCACCATCAGTGAAACAAGACAGCCATGAATGGGTGAGTTGTATGCTCCCCATGGAACCATGAGTCTATCTCTTTTCTTCTAGGTCAAGATCTTCGCAGGTTGTTCACTGTTAATAATGGTGTCTCCTGCATCCTCTGCTGTCACTCCTCTAAGACACATGGACCCACAGATTCAGGAACCCAGGGACTTCTCTGCTGGAGAATGTGCCACAATTCCCATTGTGAGCTTGAGGAAGTGTGAGCTGCCCAAGGTGACTCATCTGGCCAAGCTAGACGGTCATCAGAGTGCCCCCCCTGCCCTGTTTTCCATAGTGGGCCTTTACCTTTATATGTGTGTGCAAGGTGTGTGTGTTTCATGTATGGGTATGTATGTATATATATGCACTGAAGCCAGGGGTCAGCCTCGAGTATCATTTCCTAGGCAACATCTGCCTTGTTTTGGGAGCCAGGGCCTGTCATTGGCCTGGAATTGGACGTGAGGCTATGCTTGCTTAGTTCATTCATGTCTGCCTCCCCAGCACTGAGATTACAAGCACATTGCCATGCCCGGCATATTTTTTATGTGGGTTCTGGGGATCAAACTCAGGCCCCCTGCTTGCAAGATAAGTGCTTTAGCAACCCAGCCATCACCCCACTCCACCCACTGCTAGGCTTTGCATTTTAAGACATCAGGCATGGGGCACAGGATTTCCAAAACTTCTTCTATCCATGTTGAGTGCTTAGTAAATGGCATTCATTTCCTCCCTGGTACTGGCCAAAGCAGATACACTGCACCATCCTCATCAATGCTACTCTACTGTCTTGCTTTAGAAACAAACACAATATTGCAGAGCCCCACTTTCTCCACTTTCTCCTACTGAGAAGCTGCCTCCCCAATGCTGGAAGCAAAAACATGTTCGCACTCAAATCTCGAGGGTTTGATTAGATTTTTTAAGTTGGCTGTCCCCTCCCTTCCTGCCACCCAATAGATTATGAGTACAGCAGGAGCTGCTTTTGTTTCGAACAAATGTCTTTATTTAAAGCAAAAATGCGGAGCCTGTTTAGACCGATGCATAAACATCTATCCAATTCAGTGAGTTCTTCCAAGAGGCAGCCCATTGTCAGTAGGTCCCTGCTGAGATATTTGATGCGTCCACTGCTTTTTATATTGCTTAATGTGGCTTGTGTATCTGACAATAAATCTGCAATGCAGGTCACAGAATATGTAGCTCAAGGAAATCCATAAAAGTCGTAGAGAGTGGCTTCGCTAACTGCATCGCGTTGCCAAAAGCTGAGGTCATTTCCTCTTGCTAAAAATGCAGGGCTTCATAAATTATTTTTATCACCTCTAGAGTCAAGCAAGCAGTTTTGCACAGATGCCAAGAAGGTTTCATGCCCCCCTAATACCACCACTATTCTTTACTCTTGAAATGTTTTTCACAAGTCTTCTGCAAAATAATTGTGTTTATGCTCCCCCTCCCCTCCCCTTCCCCCTCCCCTTCCCGCCTCTCCCCTACATTACCAATGTTCCAGAAAAGTGCATGTAAATCTGGGTACATAAACATAGTCGCATCCAGCCAGGTTTTCACAGAAAGTGACATAAATATTGGGCTTGCAGCTGGGGAGATAGCTCATTTTTGCTAGAATGAAAGCCTGTTGACCTGGGTCTGATCCTCAGAAATCATTTAAAAAGCCTGATGCAGTGCCTGGCACCTTTAATATCAGCATCTCTAGGGTGGCAGAGATAAGAGATTCAGCTACAAACTTATATGAGCAACACAAAAGCAGGAACCAGAGAGACCCCACCTCAAAACAAGGTGGAAGGAGAAAACAGACTCCAAAAAGTGTTCTCTCTCTCTCTCTCTCTCTCTCTCTCTCTCTCTCTCTCTCTCTCTCTCTCTCTCTCTC
>OU015747.1:78820330-78830950 GCA_907169655.1 Acomys percivali | reverse complement strand
CTCTCTCTCTCTCTCTCTCTCTCTCTCTCTCTCTCTCTCTCTCTCTCACACACACACACACACACACACACACACACACACAAGCACTCATGCATTTGCACATGCAGACACACTCTCTCACACACAAAACAGATCAAATAAATCTTAAAAAATTAATACTGAAACTGGTAATGGTGATGCACTCCTTTAATCCTAGCACTGGGGAGGCAGAGGCAGGTGGATCTTTGAGTGCAAGGCCAGCCTGGTCTACAGAGTGAGTTCCAGGACAGCCAGAGAAACTTCATCTAAAAAAAAACCCAACAAAAACAAATAATAATAATAATAATAATAATAATAATAATAATAATAATAATGATGATGATGAGACTGAGGAGTCAGCTAAATGACGCAGTGGAGAAAGGTGCTTGCTATAAGCCTAATGACATACATTCAGTCCCTGGACCCCATGTTAAAACAGAAGGAGACGACTACCTTCACAAAACTGTCCCCTGACCTCCACATATCTAGCACACATGTCCACATGCATACATCATACAATCCCACATCCATATATAGTAACATTGCTGCGCATGCAAGGAGTGGTTCTGAGCTTGGTATACTCATTCTCCACCCCACCCCCAACACACATGCTCCAGTGATGGGGAGTTGATGCTGTTTCCATAAAAGCCATTTTTTAAGGAGGCGTTAGGTAGGCTGAGATGGTAAAACCAAGCCACGAGTGTTCAGTGGCAAACTTTTATAGAAAACACCACTGAATTAACTTACAGTACATTTGTTAAACATGAGCACCTCTAATAATGACATTTCATTGAACAATGCCCTTTGTCTTTCTCAGTTCATCAGCTACCTAGTTCAGTAATGAGCCACAGTCATCCCATTCTGGCTTTCCCCCTAATGCAAAGGCTCAGCTCACTTCACCGCCAGTGAAGCATAATACTATTATTCAGTCCTTGGCTTAGGAAGAAAAAGCTATGGAATATATCACCATTCTAATTGGTTAACAAACATAAGCCTTATGATTGTTAATGGCACGAAGTCATTCTGTCTTGCTTTTGATAGGAATAGCTAAAACAATAAAAATAAAATAAAAGAAAGGGAGAGAGAGAGGGAAAGAAAGAAAAAAGAAAAAGGGTTTGACGGGAGGATAAAAAAAGGGAAGACTAGTGGATGTAGTTTATGAGCAGTAACGTGAGTATTCACTGAAAAAAATACGAGCACGTATTATATTTAATAGCTCAAATGTTATCTTAATTCTTTATCAACAATTCATGCAGATAGCTTAATACCAAATATTTTAGTTAAGATTAACAACTTGTGAAACAGAAGGCTTGGCAAATGAGAGCCCGGTCTACCTCCGCTGCGTGAGGAGGAAGGCACGCCACCCCACCGGAAGGCTGGGTCATGCATGAGGTATTCGTTTTCTGCCAAGTAAATGCAGGCAGATTTGGAAAATATTATGTCTATCGTGGCCCTGATTTATACTCCCTGTGGAAGGTAATGAAGCCTGTGTCCAAACTTATTTTTACTCCTTTTGCAAAAGCTTTCCCCTGAAATGAAAGATAGGCTCCTTCCCGTTCTTTCTTTTCCATGTGGCAGGATCTCCTTAAGCACCTCCCCCTTCCGCCCCCGCCCCCAACCCTCCCACCCCCCACCCCCCAGCCTGGTCTCTCTTTTGAACAAAACAGCTCATTAGTAAAGGCAAGATTGGGCTCCTTGTAATCTGTCCCCAGCTGAGGCAAAGCTACACAATTTACAATACATCTTTGGAAAACTGCTTTTTTCCCCCCTCCCACCCCCTTTCTTTTTCTTTTCTTTTTTCTTTTTTTTTTTTTTAAACTGAAGGCGGCTGCTTCTATAGATCTCTCTCAATTACCCACAGTAAATTTAGGCACTGTGCAAGAGCAAATTTTACAGTCCATGAAGAGATGAAGTGAAATCCAGATGAAATTCATTGTGACACATTCCCAGTTAGCGCTGTGATGTGTCTGTATTACAGAAGATAGACGTCTATTAGCATGGAGGCTCCCATAATGGACTGTGAATCATCTCAGGTAATAGAGATGCCAAGCGGAATGAATGAAAAGCGCTATTGGATTCCATTAGCGCCCTTTGTTTTTAAATCAGTCATTTCTTGTGAATAACCAACTCTACACTTCTTGACCCTAGCTCCGAGTGATAATCGTGGATTAGTATCACAGCGCATCCATCTGACTTACTGTGTAATTAGTAATGTGGCTGAGCATATTTGGGTTTCCTAGACTCAGAAGCCTTGGCCTTTCCAAGCTGGACAGAGGATCATTAAGCACGTACATGGGAAAACATAGCCTTGGTGAGACTCGTTTTAATTCTATTTCCACTTCTGTGGAATTATCCCTTCTCCCATGCTGTTTATTTGGGACTTATATTGCATCATTGCTACTGTCTGCCACCTTGTTTAAAGATGTTCTTTTACCCCAGGTTGGACATCAGGACAAAATGTTATCCGAAGATAGATTTATAAAAGGACTTTAGTTTAATTATATCGCTTCCTGCTGCCCATTTTAAAATTCATTGGGGGATCTACTCATCAGCAAAATAAGTAACAACGTCACTTTTCCTTTCACAAACAGCCTCACCTAATCTGTCAATCAATTACGATTAATCAGATATAGCCACTTGTCTGATAATTAGTACAGGGCTTAGGTGTAGTTTAGACCTGGTGGTGCCTTTGGGATGACTGCAAAAGGCCCACTTGTGCAGTAGGTAAGTCACAGGAATTCTCGTTAATTATACTATAAAGCAAGAAGCTTCTAGACAAGCCAGACAAACATCCATTTCCTTTTTAAAAATTGAATTAATCAGTTAAGGCGCGCGCGCGCGTGTGCGTGTGTGTGTGTGTGTGTGTGTGTGTGTGTGTGTGTGTGTGACAGTACACCACACAGCTGGAAGTCAGAGGATAAAGGAGTTGGATGTCTTCTCGTGCCATGTTGGTCCTGGGGATCAAAGTCAGCTAAGCAGCCCTTCTACCCACTGAGCCATCTTGCAGGCCCCAAACACATATTTCTTAATTCATTGCATTTGATATAAATGTCATAGCTTGCCATGAGACAAAGCTGCGTTTGTCCCCAAACTCTGCAATGGGTATAAAGACATTTTAGACACATCCACAACACACACACACACACACACACACACACACACAGAGCGATTTTGCAAAAGGATGATAGCATCTAAAGCAAGCAGAGCAACAAGACTCGAGTCGCTTTAAATATTCCCCCATAAATCCCCTGAGACATCTTTAAGAAGCGCCCATTCTGCGTCTTCCGCCTATGATCATCTGTTTCCACACCAGGATGAACAACGTCATCCTCATCCGTAGAAGGATGTGAGAGGAGAGGGCCTCCATTCGAGGCTTTCTCCTTAATGTTGTACTGACAGGTGTAAGATTAACTTTGTTAGGTGTCTAGCCACTCATGCAAACTAAATTAAATTAATGGAACAAATTTCTCTCATAATTAAGATAAAAATTCATGTCAGCTGTAACCTTGCTGTACACTAATTATATACAAATGATTTATCATCTGCTTCGCCCAGAATATTAATCCTTACCTCATTGATAACTGCAGTCAGTGTTAAGAGATGAAAGTTGATTAAATATGACAGATTAGGCAACCACGGCCCTCCGTGCCGGCACTACAGTGAAACCAATAACGCTCAAGCTGCTCTCTGTGTTTCAAACGCATTCCCATGGAAACAGATGCATGCTTAATGAAGGGTGCTGAGATTATTTTCAATAATGACTGATATTGGAACAGTGGGCAGAGCTGATCAATAACAATTAGCCACTTAGCCTACTAAAGACATGGTTAGAGAAAACAGGTTATTTATACATTAGTGGGACCTTATCCAAAGACGAATACTCTGTAACGTCTCTATGCTATATCGTGCGTGAGTATGTGTCTCTTTTTTTCCCCCTTGTGTGGGAGGGGTTCCGTGGCGGAGGAGTGGTATTGTGCCAAGCGCCCTCCTGTCGCCTCTTAGCTCCTGCTTATGAAATGAGTGACTGATGTTGCCAGCGGTTCTTTGGTGCTCTGAAGAGAGCTGCCAAGTGTATCGGGAAAAGTCCAAAGGCGACTGTGACCATGAAACTAATATTGCTTTGTAGGGATTTGGTTTGAGGAAAACTTCGCTGCCAAGGCGTAACTCAATTGTACAGAAAATTCTTTTGATCCCTCACTGTAGGCTCTGTCATTTAATTTTAAAGAATCCAAGATGAGTCGTGCAGATATTTAAGGAAAACGTCTGCTTTGGATTCCTTTCATACTGGCTGGAAAAGATTTTAATAACATAAATTTAATGACAGATCTGGCTTTCAAGTCTATTTGGAAATTTGCACTTTTATTTTGTATTAATTTGAATCACCCCAGGAGTCAAGATCTTGTAATGCTAATTACTTATAGAGGCTCCCAGGATTCCTACCCTGACAGTCAGCTTGGAGAAATCCCAACTCCCTGGGCCAAAAAGTGTTAATAAAAAGTGATTAGCTACTCAGGTCGAGCCCCATTATAATAACGCATTATAGTTCCCTTGAATGGGCTATGCGCATTCTCATTTCTCTGAATGAGGAAAATGGTTGAAGGAGATGAAAACCTGAGCATTTCAGCTGGCATTGTTACCCAAAGAATCAAGCTTTTAAAAATAAAAGAGAAGCTCTTTCTTCACACTTCTTACATTTCCAGACTCAGATTTGAGAACACAAACACTGACACACTGGCCGTATCCCCCAGTCTAGTTCATTGGTTTGTTCTGGTGTGGGAAGGTACATGTGAACGCACGCAGGAGGTTGATGCTGAACCTAAGAGGCTATGTGTGTGAGGAGGTGTTTTTTTTCTATTAAAGATTTATTTGTATTCATGTTTATGTGATATGACTTCAGTGCCCACAGAGGCCAGAAGAGGGCGTATGGTCCCCTAGAATCGAGATTTATGAGGATGTGCATGGGGTGGGGGTGGGGGGGCTGGGGGTGGGGGTGGGGAGTGGGGGTATATGTGTGTGTATGTGTGGGAGTGTGGGAGCCACCAGTGTGGGTCTGAATTCAGGTCTTCCCAAAGAGCAACGTGTGTCCTTAAAGCAGAGCCATTTCTCCAGCTCATGTTAGAAGCTTGGTATTTAGGTAGAGTGCCCAATATTTGGGACAGACACTTTTTACTCAAGTCATCAGCAATAGGGTGTCTGTGTTCTGTCACTCCAAACAGATGCTAGTATAGATGGAGCCATATTTATCATGATGGAACAGAAACGGATCCTGAACACCCCAAGTCCAGCGCAGTAAACAGGAAATGGGTTGACACATTTCCATCTGGAAGGCAAAGGTCATGTCAGATTGTTGAATGATAGAGTCATTTCATTTCTGTTTTAGCATCTTTATAAACAACTATAGATCTGGCTGGCCTCAAACTCATAATCCTCCTGCCTCCACCTCCTTCAGCAAATCCTACCAGCGTGTACCACAATCCACAATGAGACAAGTTAACTCCTGGCAACACCCAGCCTACCTCAAAGAGGATGATGAACATTAAAGAACCTCTTTACGGAGATGGCTTCAAATGTGGCAAACAAGCCACTGGGCACAATGTCCTTGTTTCTACCACAGACAGAATTCTGCCTAAAAATGGACAAGCTTGAATGCAGGAAGAGTTGACCACCAAACGCTGCCAATACAGGGTAAGCAAGTCCTCAACAGTTCCTGCCTCACAAATATGTCCATCAGATATATTGGGCCAGAGTGCTGAAGATGAAGCTCCAATGTTATAGTTTTGGGTGACTGTTCAGGCAGCAAACTGTCTCTGTCATCTTCTCACTTGGAAAGCTGCTAACCTGCACTCCCTGTATACTTAGGCAATAACTTTTTATTACTTCTCAAGTCTCTGATGGCGTTGAAGACCATATAGTTTAGTTTTACAATTAAGCTTAGTTGTTTAGGAGTTAAGATGTTTTTAGGTCTAGATAGATCTTTTAAACTGATAATGGCAAAATATAATAGATATTGATTTACATTCAGAATTTTAGACCCACCAAGATAGAAAAGATGTTTTCTTCAAAGCTGCCAAATACAAATAGCCAAAACACTATGAATGCAACATTTATATAATTCCTGACTGTCTCGTGGTTCTACTTGCTATAGGTAGTGTATTGTCTACATGTGTAATAATATAAATGTATATGTAGAAAAAATTTCCACTTAAAAAATGAATAAATATAGAATACCTTTAAAGACTACTCCACAGAAAGTACATCTTAATATACCCCCACGAATCCCCACCAAAACCAACCAAACAGCCTAGCGTTTTGCTACACCTCCAGGTAGAAAAAGAATTGCATTGAACACAAAAGTGACGGTAGAACAATATTATTGCTTTTGGCAAATAAAACACGTGTCTCAGGGTAAAGTTATTGGGGTACGTGCTTATTATATACCCTCTTTTTAAAAAATTTTTATTCATTGTTATTGTTTTGGTGGTCGTGAGTGCACAAGGCCGTGTGTGAAGGTCAGAGGACAACTTCTGGAAGTTAGTTTTCTCCTTCCCCTTTTTCCCTTTTTGTGGGTCCTGGGGATTGAACTCAGGCAGTCAAGCTTGCTTGGTAACTTGGTCATCCATTTCCCGGGCCCTGCTTACAGTCTTTCTAAACATGCCATGATCTGCACTCTATGCTGAGGACTTGAATTGTTGCTATCACTTCCCCAGCTTCATCTCCCACACCTACCCTGACTGGAAATACAGTCGGGGCAATTACCCTTTCTCGACCATCTGAACAACACAATTATTGGGAAGATAATAAGATTATCCAGGCTTTTGCTTCTTCAAATGCTACTGAGGAATTCTGACTGAATAACCATCTCATATGCATTCATCTTTAAAACAAATAAGGAAAGTGAAAATGTGCCTTTGAGCTAATGAGGACCATGAGACAGGCTGTAGATACATTTTCTCACTTGCCTAATGAGCAAAGTGACAGATAGTGAGGCGTTCACAGTTGAGTAATTCTCAGCCAGTAGCAAATACAGAAGCTTGCAGAAGGTTGCAGAATGGGTGGTGGTCTGATTTGTTTAAAACACACCCGACTCTGCTGGCCAGAGTGAGTTATCACCAAGAGAGTCTTGGGGGTAAACTCCATGAGGAGGATGAACTAGGGAGGGGGTGGGGGGACATCAAAGGCATTTCCCATCCAACTTTCAATTAGAATTTAATTAAAACAATGGGCAGAAAAAGAAAACAAAGGAAATGAAAAGAAAAGATCACCTGTTCCTTATCAGGCCAGTTACCTGGAAGGGGCAGCCTAGGACTAAAGACCAAGAAGGTAATGGTCTTACCCACCAGGGTCTTGGCACTATTATATACCTAGGCATTTCCCCCCCCCCCATCCCCCATGAGGGCCTTGATATTGCTCAGGCTTAGTCCCTAGGGAAACCCAGAAAATTGAGCTCAAGCTAAGGGCAGTCAAGATGGTGGGGGAGGGGTGTGTGGAAGAGAGATGAAGGTGAATTTCTATGGAGCATTCCCAGAAACCCATTGGAGAATTCATGAAGTGAAGGGGGGGAGGGGGTTGAAATCCCTGTGTTTTTCTGTTAGGAAACTGTTCTCCACCACCTCTGTGTCAGGACGATCCTTCTTGTACCCTCCTACCAGCTTTGGGAGTGGGCTGTGGTGGCCACTGAAATCTGTTGAGGTCACAAAGGCAAAGCAGCTCTCTTTGGCTCTCCTGGCTAGCAAAGGGAAATGTGGGATTCATATTCAGTCCACCTGGCTTTACAATCCTGGGTCAATTCTCTTCACCAAATCGAAACTCACTCCTTCACCAAGGGGCTGACACAGCCAAAAGAGCTAAGAACTCAGCCAGAGAAATGTGTGGAACAATGAACTAGTCCTTTAAAAGAATTAGTTTTATGGACCGGTGAAATGGCTCAATGGGTCAATGGCACTTTCTGCAAGCCTGATGACCCAAGATCAAACCCCTGAACCCACCAAGTAGAAGAAAACAACCAACTTCCAAAGTTGTCTTTCAATTCCACGACACACACAAAACCACATATGTACTTAAACAAGCAGACACAAAAAGGGTTTACATACTTGTTAGATTCACACCTAACACTCACACACATTTATGGGGCACAGTGTTATATTTTTCTACAGTTATACAGTGAGTGTATAGTGAGAAACCCAGGGTAAGCAGGACTTGTTTCCTAAAGCAATGCTTTCAGGTGTTTGCAAACTTAGACTCATCTCATCATTGATAAACAATTGGAAATGAGTGAAAGGGCTGGAAGCTGGAATTCAGTTCCTGATACTATATAAGTGCAGGCTGGTGGCAGGCGTGTGGCTTGCAGTTCCAAGCTGTGGAGGTAGAGGAAGAAGGACCAGGAGTTCAAGGTTACCCTCAGCTCTGTAGCAAGTTCAGGTCTAGCCTAGGATACATAAGGCCTTGAAAGAGAAAAAAGGAATAAAGAAAAAAAGAAAAAAAGGGGGGGGAGAGGAAGGGAGGGAGGAAGAAAAACGTATAGGAGACCATAGGTGCCTTATGGCACTCTCGAACACTACAACTGATCTAGAACCAATTTCCCAAGTTACCTACCCTCCCCCAGGTGCCACTTCCCAGGTTTGCAAAGGCCTTCTCTGGTCCTCCCCTGTACGGACTTTTCCACAGGAGAATGTACAGTGCTTGTCCCTCTGTAAATGGCTCCTTCTACTTAACAAGGTGTCTTTCATTCTCACCTATGTTACTGTAAAACACAGGATTTCATTCTTTCCTTGTCTGAAGATATAAATGCCACCACCCTGCACTTATATAGTATCGGGAACTGAATTCCAGCTTCCAGCCCTTTCACTCATGTCTGATTGTTTATTAATGATGAGATGAGTCAAAGTTTGTAAACACCTGAAAATATTGCTTTAGGAAACAAGTGCTGCTTACCCTGGTTTTCTCATTACAAACTGTATAATGTAGAAAAATATAATACTGTGCCCCATAAATGTGTGTCAGTGTTAGGTGTGAATCTAACAAGTGTGTGGACCACACCTTTCCTATCCAGTCATCTATCAGTGGGCACACTGGTTGATTCCAGATCTCTATCACTATCAACTGCACAAAATCTCCCTTAATACTAGCAGAACTTTTGTCTTGGAAACTAATTCCCTGTCCACTGATCTCTCTCTCGCCTATCTCCCCTACCTCTGTGTATGTGCGTGTGCGTGTGCGTGTGCGTGTGCGTGTGCGTGTGCGTGTGTGTGTGTGTGTGTGTGTGTGTGTGTGTGTGTGTGTGTGTATGCCTACACATGTGTATACGTGATTCTGGAGGCCAAAGGACAGGCTTGGCTGTCATGACTCAGGCTCTGTTCACCTTAGTTTTATTTGTTTGATTTTGTTTTCTTTGAGACAGGCCTCTTCCAGGCCTGAAACTTTCAGGCCAGGCTGGCAAGCTAGTCCATCCCAGGTATTTGTCTGTTTTTGCTTCTACAATGGTGGGATGGTACATATCCTTTACTATGCCTGTCCTTTTTTTTTTTTTTTTAACATGTATTTTGGGCATTGAACTCTGGTCCTCAAGTTTGCAAGGCAAACAATTTACTGATTGAACCATTCTCCAGCCTGAAGACACATAGTTTTAACATTTAAGTAATCTTACTTCCTTAATGAGGACAATCACCATTTTTTGGAGAGTGAAACAGAGATCTAGAGAATCTGACATCACTCCGTAGGCTACACAGATGGAAGGATAAAGGCAGAACTTATCTGAGTATCTCTGGTTCCTTCTGACAGCACAGCTGCCTATCTGTGTGTGGAGGAGAAGGAGGAGAAGGAAGAGGAGGAGGAAGAGGAGGAGGAGGAGGAGTGTTGTTTATATCCCAGCCTAATGCCAGTAGATCAGGAGAGAAACACACAATAATTTCTGTAAACTGTTGCTCACATGTTTTCTTGTTAAAAATGATTGGGGGGTGGGGGGTGGAGCTGGGGATATAGCTCAGCAACTGAGTGCTTACAAGCCCACAGGGTCAATTGCTAGGAAATTGTCCCCTGCATGTATTCCATGGCACATATTCATATGTGCACACACATACACAGTGAAGAAATACATCTCTTAATAAAAAAGTCACCAATATCAGTGCCTATTAGTTACTTATGAAGTGAAATCCATGCTGTGGTATTTTGAATGCAAATTGCCCCTGCAAGCACAGATGTTTGAATACTTGGTCCCTAGTTGGTAAAACTGTACTGGAAGGATTAGGAGGTGTGGCCTTATGGAGGAGGTGTGTCTGTAGGAACAGGCTTTGAGGTTTCATTCCATTCCTAGTTAGTTCTCTCTCTGTCTCTCTGTCTCTCTGTCTGTTTGTCTGTCTGTCTCCCCTCCTCCTCCCTTCATTGGCCTCCTCTGTCTGTCTGTCTGTCTGTCTGTCTGTCTGTCTGTCTGTCTCTCTGTCTCTGTCTCTCTCCCCTCCTCCTCCCTCCATTGGCCTCTGTCTGTCTGTCTGTCTGTCTGTCCTCTCCTCCTCCCTCCATTAGCCTCCTCTGTCTGTCTGTCTGTCTGTCTGTCTGTCTGTCTCTCTCTCTCTCTCTCTCTCTCTCTCTCTCTCTCTCTCTCTCTCT
>OU015747.1:78750040-78820320 GCA_907169655.1 Acomys percivali | reverse complement strand
CTCTCTCTCTCTCTCTCTCTCTCTCTCTCTCTCTCTCTCTCTCTCTCCCTTCCTCCTCCCTCCATTGGCCTCCTACATGTGGATAAGATGTGAATTCTCAGCTACTGTCCCCGTACCATGTCAGCTTGCCTGCTGCTATGAACTAATCCCGTGAAACTGTAGGCCTCAAATAAACTTTCTTCTGTAATTGCCTTGGTCATCGAGTCTTATCACAGCAATGGAAAAGCAACTAAGATGCACCTTTATCTCAGCATAGACAAGCCCAAGGTGTAGGTATTATTACTGTTTCCACTTACCACATGAGCAAATTGAGCTTTAATATAGAAAATTTTTGGAATTTAACCACCAGTTTCTGCCTTTGCCTCAGCAACTTGGGGGTGACTTAATGACTGAAGCTCAACACTAGTTCTTAGGATACTAGAAATCCGGTATGTTCAGCCTTCAGCCATTTGTATGTGTGATAATGGCGTGTGTGTGTGTGTGTGTGTGTGTGTGTGTGTGCGTGTGTGTGAACCTAAATGCTTACAGGCACATAAGGCCACACCCAGTTTCCTACTGGCGTGCCAGGGATTCAAACCCAGTTCCTCATCCTTGCATCCTTGTAGTAGGCATTCTTACACACTGGGCCATCTCCTCAACCAGCCGTTTGTTTCCATGCCATTAGTGCTACATTTGCACAAAGCTTCTGGCCTGCCTGCAGCCAGCACACTATGGCATCTTCTCCTTGTCTCCTTGGTGCTTTCATAACCACTGAGTGAGCGTTGCCTGCAGAGTTCTCTGAGCAGGGAGCCTGGTGCTCCATCTTTTAGACCTCCTTTACTTTATTCAAATTACTAACCACTTAGAGCATTGCTAAAAGCCTTGCTCCCTCGCTCCCCATGCATGCTTAACCTAATTAACTATAAATGAGAAAAATGCTATCCACATTAAAAGAAAATGTTAACCTATAAATTATCAGCCTCTTTCTGTGAGGCTAAGGATGCCTTTAAAAGCATGGCCCAGGGGCAGAGTCTCAGTTCCTGAGAGTCCAGGGCCGTCCTTCCCCGACGCAAACCACAAAACCACCCGTCCACGGTGCCCACAGTCTGTGTTCAGTATGATGCCGTTTGTGATCCTTGCCATATACTCCCTTTGTTAAAATCTACCCAGGAATGCCAAGCATAGTGGCACATACCTTTAATCCCAGCACTTGGCGAAGCAGAGGCAGGAGGATTTCTGTGAGTTTAAAGACAGCCAGTACTGCCAGAGCTATATAGAGAGACCCTGTCTCAAGCAAAACAAAACAAAACAAAACAAAACAAAACAAAACAAAACATTCCCAGGAAACTAAATACTAAGCAGAGATCCCTTAAAATGTCTCATGAGCCCTTGGGGGCAGGAAGAAATGGAGTAACATTCTTGTGCCTCACCATGGAGACTCCATCCTCGCCTGTCTGTCTCTCAGAGGCAGATCCAGCCACCAGAAGCCTCAGTTCAGAGTTCCAAAATACCTACCCAAGCCAGTTCCTAGAGCGCTCCCCTCTGGGCTCCTGATAAAAGCTGGCCAACACAATTGGGGCAACGCTCGTGGAGGTTCCTGTTAGAAAGAGAACACATCTGCCCAGCCATCTGAAAACTCAGGTTGATAGACCAAATTGTTCTTGAATTGACCTGGCTGAGGGATGAACAGTATTACCCGCCCCCCCACCTCACCCCGCAAGTCTGGCTCCCGGTGATGCTCAGACCTATGACAACTTTCAACCATGTGACCCCTGCCACAGAGGCTGTGTCACATAGTGTGGATCAGAGTCAGCAATCTCTTCTGCTCCCTGGAACTGAAGGGTCTGCTCCCTTTAGGACCCTGTTGGACTGTCTATCATGCGATGCTATCTCTCTTTATATTGTGAGAACTGAAGGGAACTGGAGGCTCTCTCCCTGCAGAATCCTGTCATGCTGTTGAGTCCCTCACGGCTGTGCACGGCCACTGTGCTGGCCCTGTAATAATGCTCCACTGAAGGGCAATTCATCTCAACTTCCTTTCTACATGCCTGTCGTTCTTCATAAGTTACAACAGTGACTAAGGAGGTGCAGCTGGCACACGGAATTCCAGATGCTTCCATGCCCCTTCACTTTGGCTGCGGCCCATGACAGACCACAGCTCACTTGTCTACTTCTAGGAGCAGTTCTGGTCTTTGGGGGTGTTAGTACAGGGTTTCTGTTCCCTCTCCAGGCTTGCTGGGGGTTTGGAGCCCCACTCCTCCCTGGGTTCCGGCTAGCAGGAGTAGTGGAGGCTGTGATCATACCACTGGGGAATACCAGAGACCCAGCAGGCTTAATTCCACATGTGCGGTCAATTCTTGATTATCCACGCCAGTGATCTGTGACCCAGCCCCAGGTAATCCTAAACACCCGACAATCCAGAAGAAATTCGTCTTTGCTTTTGGAATATGCTCTGGGTTTTCCAGCTGCGGAGGCCTCTCTGACACACACACACATTCCTCTGTTGGTTATTAAAGATCATTTATGTCCCTTTAGTCGGCACTTGGTCTGAGCAATGATTTGAAGTGTGCTTCAGATTGAAAATTTGCCTACCCTGTTGACAAATGATTCCCTGGCAGGCAGTTGAATTTGACAGGACTGTATATTGTAGTAAGAATCATCTTCCAGGGGCTGGTGCTATGTCTTACTGTCTATGAGCTCTTGCTGCAGAGCCATGAGGACCTGGGTTCAAATCCCCAGCACCTATGTAAAAAGCCAGACACAGATGCACATACACATATAACACCAGCTCTGTGGGGGACAGAGGCAGGAGATTACCAGGGGTTCCTGGCCAGCCAGCCTAGTGCAAGGGTAAATGTAGTGGTTTAGAGTGAGAATAGCTCCCATTGACCTGTATATTTGAATGCTTGGTCTTCAGTGGGTGGAACTGTTTGAGAAGGATTAGAACGTGTGGCCTTGTTGGCAGAGGCGGGCTGCTGGGGGCAGCCTTTGAGGCTTCAAAAGCCTACACCGTTCTGGTTGGTTCTCTCTGCCCTCATGGCTGTTATCTGAACACATGACCTGCCCTGCTCCATGCCTGACTACCTGCTGCCATGCTCCCTGCCAGGATGGCCATAGAATGGGCTACCCTGTGCGCTTCTAAATTAAGTGCTTTCTTTTATAGGATGCATGGGTGTACACACATATGCATGCATGCCCACACAGATTGAGAGAGAGGGAGGGAGGGAGGGAGGGAGGGAGAGATGGAGAGGGAGATATGAGGGCAGCAGGGGATAATATGTCCAGGCTTGTTTATTAACTCATTTATTCATATGCTCCACACAAATATGTTGGATTCCCACAGTGTTCTATGACTGCACTAAGTCAGAGCTATGGAGCTGAAAGATGAACCCACAGCCCTGCTCTTGAGGGGAGGCTTCTCAGGAGGCGTAATGGGATAGATTGTTGTATCTTTTCTGTGTATCCATGAGGGTACATGTGCTTATGCGTGCTCATATTTGTGCCCGTGGATGAATGCAAGTGCTCATGTACACGTGTGTGTGCGCATGCGCGTGCGTGTGCGTGCTTGCAACAGAGCTCACCAACTTCAGCTGCTCTCCACGTTGTGTTGAGAAAGGGTTGCTCACTGAACCAGGCACTCACCGATTCTGCTCGATTGGCTGGAGCAAGCCCCAGAGATTCTCTCTGAATATTGCACTTCTGAGCTTATGTTCAGGTGCCCCCACGCCTAAGTTCTGGGGGAACAAACTCAGGTCTTCAGGCTCATAAGGCAAGCACTTTTACTGACCTAGCTGTCTCTTCAGCCTGGCCCCTCCCCCTCCTTTCTCTTTTGAAACATTCTATTGAACTCATTATGTAGCCGTGCATGATCTTGAACTCTTGGTGTTCCCGTCTGCGTATCCTACGTACGGGATTACACACGTGAGCCACTATGCCCAGTTTTTTGCAGTGCTGGATGGAGCTGAGACCCAGGGCTTCACTCATGACAGGCAAGCACTTTTTCAGCTGAGTCATGTGTCCAGTACGGATTGCAATATTTTCCTGTGGGTCTCCACGTACACACTGTACCTCCAGCCACTCTTACTTTCTGTTTCTGTTTCTCATTGCAGTAGCTGCTTTGATTTGAAAAGTTTCAGTAGGTGGTGGTGGTGGGGTGGGGGTGGTGGGGATGCTGTAGGGTGACTGTGTTTGGACAGGATTGACCAGAGACATTGAGAATTCAGGCCACTGTTTTGAATGGTACAGAGACATTAAAAATAGAAAAGGTACCACAATAGGGGTGGTATTTATCATTTAAATCATGGGCAGATTTAAAATATTTACATTTAATAAATCCCTATATTGACACTCAGACTCTAGTGTTTGTACAATTTCATTTGGTGGGGTAGGGGTCACCTGGGCCTCTTCTGAACGTGGGAGCCAGCCACTTTCATTGAGGTTCCTGTTTCACACTCTGATAATGCCAAGGAAAGCCCTGGCTGTAGGGAGGGCAGGTGCACATGGCTGGGAAGGTAGCTCAGAGGTACTTCAGTGCACAGAGGCACCTCTTCAGACACAAAGCACAGGTCATTGGCTACACACCCTGTTGTCACAGCGAACAGTTCTCAGCAAGACACTGAGAAGCTCTGACTCAAAAGGTGTTAAATCCATTTGTTTCTATAAAGTGCATCTGTCCTATGACATTGAAAGGACCCCGGTGGGGGCTGGGAAGGCACCTCAGTCAATAAAGTGCTTGTTGTGAAGACACAAGAACCTGACATTCCACACTAGATAAAAAGAAAACTGGGTGAGGCAAGTGCTGGGGACATGGAGACAGGTGGATCCCTGGGGCGCCCTGGCCAGCCAGCCCATCCATTTGCTGAGCTCCAGTCTAGTGAGACACGTTGTCTCAATACATGTGATAGATAGCACTTCTGAGGGACAGTACTCAAAGTTGTCCCATACACAGATGGATACGTGGGCGTGCGCGCACGCACATACACACACACATACACACACACACACACACACACACACACACACACACACACACACACTCCAATGGAGTGGCTAGTTGCTTTGCTTTTAGACTTCTGTCTTCTCAAAATCACCACCCTCACTTCCACTGCTTTTGGACCTCATTCGTTTTCTTTTTTCTTTCTTTCTTTTTTTTTTTTTTTTGCCATGATTTTTCTGTATAGCCTTGGCTGTCCTGCACTTACTTTGTAGACCAGGCTAGCTTCCCATTCACAGAGATCCGCCTGCCTCTGCCTCCGCAAGTGCTGAGATTACAGGAATGCACCACCATGATAGGCTCACATCGCTTTTCTTTTTCTTTTTTTCCTTCTTTCCTTCTTTCTTCCCCTTTCTTAAAAAAGATTTATTTACTTATTATTTAGAGTGTTCTGCCTGCATGTGTGTCTGCAGGCCAAAAGAGGGCACCAGATCTCATTATAGATGGTTGTGAGCCACCAAGTGGGTGGCTGGGAGTTGAACTCAGGACCTTTGGAAGAACAGGCAGTGCTCTTAACCTCTGAGCCATCTCTCCAGCCCCTCATCCCTTTTCTTAAGATGACTAAGAAAGACAGGAACTCCCAACAGCGTGAACATTGGGGTCAAGGGTCACAGGTTGCCACTTTATATTTTATATTTCTGAAGGCGAAACAGCACAAAGAGACACTGGGGAGATGGCCTGGCCAGTAACATGCTGCATAAGCGTGAAGACCTGAGTTCGGATCTCCAGAATCCTGCAAAAGCGAGTGTGGCAACATGAATCTGTAACCCCAACACTGGGGAGAGGCAGGTGGAAATAGAGGGTCCCTGAGGTTTGTTGGCCCAACAGTCTAGTTGATTAAGAAGTTTCAGGCTCAGCGAGAGACCCTGTCTCAAAACATGATGTTGAGCGATAAAAGACAAAGCCTTCTATTTTTCTCTGGCCTCCATGTGCATGTGCACACACGTACAGAAGCTCACATATACCACGCACATTAAAAAAACAGAGAGCTAATAACTAAACAATATTCCAGTGACATTTCACCCACTTAAGTCAGGTATGAGGATGCCATCTAGCAGATCTTATCTCAATATCCATTGCTTAGCAGCAACTTTGGAGACAGCCTTTCTAGAGTAAGAGTGAGATACAGATGAACTCCAGATGCAGAGGAGGCCTCTCCTCTCTGTCTTCCTTTGCCTCCAGAACTACCAACACCACAGCCACCATCCTGGTCCAGGGTCTCCTGCAGGACCTAGGATGCAGAGCAGTTTGGAACATACAAATGGGAAACTATTTGGGCTTCTATTGTGGCTAATTTGGTGCATTTGAAGCATCTGCCCAGTAACTGGGATTACACCACAGCTCTGGCTCATGCTCTGTTCTAACCTAGCTTTTCCTTCACTGCTTCCTGTTGTTATGAGGCAACTCTTCACTTCCTCCTCTCTCTCATCAGCCTCTGCCCCTCTCTCCTCCCCATCTTCTCAGTTCCCCTGCTTTTCTTCTCCTCATCCTCATTTCTTTCTGAGTTCCCCGTTGCGTTAATCAGGGTTGACTAGAGGAAAAGAATGGTTAGGTGAATATCTGCTATAAAATAGTATTTGCTAGATTGGAGTGCAGCTGACGGGGCTGCTGGGCAGCTCAACAATGACCATCTGCATATTGGAGAAGTGGAAAACCTGGTAGCTGCTCAGTCTGTGACGCTGCTGCCTCAGCAGCCCCAATCTAGTGATGAAGGCCTGGAGGGTTCCTGGAGAGGACAGGCTCTGATGGCAGGAAAGGATGGCTACAGCAGCAACAGGAAGACAGACTCACTCGCCAACAAGAAGCAAAGGCGAGCATGCCTCACTTCTTTTCTTCTGATGTCTCTATAGTTGGGCTACTGTTGGGAGGTGCCGCCTACTCCGGGTAAGAGTCCACGTCAGCACTTCCTTCTTGGGAACACACTCACATCCCAGCCCAGAGGTGTGGCTCTAGATCCACTAGAGTTCCTTCCAGATCCACTAAAGCTGACAGTCAAGATGAACCAGGACACTCGTGTTTCATTGCAGAATGTTCCACTCCTCCTTGCTTTCCTTTCTTCCCCAGCACACAGTTCTTGATTCCCCTCTCTACTTATTTGCAGCAGAGATAACTCAGAAATCAGATACCCTGAAGCCAGTAATTCTTGTGGCATATAAAAGGGCAGCCAGAAGCCAGTTCTTGAACACACAGGTTTCCTGAAAGGGAATTTGTGGTTTGGAGAAACTTTCTTCTTCAGTGTGTGTGTGTGTGTGTGTGTGTGTGTGTGTGTGTGTGTGTGTGTAAGTCAGGAGGCCAAAAAACGTGAGAATTGGAAGTTGGAAGTCACCGGAAAACCAACAAGAACAGAATCAAGGCTGTGGTTGTGATGAAGGAGAAGATGGCAGGAGAATGCTCTGTTGGTCCCTTCTAGTTGAGAGGCATAAAGTTATAACAAGATTTTATAAAGTCTCATTCTATAAAAAAACAAAACAGTTTGCTGTCTGTTGTTGGGAAGATGTGGTTTACAAGAGTTATCTCTTAGCAAGCATTTACTGTGACCTGTTCTATGTGTACACGCTTTACATGAATGCCACTTGGTCAAGCTCTACAACACTTTCATAAACAAGACTTGCAATCAGAATCATATTACAAAGCCAGGGAGTGAAGAAGCCAAGAATTGGCCTTATATCACTGGGGTTCGAGAGTCTGCATCGGTGATGGCATGCTGATCACCCGTGATGACTCTCAGGGATGTGGGGATAGGGTGTCATCTTTGTTCCTTTCATTTTTCTTCTGGAGACAGAGTCACAGGTAACCCAGGCTGGCCCTGACCTCTTTGTGCAGCAGAGGATAGCCTTGAACCCCTGACCTTCCAGCCTCTACCTCCTGAGTTCTGAGATCATGATCCTACCTGGTTTGTGTGGCACTAGGGATGGAAGCCAGGACTTCATGCTCACCAGGCAAACATTCTACCAACTGAGCTCATCCTCAGACCTCTTTTGGCCTCTGGTCATATTCTTCCATTTCCTACCAGAGGTGATTTGCTCTATGCTCATGTCCAAAGGTATTTCTGGTCAACACAACCACACATGATGCTAAAAACTTTATGATTTACAGGAAATCTCTTCACCAAAGGAATCAGAAACACACTGCCAGTGGTACAGAGGTTCAGAAGGCATGATGTGGTTCTAGAAAAGGGTGCAGAAGACTGAGAGACTGCTGGCTCAGAAATACTCACTGGTCGTGAGGTCAGGAGTGAGGCCCCATCAGGCCTCTTACATTTTTTTTGCTGACAACCACTTACCAAATCAAAGTTGAAAACATCATTCCCTGACCCACAGACCCTAGAAAACCCATACAGCCAGACAATTCACAGCTTGCTGAATGGCAGCTTGAGGATACTTGTCAACCACTGCCCCCATTTCCTTTTAAAGACCCAAGTGAGAGCTGGACACAAATAGTGTTTCTTGGGATCTCTTTTGTTGGGTGGGGGCTCTGAAGATAGTAGGCTGGAGTCCTGAAACTTTTCACTGGCCCTGTGAGCTCTCTTTCCTATGTTGCTCATTAAACCTCCTTCGTTTTCATACTCTGTCTATTGGAGCCATGAGACATGAACCTGCCATTGGCCTTTGAAATCTGCAGCTCTGGTGACTGTTGACTGTGCAGTATCTTTGCACCGACACCAAACCTAAGTTATTGACCAGACTGTCGCACCCAAGGAAACTGCTAGACTTGCAATGGCAGTTCTAGGTTCCTTGGGAGTTATTCTGAAAGCGGGGGTCCTTGCTTGAGAAAAAGCACTGAGTGACCTAGAGTCAAAGGTTTTGTGGTCAGTGGGTCTAGGTTCAAATCCTACTCATAAAGCAGGGATTATAAGTTCTATTTTTATAGAGTTGTATCAGTGTCTAAATCAGATAACCTATATAAAGTACTGAGTATACACAAGGTTTATTAGTGTTACTGTACTCTTTAAGTTACATATTGCAGTAGATGCTACCTTTGAGACATGGTTTGATTCATCATTTAATACATTGGAGGTGTTTGGCATATAAGAGATGAATACATAGGGTCTTGGGGAATGGCTCAGTTAGTGAAGTTCTTGCCTTACAAACTTGAAGACATAAATTCAATCTCCATCATCCTCATAAAAAACTGATAATGGCATAATATTCTTGTAATCCCAGAGTTGGTGAGTTGGAAAATGGCAAAGGAATACTCCCTGAAAGCTCATGGCCAGCTGGCTAGATCTACTTGGTGAAGTTCAAAGCCAATGAGAGACTCCGTCTCAAACAAAAAGGTGGAAGGCAGCTGAGGAACGACACTGGAGGTTGACCTCTGACCTCTACATGCATGCATGCTTTCATGCACCTGCATGTTTGTATGTGTGTGTGTGCACACAGACACACACAGACACACATGAATTGAATAAATATTTACAAAATGTTTTTGCAATGAAGGCTCTCTAGGTTTTGATTTTTAAAAGCTTTATTTTATTTTTATTTGTGTGAGTGTTTTACCTGCCTAGATATCTGTGCACTTCATGGATTCCTGATGTCTTCAGAGGCCAGAAAAGAGCATTGGATTCCTCTGGAACTGGAGTTACAGATGATTGTGAACCATCTTTTGGGTTCTGGGAACTGAATCTGGGTCTTCTAGAATGCAGGTGCACATGCACACAAAACACTATATACATAATAAATAAATAAATAAACAAATAAATCTTTTGTTTTACTTTAGATTTAATTATTTACTATGTATACAGTGTTCTAACTACATTTATGCTTGCATACCAGAAGAGGGCACCAGATCTCATTACAGATGGTTATAAGCCACCATATGGTTGCTGGAAATTGAACTCAGGATCTCTGGAAGTACAGTCAGTGCTCATAACCTTTAAACCATGTCCCCAGCTCTCAAATAAATAAATCTTTCTAAAAAAGAAATGGGGGCCAGGCGTGGTAGCATACACCTTTAGTCCCAGCACTTGGGAGGCAGAGGCAAGTGGATCTCTGTGAGTTCAAGGCCAGCCTGGTCTACAAAGTAAGTCCAGGACAGCCAAGGCTACACAGAGAAAGCCTGTCCTGAAAAACAAAAAACAAAACAAAACAAAAAACAAAAACAAAACAAAACAAAACAAAAAACAAAGAGAGAGAGAGAAAGAGAGAGAGAGAGAGAGAGAGAGAGAGAGAGAGAGAGAGAGAGAGAGATGAATATATCCAATTACTGTGGCGATTACTATCTTGACATGAACTTCTCCTTGAATCTCCATGTCTCATCCTGATTTATTCTTCATATGATTATCAACCTATGCATTTCCCAACACAGATCTCAATGTGTGACTATACCTTACTTCTTATTAAATTTAGGATTTGGAAGGGGAAAAAAAAAAAAAAAGAGCATGGACTGGGGAAATGACTGAGTGGGTGAAGCGCTTGCAAGAATGCTCTAACGGGCAAGAAGACCAGAGAGGGCAAACCCCAAACACCCATACAGATTTTGGGTAGACGTGATGGCTTGCCTGTAATCCTAGCCTCGGAAGGTGGAAACACAGGATCTCCAGAGCTGGCTGGTGAGTGAGAGTTTGATGTAGTTTCAATTTTAAATAGTGGTGTAAAGGCAGGAAATCTCTCTGAGTTCAGACCTGATCAATCCAGAGGTTGTAATATCAATACAGCAAGTCACAGACGTCTATAATTGAGAAAGACCTCAGAGCTTGCTGTTCTACCCTCTTCCAGGGCTTCTGCCTGAGGATACAATTGTACACAGCTTCAGCTGCTCCAAAGTCTTGTTTTGCTCACTTTGGTGCTGTGATTTACAACCTGCCAGGTGAAACAAACCATCAGATTTAAATGCCTCAGTAGCCATCCTGATTGACCTGCAACTCTCTTTTTTATGTAAAGGAATTGTATTTTTTAAATAAATATTTTACATTTTAAATATTTACTAATTCACATAGGAGCTCCCCAGTGGCATTTTGCTTGGAGACGGGATTGCTGTTTTGTTATCTAAAGAGGTCTCATGACAAAATGGCACATACAGTGCAGTGTGGAGAACCGTGATTGCAAATCAAGACAAACTTTTTATTCTTCCAACTCTTTCTTTTATTTCCACACCACTGATCCATCCTATTGCCTTGGATGCATGAGGAGAGATTACATTTTAAAGCCTCTGTCCTTTGGTCCAGCCAGACTGTCTCTGGCCCCCAAACCTCTCAAAAGGAATAACTTTGGGTATGCAAGAGGACATCCTTGGCAAAATTGAGTGCTTTCCCTTAACTTACTATAGTGTGTGTGTTGGGGGGGGGGGACCCTGACTCCCTAGGGGAAAATGTCTGCAAAGCTACTACTGGGAGCTCAGAGGAAAATATTATATTCTAACCTTTTAAAAATTAATCCAACTGTTAAGAGGGGTCCCAGCTGTATTTCATTGAAGGCCTACTCTGAAAGGTACAACAATTGAACCAAGACAAATGAAATACCCTAAGCAAATGTCATGCAGTAGATTTACCTACCTACAAGACATTGGCATGGTTCGGGTCAGAGGTTAATTAAAGACATTGAAAGGTCATCCTGTGATTAGGTGAAGGCAGACTTTTAATAGGACATCAGTCTGAGCCACACGGACAGAAGATTTATGCCAGGCCTGATGACATCGCGACGAGTCCGGCTGATAACACGAACCTCCATATTGGCCTGAACAGAATGATGAATGAAGCCCATATCGTCTCACGCAGCTTGTTACGAGCCCGTCCACTCCTGGTGGCACTTAGCAGCATCTATTTACCGGGGTTTGAAGATGTGGGACAGCACCCCGGTCCACCTAACACTTTTAAGTGTACACGTGTGATATAAAAATGAAACAGGAGATAAGATTAGGCCTTTGAATAATTGCACAGCTCTGCTTCCTGGATTATTTTCACCAGTGTCAACATTATCCACTCCCCTGCATGTTCTTCCAATGTGTGAGAGCTCAAGAAAATTAATTGTCTGAGGCAGAAGGTCAGAGGGAAAAAAAATTACCGATAAGCGTGAAACACGCTATAAAACAGAACCTTGCTGAGTCTTGCCTTCCGTAGCTCTCAATATGGGGACAAAAGATAATGGAAAGAAAAAGACATACACACCTCTCTGACACACTTAGAGTTGCCGTTCTTGTTTGGATTTGATTGGGGAGAGGATCTAGAAAGAAGATCCGATACACGAAAAATAAATAAAAATTAAACAAAAACAAAAACAAAAACCAACTTCACAATATTGCTCAGCCAAAAGCAGATGGAAGAAAAAAAAAAAACAAAAAACTAAAGCCCTGATGAATAACGTTTACTTTTCCATGAAACTCCCTTTCAACATGTTATGTATTTATCAAACCAGCAGAGTGTAAATTCTATGAATAAGCCCTCTGATCTCACAGCCAGGCGACGCCGTGGAGAACGGCCAGCAACAGGAAGTGCTTGAGTGTTAGAAAGGGCTATACATTCCATAGAGTCGAACATAGCTACGCCTGCAGCTTGACAATGAGGGGAGAGTGATCAGAGTCTTTCTGCTTGGGCCACCAACCAGGGCCAGGCCAAGGGAAGGTCACATCGCATTTAACCCCAGGGCAGCAAAGATGAAAAACCCAGCAGTAGTGGTGGGATTAGGAGCCAGTTGCAGGAGAACTGTGGGAAGGTCGCTGTTCCTCGTTCGAGGTCATTATTTTTCATACTTTATTTAAAATTATATGTATGTAGTGGGGGTAGGGGTGTATTTTCGGGAGGGGGGTTGTGCCCATGAGTGCAGTGCTCTTCGAGGCCAGAAGCGGATGTTGGATCCCCTGGAATTGAAGTTACAGGCAGCTGTTAGTCACCTGACCTGGGTCCTGGGAACTAAGCTCAGGTCCTCTAGAAGAACAGTAGGTGTGCTCTTAACTGCTGAGCTGTGTCTCCTCCAGTTTGAGGCCATTCTGTTTATGGGTAGAACAAATGGCAGATACATTTATACCGAATAACAACAGTTCAGCCCAGGACATATACACAGCACCTGGGAGCCATGAGAATGGAGCTACGAATGCCCACTGCACTCATTGAACCTGGGCTCAAACACCTGGAGGATTCTTGGAGAGCTGGTCCACCTCTGAGGCCCAAAGCGGCTTGTTTTACCATCAACAAAAACATCAACAGAGGCAGCAGCAGAATGGACGGACACTTCAAGGACAGTGAGGGCAAACAGGCAAAAACAAGGCTTTCCTTCTCTACGTCCTCTGACTCCCGCTGCCGCCCACTTTAAGGTGGGTCTTCCCGTTTCACATAATTGGATCAGGAAAATCCCTTACAGGGGTATCCCATGGCTTGTTTTTCAGTCGATTCTAGACCCATCACAATGATAGCACGGGCAGGGCCATTCAAAAGTGTGAGTGGGGGTACCTGGGGAGTTGACACTGCCATGGGGCAGTTAGAGTTGGTGCATGGTAAGGCATGACACGTTCAGAGACGATTCAGAAGACACCTTGTATAAACAGCCTTTGACTACTACTGCCCAGTTCAAAGCACTAGACTGGGACAGACAGAAAAGACATGGCGTCATTCTTTTCTCTTTTTATGGAGACAGGGTTTCTCTGTGTGGCCTTCATTATCCTGGAATGTGCTAGGCTGGCCTTGAATTCAGAATGCAGAATTCCTGCATCTGCCTCTTCAGTGTTGGGGCTAAAGGCATGTGCCACCACCAGTTGGAAATATTTAATTTTTGGTAGCACTAGGAACGTGTTACTGAAAATTTGGGGTAATCCCAGCATTCAGTAAGCAGAGGCAGCTGGATCTCTCAGTTTGAGGTTAACTTGGGCTACAAAGCAAGTTCCAGGGTAGCCAGAGCTATGTAGAGAAACCTTGACATGAGCACGATTTGAATCAATATACAAAATTCAATACCATTGAATTAAAAAAATAACCTTATTTGTGAGTAACAATTAGGGCCTTAAGTTTCTTCCTGTCCTCTTGACAATACCCAGCAACACATTAGCCAAATAAACCCTTTCCTCCAAGAAAAAAATTTGGCCATGGTAAGTAGGGATTGAACTTAGATCCTCATGCTTGTGCAAGCAAGCACTTTGTCCGCTGAGTTATCACCTACATGAATTTGCCAGCAAATCCATAAAGAATACTGCACAGTTCTTCATGTTGAGAGGCAGGTGCAGGATGGGAGATGCTGTAACCAGAAAAAAATATGACTAAGTAGACTGAAAGAGAGGAGAGGAGAGGGGAGGGGAGGGGAGGAGAGGAGAGGAGAGAGACATCTGCCTAGAAATCTCGAAAGCTTTTAATGCAGGGATCCATTTAAAAGTAAATCTAAAAGCCCAAGCATTGTATTTGAATGTGATATGTCCTCCACAGCTCATCATATGCGTCAACACTTGGCTCATGGATAATGGTGCTGTTGGCAGGTGTAGAACCTTTAGGAGACGGAGCCTTGCTGGAGGACCCATTAAAGGAGGGTCTTGAGACTTTATAGCTTGGCCCCACTTCCTGTTTATCCTCTGCTTCCTGAGTGCACATGTAATGTGACCAGCCAGATCCCGCTCCTGCCACCCGCTCTTCCCTGCTGTGTCTTCCCTGCCATGGCAGACTATATCCCTCAGAACTGTAAACACAAATAAACCCTTTCCCCCTTAAGTTGCTTTATCATAGCATTTCATCACAACAGCAGAAAAGTAACTAAGATGGCCTCTAACTGCGTCTTTTTTCTCCCAATTTTTTTCTTTTCATTTTTTCTTCTCTCATATATTACACCTTGACTATAGTTTTCCTCCCTGCCCCCAGCATCTCCCCTTTCCACTTTCCTCCAGAGCCACCTCCCCTCAGAAAAAAGCAGACCTCCCAGGGGCATAAACCAAATACATCTTAACAAGCTACAATGAGACCAGGTACATATTCTCATATCAAAGCTGGACCCAGTAGGAGGAAAAGGATCTTATAGGCAGGCAACCGTGACATATGCACAGGACGTAGGTCAGACCCATACAGGCTCCCTGACTTCTGTGAATCAACCTTGAAAGTCCTAGCCATTTAATCATGTAGGCTGTGATCTTGTGGTGTCCTTGACCTCTCTGGTTCTTCTGCCTGGACTCTGCCTACTGTTTGGCTATGAGACTCTGCATCTGGTCTCATCGGTTGCTGGATGAAACATCTCTGGTCTTTTAGATGACCATTGTGTTAGGCTCAGTCCTACTAGGCATATCCTGCAGGTGTGACCAACTGTAAGTCGATGGTTTTGGGATGGGGTTGGTGTGCAAGCCCTCCACTTTGACGTCTTTCCTGAGTATAGAAGATGGCTGGTTCTGGCTCTGTGTCCCTCGTTATTAGGAGACTTTGCTTATGTCGCCCTCTTAGATTTCATGACATTTCCATTGCTCTAGGTTCCTACCTAGAAATGCTCCCCAACTCTATTCATCTCTCCCAGAATTCTTTCCTTCCACCCCTCCTCCTGACCCCTCCTATTCCAACCACCACCCTCCCCCAGGCTACCTTTGAAATATATTCTATTTTCCCTTTTCAAGAAGATTCTTGCACCCCCTTAAGACCTCCTCCTTGTTACTTAGCCTCTTTGGTATTGTACAAATATCCTTTGCTTTACAGCTAATATCTATTTGTAAATGAATACATACCATATTCATATTTCTGGGTCTGGGTTATGTCACTTAGGATAATTTTTTTCTCTTCCATCCATTGCCTGAAAATTTCATGATGCCATTTATTAAAAACAGTGGAGTAATCTTCCATTGTGTAAATGTACCAATTTTTTAAAAAATGTGTTCATTTGCAAGCGATTATCAGTTGGAGATTGCTTGTAGAGGACCACATTAAAGCATAGGAGTTTATGAGCAACACTTCACATTCTAACCAGAAAAGACATTGACACCCCAGTCATCAAACAGGAAAAGTGTACACATAGTCTCTTTATCTGTGCATCTCTATGCCTTATTATACACACACTCCAAGTAAACCCTATGTGTTGTCCCTGGACCAGAAAACCTACTACATGAAACCCAGAGCATGTCTGTAGAGAGAATTCTGGTATCTTGAAAAAAATCCTGTTATGTTATATAAACATCTTTTAAAATTCCAGTGTGGGGGGACATGGGGCTGCTTCAGATTGTCCACAGCAGCAGACTATTTGCCTTGTCCATGCTTTGGCAGGGGTGTGAATCTGCCAGGGGAAGATAGTTTAATTCTGGGGAACTCTAGAGAGGGTATAAAATGACCAGAACCCCAAGGGAGGAGGCGTGGTTGTTCCTCCTGCTGGTTCCTATTCCTGCTCTGCTGTTGCTGGTTTGTCAAGTGGTTGAGAGAAAAGAGACAGGAAGAAGATATCTTGAGGAGAGGAAGATTAGACTTGCCCTTGAGGAACTCAGCAGCCCTGGTCATCAGGAAGTAGTCTAAAAAGATCTTAATGGCCCCTCTCCCCACTAACCTCTGTCTCTCCTACCTAGTGTTGGGGTGATGGAAGGGGTTAGGGTTGAATAAGGGTTAGAAGGGAGGTAGAAGGGTGTAAGAACTCAATAAAATAGATAAACCAATAGGCCAACACATGCCCATGAATATCTACCCATATTTGGGAAGAGTGATGTGACTGGATATAGTTTTGTATAATCATATGTGTGTGTGGTGAGGGTGCGTGTGAGGATAGCCTGAGCAACGTGGACTCAGTGTTTATGGCAAGTTGACTCAAATACTGGACCCCATATCTTCTGCATATATTTGGGGGGGGGGCTCACGGACAGGCAGTGGCAGCTGTAGCCTCAGAGGAGCTTAAGAATTCTTTAGTAGAGGTGACAAGGTGGTGTGTCAAGTCCGGGGAAAGCATTCCATTTCTGTCCCAGACTAGAGAAAGGAGCAGGAGTGACAGAGCCTGCAAGATGTTGTCACGGTGCCATCGTTGGTGTGACCCAACTCATATTTGTGATTTGATCTTGATTGCCAACATGGTTCTCAAGTCACTTGAGAAATGCCTCTGAGGGACATTTTCGGGAAGGACTGACTGAGGGGATAAGACCTTCCCCAGAGTGTGCAACACCTTCTAACGATGGCCCACTATAAAATGTTCTAAGTAGACTAGAGATACAAGTTATCAGGGAAGAGCAGATGACCTTGTGTTGGTTCCTAGCACTTACACCTGGCATTTCACAACCAGCGGTAACCAGGTATCCAATGGCTTCAAGGTATCCAATGCCCTTTTTCAGCCTCTGAGGACATTATGTGCATGTAGTACATATACAGACAAGCATGTGAGTGCCTGTGCACACACACACACACACGTGCACACACACACACACACATGAAGAGGAAAACTCAGGGTTGCTTTTGCCTGCTTTCTTGCAGGTAAATGTGTCTATTCTGTTGCTGCTGCTGCTGCTGCTGCTGCTGCTGCTGCTGCTGCTGCTGTTGCTGCTGCTGCTGCTTATCTTTGCTGACGTCAGACTTCAGCTTCCTTAGCTTTGAATGTAGATTGAAGACGAGCAATGCTCCCTGCATCTTGTAGGCCTCCAGCTCCAGACTGGAACTGCTGGGGTCTCCACCTCATGGGCTGACTATCTTGGTTCACAGTCTCCCCAGCATTCAGAAAGTCAGTGTTGGACAACTAGGGACTGTCTGGTTGGAGCTGATCTATGACCTGTCCTTTGTAGTATGCATACATTCTCGCCGTTCTGTTCCTCTGGAGAACCCACCTACAGAATCGTTTTAGCAACCATCCCCCAGAGAACAGTTGGCTAACAAGGAGCATGAAGTGCTGGGTTGCGCCTTCTAGAGCAGCCTTCAGGACAAGCTCAGGAGTACAAGACACTTTTGTGACAGAAGAATACAAACGAGAGGAAGGCAGCCAAATCGACTAGGCTTCTCAATACCTGCACAGCACTCTGCATAATTATTCAGGTGGGAAAGATGTGCTTAACTTATTTGTAGCAGTTCTTGCTTATAAAGAAGAGAAGCCACGAACAAAAGCAATAAATGCACACATTTAAAAAAATTCTGTTTCAAGACTCTCAGCTGATGCTGATAAACTGTTAAAAAAATATAAACTCTCTCCCAAAGAGTGGGAAAAAAATCTCTTTGTAACAGTAGCTAGAGAAATTGCCAAGGAGTGGAGAGACATAGCCTTGGAACCGTAAGAAATATCAGTCTAAAAAGTCTATCACTCAAAGACTTTGTACATCAATAGTAGATTTGAATTATGGAGCTGAGCTGCACCTTAATTTACATGGTCCTTCCCCAAGTAGCCAGATAATATCAATATCTTGCATTTATACGACGGCCGTCTTCCCAGATGGCTTCATTAAATTGCATGTTTTATGAGACTCTCTTTCTGAAACGTGGTCATCTCCGAATGAGAATGACGCTCCTGGGTGACTTGGGCGAGGGAAAAAAAATCGTGTTTTGCATTTCTGCCGACTTTCTATCCACGATCGTAAAAACGTTCAGTTAGCAAGCATTTCCTGAGCATCTGCGTGGGCAGAGCCAAAGACAAGTCTGTAGACGGTGCCATACGGAAGATTAAAAAGTGTGGTCCCCGAGCTGGGGAGATGCCTCAGTCAGTAACGGCTTCGCCTTGCTGTGGAAGTAGCAAGACCTGAGCTTGGATTCCCAGCATTCACATAAAGAGCCAGGTGCAGGAGGCCACGTGGGCTGGACTCCCGCCATGAAATTCCCAGAAGCTTTTGGCAGAATTGGCACCTGGAAGGAAGTTATGCGGTGGTATAGGCAGGGCTAAGCAACAAGAGCAAGAGTTTAATCAGGAGCCATAGGCAGGTCTAGGCAGGAGAAGGGCAGCGTCCTCCATGGCACAGGAAGATTGTGGGGGCGAGGCTTCTGGCGCAGAATTCCTGGGAGCTGTGGGCAGGCCTGGTGCAGGAGGCTGTAGTGCTTTTGGTGGTGTCGGTATCTGCAGAACAGAGGTAAAGTGAAGGTAGAGAGCGCGTGGGGGACCGATGTGTTCGAGCAGCAGTGGAGTGATGGGGATGAAGGGAGGAAGGGTCCCCGGAAGCCTTAACCAAAACCACTGTCCATGGAGAAGGTTCTTGGGGAATCTATGCTCTTGCAATCCGAATAGAAACAACGTAATGAGGGAGTTGTGCAACACGTGCAATGTGAAAGAACAGGTGAGAATACCGTGAGCAGATGTTTAAGCGGAGATGGGGGGCAGAACAATAGGGGACTATTTAACCCATGCTTAAGGTATTTGAAGAAGCCTTATTATGAACCCCCACTGCTTTGTAATCTAATTTGTAAATTTTTAGAGAGGGGGTTTGAACTCAAGTACCCCATATTAGTGGACAGTCCTGCTCCCAGAAAATATGTGTAATTAAATAAAACTCTCAGTGTAGGGGATAAATTACTTCTATCTGATTTTTTAAAACTTTTATTGAATGCCTATGGTTTACACATTATGCACCAAAATCTGTCTCCTCCCCCCAGTAAAATAAAACAAACAAACAAACAAACATAAATCTTGTCACAGAAGCTGTAGTGTATCACGCAGTATAGCCTTTTGTCCACATAGGTTTATTTTCAAATGTTCATTGCTATGAGTCATGGGTCTGGTTTGAGGCCTACACCATCGTTACTGGTCCTTACTGGGACTGCTGTCGGCTATCCTGTTGTTGCCGTGTGTTAGGGTGATTCTTAATCTTTGAATCTGTAGGTCTGGCCCCTTCATGTGTTCCAGCAGGTCATACATGGGGTAGATGTTGGGGTGAGGTCGACTCAGAGCCCTAGATCAGGGTCTGTTCCCTAGTCCTCAGGGCCAGCTCTCCCACTCCCATCCCATCATGGCAGGGCAGGCTCTCCTGCTCCCATGTCCTCAGGGAAGGGCCAGCTGTTATCACGGCAGGACTGGTGCTCCTGCTCCCAACTTCCATATGATTTATTGATCAAAAAGGCCCCAGGGGCACCAAAAACCATACAGGTTATTGCCATGGCAATGGTTGCCTACTATAACACGTTGACAAGACCCTATCATAGTGTTGTAAAGTGCTCTGCAAGCTGCTGGGGGAGAAGAGACATCAGTGATCTTATCCAGTGTGGAGTGTTATATGCTGTGATACTGACCTGCCAGACAAGATGAGCCTGTGAGTGCAATAGTGGATGCTCTCTTGGTTGTGAGACCTGCTTCACCCACAGGAGGGAACTCAGGGATGGTGTTGCAAACACAGCCAAACACGTGGCTAGGGAAAGCCCTAGAGAAGAACCATTCGAAGTTTCTTTTCTATATAGTTGTGTTGTCAAATCACCCTATGAATATTTAGGTTTATAACTGTAAGTTTATTAGTGTTCTTCCCAACATTGTTCAGAGAAGTTTCTTAGTGCAGTGGGTCATGGCTACTGCAGAGATGTGTTACTGCGCAAAACGTTGAGAGTAAGCAGCCGTGAGTGCTCTGCCATTCACAGGATGTCTGCATCAAGCCCCCTTCTAAGACTCAGGGAACATCTTGGAAGAGGGAACAAAAAGAGCATACGAGCTGGATGATGGGGAGGAGGATGATGGGGAGGAGGGCTGTGAGCTACTCTTCCCTGGGCACAGCATGGCTGCTGCATACATGAGCTCATACAGCTGTGGTTACCTGCGCAAGACCTGCACAAGGTCAAGCCTACTGACGTTTCCAGCACGGAAGACAGAGGGGCTCCAAATGCAACATCTGCAGTTACAGCTGAGAGCCACTGGCTATTGATGGCTACTAGAGGAGGGTGTAGCCACTGGTAGCTTGCTCATGGTCCAGAGGATTATCCCACAACCATGCATGTGGGACAGCACTAATTGGACTCAGTGGGCTAAAAACTTTTTAAAAAAATTTTATAGAAAAGTTTGAAATGAAAATTTTAAAGGGAGTATTTAAAATTTGGCGTGGGATATGATACGAGGTTGAGGGAATTGGAGGAGGAGAGAGATCAAGATAAATTCTATAAATGCATGGTATGAAAAAAAATACAAATGAAAAAAAATCAGGTGTGTTTCCATATGCCTGTAACCCCAGTGTCAGGTAGATGGAAACAGGTGGGTTTCTAGGGCCCCTTGGACCAGCAAGTTGGGTTGAATGGTGAGTTCTAAGCCAGTGACACACATGTCTCAAGGGCATGGTGGCACATGCCTTTAGTCCTAGCACCTGAGAAGCAGAAGCAGGCATCCCTTCATGAGTTTGAGGCCAGCTTGGTCTACATGCTGAGTTTCAGGCCAGTCAGGGTGACATAGTGAGACCTCATCTTAAACAAACAATACATTGGAGAGCAACAGAGGAAGACACTCAACACTGACTTCTGACCTCTACATGCATATGCATACATGTGAACCTGCACATAGTCACTACATGAACACACAGGCACATATATGCATGCACACATGCATGCACGCATGCACACACGCACACATGTACACACACAGTGTGGTCCTCACCTTCCACTGCCTAAGTTTTTGTTATGAAGAGTATTTCCCCCAAATGTGCACACATCTGGGCAGGACAAGTTTAGAGGTTTGGTAGAGGTTATAAGAGACAGTAGGTTTTCTTTCCAGAGGTGGGCCTGAGAGACTTGGACATTACCATCTGCAAACGTTAAAAGATGTATTTCAAATGTGTACTAAGTTTAAAAGACAAGACAGGTTTTACTTAAGAAAGAAAGATCATCCCTCTAAACAGAAAATGAAAAAAAGTATGTCTTATGTTGCTAACAGGCATTTGTAAGTGTCCCAAGGAGAGAAAATTCTGGTCATTATGGTGGAGGGACAGGAGCTCTGACCCAGTTGATATGACCTGATTCCAAAGTAAACCACCTCTGTCAAGAGAGCAAGATCTGGTGCCCATGAGATGGCTCAGGTAGAGCAGGTAGAGGAGCTTACTGGTAGGCCTGGTGTCTGAGTTTGATTCCTGCCTGCCCCGCATTCTAAGGCAGTGTTCTCTGATTTAGAGGAAAAGCATCCATTTAAAGAGCAGTGGGCATAGCCAGCAAAATGCTTGCCTTGTAAGCATGAGGTCCTGAGTTCCATCCTAGAACTTCTGTGAGCTAGCTAGCCATGGTGGTTCACACCTGTACTCCTAGAACTCCTGTGAGTGAGCTAGGCATGGTGGTGCACACCTGTAATCCTAGAACTCTTGTGAGTGAGCTAGGCATGGTGGTACACACCTGTACTTCTAGAACTCCTGTGAGTGAGCTAGGCATGGTGGTTCACACCTGTAATCCTAGAACTCCTGTGAGTGAGCTAGGCATGGTGGTTCACACCTGTAATCCTAGAACTCCTGTGAGTGAGCTAGGCATGGTGGTTCACACCTGTAATCCTAGAACTCCTGTGAGTGAGCTAAGCATGGTGGTGCACACCTGTAATCCTAGAATTTAGGAAGCTGAGACAGGTAGATCGCTGGGCCTCTCTGGTCATCAAGTTTAGCCTACTTAGCTCTAGGTTAATTAGGATACTATCTGAAAAAAAGGGGGGACAGCAGTAAGGGGAGAAGGAACAAGAAGGATGGTGCCCAAGAAATAACTTGTTAAACCGGGTGTGGTTTAATCTCAGCACTCAGGAGGCAGAGGCTCAGAAAAAAAAAAAAAAAAGAACTTGTTCTTTAATTTTCACACACATGTAAGAAGTGATGTCGAAGTGAATGAATAATAGATGCATTTGTTTTGTGTGCTAATGACATTACATTTGTCTTTCCATGTATGCAGTTCTCTCTATATACATACCTGTCTATTATCTATCTATCTATCTATCTATCTATCTATCTATCTATCTATTGGTCATCTATCTACCTCCTATCTTGTGTCTTTATTTGTACCTACATTTCTACCTTTGTAATTTTATTAGCTAATAAATCCAAAGACCTGGACCATTCTAGCTGGCTGACCTTTCTGGTCTGTGGACTTTGCCATAGCCTTTATCAGGTAGGTTAGGAAGTCAATAGTATGACTGAACTCTAGCTTCAGTCCCCATTCCTCTGCTTGGTCATGGCAAAAACTATTAACAAGACGTAGCTTATGCTGACACAGTTAAACTTCACAGACTAGAACCAGCACACACCTCCGATCTTCCAAAGATCCACATCTTAGCCTCCAACAGCATCTGCTACATAGACTTCTCCTTTGTTTTAGAGCCACCCAACACGTAGGCAGCAGAATGGGTGCCAGGCTGTTTACCAATGTCCTTGCTTGGCAGCGACTAAATAAAGGAACATTTTCACAATTCTTCCTCCCTCTATCTGGGCAGCATGGTGAGGTATTTGGTATTTGACTTCAGCACAGGCAGGGTGAGTTTCCTCCTCAAAGGCCAATCTCAGGAAATTTAAGTCCTACTCGGCTCTGGACATAGGGTGGTGCTAACTCTCTCAGTCACCAAACACTCTCTTCTCTCAGAACAGTGTGAGGAAACAGTGTTGTAGTGTAAAATGTTAAGGTTTTTTGTTTCCAAAGTTTCCCCCGTATCTACTGGATTCTTATTAAAAAGTATTAAAGGAACCTACTTGAGGCAGTAAAGGCTGATGCTCAGTAAAAATGTATTAAGAGATGTGACCAAGGCTAAGAGAGAAAAAAAAAATGTTCTAAGAAATATGCCAGCTGGATGTCTGGCAGAATATCCGTTTCTAGAATATACAAAGAAGTAAAAAAAAAATAATAATAATTAAGCACCAAGAAAGCAAACAACTCAATTCTTAAAAAGTCACCGAATAGAGGGCTCTCAAAAGAAGAAATACAAGTCGCTGAAAACCATTTTAAGACATGCTCACCATCATCAGCCACTAGGAAAATGAGGATTAGAAGTACTTGAAATTTCATTTCACCGGAGGGATTAAGACAATAAAATGGTAAGTACTAGTGAGGATGTGTGAAAAGGGGATCCCTCAGGCACTGCTGGTGGCAGGTGGGTGTGGCCACTGTAGGAATCAGCGTGGCATTCCATAGACAGCTAGATGTTATAGCACTCCTGGGACTATATACAAAGGACTTTAAGTCTTAATACCCATGCTGATTCATGTTCATTGATGCTCTATTCTCAATAGGACATGAAAACAATAACAGCCTGTGTGGCAGGTTATACTCAAAGGTGCAATAGTGACATGGATGTTATGGTGGTAACCAACCTCTTCTGGGTAGGACTTAAGGCTCACTCCCATGGATGTTATGGTGGTAACCAACCTCTTCCTGGTAGGACTTCAGGCCCACTCCCATGGATGTTATGGTGGTAACCAACCTCTTCCGGGTAGGACTTAAGGCCCACTCCCATGGATGTTATGGTGGTAACCAACCTCTTCCGGGTAGGACTTAAGGCCCACTCCCATGGATGTTATGGTGGTAACCAACCTCTTCCTGGTAGGACTTGAGGCCCACCCCCAAGGAGGAAACACATGCCAAATGCTGTAAGCACATCCGAGAACCTATGGGTGAATCTACAACTACAATTTTGCTAAATGGACATAGTTTCTATGGAAACACAGATTAATGTCTATCAACTGATGAATGGATAATGAAAATGTACTTAGATACAATGGGCCTTTATTCAGCTATGAAGGAAAACAAAACTATGAAAATTTCTCAGAAGTGGATCCTAGCCCTGAACTTTTAGGTTCGTATGTTTAACTTGGAGTATATATTGAACATAGGCAACTGGAAAGGCGATGCTGGTGGTAAGAGGAAATGAATGTCCCAAGGGACCAGGGCAGTGATGAATAGGCGGTATGAAGGAGGCGAGGACCGTGATGGGGAGAAAGGTTTAAGTTGGGAGAGGAATGGGAAAGCAGGGCAGAGGAAGGGAAGGGGGAAGAAGTAAAGAACCTTAAGGGTGTTTGGAAAGGCCACATGAAAGCCTACTATTCTATAAGTTTCATAAATGTATATATTCATATAAAAATCGACTTGAAGTTATCCTACACAGGCTAACAAATGCCATAAATTGTCAAATAAAAATCCCAACGCCAGCTGTGGGATTCCTCCCCTTAAGTTATTGATCAGACATCCTCTCTCCACAATAATCCAGGCTACTGCCATGCTCTTGGCTGCTGACTGTATGATAAGACTATATTGCTAAAGCATGAACAAATGAACAACAACAAATGCTCCAAATCCCAAAGCCTGCAAACTTTGATCACAGGGTTTGGGGGAAATCAAGTTGGTACTGACTAAGAAACTTTCTCCCATTGGCTAGTTTTTATAGTATGCAAAGGTGCTATGTAGTTGCTGGGAGAGAAAAGTCATCAGAAGTTTTACCCAGATGTGAACCCTATGAGCTACGATAAGAGCTGATGTGGCAAATGATGCCCACAGGCACAACCATGGCATGAATTTTAGGGGGTTAGCCGATCTCTTTCTGACTGAGATTATGGCTTACTCCATAGGAAGAAACAAATGCTTGACATTGTGCATTTGGCCAAGGACCCACTTTTTCCGGGGAGATCATATGCCCCAGGGTGAATCTATTACTATAATTTTTGTTAAATGGACATAGTATCAAACTGCCCTCTAAATTTGCATCTCCATCCCCACAGAGCAGTGAGGCATTCAGACTTCATGAGCAAAGTCTTCTTGTGCAATGGTTTAATGCAGACATTCAAAGTACAGAGCATAAATGCCTGCAAGTGTTTAGCTACAAATGAGAAGTCTATAGCACATCCCGCCCCCACCCCCACTCCAGTGCTCAGGCTCCATTGCAGAAAGATTGTAAGAGCCAGGTAGTGAAACAGTATCTTCTGAACATGACAGGACCACTGCACTCATGAATTCATAGGAGCTGAAGTTACCTGCACAAAACCTGAAACAAGGTGAAGCCAGGCAGCATTTCAGCATGGGAGGCAGAGGGCCCTGAAGCCCCCATCCTTAGTGGAGGAGCTCTTGGCAGATGATGGGGAAGGGAGCATCGGTTTGCTTTAAGAATACAGTTCCTGGTAGGTTGACGATGTTTCAGTGGCTGAGCTGCACAAATTGGACTTTCTGAGTGATAGAGAAAAAAATAGGACATAAAGATGGTAGCAGAGGTTTGTTGGATAGCAAATCTGGGAGGGAGTATTGGGGGGCGGGAAGTGGGTAGTAAATGTAACTAAAATATATTATGTGCATGAGGGAAAGTTTCAAAGAATTAATGAATTCTATTAATATTCTAATTATCACTTAAAATTAATTCTGATAATTATATCATCTTTAATTCAAAAAATTAAAAAAAAATTATATATTCTAAACCTCATGTTTTCTCCCTGTGTGTATCCTAGCTTTGGATGAATACACACACACACACACACACACACACACACACACACACACACACGGATGCTGACATAGATTACGAAACTGTAAAGGAATCCATAGAAGGGGAAAGGGCGCCCTGGAGAGGGAGTGAAAAGATCGGCATGACCTATGGAGTAGGGGGCTGGGCATGGGGACCAGCAAAGGAGCGCAATGGAGGAGGGAAAGGAGGCAGAAAGAAAGAGGCTTGAAAATGCCACAATGAAACCTAATACTCTTAACAGGGGGGAAATAAGGGTTCCCTTTTGTAGTTCCTTAGTCTCCTAGATTAAATAACTTGAGGCCGACCAAGAGAATGTATTCTTTTTGAGTTAGAACTCAGGCGACTAGGCAGGTTTAGCAGGGGAGATCTGTGGGCAACTGCAGGAGGAGGGGCTTCAGGAGGGACAAGAGCACTATCTCATCCAGAGGATAATTATTCCTCCCATCTCTGTGGCATGTCTGCAGGTGGAGCCAGCCTTCCTGAGGGGTGGTTTCCTGGCTAGATGATTGTGTGCTAACTGAACGAATTTTTAAAAAGATATGGGCAGGAGCCCATGTTGCTCAGGCTAGCCTTGAACTGGTATGGAGCTGAGGGTTATCTTGAATTTCTGATCCTCTTGCCTCTACCTCCTAAGGTATGTACCACCATGTCTGGTTTTACGTGGTGTTGGAGATGGAACTCAGGGCTTGAGTCATGTTAGGCAAGTGCTATGCTAGCTATATCTAGACTATTTTCTGTATTAATTTTTAAAATTGCGCTTCTTCTTTCTTGGGAAAACACCAAATGGAGGATGATGCTGATGCAGCGGGAGGGCCCGGAGGACCTGGGAGCCCAGGGTTAGGAGGGCGAGGCAGCCTCCGCGGAGGATTCGGCAGCGGTCTTAGAGGCCGCGGTCGTAGCCAAGGCCGTGGCCGTGGTCGAGGCCGCGGGGCTCGTGGAGGGAAAGCCGAAGACAAGGAGTGGATCCCCGTCACCAAGCTGGGCTGCATAGTTAAGGATATGAAGATCAAGTCCTTGGAGGAGATTTATCTGTTCTCCCTGCCCATTAAGGAATCTGAGATTATTGATTTTTTTCCTGTGCGCATCCTTAAAGGGCGAGGTTCTCAAGATCATGCCAGTGCAGAAGCAGACAGGGGCTGGCCAGTGGACCAGGTTCAAGGCTTTTGTCTCTATTGGGGACTACAATGGTCACGTTGGTCTTGGTGTTAAGTGCTCCAAGGAGGTAGCCACTGTTATCCGAGGGGCCATCATCTTGGCCAAGCTTTCCATCGTCCCTGTGCGGAGAGGCTACAGGGGGAACAAGATTGGCAAGCCACACACTGTTCGATGCAAGGTGACAGGCTGCTGTGGCTCTGTTTTGTGTGTCTCATCCCTGCCCCCAGAGGCACTGGCATTGTCTCAGCTCCTGTGCCCAAGAAGCTACTGATGATGGCCAGTATTGATGACTGCTACACATCAGCCAGGGGCTGTACCGCCACCCTGGGCAACTTTGTCAAGGCCACTTTTGATGCCATTTCCAAGACCTACAGCTACCTGACACCCCATCTCTGGAAAGAAATTGTGTTCACCAAGTCTCCTTATCAGGAATTCACTGATCATCTTGTGAAAACCCACACCAGAGTGTCTGTTCAGAGGACGCAGACTCCAGCTCTGGCTACCACATAAGGGTTTTATAAGAAAAATAAAGTGGATTAATTCTGTTAAAAAATAATTAAATAAAAAATTGCATTTATGCAGTGTGTGTGTGTGTGTGTGTGTGTGTGTGTGTGTGTGTGCCATCAGAGGCCAGATGAGGGTATAAGAGCCTATGGAACTAGGATTACAGTTGCTTGCAAGCTGCCCACACCTGAATTTAGGTGCTTCCGAAGAGGACCACATGCTCTTACCTGCTGAGCCAGCTCCTGCTTTCTACACTTTAAGTGACATATTTTTATTAGCTCATGATCATCTGAGCTGATTGAGAGGAAAATTGAAAACACAAATTCTGGGCTTCATCTTGTTTCAGTCTGGAGATTCAGGAATGAAGGTCCAGGCTGGGAGGTGACTGGCTGAAGGTCACCTGGCTAGTCAGCTACAGAGCGAGGACCTGAAGCCAACCCAGCATTGTCACATCGGCCTCCCTCCAATACCCCACTGGAATTGAAATCACCGCAAGAGCCACTGCAAGCACTGGCGATGGCTATTTGATAGTGGTCCTTTAAGCCGGCGAGGGGTAGTGTCTGGCTTTTCACTCCATCAGCACTGAGAGACAAGGACACAGCTCTGAGCCATATTTCACACTGAGCTCCGGGTTCCCTCAGGTTTATATTTCTGGACCTTCCCCCAGTTTCTCGTAGGACTTTATGATATGATTTAATTTCAGCTTACGGCTGGCTTTGGCACTCAGAAGAGCGGTAATTTGTCCTTTAAATTCTTCACCCAGGGGAGTCAGTGTCCTCAGAAAACGAGGAGTGAGAACCTGGAAGCTTCCTCCCTGCAGAGGGATACATGACAGCGCCGCCTCTCGTGCCCGTTCTGTTCCACAATGCCTTATCTCTCATGTTCAGCCCTGGCTGCTATAATGCGTCCTCTTTCTGCAGAACGTTTTACATGAACAAATAAAGCAATTTATGGAGTATTTACACACTGACTAGTGACTAATTATACACCTGCAAGTAATGCAACCATTCCAGACAAGCAACATTCCTCTACATTAGTTTCCCTTAGGAAGGCAGCTTGCAGCCGAGGGTCGAGAGAAATCAGCTGGACAGCCGGCCCTGGCTCTGACATCAGACTGTTCAGTGCAGGAGCAGTGTTCAATCTGTACGTGGCACCACTGGGCTTGGTTGCCTAGCACAGCCTGGAGAGCTTATGAAATGAGATAACAAGTGGATGGACAGGATGGATGCAGCAGATCTTGCTAGAAAAATGCGAATAAAGTTAGACAAAAACAAAACAACAGCCACAAGGAACATGCAGGATTGGGAGATCATTTGTTGGGCGTGTTTTATGTACAGCCAGAGCCCAGAATGGGGCTGTCATGGTTTCTAAAAAAAAAAAAAAAAAAAAAGACTGGTCTATAATGCTGAGGCAAAGTGACCGGTGAGTGCTCATGTCAGCCTCTTCACGGTCCTTGGGACACTGTGGAATATGGAGAAAGAAAAACTCTAAGAGCTGGAGGACCCAGGGGAGCTGGAAAGTGCTATCCTCTGGATGTGCCATGACAGCTGCATGCATGGACACAGCAGCCGTGGTTGTCTGCAGAAGACCAAAACAGTCAGGACTTCCGGCGTGGATGGGAGATAGGCTCAGGAGATACCCCTACAGCCGGAGAGTGATGGGTGTCGATGGTTGCTGGGGTGGGTGAGTCGTTTTCTTTAGGGGTATGGTAGGTTTCCCATGTCCTAATGACAGCCCGGTATCCATGAGAAGGTGCTCAGCACCAATTGGAGTCTGTGGGTCATTTAAAAAAGGAAACAGAATGAAAGTTGGAGTGGGGTGTGTTAATGGGTGTGTGTCTGCGGTGAGTGGGAGGGGAAATTTGGTGTAGATAAAATCAGGATACATAGTATGTGCATATGAAATGCTCAAAGAATAAATTGTATATATACACTTATATTTTATTTTAATTTTTCATTTTTGGGGACAGAGTTACTCTGTGAGATAGTCCTGTCTCTCCTGGACTTGATTTGTAGACCAGGCTGGCCTCGAACTCAGAGATCCGCCTGCCTCTGCCTCTACCTCCCTAGTGTTGGGATTAAAGGTGTGTGCCACCAGGCCCAGCTCAAAATAAAATATTTTTAAAGGATAGAGTTGAATAATTTTAAAGACTACCATGTAATGGATGACTAGTATGTGCTAATCTTTTGTGTTCGTGAACTTATGTATAGGTGCTTATGTGTATGGGCCCATGTACATGTATATGTACATATAGAAGCCATGAACAACCTCAGAGGTCGTTCCTTAAGGACCATCCACCTTGTTTTTGAGACAGGGTATCTCACTGGTCTAGGGCTTGCCAAGTAGTCTAGGCTGGCTGGCTAGTGTTCCTTAGTTTCACTGTCATCATCTTCATTACACACACACACACACACATACACACACACACATACACACACACACACATACACACACACACACACACACGACTGTGGTTCAAAGAATTAAAATAGCTTTCTCACGTTACACAAATGCTTAAAGATAACTGAAACTAAAATGTATCCCTGTCTGACCTTTATTCCATCATGCCTTATCAAAGGTGGCAAGTATTTACAAGTAGCATATCAACTGCATACATATATGTACATGTGTGTGTATGTGTGTGTGCACACGTGTGTGAGACAGGCACTATAGACAGAAGAAAAGGATTGATAGTACTACACCTACAAGGATGCTGAGAAAAGGAATTAAATACTTTCAAAGTTTAATTTTTGCCCCCTGATAAGTCTAAATGGATTCAGAAGATGTTCTTGGATGAAGTCAAACAGAAAACAGAACAGCAAGCACAATCCAAGAGAGGGCGGCAATGGAAGCCTGTGAGGACCATTTGATGCCACTGTTAAGAATGGCTGTGTGGAAATGGGAAGGGAAAGGAGGCTGGTTAGCAATGCCTGAATTTTGGGCACTACCTCAGCGCAGGGCTGGGCTCTGCTCAGTCTCGCTTGATGTTTTTCCAACATGCTTACGTATCGTAACTCTTTTTTTTTTTTTTAAGATTTTATTTATTTTATGTATATGAGTGCTCTAACTGCATTACATCTGCAGGCCTGAAGAGGGCATTTGAGGTTATAGATGGCTGTGAGCCACCATGGGGTTGCTGGGAATTGAACTCAGGACCTCTGGAAGAGCAGACAGCGCTCTTAACCGTGGAGCCATCTCTCCAACCCACGTATTGTAACTCTTTAAGTCTAGGCCCAGATCAAGGTTTTCAGATAGGAAAAAGGGCAGAAAGGAGGACGAGTCCAGGGGCAGGAAGATTGAAATAGGTTAACCAATGAGACCGGAAATTCTTCAGACAGTGGGCCGAATGTGGCAAAACAGCAAGAACAGAAGAATAAAGTGCAAATTAAACAACAGCAAAACCATTACCTCCTTGTACCAGAAATTTACATTAGGTGACTCTTAAAGGATGGAGCCTTTGACCTTCCTTGGTCTCAGGACAGTGTCCATTCTCAGCAATCTCCTTTTCTTTCTTAATAAATGTTCCATATTCTCCCATTATCTGTGTGTCTCTGGTCCAGTTCTTGGCTCTTGGATGTTGATCTTCAAATTCTCAGAAGGTGCCCTCTGGACACATTTGTTGACAAACAGTACAGCAGAAGAGTGACATGTGACATGAGGTGGTTTGGATGGGTACTTGGTTAGATAGGTACATGGCAAGACTGGATCATCCAGAGAGAACTTCACTGGATCATCCAAAAAAAAAAAGAACTTCAGGGCTCTGAGTGTGTACCCAAATGTAAGGGCTCATTTGTTGAGGTGTGGTATTCACATTGGGAACCAAAAGAGTAGGGTAAAAGCATGGAAAATAAAAAGCAAGGGTGAAGGGAGAATGAAACAGCCAAAGAAGCCATGAAGTCAGACTGGGAACAGTCTACAGAGCGTGGCCGTTCAGAAGCACACATATGAACAAGATGAAGGTAACTAGTCCAGGAATGCAGTGACTAATCTCAACTTACGGGAACAAGGCAACATTGTAAGCTCTTTCTAGAGCAACCTAAAGGACACCAATGAAGGGAAATCTGCACAATGGACCAAACTTTGGGTAGTGTACATAGTGTACATTTATTAATCCATTCATATTACATCTCAATTGTTATCCCATCCCTTCTATCCTCCCATTCCTCCCTCCCTCCCACTTTCACCCTATTCCCCTCCCCTATGACTGTGACTGAGGGGGACCTCCTCCCCCTGTATATGATCATAGGGTATAAAGTCTCTTCTTGGTAGCCTGCTATCCTTCTCCTGAGTGCCACTGGGCCTCCCCATCAAGGGGACGTGGTCAAATATGGGGCACCAGAGTTCATGTGAAAGTCAGTCCCCACTCTTCATACAATTTATTTTTTAAAAAGCCTTTAACATGAGGCAGTGTACTAAACAAAATATCCAGGATAAAAGTTGGGTGTGTGCTCTGGAGGCAACTAAGGAAGGAATATTGAAGAAAGCGACCATTAAGGTAAAGAGACATAGACTCCTTCACCTCCACTGACTCATCACAGGAAGCCCTTTAGGGATGAGGGAACAGAACATCAGAGATGTCCGTTAGTTAGTCTGACTTGGAGGACACGGCTGATTATAGAGGACAGAGTCTAGGACGTGGATGTGCCTGATTCCGAATGGGGCAGCCAAGCACATTACTGATGCCTTCTCTTGGTCCAGGACTGGGAGGTCAGTGCATACATCTCTAAAACAACGAGGGGGCGGGGCGGGGGCAGATAGAGCTAAGAATCCGATCATGCAAGGAACACATGCAGAGTAGCAAGTATCCCCAAGTTTCCCCAGGTCACCCACAAGCTAACACACCCTTCCTCGCTTTCCTGATTGCTCAATACTAAATTGTTTTGTAAACCTAAGATATGTGTTGAGAAAGTCCGAGCTTTTTTTCAATTCTCTCCAACAACATGAATCCCTACCCCCCCCTTTTTTTTTAAGGTGATGATTTTCAGACTCCGAGGGAGTTCTACTCAAAACCATTTCCCCATATTTTCTTTATTTCTAAGGGTAAATTTACATTTGGAGCAAGTTCAAATCCCATAGCAAATCTATATCCAACTCCTTATGTTCCTGCGATGCGAGCTATGTCCATCACATCATCTGGTTTTTACGTATACTCTTGGGGGAAGTTAACTATTGGATCATGCGTGCGCTCTGTCTGCTATCAAGTAAAAGCTTTACAGAGATTCATATATAATTGGAAAGGAATGGAAACCCCCGCTTCTGTCAGTCTTTTATAAAGACAGAGCAGGGGAGATGGCTCAATTGGCAAAGCGATTGCGGTGTCGGCAGGAGAACCCGAGTCTGATCCACAGAACCCACGTGACATGCCAGGCACAGTGATAGCCTGCCCACAACCCAGTGCCGAGGAGGCAGAGACAGGAGTGTGCCCCCTGGGCTTTTCTGAATTGCCAGTCTAGCCAGTTGGTGAGCTCCAAGTTGAGGGAGAGATGCTGTCTCAAAATACAGGGTAAAGGGTGATTGAGAGACACCCTACATTGACCCCAGGCCTCCACACAGTGTGCATGTGTGTGCACACACTCACATACATGGATAATGTCTATGTATGGTCCACTAAGAGTCTAGGTTCAGTTAGAGATGAGAGACAGGAATACTTTGCAGACCCCATGCTGTGAATCACTTTTTTAATGGCTGTGTACTGAGAGACCAAGCCGGTCAACTTGGTATGCTTTTTTTTGACCTCAAACTGCATGGGCGTTTTGTTTCTTTGTTTGTTTTGTTTTGTTTTGTTTTGTTTTTGGTGATTTCAGCTAATGTGGCCTCTGTACTCTTGGTCTCCGCCATGGCCTCCCAGTTTACAATGGATAAGTTTCCCATCATCTTCTTCTCAGAGACTTCCTGTTACAGTTTGCTTGCTCAGCCATGGTGACCTAGTTTCCTTTGAGTTTCGTTTATTCTCTTTGTTGGGAGATGATCCATCTCAGGCCTCCCAAGGACCACGTGACCTTATTTATTGATTTCAGTTACCGGTGCTTCTTAAGATAATCATCTGAAAACATCTGAGTTATGACACAAAGGCTAATGCCCTCACCACACCTTTTTTTTTTTTTTTTTTTTTTTTTTTTTTTTTTAAAGAACCTTGGTGATTCAGACCTGCCCTGCTTTCTAACCCTTGCCCTCAAATACATTGTTTTTAGGTTTTTTCCCCTGTGGCCAATATTGATCTTAGTAATAGTCAGCAACTGGAACCACATGACTATGAGATTTGGTTGGGTTTGCATGCTTGTGACCAGATCATTTTATGAGTACATCTGCCATTTTCATTGTGTTTCCTGGACTGGAGAGATGGCTCAGAGGTTAAGAACATTGACAGTTCTCCCAGAGGACCCCAGTTCACTTCCCAGCACCCTCTTGGCAACTTATAATTGTCTGTAACTCCAAGACACTCTCATATATATATATATATATATATATATATATTAGGCAAAACACAATGCACATAAAATAAAAATTAAAAAAAAAATTTAAAGTTCTACTTCACTGTTTATTAGAATGTGATCCAATTTGCTACTAGCTCAAACAAGATTAAGGTCTGTCACTGTAGAAGATATCTGGTGACTTTATATGCTTATCAAAGACTCATTCAAGAACATGGGTTTCTGTAGGCTTTGGACGTTTTCAAACCTACTTTATTTGGGGTTCTTTAATGCCTAATACCTTCCTTTCAACCCACCTACCCTAGATAGGAGAGAAAAAAGGCTAATAGGAACAGAAGAAGTAGAAATTTCTAGATTCCATCCCTGGAGTGATTCCACTGGTGTAGTCACCAGGATTCCAATAGACCAGTTAAACAGCAAAGTAGCAATTCAGTGAAGGTGACAGCAACCTCAGCTGCTGGAACCTGGAACCTTGAAGCAGTTGCTGGAGTGGTTCTCTCCTGGATCATCTTGAAATGAAGTAATGAACAGCCAAGACCAAAAACTCCACCTCTTGTTTTGTGCTCATGTATACACTCTCTCTCTCTCTCTCTCTCTCTCTCTCTCTCTCTCTCTCTCTCTCTCTCTCTCTCTCTCTCTCTCTCTCTCTCTCTCTCTCTCAGACTCCATACTAGGATGTTTATCAGTTGGCAAAGACTATGCCTGCAAGAGGCGGTTCCTCTTCCAGTGGACAAACATCACCTGTTCTCTCACAAGTCTGTTTTCAGCAGAAAAACACCGCATACCCTCACACAAGCCTGTTTCACATCTCACACTTGGGATCAAAACAAAACCATGTTTCCATCCACTACGGGTTCCCTTGCTAGAAAATCAGCTCACATTTGTAACTCCTTAATCAGGGAACTTTAGTAGATTTTTATCATCAAGTTAGGAAAGTGTTAGAAACACACATGGACCATGGGTAAAGCTTTATCTACGAACACATTGAGGATTATCTTTTAGGTCCTTGCAATCTGTCAGACAGTAGAAGAACATTTCCTCACGGGAGGAGGAGGGGATGGAGAGGGCCATCAGACCTCAGTGGAGCTCTCAGCTAACCTTTCCCTCCCTCCCTTCCAGCTGGATGACATCTGTCCTAGCTTTACATTGTCTCTTGGTTTTAGGAAGTACCAGAGGTTACAGAAGATGGGCTTTAGCTGAAGTAGAGTTTTCCATTTAAGCAGGTATAGGGCAGTCAACATCCAAGCTGAGGTGAGACTTCAGTTATGTGACTGCTTTGAAGTCACTCATGCCAGTGAGTAACCCTTCATCTGTGCTCCTGTAAGTAAGCCCAATAAACTCACTGGTTTATCAAATCAAACTCTGGTAGAACCATAGTTTGGTCTGTCATTGGTGCCCTATCCTATGGTGGGGGGCACAGAGGTTTGTTTACATCTCCTCAGAAAAGGTAACACTATAGACTGGGGGGGGGGCAGGGGTTGACAACAAAACATTCCAGAGGCTACAGAGATGGCTCAGTGCTTAAGAGAATATCCACATCAGAACAACACACACACACACACACACACACACACACACACACACACACACACGGTATACACCCTGTTGCAGGAACACACGTGGACACACTGTTGCAGGATGTTTGACCACACTGTGAATGCCAAGATTGTGTTATTTGCTGAAAAAGTTCATTTCTAGTTGTGGTGTGGTTCAGCTCCAGCATAGATCTTTAATCTAAGAGCTTTGTGTTTGAATACTATAAACATGATTAAATAAAGTTAACCCTAGGTCAAGAGGTGGAACAAGCAACTAGTTGACAGAGTGAACACCAGAAAAAAAATCACAGAGATCAGGAGGACAGATGGGAAGGAGAAGGGAGGGACATTGAGAGGGAGTGCTCCTTTTTCCTTCTAGGACCTCAGCTGGGAAGGAAGGTGAGCTGGGTGCTTTCTCTGCCTCTCTGAGCTGGCAGGCCTTCACCCCAGCATCTGGCTCCTGAGTCTTTACTAGTAAAATTGAAAGTTTGAGATTTTGTTCAAAACAACACCACATTAAAAACAAATAAAATAATGTAAAAGAAGATCATCCAAAATGGGCCCAGTTTGTAGGCATGTTAGGCCCAGGCAATCTAAGACTACTTTGCAGAAAATTAAAAGACAGGAAGTTTGGAAGGTACCAAAGTGGAGCTAATTGAGATGCAAATCTGGGCTTGAGATTGTATTCTCAACAAACATTTATTTTCAGAGGACTGTGAGAAGGAACAGAGTGCCAGAGTGCCGAGGGGGTGGGAGGGGGGTGTAGGAGAACACAAGAAAAGAAAAAAAGAGGGGGTTACCAAGGACGGGGAAACAGTAGAGAGCCAGACGGGAGGGTGGGAGGGGAAGCCCCAAAATAGAAAATGCTGTAACAAAACCTGATATTTTGTACTCTAAAAAATGGGGCCACATGCCTATCATCTCACCTGTATCTTTTATGCCTGCCCCCTTGTGGTGTGTGTGTGTGTGTGTGTGTGTGTGTGTGTGTGTGTGTGTGTGATATTATATCAGGTATCTTCCACAGTCACTCTGTGTTTGGAGACAGGGCCTTTCACTGAGCCCAGAGCTTACCAATTTGGCTAGACTGGCTGGCCAGCAAGTCCCAGATAAGCTGTCTGTCTCTGTCTTCCCAGCACTGGGATTAGAGAAGTGTGTAGGTCTGTCCAGCTTTTTATGTGTGTACCGGGGAACACACTCAAGTACACAGACTTGTGTCGCAAAGCATTTCCCCTGCCTAGTCATTTCACTAGCATTTTTTTTTTACACTTTTTAATTAGCTGACAGATTGTAGTGTAAATAGGCTCAATATAAAAATGCAACTTAATTATTTAGAGTTCCCCAAGGTATATTTATTTGGAAATATAGAAACACAGTCAACTATTTGTTGTGTAAATGCTCTGAAAGTTTGAAAAAGGCAAATATTCTATGGCTCCAACTGTGGAACGCCTGTACAGGTCAGGACTCCCTGCCTAAGGAATAGTGCTGCCTGCAGTGGAGTGGTTCTTCCTAAGTCAATTAATTAAGATAATCCCTGGCAGATGGGCCTCACATAGGAATTCAGTGTTGTCCACCTCTCTTTGAGGCTGTCCTCCCTCGTGATTCTAAGTTGGGTCAAGTTGTCAGCTAAAGCTAAGCATCACCCTTATGGGAGTGTTTCTCAAAGTGCTGTGGTGCGCTGGATGAGAAAGGCTCCATTGGCTCACATATTTGAACACCTCATTCTCGGGTGGTGGAATCGTTTGAGAAGAATAAGGGGTGCGTGGCCTTCTTGGAGGAAGTGTGCCACTGGGAGGGGCCCTTGAAGTTTCAAAAGACTCTTGTTATTTAGTTAGCTCTTTCTGCCTCCTGCTTGTGGATCAGGGTGTAAGATCCCAGCTGCTTCTGCCTTGACTTTGTTCTGCCATCATGACTCTACTCCTCTGAAACCGTAAGCTCAATTAAACACTTTCTTTTAAGAATCGTCATGGGCATGGTGTTTTGTCATAGCAGTAGAAAAGTAATGAAGACAGTGAGAGGCCTTTGTAGCTTTTGGGTGGGCAGGACTATAGGCTCAGTATTCCACAATGTCCTAAGCAAATCTTGAAGTGATGGGATTTGAACAACACAATAACCTTCATTTATTAGTGTCTCTCGGCCATGGAGAACCAATTTGAACAAGATATTGTCATGTGGTTTCTCTCAAAGTTGGCCTCTAGCCAGGCCAGGCATTTGCCTATATTTCCATCACTCAGAGGGCTGAGGCAGAGGGATTTTAAGTTTAAGGCCAGCCTGGGTAACCTAGCAAGATCTTCTCAAAAGAACAATGAACCAAATAATGAAAAGAAGTGTAATTGTCAGATTTTTTTTAAAAGGGAGTGTAAATTGTCATGTGTTCTAAATAAGGAGCAAATAATAGTTGAGTAGACTATATAAACAAGGATTTAATAGTGGGGCTGGTGAGAGAGCACTCCACCACAAGCCCTGTATTAAAAAGCTTTTATTTAAAAAGAATCTAGACAATACCTGATAGTTCAATATTTATATTGTACAACATCATGAAAATGTCTTTCACATTGCTATGAGTTTAAGTTTATATGTGCTTGATGAAGTGCTCTGAAAGGCTTTCCATATGTTTATGAGCTTAAGCCTAAGAATTTTCTGTCTAAATTTAAAATTGGAACACTGTAACTACAGTAGACTTAAGTAATACTATGATCAAAATAGCCTAAATCAAAACTATAAAAGCCATTCATGTAAAAGCACAAGAGGACAGTGGCAGGCCACTTCCATTGTATCTCTGAATGCCTTGTGTAGCATTCTTCAATATTCAGTCATTGTTTAAAACTGGCTAGTATTCTATGGCTATTTATCATCTAGTAAATCTGCAGTGTTCCCAGGATCAGCCTGGAAAGTATTACAATGCATCATGGGTGATCATGAGTTGACTGTGTTCAATATCACTGCAGATAGATAATAATCTTATGACATATTCCAGTATTACAAGGACAGGAGTTTCCCCTTCTCTAACATTAATATATTTTCTCTAAAAAAAAAAAAAATTCATATGTAGAGGGCTGGAGAGATGGCTCAGAGGTTAAGAGTGCTGACTGCTCTTCCAGAGGTCCTGAGTTCAATTCCCAGAAAGCACATAGTGGCTCACAACCGTCAACATGATCTGATGCCCTCTTCTGGCCTGCAGATGTACATGCAGGCAGAGCATTGCATGCATAATAAATAAATAAATCTTTAAAAATAATCATATGTGGCAATGCATATTGTGTAAGTGTGGCTTCAACCACCCAGTAACAGCCTGTGATTCTACAGCTTGATCTCTCTGTCTCTGTCTGTCTCTGTCTCTGTCTCTCTCTCTCTGTGTGTGTGTGTGTATAGGCCAAGAGATATCCTCAAATGTCATTGATTCTCAGGTGCTTTCCACCTTGCTGCTTTTTAGGCAGAGTCTCTCATTGGTGTGGAGCTCTGTAATTCAGCTAGGCTGACTGGCCAGCAAGCCCTAGGCACCCACCTGTCTCCACCTTCCCAGTGTTGGGATTGTAAGCACATGCTACCACACCTGGATCTTTACATGGCTTCTGGGGATAGAACTTGGGTCTTCATACTTGTGAGTGTCAAATGCTGTACCACTTGAACCATCTTAGGCTCTTGATTTCTAAACATATTTGCTCACTCGGGTTACAGATTCACATTTCCACTGCTCTAGCGAACATTTCTATCTGAACATTCAAAGTCCTTTGAAGTCATTCAACCCCAGCTCAAATGTCAACTCTTTAGCTAAATCAACAGTGTTGCTCCACTGAACTTCTCTGGCTCAGAACTTGGAAGCCACTTCCACTTAGTCCTTTGTCACTTTCACATCAGTGGTCAGCTAGCACTGCCAATCCTGTGGCCTTTGCCATTGCCTCAGTGAATGCTTGCGCCATCTCCCAGCTGACATCTGCAATCCTGCCTTCCTATATGCCCTGCCACTGGTTACCTTCCACACCAATCTAGATTAAAACGGGGCATGTCTGATCTCAACGGGAATTCTCACTTTGCTTGTGCCCGTTTATGTGAGCTAAACTGGCTTGCTTTACTGACACTTCTGCTGCCAGAACTTATTGAAGGTAAGTGCCCTCTCTCATTTATTTTTGTGTCTCAGTGAGTTTTTAACTGCTTACTATATGCAATTGTTGACAGAGCAGCTAAGAACACAGGAATTGGAATGCACAGACAGGTGCTGAGTTTCTGCTTCTTCTGCTATTTTATTGTCCAATGAAGCTAGACAAATTTAGATGAAGCCAGTGCTTCTGAATTCTGCCTGCACTGGGGTTTCTTTAGGAATATTTATTATATAAGAACTTTATTGAAAGGGCCTGGGTCTGTCCTTCAACCCAATTAAACTGGAAATGGAGAGAGGGTACAGTTCAGGTCCTAGAAAGATGTCAGACACAACACATGCATAGTACTTTAATCAATTTACAGGTGGTTCTAACATACAGTTAGAGTTGCGGACTACTCAGGTATCTAATTCAAAGGGTTTTGAAGACATGGTTGGCATAAGAGTGAATTGAAGGACTGTGGAGAAGGTTTAGTAGCACAGTGCTTGCCACAGACAGGTGAGGTCTTGAGTCCAATCTGAGTCATCCATAGAAAACCTGGGGATGTCAGCACGTAGCTGTAATCCCAGGGCTGAGGAGGCAGAGACAGGAAGACCCCTGGGGCTTGCTGGTGAGGCAGCTGAGCCGAATTCATGAGCTTCAGGTTAAGTAAGAGAACTCATCTAAAAAATGAAGGCGGAGTATAAACGAGGGAGACACCAAGTATCAACCTCACCTCCACACATGTGCACATTCACATCTGCACAACTATGCCTATACACACAAGCACTATCATGATGTTAACATACAACCTTAAGTGGTAGCTTTTTTTTTATCTCTGATTATTATTATTATTTTAAAGATTTATTTATTATTATGTATACAGTGTTCTGCCTGCATGTACACCTGCAGGCCAGAAGAGGGCATCAGATCACGTTATAGATGGTTGTCAGCCACCATGTGGTTGCTGGGAATTGAACTCGGGACCTTTAGGAAGAGCAGGCGGTGCTCTTAACCACTGAGCCATCTCTCCAGCCCTTTATCTCTGATTATTCTCATCTTCCTTATCTTGCTTCTTCCCTCCAGTCATCCTCGTGACTCCGCCTTTCCTTCAATTCTGGGAACACACAGAGTTTCCAGCTGTTGTATCCTCACAGCTGTTCTTCAGCCTGCCCTCCGCAGTTCCCTCACAGTTTTCAACTCACACTTGAAATCATGTCTCTGGTTATCTCCTTTCACTCAAGGTACATCTTTTTAGCGCTTGTGGTTTGAATGTGCACCATCCGCCCCAGGCCCGTGTGTTTGGACAGTTTCCAGCTGGTGATTGTGTTTAGGAAGTGGAGCCCTGTCAGCGAGATGGCTCAGTGGGTACAGCACGGAACGGAACAATCTCACTGAGTTCGAGCCCAGAACTCATGCAATGGTGGAAGGGAGAATTGGCTCCTTAAAGAAAGTGGAGGCCTGCTAGAGAAAGTTGGTCCTTGGGAGTTAGCCTGGAGGCTTTTTAGCTTAATCACATTTCCTGTCCCTTCTCCAATCTGATCAGCAGACTGTGATAGACTGAGGCCTTTTTTGTGATGTAACCTAAAATAAACTGCTTCCCCCGCCGCCGTCAGTCATTTCTTGCCAGGTATTTCGTCACAGCTATGGGAGAAATAACCCAGCAATTGCCTCAATTTCTATTACATATCCATTTAACTATTTATTGTGTTTCTCCCACTAGAATGTAAGCAACAAAAAGGAAGATAATTTGTCTATTTACTTTTTTCCTAAGGCCCAGTGCGTGGTGTCTGCTAGCTGCTCAGCTTGCATTTATATAAGGGACAAATGCACTAATAATAAATGACTCATGCAATAACCTCAAGGAGGCAAATTCCTTTGCAGGTCCCTTAACTATATGTATCTGTGTTAGTCTGTTTTGCTTTGCCCGCTATAACAAAATACCTGGGACTGGGTCCTTTATAGAGAGATTTTTGCTTAGCTCACAGTTTTGAAAGCTCAAAAATCCAAGACCACTTGGCCATGCTGGCTAAGCCTGGGGACGGCCTTTTTCTACCTATGTGACAACACGGTAGGTAGTATAGAGGGGACATTGGCAAGAGGGCAGGAGCTTGTCAAGAGGCACTACGCTTGTTCTTTTTTTTTTTTTTTTTTTTTTAAATCACAATCTGCTCTCTAGGAATGAATCCACTCACACCACTCTGTAATCACTCTATTCATGAGAGTGGAGCCCACAGTGCATAATTACTGTTTATTAGGCCCCACCTACCTCTTAAAGGTTGTACTACAGCAGTAGATATCACCATACTATGGCATATTTCAGCACATGAAGTTCGAGTTAGAGGGGCTAGAACCAAACAAAAGCAGTGTTTCACATTAGATCATGATAAAAGAAAACTTCCAGCTTTGGTGATACAGGTACATGACCCCAGTGACCCCTACACTTAGGAGGCAGAAGCTGAAGGACCTCTGTAAGTTCAAGATCAGCCTGGTTCATATAGTGAGTTTCAGGTCAGCCAGGGAAGACCACAAACAAACAAAATACCATAAAAGATACGATAGTTTTTAGTATTTGGGGCTCCAGCTATTGATAGAAAAATTTTCTGTATTCTTCGGTTTAATGTTTGGATACTTTTAATTTGGGTAAGATTTCCAAGCGCCAGGTTCTCAGAAACTTAGAATAGGGCTTACTGAAGCACCAGCCCATAGACAGTACTTATCATTAGGTCTCATGGTGCCTCCCCTCCAGTGACCTCTGTGGATGTTTGCCTGTATTTAGGTACAGTTTTTCATTCGCTCTAGCTTGCCCAGTGACCTGCACCACTGAAAGATCAAACAGTGTGGACCATTATTGGGGCAAGGGAACGAGAGAACTACCAAATCAGTGATATTTCTAGTACTCAGTGCCAAGACACAATGAGGTTTCAAAAACTCTTCCCCAGCAAGCCAGTGGCACAGAACTAACTTCAAAGCGATCCAAAGACCATGTGATTTCACCACCCTCTTAGTTCCTATCCTGACATCAGTTTGTTTTGGATTTTAATGTTGCTGTGAAAAGGCAACACCTGGCCAAAGCATTTGAGGGCAACACCTGGCCAAAGCATTTGAGGGAGGATGGGTTTATTTTGGCTCATGGTTTGGGAGGACACAGGCGGTCACCAGAGGGAAGGCATGGGGGTGTGGGTGGAGGTGAGGTCATACTGAGTATGCAGTAAGGAAACAGAGGTGAGTGCAGCTGCTCAGCAAGCTTTCTCCTTTTATTCAGCTTAAGACCCCAGTGGTGCTACTCACATCCAGCTTGCTGCTTCTTTCCTTAAATTTTTCTAGAAATTCCTTATACGTCCATAGGTGCTCCCAGGGTGAGTGTAAACCCTGCCTTGTCGACAAAGATGGCTAACCATCACCGGTATACTTTTGTTTTTCCTTATAAAATTCTTCCTCTATGCAGAATAATATGTCTAGGTCTTTAATTATTATGCACACACACACACATACACACAAACTGTAGGAATTAAATGTAAAAGCTAGAAAAAAACATTAGAAATACAAAAATGTTTATATTAATACATGCTGAGACTTCTGGTCAAAGTTTAGTTTCTCTTTTATTTTTAGGAAATAAGTGTGTTGATAAAAGGGCCAGAAACAGTTTAAAAAAAAAAATGCAGCTGACCTTTAGTTCAAAATAAAGAAAAAAGGCTCTAACCAAATGACACTTTCCTGCTAAAGTAGTTACTTTAGACCCATCTTTCCTACAAAACCTTCCTTAAGACCAATGTAATCAGACTACACTCATATTTTTGGCTAAGCCCCCCAAAAGAACATAGAACATCCAAGAAAGGGAGGCAATCAAGACAGACTTTAGTATTGGCTTAAAAAAAAAAAAAAACACTCTATAGAGGAATATGGGGGTGGGCTGGGGACAGGGAATATGATCAAGATACTTTGTATATATGAATGAAATTTTTCTTTTAAAAATGTAATTCCTTGAGAATGTCATACAACGTATTTTCATCATATTTACTTCCTTCTTCCTCCCCCAAATCTTCTCTCAGATCCACCCTCCACTTCCCCACTCGAACCCTTGAAATTTTCAAGGAATAAAATAAAACTTCCCTGTACCATTTCTTTTTCATCCAAAACAATAGTTCATCCGCACACTCGTCAACATCTGTCCACCTTTAATTATTGGTCCCTGTTTTAGTCGGGCGTGGTGGTACACACCTTTCCCCCCCCCCCCAGCATTGGGGAAGCAGAGGCAGGCAAACTCCTAGTGAAGCCAACCTGGTCTCCTAGGTGGTTTCAGACCAGCTAAGGCTACACAGTCAGACTCTTGTCTTAAAAGAAGGATGCTCTTAAATTAAAAGGACAGGATCATTTTGACAGTTTAGAGGTGATACGGTGTTGTGTTGTTCGTTGGTGCAAAGCTTTACAGAGGAAAGGAGCTGCTTTTAGTTCGTGTTTAGAAAGGCTGCTGAGGCGGATTCCAGGGCAGAAAGAAGTTGAGGCGAGCATCACAGAGCCCTTGTTTGCAACTGAGGCCCACGCAGAGGGCGGCGTCTCCGGCCGTGCGTACGAGCATCCGCGCACGGTTTCCCTCACTCCGCCCACTGAGTCGAGGCACCCGTCACAACCCTCCACTACCCAAATGGCCAACAACAGCTGATTCCGCAGCTTCTCGTCTGGGACAAGGTCCACGCCTCCTTCCAACCTGGAGTTAACAGCAAACCGGAAATCCTTTTGCCCGGTCCCAGAAGAGCCGAGAGAGCTCGTAGAGCTGCTACCGGAAGCTCCTCTGCCCTTACCTTTAGTGGGTGGGGCGCCCCAGCCGCGCAGGCGCAGTGCGGCTCAGGCGGAGCTGTGGGAGGGGTGTAGGGCGGGGGGCAGGTCCCCGAAGATGGCGGAGGCGGGGATGAACTGGGGGTCTCCTGGCAGAGCGCAGGTGAGCTTATTTTGGAGGGGGACGGCTCGAGGAATGCCGTGGCTTTCGGGAAGAGGAGCTGCTTATGCTTTAACGTTGTAGGCTAGGTATCCTGGTGGCAGGTGTTGGGGGCGATCCTGGACCCGCAGGTACGGCCTGCTGGGCGAGGGGTCCCGGCTTTATCCGGACAGAGGTCAGGGGGATATAGAAGGGGGACGGCGGGTTCGGGGACAGGCCTTAGGCGTTGCCGAGGTCCCCTGGGCTGTGGAAGACTGTCAGAGTGGAAGAAGGCTGGAGGACGGCGGGAAGGGCGAACCTGGAGGTCTGTTTGGGGACAGAGATGGGCCAGCTGTCTAGCGTACACCTGACAGGTCTTGGGTGGCTTGAAACCTGGGAGAAAGACTCAGGCTTGTATTGGAGATGGGTCGAAATTAGGTATAGGATCCCAGTAAGTTTAGAATCTACCGATATAAAAGGACTTTGAGTTGAAGAGTAGGGATTTGGGATCGGAAGTGAATACCTTTTAGGTATGTTATCAGTGGGTGCTGCCAAAAAGCGCTCTTGTCTGGGCCTAGAGGTCTGTTGGTGATAGTAGTTGGCTTTTTTTTTTTTTTTTTTTAAAGGTCGTTGGGGGGAGGGGGAGGGAGGGACGAGCTGTCCGGTAAAGGAAAACAGTGCTTTGCTGAGGATGGAGCTAGGGACATGAAAGGTGTTAAAACTTAAGTGAAAACAACCTATGTCCAGTTAATGTTAGGAAAAGTTGTTCAAGGGTGGTATTATCTGAGTAGTTGAGGGAAATAGGCCCTAAAGAGCTTTCTGTTTTGTTGGCTCGATGAGGAAATTCTTGGAGGAAAAGCAAATAGGCTTGACAGTTGGGCCACTGAAGCTGGCTAGCATCAATATCACCGGGGAAGCTGACCGCGGCAATGAAAAACAGGCTCCAGTTCTGGTTACCAAAAACAAAAAAGAAGAAGAAGAAAAAGGAGGAGGAGGAGGAGGAGGAGGAGGAGAAGGCGGCTTCTCTGGCATGTTTTTTTTCCAGCTTTGGGGTTTTGCCCTGATAGTGAACCTCTGAATGAAAATCAATAAAGGGGTGCCCCCTACTAATCAAGGTCCTGTAGGGAAAACCAGTGAGCTGAAGTTCTTGTTTCTTCCTCCATGCTTTATTTTATTTCCCCTTTCTGGATTTGTAATCAGTGGTTTTATTTGTTTTCAGAGCAGTCAGCTCACATCTCTTATGAAATGGCCAGTCTGTGAATCGTTTGTATTTGGCGACAAGCCTGATACTTTTTAAATTGATAATTGTGTTTGTAGACCACGACACTGAGAAGGAGAAGATAATGTGCAACTCAGTGAAAACAGTGTCTTCATTATTGTTAGAAAATTATCACCAAACAGAAGACTAACATTTTTAAGGACCAAGGACACTGTTTAAAGCAGCGAGTTATGCGACTGTTGCTGGCTTAAATCTTTTCCATTTGGGGGTTTTAATGTAGAGAGAAAAGAGCTTCAGTCTATCCAGGGTATACATTTTTCTTCTTAGAGTTTGAGTGCACCTAGTTTGGGATTCATATCTAGTGCTTGTATTTAAGGAGGGTTAAACCTGTCATTGAGTTGTGTTTTTGTAATGCTGACACTTACTCTGTTTTGTGGATGCCATTCTAATGAGCACAGCATGTGTTGAAAAAAAAAATAGGCAGTAGTAATTTAACTTTTTTATTTGGTGATGTATCTGATCCAGTCCCTGAAGAGACATTCGTCTGAGAATGCAAACTCACCTATTTGGACACTAATCACTGAAAAATGAATAATCTTGTTTGCTTGCAATTGTTGAAGTTACTAGATTCCAGCCAGCTATGGTGATGCATGCCAGAAATCCCAGGGTTTGGAAGCTGGAGGCCGGAGGAATTAGAAATTCAAGGTTATCTTTGGCTATATATTGGGTTTGAGGTCAGCCTGGGCTAATAAGACATAGGCAAAAATAAAATTTAAAAAAGCCTAGATTTCAACTACTTCATATGTTACAGTATTTCGCTTCTGTATTGTTTGTCAAATGCTTATTGCCTGTAAGTTGTTTTGATGGTCAACATAAACTTCGATTTACTTGTAAAATGTGTAGAATTACCTAGGCCAGTCTTTTGTCTAAAAGTAATGATATGAATCCATTAACATGAAGTCACATGGGATAATGTTTTTCCAGCTTTGCTAATTTGTCACTGATCTGGTGAAACTATGTGAACTGTTTTTGTTTGTTTGTTTGTTTGTTTGTTTGTTTTGGTGTGTGTGTTTATTCTCGCACTTTATGGGAGTTGTAGATCAGGGCTCAAGGTAGAATATTGCCATATCCTCCTGTAAAGTTTTCTCTTAAATTGTAGAAAGCATTGTTTTGAAGTTAATAGTTTGTGAATGGGACTTCAAAAATAGTTTCCTGTGTGGAACCTAAGTTGTTAGTGAGGTGTTTGTGGAGGGAAGTGAAAAGAACTCTGTTCATGGAGGCCAAGTGGTTGCCCCAAATGCAGCTACCTGGCAACCACTTGGCCATCTTGGGATGTTAAGCCAAGTTTGGTGGCTCAGGTCTGTAAGCCCCATACTCTGGAGGACAAAGAAGGAGAAGCAAGAGATTAGAGGCCAGCCTTGGCTACACAGTAAAATCCCGTTTCAAACAACAAAAGAAACCTACATGTTAGCCTATCTGATTTTGTACAATGGGAATTAAAAACACCTGCCTATTTATTACCATTGACTCTTTAGGAGCCATGGCGGAATTATACTTAAAAAAATTTATGATCTAAATTTTTCAATAAAGATTTTAAAAATGGAGAATCAAATTTCCTTTTAATATAAAACTAATACTTAAAAACACAGTTATATTTGTTTTAAGAAAGTATTAATAGCTAGAGACTTTAAAATGAATTATGCTATGTTTGTTTCCAGAGCCTTCAAACTGTCCCACCCTCCTAGTTAACACTGAGAGTATAAGCTTGCTTTTATACCTTTATTTTAAATTTTTAAAAACTTTACTATTGCTGTTATCATCAGTGAGTATGTGGGAGAGGGTTACATGGGACAGCACACGGGTGGAAGTCAGAGGCCAACTTTGAGAAGTTGACTCCTTCTTCCTACCGTGGGATGCCGGGATCTGACTCAGGTTGTCAGGCTTGCAAAGCAAGCTCCTTTACCCTTGGAGCCATCTCAGCAGCCCATAAAACACAGGTTTCCTTTAAAAGGAGCTTTACTGTTGTCTAGGAGGTAGTGAATACCTTTCTGGAATTCCCTATCTGTTGGACCAGCCTGACGATTGTACGTGTTTATTTGTAACTGTGGTAAGAGATCCAGAAATGACTCCCCCCCTTCCCACATCCAGCGACTGCACTGTTTTCTCCCGCTAGCTTTGAACTTACTGTGTAGCTGAGAACAGCCTTGAATTCCAGAACTTTCCACCTCCACCTCCCAAGTGCTGGGATTGTATCCCTGCTCCACTGTCCCCAGCTAAAGTAATTCATTCCTGATCTCGTCAGTTCACCTAAAGACTCTGTGTGACACTATGGGGGTGAAGGAGAGAGCTCTTAGGTTGACTGTGCTCTCCCCCGCCCTTCCTCCCCTTCTTCTCTCCCTCCTCCACATTCTCCTCTTCCTTCTTTTTGTTTTGTTTTGAGACAGGGTCTCAGGCTGGTTTGAAATTCACTGTGTAGCCCAAGCTGACCTAGAATTTGAGGGGTTTCTGATCTATAGGTGTGGGTGACCATGCCGGGCTTGATGGCCCATTGTTGACTTTGGATCCTGGAGGATTTTTGAGTACGTGTGTAAACTCTGAAAAAAAATGCACACATACACACTTTTGTTTTTACTTTGCATGAAGCTCAAATACACCCTGGAATAGATGGTCTCCTGGCTTCCTTCCAGTCCTTAAATTTTAGGACGTTGGTGGTGAAGTATTGTAGCCTTTATTTTTGTTCCTGGTAATTATATATCTTTGCGCTATGATATAACCACAGTTAGTCTTTTGGTTCTGCTTCAAATAAACATGAAACAAATGGTGTGTTATTTTTAAGGAAAATTTGTGGGGGTGAAGTAGGAAACTGAAGAAGGGCTGCCAGGAAAGATTGAATAAACAGCAGTGGGAGAAAACACAAATGAACCACTCAGAATGTCCTCAGTAGACGAATGAGGAAAACAGTCTCCAGCAATCAGCAGCCCCATTGGAGTCAGAACCTCCCCCAGGGCGTTTGGAAATACTGTGGGTACAATTTTGGGTATCACCAGTCGGGAGGCCTGCATTTAGTGGACAGGAGCCAGGGGTGCTCGGAACAGTTTCCACCCAGTGAGGGACCCTCCAACCTAAGCACCAAGGCGTCTCTGGCGGATTCTGGCCAGTTGTCTCTGGAGTTGGATGGGATTTGTGAATTATAGTTATTTGTCCTTCTAAAAATACTGTCAAACCGAAGATATATTGTTGTTAATTCCTCCTTGGGAAAAAAAATCACAGACTCTGTTGCTCATGCTCTGTGGAGGGGTAGGGTGGCTGTGGCTGCTTGAGGTCTAGGAAGCAGAGTTCACTGTTGGCCTCATGCAGTGGGTAAGGAAGCCACCTCAGGTATTTCATTTGTCTGCTTGTTGCTATTTTATACTTTAAAGCATCCTTTTCACCTTGGTATAGTATATTTTTATTTCCTAAGGCTGGGAAGATGGTTCAGCAAGTAAAGACCCTAGGGTTGGTCCTCAGCACTGTACAACCCTCAGCTCTAGGAGTAGGAGGTACATTTTAGAAGGGGTTGGTGGAGGCAGGAGGATCAGAAATCTAAGACCAACCTTTGCCAGCCTGTGTTCCCTGAGACCTTGTCTTAAAAAAAGAAAATCCTGTTGTTTAAGTGTTCATTAAATGAGATTGAAATTTTTGGTTTTTATATTTTATAATGGCTATTTTTTTAAGTTTCTTATATTACCCTTATTTATTGTGTGTCTCTGTGTGTACTTACACATGTGGGCATGCACCACAACATGTGTGTAGAGCCCAGAGTACAACGCCCAGGAGTTGGTTTGTTCTGTCTACCATGTGGGTCCTGGGAATTAAACTCATCAGCCTTGGTGGCAAGCCTTTACTTACTAAGCCATCTTGCTGGATCCATAATGGCTATGGACCGTGTGTGTGTGTGTGTGTGTGTGTGTGTGTGTGTGTGTGTGTGTGTGTATTGAGTTTTGTTCAAAAACTTGTGTATGAGGTAGTTTGGAAATTAGAAACTTAAAGGCAGCATATTTTAAGCAATTAGGGTCTAGATTTGCCTTTCCAGGGACTGCTGAGCCCCAGAGGGTTACTCCCAGAAGAATGAGCCTGGCTTAAAATACGTGGAGCAACTACTCCTGTGGGCTGAGCAGGAAGCTTGCTGCACGGAGAGATACAGTGGGGGAATCTAATGGTGAACAAGACCAGCATAAAAAGTTTATAACCCATAAACCATCTCTACAGATAATTAAAGGCAGCTATTAGAAGTCCTGTCTGTGGGAGATGGCTCAGCCGGTAAAGCTAAGCCTGTGTTAATGTCTGACAAGCCCAGTTTGATGCCCCAGGATCCACATGATTGAAGAGGAGCACTGATTCCCTCAGGTTGCCCTCTGACCTCCACACGTGCACAGTGGTGAGCCTGCCCACTTCCATGGCCATATAACATGACCTTCATTCAAATACAGTGTCTCAGCAGTCACAAGATGTACCACTTAAGTACCGACGTACGGAAGTGCCCGAGTAAGTTGTGTAGTAGTGTAGTTGAGTAAGACAAAAGTAACTGATAAGAAGCTTCTTAGAGTGCTCACATTTCAAAACTGTTAGCGTTCGTTGAGAACAAGGTACAGGGCAGTGTGAGAAGCTTACCCTCATGGTGAGAGCAAGGGAGTTGGAGGGTCGATTTGGTTCAAGCTGTGCTTGACCTTTCTTTGCTTACCTCACTTGAAATTAATTACACTTAGCTCTTGAGGTTGTTGTTGTTATTATTAGTGTTAGTTTTTGAGACAGTCTCACTGTACAGCCCAGGCTGGTCTTGAATTCAGTATATTTCTGTCTAGAGCTCCTAAGCACTGGGATTATAGATACGCGGCACCATACCGGCCTCTTAGGGGTATGGTGAGGGTTAAATGAGTGCCTGTGTCGGATGCTTGGAAAAGTGCAAGTGTGGTATTTATCTTTAACACAAAGGATCACTGCCTTAGCTGATTAACTTGTGTTATTGCAAGGAAATACTGAAAGCAGGCTAACTTTGTAAAGAAAACAAGTTTATTTTACTCAGCACTCTGGACTAGCTAGCATCAGTTGTGCTCTCATAAAGACCTCAGTGGGTGGCATGAGTGTAGTTGAGAGGGTAAGATCACATTACCAGATAGGGAGCAAAGGGACAGGAGGCCCACTGTCTCTCCTAGGACAGTGCCCCCAAGTAGCCTAAAAATATTCTTTTGGTGTATCTCTTCCCTTTTAAAAGATGTCTTATAGCCCAGGATGGCCTCCAGCTCTCCATGTAGTTGAGAGTGACCTCGGATTCTTGATTCTCATTATAAGCATGTGCCAACCCCCCACTTACCCAATCTTCACCTCTTAACGATCGATCTCATCTCCAACATCACCATCACCACAGTGAGCATAAACTAACGACACAGCAGTCTCTTGGGAGACACCAGCTGGGTCCCAGCAGCCACTGACCCTCAGAAGGTTGTCACTGGGCAATGCTGCCTAGTACTCTTCTTCGGCTTCCTCTACTTGGTCATAGTGCATGCCAGAGGCAGACACTGGGGGTCTTCTTTAATCCTCCTCCACTGTGGTTTTGAGGCAGAGCGAGGCCAGCCGATAAGCTCTAGGGATCCTCCTGTCTCCCCGTGCCCACCACTGGCATCTCAGGTGCTCGTGCCCACACCTGGCTTCTTAGGTAGGTGCTGGGGTCAGACTTAGGTCCTTGTGCTTGGGTTGTAAGTGCTTTGCTAACAGACCTTTAATCACACACTCTACTGTTGGCAGTCTCTCTCTTTTAAAGATGTATTTGTTTTTGTTTGATGTTTATGAGTGTTTTGCTGCAGGTATTTATGTGTACCACATGCACACCTGGTACCCACAGAGCCCAGAAGATGGCATTGACTCCTTTGGAACTGAGACTACAGGCAACTGTGAGCGTAGCCGGCTCTCTAGCTCTATGGCTGAGATCTTTAAGACACCTGTTCTGTCCTAGTAAATACACATGTAGCATATTTTTAACATGCGTATAAAGGCTCTCTTAAAGGATTTTCTTAATTTAGTAAATACTTTAAATAAATTAGTACTAAAGTGTGAAAATGTGTACAACCATGTATCAGACCCATGTTGATTCTCTGCTCTTATCTCTTGTAGGATTTCTGGTAGGTCCCACGTTCAGGCAAGATGCGGTCCCATTGAAACACTGGTCTGCTCCAATTCACAGTTCACCTTTTCCACTGGGAAGCCTTATCCTATTTGTTGGCTTAGGCCTCCTGAACTTATGAAACCATGGCGGAAGGAGAGACAGAGTCACCTCGGCCTAAAAAGTGTGGCCCGTACATTTCCTCTGTCACCAGCCAGAGCGTGAACGTGATGATCCGTGGGGTGGTACTGTTCTTCATTGGAGTGTTCCTTGCGCTAGTGTTGAACTTGCTTCAGATTCAGAGAAATGTGACGCTTTTCCCACCTGATGTGATCACGAGCATCTTTTCGTCTGCATGGTGGGTACCACCGTGCTGTGGCACAGCCTCAGGTATGTGTAAGGCATTTCTGTGTGGCTTAAAATCGAATAGGGTATTGTCTAAGTAACAAACGTGTATTTGGTGGGGAGGAGAGTGGTTTGCACATGTGTGGGTTTGCATGAACATATGTGTGCCTGGATATTGAGGCCAGAGGTGAGTGTTGGGTGTCTTCCTCAATTATTCTCTAAACTGTTTTGAGACAGTCTCTCTCTAAACCTGGATACCATCAGTTAGGTTGACTAGCTGGCCCTGGGCTCCAGGGATCTGCCTGTCTTCCCCTCCAGCACGGGGATTACAGGCGTGTGTCCCCACGGTGACTTTTCACTAGGGACTGAGGATCACAGCTGGGTGAGACTTGATGACTTTTCTCCTTCAGTTGCCTGCTTAGCACCTTTCAGTACCATGAAAGCTAGCCAGCATGAAGGAAGCTCTCCTGTTAATACCAGCTTGATTTCTCTGTGCCTTGTGACCAGAGTGTGGTGTCTTCATCAAGAGGGTCCAAGCAAGCTTAGCGAGGCTGGTGCTGTCATGGACTCCCTTCTTTATATGTGTGGTGCACCAGAGCTGGAATCTGAGAGTCACCAGGGAGCCTTTATGAAGGAGCTCTTCTTACTGTCTTGTTGTATTTGAGACAGTAAATAACACATCCCATGCTGGCCTCAAACATACTCTAGGTAAGACTGGCATCGAATTCCTGATTATCCGCCTTTCATTTCCTGGGTGCTGGGATTATAGGTTTAACGTTACCAGCTTTAAATAATAAATGTTTTAAAAGACAGTTGTTGTATGTAAAAGAGATAGAGAGGCTATCTCAAAAGTCACAAGTAGGCAAGCCTATACAAGTCATTTGAAGGGTCCTCTCAAGCCACCCCTTGCCTCTTTCCTGGAGAGGTTCCGCCCCGCCCCTTCCCATCCTTCTGTTGGTGTCCTGCCCTCAACACCCTTTTCTGCCTTCAAGTTTGCCCTTCCTCTCTTCCCGTATACTGTTTAGCAGTCTGGGATGTAAGGATGATTATCTTAGATACATGTGTCGAATGTGTCGACGTGTTTTTTCTCATTCTTTACCATACTCAGGCCTTTTTGTGGCATACTTTTGGCCATGTTTATGATGCTCTGTGGATCCTGAGCCTCCCTTCATGCTCAAGCCTTACAGTTTCCTCGTGATGCTGTTTGTTTTTGGTTGTGCCTTGGTTCCTTCAGCCACTCCCCTTTGTTAAGAGAACTCTTTCCATGTTTTTGCCTGCACAGTGGTAACCTCTGTGGAAGTTTTCCAGAAAGCCCAACACCTTATGTCTCCTCATGTACAGGAACAACATGAGGCTCCCTCAGTAACCTGTCTGTCAGTACTTATGCTGCACTCGGTAATGTCTGTCACTTTGCCATGAAAACACATCCTCTGGTTTATTAATGTGTACATTTCTGTGCCTCTGTGTGTGTCTGTGTGTGTGTGTGTGTGTGTGCCCAAAGCACAACTTCAGTTGTATTTCTCAGATGCCACCTACTTTGTTTTTGTTGTTGTTTTCTTTTTGGGACAGTCTGTCTGGCATGGAACTCACCAAGTAGGGTAGGTAGCACACCCCGGGATCTGCCTGTCTCTGCTTCTCAGTGCAGGGGCCACAAGTGTACACCACTATGTCTTGGGTGTGTGAAGTGTGACTGTGAGTATGTGTCCGTATGTATGTATGAGTATGCACATGTGTGTCTGAGTATGAGTGTGTGTTTGTGTGTGTGTGTGTGTGTGTGTGTGTGTGTGTGTGTGTGTGTATGTGTGATTCTGGAGATCAGACTCAGATCCTTGGGCTTACTCAGCAAGCACTTTACCAATTCTGCCATCTTTCCAGCTCTCTTTTCCCTCTTTAAATCCCTAGCAAATACCCAGAGTCAGAAGCATATAGGGCTTCAGTATTTGCTGAATGGAAACATGCCTGCCTCTGTTGTAGTCTCCCGTGCAAGTGTGTCTTGCTGAGTGGTGTGGTTTTCTCCAGCCCTCCCTTGTTGCTAGATGTCTAATTTAACTGTGTTCCTTTTCCTGCCTCGCTGCACTGAGCACACCACCCAGAGAGAGTGACGGCTTACTACCACAAGCTCCTTTTGTCTTTGGTCTTGGCAGACTGTTACTGGGAATCACTTAAGGATATGAGAAGACATGTGATTTTACATCAGAGAGCTATCTGATTAAGCAGGACTATATTTGCATATGATTTTACACAGCTTGATTTTAAGTCTCTTGTTTAAAAAAAAAAAAAAAAAAGATGCAGAGAAGAGAAGAGGAAGCCCAGACATCCTCCACTGAGCTCTCAGCCAGCGGAGCCTCACTGCGCTATGTGTATTCCTATCAGACTCTCCATGCCTTTATTTAAGGAAAGAAAGAGAGACATTTAATGGGAAGTGACAAGCTTCCCCAAATTCTCCCTCTCAGTGAGCAGCTGAGCACCGTGCATGCTCAACGGATTTGGTCTTTCTATTGGCAAATCCCAAGGTTGGCAGCATGGCCGTTTAAATTCCTTCTTTGTTTTTTTCACTTTCTCTTCTCAGTTGTCTCCCACTTGCATAGAAACATAGTCAGTTTTACTTATTTATACCTTTGCAGTACATGTCAGCATCTCTATGTGATAATTCTTTACCTATGGCATCAGCTGCTGAGCAAAATTGACTTGGAATGCCTATTCTGGTTCAATTTTCACTCAGCCACAGGCAAACAGGAGAAAGATGCAGGAGTCTGAGGATAAATTAATTGATATATAGGTAGATGATAGATAGTACATGGATTCATGATAGATGATATATATATATATATATATATGTATGTATATATGTATATATGTATGCATGTGTAGGAATGGGAGAATGACAGATGAGCTGTTTTGTGACACCCCTTGAGGAAAAAGTATCATTTAGACATGTTTCAATTATTAGGCATGCTTGTCATTTTAATCATGTAGAAATTTAGAGATGTTGTCACTTAATCCAATGGGATTTTTTCAGTAGTGTGTTTTAAACAAGACCATACGTGGGTTTTCTCTCTGTGTGTGCCAGTGTATGTGCCTCTCTGTATGCAGAGGCGAACGATGCCCTCAGCTGTCACTCCTCAGACGCAGTCCACCTTAGGTTTTCTTGTTTTGGTTTGTACTCAATTCCTTAGGCTTGGAAGGCAAGCACTCAGCACACTGAGCCATTCCCCAGGCCCTGAAACTTACATTTTTCTAGCAGTCAGTGGAGCTCTGCATTGCAGCATTTTGTCACTGGCTCAGGATGGCGTGTGAACCGTCTATACTCACCCAAAGCTGAGGTGAAAAGAGCACAGAGCTCCAGTCTTGTTTCTAGGCTGTCTCTTTCCCAGGCTGTTCTGTTGCTCTATGTGCCTGTGGCTGTTAATACTAACTGGGTTACACTTTTCTTTTTCTTTTTTAACCCTTTTAATTTTAGGTTTACAACTTTAAAGAGAGTGTAATTTTGTGGAGGCATGGTACAACAATTAGGAATGTTTACTCTTCTTTCTGAGTTTGGTTCCCAGCACCCATGTTGGTGGCTTACCAACTCCTGTAACTCAGGGGATCCTATGTCTTCTAGCCTCCATGGGCACACAAATGCACATGTACATACTAGCAGGCACCCATGCATACACAGACACATTTTAAAAATCTTTAGCACATACATACATACATACATTTTTCTCATGGGCTTGGGAGATAGGTCAGTGGGTGAAGTGCTTGCCTTGTGAGCATAAGGATTTTGGGTTGACCCCTCAGAACTCACACTCAATAAAGAAAAGAAAGAGAAGAAAGAAAAAGGCCTGGCTTGGTGCTTCATGCCTGTAATCCAATGCAGGAGAGGTGTATGCAGGTCTGCCTCTGGGGCTTGTCGGGGCCTTGTTGGGCAGCCAGCCTAACCTACTTAGCCTCAGGGCAGTGAGAGACCCCGTGTCACACAACCAGTGCTGCCTGGTTCTTTGACCTCCACATGCTCAGTGAACACATTCACAACCATGCAGAAAACATACATTGCATGTCTTTGATAGTATTTAAGTGAAGGGTAGGCTAACGGTATGTTAGGGCTCTGTCATGGATCTATATTTGTGATTACTTACACAGGCAGCAGTCAACTTGTTTCTCAAACTAAAAACTACAGAGTAAGATGGTTCCTTCTTACCCTTTAACAGCAAACTTCCATATTACCTGGAAATATATAGAATTTTTTTTTTTTTTTTAAGACAGTTTCTGCCTATAGGTTAAGTAGACCAAGCTGACCTTGAACTCAGATATCTGCCTGCTTTTTCAACTCCAGTGCTGGGATTAAAGGTGCATTAGCAAATTTGTAATTCTAAGTACCCCATGCCTTTCCTTTTTTCTGTGAGTAGCAGAGTAGCAGGAATCGTACCTGTAGCCCTTTGTTGCCTTTAGAGTGGTGCTGTGAGAAGGATGAGGTGGAAAGCAGTGTCAGCAGAGTGCTGGGCACAGACAGGAAACTGGCTACCCACGACTGATCTCCCTCACAGGACAGTCAGGACCTCGGGAGCCTAGTGTATAGGGGAAGGCAGTTGTGTGAGTTCACTACTGTCCAGCCTCTTCTTAAATTCTACTTGGCTGTAGCATGCTTAAATATTGTGTCCTGTGAGGAGAGGGTAACTGGAAGATACTGTTAGGAGCTCCGTAAGTAGTGTCTCTGGCTCCTGTGAGTCACTCCCCACAGTGTGTTTGTTGCTTTAGCGTGCACAGCTTCTTCACAGCTGAGCACAGCTGAGCAGTGCAGCTGCTCTCCTTTTCCTCTGGAAGGTAAGTTTAAAGATGCCAGCGATGTTTCAGTCATTTGGATACATTTTTCTTCTTGAAGACTCTAGAAGTCAGTAGCTGTAGTGATTTATGTAACTAAATTGCCGCCTGTGCAGTACTGATAATGACTTACCTTTTTTTCTTCTTTTCGCAGCTGTGATTGGGTTATTGTACCCCTGCATTGACAGGCATCTAGGAGAACCACATAAGTTTAAGAGAGAGTGGTCCAGTGTTATGCGCTGTGTGGCGGTGTTCGTGGGCATAAATCACGCCAGTGCTGTATCCTTTATGATATGTGCAGTAAGGAGGCAGCCTACATCCTCCCTTCAGTCAACTTGGATGTTCTCAATCACAACACAATGCCGAAGCAGTTGTTGAGATATCAGGGTAGCAAGTGTGAGGCTAGAAAATCGGGTAGACCCTGGCTTAAACTGGTTTCCAGGCCCATGTAAAAACTCTGCTTCTTAAGCTACTAAATCCCTTACATGTAATTTTAATAATTCAAAAGTTAAAACCATTTTTTCACTTAGAATTTGCTAGTAAGGGCCTTGATAGTTTTAGGTACTCTTTTAAAGGTATGTTTTTAAAGAAGCTATCCTGCCATTTATTGATTTTTAATAAGCTCCCCTCCACCACTTCTTCATAAGATAGGCTTTTACTGTGCTAGCTAGCCCTAATGGGCCTTGACTTTTGACCCTTCTGCTCCAGCCTGTTGAGTGGGTCTTTGTTTTGGGTTGTTTGGGGTTTTTGTTTCAACATTTCTTTTTGTATATTTCATTTTGAAACAATGTGACCAATTTGCTAAACCTCTCTCAATACAATGTGGACCCCTACCAGTGATATGCAGCTTCTTATCCTGACCTCTCTGATCTATCTTTCTTTCTTTTTAATAATTTTTATTGAATTGGTTCTTGGGCCGTTTCATGCATTTTGTGTACTGCACACTCTGCTCACCATGGCTTTTTTCTCTCCTCTTCTTATTATCTTTCTTCGCTACAAGCCTTTTTCCCACATCCTTGACTTTTTCTTTTCTTTTGCTTGTTTTGAGATCCACGAATTTCACCAGGGTTGCCTACATAGCAGTGAACTTGAAAGTATCCTTTGGAGCTTGGTGGGCTCCTCATTGGTTATACAACTACAGAAGATGACTGCACCCCCTCCCCTCTGCTAATAGTCTATCAGTAGCTAGTACTACATGGGGGAGGGAGAAGTGGAGGCAGGACTCCATGAGCCTCTCTCCATCCATGACCAACTATCAGCAGGCCTGCTGTGGGCAGCCATTGCTGTACAGTGGTTTCTGCACTAGTTGTGCTATGCCCAGAAGGCAGTCGGTATTCATTGCCTTCTTCTCATCTTCAGGCTTTTTTACATCCTTCCCATGTCCTCTTCCACAATGACCTTTGAACCTTAGAGGGAATAGTATAGATGTCCTGTGTAGGGACAAGCATCCCTTGTTCTTGGCACTTTGAGCAACCATCTCTTCTGTATTTACTTCTCAATTCATTTCATTGCAAAAGGAGGCTTCTCTGATTAAGGAAGGTGTTGTGTTTATCTGTGGGTATAAATGTAAATATTTAGAAGACAGCATGGCACTGTGACAATTAGCTAAACTCATGTCAACTCTAGGGCCTACGTCCCCCATGGCCTTGGGTTTTGGACTGCATTTACAGTACCACATATGAATTCTCTCCTTTTGAACTGAGCTTGGAATCCAAGCAAAGAGTAGTTGGTACCCCTGTGAAAATGATACCACTATTGCAGTTGTACACAAATCTTGCCTGGTAGGTTGGTATTGTAAATTGTAGGGCTCACACAGCTCTGTGAGATGCCTTTTCTCCCCAGCAACTACTATAGCACCTTCAGCTTTATGAAAGCTAAGCAGTAGGGGGACGCTTCCAATTGAGTTGTACCTTGATTTTTTTTCAATTAATTAATTTATTTATTCACTTTACATCTCGGTCATAGCCTCCTCCCTCTTCTTCCAGCCCCACCCTCCTTCCTTCTCCCCCCCCCTCCATTCCTCGGAAAAGGGGAGCCTCCACCAGCTCATTAAGTTGCATCAGGACTGAGCTCATTCTCTTCCCCTGTTGCCTGGTGAAGCAGATCAGCCAGAAGGAAGTGATGAAAACGCAGGCAACAGAGTCCATGTCAGAGACAGCCCCATCCCATTACTAGGCAACCCACATGAAGCCTGAGCTGCCCGTTGGCTACATCTGTGCAGGGGGCCTAGGTCCAGTCCATGCATGGTCCTTGGTTAGCGCTTCAGTCTCCACAAGCCCCTCTGGGCCCTGCTTAGTTGGCGCTGTTGGTCTTTTTGTGGAGCTCCTGTCACCTCCAGGTCCTTCTATCCTTCCCCCCACTTTTCTACAAGACTTTCTATGCTTTGCCCAATGTTTGGCTGTCTCAGCATAGGTGGATTTTTATCCACCTTGCAGCCAAGCAAAAGCTGTGTTATTTCAGCAATAAGCTGGTAGGTAACCAAGAAGAATAGCAAGAGCCTGTGTTGTTTTGGGAGGCTCTTGGGCCTCCGTGGCCAGCAACTCATGAGAAAACATCTCACGCCTGGCAGTAGAGTTTTCATTAGGAGCCCTTGGTTCGTGGGACCAGCATTATCCAGGCGTGAGGGAGCTCTCCCTTCTAACTTTTGTCTAACTTAAAATTTTAATTGGCTTATAAAGATGTATGACTTTTTCATACATCGTTCCCGGCCCGCCCCCAGCTCTTTTATGGGGGTGCTAGGATCCTAATCTAGGTCCTCCTGCTTGTATGGCAGTCTCTACCCACTGAGCTGCCTCCCTGAGCCATCTTCCCGGTCTCATTGTTTTTCTTTTTAGGTAGAAGAATTTAAGCAGCCCTTTCTAGAACATTAAATGCCTTGCATACAATATGCGGTTTTGGTTTTGTTTGCCTTTCCCTTTGTTTCTAAGTAACATACATAAAAATAGCAATATTAGCTCTCTTGTCTGTGATTTAAAGAAATCTAAAATGTTTACAAAATTTATAGCCAACACTTTTTATACTAGGTTACTTAGACGTTGGGAAAACCACAAGGTCCAGCTTCTGAAATTGATGTATTCCTTGTCTTAAAGCCTCCTTATTGTGCTAAATAACTTAGCAAGGACAGACTCCGTTAGTGCTGTATCCCATCACTTATTTATGTGAATGCCTCTTGCACAGAGGAGCCAGTGCTCAGAACCTTGTGCTTGGAGTTTTCATATAAGGAAAAGAGAGACTTGCTTAGATGAACTGTTACTTTCTTGGTGAATCAGCCACTTAAAGAACTGTACATGAGTGGCTTACAGCAGTCCACAGACGCCAAGGACTCAGCAAGCAGTGGTTATGTATGCTTCAGGGAGAATGTGAGAGTGCTGGGGGAAATGGGTTATCACTGGAGTCAGGGAGTGGCTTCATGGGCAGAGAAAGGAGAGGTTTCTGTAGTACTGGCAAGGCTAGTTGGTTTGGACAGATCTTTGGTCCAAAAAAGTAGCTATTTACAGAACTAAGGTAGAGCCTTAGGGGCATAAAAAATGCCTCCTTTTAATGACTTTCAGAATTAATTTCATAGTGTAATCCACTAACCGCCCCCCCCCCCGGAAAAAAATCAGAAAATTGAATTTGTAAGGCTTCATTCTGCCTTTTTGAGTAAAGGGCTATACATTTATGAATAGATGCTTAAGTGTGTGCCAGAAATAAAATATCAGAGCAAAGTGCCCTGCTAGAAAGTCGCAGGCACCAGGATATCTTGGCAAGGGGAAGATAATGTTCACTTCAAGGCTTCATCCTCAACAAATTAAAACCAGAGCAGTTGACATAATAGAAAGGGATGCGATGTCCTTGGTACTCTTGTTCTGAACTGCATTATTATAAAATGTGTCTGTCAGTAAATCACACAGCGAATGTGCTACCCGGCTAAGTAGCTGTCAGCTCCTCTATTTCTAAGTCCCTGTATGATTTTCAAGTACTTCTAAACCTTTTTGAGACGTATTACTGGTTTTCTTTTTTTTCTTTCTTCTTCCTTTCTTTCTTCCTTCCTCCCTCCCTCCTTCCCCCTCTTTCTTTCTTTCTTTTTTTTCAAAGATGTGTTTTTTTAAGCATTATACTATCCAAAGTCCACAGTTACATGTTTAGCCAAAAAATATGTCCTAAAGAGTATCTGACTTTACAATTAGGACTATGTTAACCACCCCCCCTCCCCCCCCCCTGCTCCCGCCCAAAAAAAGAGGGGGAAAAAAAAAAGAAAGAAAGAAACAGGTTACAAGAAGGAAGGGTGTGTTCCTTAATGCCTTCTGTATTTGGTATTTAGACATAGTTTTACTTGTACCTAACATCTGTTGAGAGCACTCCAGAAGAAACAGACTCTCATTTTAAAGAACTGAACATTTGGTCCTACCTGCTTCCTTGTTTTACGATGACTCCTTAGCACTGGCCTCAGAAAGTAGACTTTGACAACAACTTCCAGTTTTCCCTCACGTTGGCTGCATTGTCAGTAGGACTGTGGTGGACTTTTGACAGATCTAGAAGTGGTTTTGGCCTTGGCGTTGGAATCGCTTTCTTAGCAACCATTGTCACCCAACTGTTAGTCTACAATGGTGTTTATCAGTAAGTATTGTCCTTCTTGTCACCTGGTTGCTCTGTAAATCAGCAATAACTGCATTCGGAATTGAGGATCAGTGGGCTTAGCCTGTTTAATGTACTGAACCACTTCCTTCTTTCTGCTTGGCTTTACTGATCTTTTCCTCGCTCTGGGGATTATTAAAAATATTTATATTTTTCTAGATACACATCTCCAGATTTTCTCTATGTCCGGTCTTGGTTGCCATGTATATTTTTTGCTGGAGGCATAACGATGGGGAACATTGGTCGCCAACTGGCAATGGTAAGCCGAAGCCCGTGCACCGTGTGACTTGATGATGCTGTTTCTCAAAATGGCTGTCACTCAGGGAAAGCACCAGCAAAGATGGTGTTCTGCAAACGCTCTTTGTCACTTTCATTGAAATAAAGCATTAGGATGAATTGAATCTGCGAAATATAAATACTTGAGGAACAACTGGAAAGAAAAGAGAAAATAGGTTTGGATAGGGTGGTAGAATTTGTTTACCATATTTGATATTTAATTTTTGTTGCTTTCTTTCTTTTTCTTTTTTTTTTTTTTTTACTTGTTTACAGTTTTCCAGTCCATTTTTTTTTTCTTGAGACAGGGTCTCAACTAGCCCACCTGGCCTTGAACTCACCATGCAGCCTAGGATGACCTTGATTTTTTTTTTTTTGTTCCTCCTGCTTGCACCTCTTGAAAGCTGCGATTATAGGCCTGCACCTCCACACCTGGATCATGTGGTACTGGCGCTGAACCACGGCTCTCTTCCGTGCTCAGCAAGCACTCTTACCAGCTGAGCCAAAGCCTCAGCCCTTAGAACAAGAACAGTTTTTAACTTAAGACTATGTCAAACTGATCAAGATACTCATTTTAGTTATGAATGGAAAAGATGCTGTGATGGCCCCAGTCATAGTGCAAGAGTTACATAATGATAGTCAGAGGCCATAGCGGTAATGACTGCCACTTGAGTTTGGTCTGCTGTGACAATTGTGACCTCCTTGCTATCATTTTGATAATCTGAGCACCTCATTCTCACTCTGTGGGTTTCCTTCCTTTTGAATTTCACTTATACATTTTGGTAGCTATACTTTTAGATATCTTTTTAATTGGGATCCTTCATATTGGATATTTTTCTGTTAAATCATAGAGTGATTTGAAATAATGAGTTGCATTCAGCACTGTGCTGAAGTTCATGGCTTGCCCTTGGCTGATGTCTGAGCAAAACAAAACACACCATGCGCGCGCTTTATATTGCAGATTTCCCTACAGTACCACTGTCGTGGCTTACAGTCTGCAACTTTGGTTGGTTTGGCTGTCCTCCACTGTTGCCTCTAGTCCTTCCACTTTCAGAAGGTCACTGTGTAATTCTTGGTTCTCTGAGGAGTCAAGTGAACACATCAAAACATCCACTTTCAGAGCCTTTTAATTTGTTTGAAACTTGAAATTCACAAGAGATTTTAAATCTGTTAACTTTCAGACCTTTTAATCTTTGCAGTATGAATGTAAAGTTATTGCTGAAAAATCTCATCAAGAATGAGGAAGAAGAAGTCAATCTTCTCTGAGGAAGCCACGAGAAAGCGCCACGTATATGATAGGTGCGCCACCGGAACTTCGGACTTAAGTTGCAAGGATGCAGCAGTTTTTTCTTGATTGGTGTGTGTGTGTGTGTGTGTGTGTGTGTGTGTGTGTGTGTGTGTGTATGTGTGTGTGTGTGTGTCACACACACATTTCTGCAGTCTGTGATTGCTTCTGTAAATCAGTTACCAACCTTTCGGTATTTGATTTCAATAAGTGTAAGATATCTGTGCACATATGAAAGATATGTTTATGAGTACATGAAATTTCTAATTTTTTAAAAACATACCATGCATTGTATCACAATGTTGATGTGCCAAACTATGCTGTTACTGTCACAGAGAATAAGAATGCTTTGAACAATTTAGAAATTTAGTAAAACAGAATAAGAAAGCCAAAACCAAACCAAACAGAAAGCAAATGGGTAGCTGGTCGCTACCTTTTCCCGGTTATTGTGTCTTTTCCTGTTTCTGATCAGCTGTGTGCATTACAAGCAGCCCACGTGTTGTCTCTGTTGTTGTTTCAGAGTTTGACTCTACTTTTTGGTAACAATGGACTTCCATAGAATGATGTTAAGCCTGCATCACTATAGGGATCCAAAGAATACTTTACATATTTTGCCAGAGGTATATATGATGAGCAGGGGAGGTTATCAGCGTTAATGTGCTTGGAGTCTCCATTTGGAAAAGTATAAATGTCTAAAACTAGGAGGCCTGACTAGATACATATGTTTGGGGAATACGGTGTCGCCTCCTCTCTGCCACAGAAGTCAAAATGATATCAGCTGTTCTTCCTTCTGAAGCTCCCTGCACTTGGATGAATAAGGAACAAGGTGACAGTCCTAACCTGTTGGCTTCTAGAAGCAGGCCATACTGGCAGACGCGGGCCATGTGACTGATTAGCTCTCGCCGGCCTGAGTTCGCTGCCTTCACAAGTACAATCTGAGGATGGCGGGAGGCATGACCCCCTCCCCTGTGTGCTGAGGTCTACTGCTGGTGCTTCCTTCTTCGGAGAGTGTACTGAGAACGCACTTCATTGGGCTTCCTGGCACAGCTCATTAACAACAGCCACCATTTACTTACAGTTGACACATATCAGCTGACTTTCCACTCGCTGTTCCTTTCTGAAATGGTTAATTATCTGGCACACAAGGGCAAATTCTTCTGAACACTGTGGTATGCACTTCTTATGTACTGAGTGAGAGAAAATGTGTACATGTGTCTGTGTGTGCATGTGCCCGTACTTTCCTACAGTGTCAAGTAGATGCTTTCAGTCTTTTCCTTTTAAAGCAGTGCTGTCAGGCTGAAATCGTGTACGTCAGAGTGTAATGTGCTTTGTGTTCTCAGGCAGAGTATGACCATCCCAAGAGTACTCCATATGGAATATGTGTGCACAAGCCTAAGGACAGTGGTGGTGAGCACACTACTGTAATTTATTATTCTGTCTTTCAGATGTTATTCATTTAGAACAAATAAGGTATATTTTTAGAATCAAATTTATAAACACTATAAATCTTTAATAAGTTATAAGGTCTATGATATGTTTACTTTGAAATTGCTGTTGAAAGCAAGATGTATTAAATATGTAATTATCACCATGTGTCCGTCCTTTTTCTTCATGACAACTATTAGGATAACCTTAAAAAGTTCGTACAGGTGGTTGGGCATGCTAAAAAATGATAAATGAAAACAGCAAATCCATTGGGATAAAATGATTTTAAACAAGAAAAGATAATTCTGGCAAAAGTAAAATGGATTTTTAATATTTTGATAATCATAAATCTCTCTGTACTTAACAATATGACAGTGTCAATGGTGTGTCTCATTCTCATTATTTGAACTTGGACCTCCGAAAACTGAGATTAAATTCTAAGAAAATTCCCTGGTTAGAGCCCTGCTGATACTTCACAAAGTCAGTTTTTGCCTACCTTCTGATGGATTCTGAGGATCCAACTCTAGTTGCCTGGCATGAGGGAACTGCTTTTCCCCGTTTACACCGAGCCCTCTCCCTCCACTGAGGCCAGGAGCTCTGTGTGATGGAGATGTTTCCCACATCCATCATACCTGGGTGAGGTGCAGACTGGCCAGTCTCACTAAGTGTTTCTGCACCCAAGGCTGATTGCTTTCTCTTGAAGTACGTGTTCTGCTGCCTTGAGTAGTTGGTTCTGAGCCCTTGTGTCTGGAAATGCCCTTACCAGGCTTTGGGATTCTGGGGCCACCTTTTTCTCTTTTCTCCTTTGGCACTTGGTGTGTTTGGGAGTGAGCTGCTGTGTACCAAGTAGCCTTGTCTTTTCACTCTGGATGTTTTCACTTTCTTTTACTCTCAAGGCATTGTTTGTTGTTGTTTGTTTTGACTTGAAGTTTCAAGTAGCCTAAGCTGGCCTTGAACTTTTTATGTAGCCAAGGAGGGCTTGATTCTGATCCTTCTGTAGCTATCTCCCAGTGCTATTTTAGGCCTTCGCCACCATACCTAGCTTACAAGGTACTTGAGGAATAAGTGGACAGTAGTTCCTTACTAGAGAAGGCAAGCAGGGAGGTGCTGTGACACGCTGAGATTACAGTTTGTAAGGGATACTTGGAGAAATTCAGATGTAACTAAGGTGTCCCAAGTGCTCAACAGTAATAAACGAGGCTGTGGCGAGGGATGAGACTGCCCTGGGAAGAATGTGGCAAAGACAGGAGGACCGAGGCATTCTAGAAGGTGGGCAGGGAAACTGGAGAAAGGTAAGGGGAACAACCGTCTTCAGGAGTAGGAGGAAGCCGGAGTGTGCCTTGATGGAGTTACTGTAGGAGGAAGGTTGAGGTAGTGTGCCGCAGGCTCTGGCATTGAGAAGGGTTTATTAATCTTGGGGATAAAGAAAGTACTAGCTGATGGGTATCTCTAGAAAACAATCTCATGTGTTACATCTCTGTGTGTGTGTGTGTGTGTGTGTGTGTGTGTGTGTGTGTGTGTGTTCACATGCACATAGAGCCCAGATGACAGCCCTGGGTAGAGTGTCTTCAAGATCCACCGTTTTGTTTTTTTAAGACCTGATCTCATTCACTTGTCTGGAAGATTAGGCTGCCTGGCCATTGAGCCAGGGAGCTACTTGTCTCTCCCCAAAGCTAGGATATATACCAGCATGCCTGGATGTTTGTCTCTCCCCAGAGCTAGGACTGACCATAAGCATGCACCACCATGCCCAGATGTTTGTTACATGGCTACTGTGGATCCAGCTTATGACAAGCACTTTACCAACTGGACCACCTCCCTGGCCCCTAATGTGTTATTCTTGATAGTACTTGTTTGTGATCACAGCATTCAGAAGGCTGAGGCAGGAAAGTGACCAGTTTTAGGTTAGTCTGAGCTACACAGCAAGAACCTGCCTTAATTCAATAAGCAAATGAGCACAAAAGAAAATATCTCACATTAGTACCACTGAGAAAACCTCATAGTCTGGGTCACTGATGGGAATGAGGCAAAGGGTGGGTAGCAAGAGACCTTTTTTAATTTGAAGGTGGAGTTCAGAGCAACACCTGTGATTAGCCCTGGGCATGAACCAGAGATGAAGGAACGGTTGTCAGTTGATGTTGAGGCCATCAAGGACCAAGGTAAGGTCACCGGCAATAAAACCAGTAGGTATGGGTAGGCTCAACACCTGAGGAATTTAAACCAACCACAGGAAAGTAGGTTGCTTATAGTTAATATTCATGGGCCAACTTTGCACCAACCTGCATTGAAAGATAAATAGCGAGTCTTAAGGACAGATTGAGAACTGTGATAGGATCCAGGCAAATTGTGGAAGAGAGCTGGATCACAGTGCTGGTCTGAGCACTTGAGAGAATAGAGTGAATCAAACATTGCAATCTGATAGCCTGTGTGATAGCTCATCTTCATTGTCAAATTGTTTGATTCTGAATCAGCAAGGAGGCATGGGTGTTTCCAGAGACCAAGGAAGGGAAGTCCCATCTTGAGTATGGGTGGAGCTGTCCTATGACTAGGGTCAGTGACTGAATAAAAAGGACAATAAAATAAGGTAAGATAAAGGTAAGCACCAGTTTTTATCTCTCTACTTCCAGACTATGGATGCAAAATGACCAGCTACCCCACACCCCTGCACTACAACTAAAGCCAATCTCTCCATGGGGCCATTCATGGCATGATGTCTCCCCTCCGAAGGCAAGCCAGAATAGGCCCAGCCAGATAGCCATAAGTTGTTTCTTGCCAGGCATTTGATGGAGAAACATAGCTAACACATCTCGTTTTATAAGACAGTCTGTGGGTTTGCAGGCAGACAGGCACTCTTGGACCATTTCCAGATCTTGATGAGGTCCAGGAGATGACTGGAGCAACTGTTTACCCAGTTCACTGGAGTAGGTGGAGGGGTGCATCGGTGGATGTGTACAAGGGTGAGGAGATGTTTTGGAGATGTTGCCTGGGATCCTCTCCAGTCAGATGCAAAGAAAGGTACTCATGCTTTCCTCTGTCAGTGAGTGAAGTTATTCTCACTGTCTGCATGAGATTTTAATCAGGGCTTTTTACATTGCTGTCTATTTACTTACTTCCTAAAGTAAAGGACTATCAGGGACAGCTATCCTGGTTGCTCTAGTTCCCTTTCCATTGTTGTGACCTGAAGCTTAGGGGAGGAAAAGCTTTATTTGGTTTTAGCTTCCATCAATGACAGAACTCTGGGCAGGAACCAAAGTAGGAACTTCGGGGCAGAACGCATGAAGGAAGTTGGAAGTCGCTTGCACCCAAGCTCATTCTTAGCTAGCTTTCATAGACAGCCCAGGACCACCTGCTCATCCTTAGCGGCCTTTCATAGACAGCCCAGGACCACCTGCTCATCCTTAGCTGCCTTTCATAGACAGCCCAGGACCACCTGCTCATCCTTAGCTAGCTTTTTTACACAACTCAGGACCACCTGCTCACTCTTAGCTGGCTTTCCTATACAGCCCAGGACCACTTGCTCATCCTTAGCTGGATTTCCTATACAGCCCAGGACCACCTGCGCATCCTTAGCTGGATTTCCTATATAGTGCAGGACCACCTGCTCACTCAGCTGGCTTTCCTATACAGCCCAGGACCACCTGTCTCGGTGTGGTACTGATGCCCCCAGTGGGCTTGGCCCTCCCACATGAACTAGTAAGACCATACCCTCAGGCAAGCCCACGAGCCACTCTGATCTATACACCTCCTAACTCATGCTTTCCTCTCAGGACTCTATTTTGTGCTAGGTTGATAAAGCCACAGGGCCCAGAGACTGTGAAAAACTGCTTGAGTATAATCTTTTAATCCTGTTGAGCGACAGTTTTCTTTTTAATTCTAGGAATTTTTTTCCTGATCTTTGCCCCTGATATTCCTTATTATCTCTCTGTTTTCCCTTACGAAAGGCCTCTGAGAGTGCCAGGGGTGTGGCTCAGTTGCCTACCAAGCAATAAGCTTTGATCCTTAGCAGCCCAGAAGCCAAGCATGGTTACACATGCCAGTCACCCTGGCACTCAGATAGAGGAGCAACAGAAGTTCAGGGTCATCTTCAGCTATGTATCGTCTTTGATGCTAGTCTGGGCAACTTTATTCCTGCCTCAAAACAGAACAACCTAAACTTCCTTTCTGATTCTGGAATGCCATTTAGCTGTTTCTTGACATGCTCCATTCTAGAATTGCTTGACTCAATCCTCTCGCTCTCAGAGCCCCTCTTCAGCTGTATCCATTTGGTGCTTTCAATTTTGGTAATCAGTTTTCATTTCCAGGGTCTCTGTTTCCCTCCACTTCCCCCCCCCACATCTGTTTCTGTCCCCCTCCCCCAGTAGGTTCTCACTATGTAACTCAGGAAGGGGATTAAGTGTGTGCTTCCAAGCCCCACAAGAGTCTATTTTTAATGGTGGTGTGTATACTCTAACTTAGAGGATATCAGTTCTAAAGTCCTTTAGGAGATAGGAAGTGGGGTTGTTGGTTGTTTGAGACAAGTCTTACTCTGTGGCCCACGATAGCCTGGAATCTGTGTAGCTTAGGCTGATTTTGAACTGAGGTTGCTTTTTCCTCCCTTAGCCTCCTGAGTGCTGACATTGTAGGAGTGAGCTACCTTTTCTGTATTCTAAAAGGTCAGTCTTCTAAAGAGGCGTGCTGGGCAGGGCCTGATGAGCTGACCACCAGCCATCCTTGGATGTGGAGTCCCTTGTCATGTGTCCTGAGACCTGCCATGCATCAGAGCTGAGTGCCAGAACTCACCATTCACATAAGGCAAATGCTGACTTGTTTTTGCCTCCCTGGGTTTAGGAAAGGAAAAAAGGGTGAAAGGGTTGACTAGCCTAGCTTCTTCATGGCCAAGCAGGTCAGCTGCCCTCTTAATGTTTGCACACGAGCTACCTCTGGTGTCATTGGGATCCTTGGTTCTTATAGCAGTTTTCTCCATGGTTGCCTCCAGATACTGTTTCCCTGTGATTGTTTTCTTCCTCTCAAGAACTCTTACAGGTTCTGGTCCAGGGTGCATCCCTGTGTCCACTTCCGCTTCAGGATAGCCAGGCTCATTGTGAACTTAGCTGGACTGGAGGCAGGGAGGGAGGCTTACCGGGGTAGGTGGATGCAAGCAGAATCTTGATCATCGAGGTAAGTGTGAGGGCAAACAACACACACACACACACATGCACACACACACACACACACACACACACACACAGGAACAGCTTCAGAGAACTGGTTCAGTTGACTGGGGGGGGGGTCTTTATGCCCCTGAGGAGGTGGGTAGTGTCTCTGGGACAAAGTTTGTGTGTAGCCATGCACAACTGTCCAAAGTGTGTGTGTGTGTGTGTGTGTGTGTGTGTGTGTGTGTGTGTGTGTGTGTGTG
>OU015747.1:78713680-78724676 GCA_907169655.1 Acomys percivali | reverse complement strand
GAGAGATGGCTCAGCAGTTGAAAACATTTCCTGATGTTCTGGAGATTGCCAGTGTGGTTCCCAGCAGCCACACTGAGGACTTACAACTACCTGTAACTCCAGCATCAGGGGGTGTAATGTCTTCTTCTAGCCTCCACAGACACACACATATACATAAAGATAAATAAAACCAATCTTAGAATAAGAAGAATTTGCCCTGCCCATAAGATATGCTGAGGTAAAGGTAGTGTAAAAATTGTGGGAGTGGCCAACTAGTGACTGGTCCAGATTGAGACTCATTCCATGAGAGGAAGCCCACTCCTGGACACTGCCTGGAGGGCCAAGACCCAGAGGCTGCATAGCCCAGCAACCCACAACAGAACTAATCATGATGGAAAAAAAAATCAATGAAATGATGCCTAATGATAGTCTGCTATACTCATAGTTTGGTGTTTACCCCAATTGTTATTAGAGAGACTTCACCGAGAAGCTGATGGAAACAGATGCAGAGACCCACGGACAAGCATTAGCAAGAGCATGGCAAATTCTGTAGAAGGGAGGAAGGAAGGATTATAGGAGCAAGAGAGGTCAAGGACACCACAAGAAAACCCACAGAATCAACTAACCTGGGCCCCCAGGGGCTCACAGAGACTGAATCACCAAAGGGAGCCTGCAGGGGACTTACCTAGGCCTCCGCACATATCTAACAGTTGTATAGCATGGTCTTTTGGGGGGATTCCTAGCAGTGACAGCAGGCATTGTCTCTGACTCTGTTGCCTGTCTTTGAGATCCTTTCCTCCTCCTGGCTTGCCTTATCTAGCCTTAATAGAAGAGGAGGTTCTTCATCTTACTGCAACTTGATATGCCATGGCTAGTTGACATCCACCAGAGGCCGGGCCTGTTCTGAAGGGAAATGGAGGAGGGAGAGGAAGTGGGGAAATGGATAGACTGGGAGAAGAGGACGAAGGGGAAAGTGCAGTTGGAGTATAAAATAAATTAGAAAGGAGAGAGGGAAGACAGACAGACAGACAGGAAGGAAGAAAGGAAGGAAGACAGACAGACAGGAAGGAAGAAAGGAAGGAAGGAAGGAAGACAGATGGGAAGGAAAGAAGGAAGAAGGAAAGAAAGGAAGGAAAAAGATAGAAAGAAAGAAAAAAGGAAGGAAGGAAGACGGAAAAGAAAGTAGAAGATGACAACCATGCTATTTCTGGAAAAGAGATGCAACTGGACATGATCATAATTGATTTCGCAGTCTCAGAAGGACATATATGGTGTGTTTTCTCAGATTCATGGACCGTAGACTTTATAGGTTTGTAAAACCATATATGTGCAATGACATGAAAGCATAAGCAAGAATGACCAGGGGGAGGAGGGGGACTAGTGGGAAGGAGAGAAATATGAGGGACATGGGGTCAGAGCAAACATGCGTAGAGGACATTATATGTGGGAGAGGGAATATCTATATGCCTTAAAGGTAAGGCATGTCTTTGACCCAGGGTACTGTACATAGGTGTATGGATTGGACTGTCCAGTAGCTTATTTACTCCCACTTCACCAAAGGCACAGGAGCAATGCTTTGTGCTATAACATCACCATGGCAGTGAAGTCACTGGGAAACACAAGTTCTTCAGCTCCTGTGATGTATGTAACTCAGTTGAGACCAAAACATCATTACCTGGCACACAATTTCTTCTGTCTTTCTTGTATGTATGTATGTACATACATACATATTAAATATTATGTCTGTGTATGTGATGTGTGTGAATGCAAGAACATGCCACTGTACATTTGTGAAGATGCAGGAACAATATCAGTGTCAACCCACTTTGTCTGAGACAGGTCTTTTATGGTGGGCTGCTGGCCCGTGGCCTTCTGGGGACTCTCCCTTTCCACCTGTCTCCCCTCTCATCTCTCCGTGGGAGGGCTGAGAGTTTGGGAATCCACTACTGCCTTTGGCTTCATTTGGATTCTGAAGATCTAGCCTCAAGTATTCGTGTGCCCATGGCAAGTGCTTTGCCCATGGAATCATTTCCTTGACCCGGTTATACTACTTTTGGGTAATAAGTACCCGACAGACACTGCTTAGACTTATTTGCTTGGGCTCATGTTTGCAGAGGTGGGGTCTGTCCTACAAGATAGCGAGAGCAAATGGAAGAGCAGAGTCACTCACGTCATGGTAGACTAGAAGCAATGAAAAAGGATAGAATGAGCTAGGGCCAGATATAATTCTGGAGGGAGGCTAGAAAACAGAGTTGGTTCGCCAGCACCAGACTGCTACCTTGGCATGCTGTAATTCAATACCACAGCGCTGTGACCCTGTATCCTTTGATCCAATTTTAGTCACCATTGACTGCCTTTATTTTCATGACTTAGATTTACATAGGGCATATTCTATTTTCATGGCAGAGATGGCACGACTGGAATTTCCACACACAGTGCCTCATGCTGATCACCCAGAACTGTACACCAGCCAATCTGGCCTGCCAATTTTTTTTTTTTTTTATGGTTTGACTGACACATCACAAAGCTGCATGGGAATAACTCACCCTAAGTGAAAAGGACTTCTCCCAAACTGAGTTATTGACCCCAAACACAGAGCTCATTACCCTCATCTGAATATGTAACTCCAGTTACTGCCTGCTTTGCCATCACATGCAGTGCCCTTGATGAACTAGTCTTTCTATTCCTCTTTCTCAGTGGATTTTTAATTTGCTCTTCTGCCTCTTCTCCTGTCTGCCAGTAACTAGGCACCTGTTCTACTACAGTGACCCTAAAGGATATGTGGTGTGTTACTTCCTTTTCTTAGATCCCAGGTGTCTAATTCCTGTGATGAGATCCCCATAGTCCTATTTTTCATCACCTTCCAACAATGCTACTGATGGTAACGCCATGGCAGAAAAAGACACAGGACTCTGCATTCACTTCAAGAATGAGTGAGTTAAATTTTTTTCCCATTGCTCTTTATATATTGTTTAGTTGGCTCCTAGATGTAGCATTGGTTGATCAAACAGCATCTTTGATTCCTTTATCTGAGTTCTTGTTTCTGAGTCTCCTTGACCTTGCGGCCTTGACTTACCCCAGATGACATCCCTCCAAGGCTTTATCTCATGCCTGTTGTTTTCCACACTCACAGGGCCATATCTAGATCAGAGTTTGTGCTTGAGAAAGGAACAGCAGACCATCTGGACTCATGCCCAGATCCTGATAACATTTCTATTACTCTTTCTTAAAGTTAACTTGGTACGGCTGGAGAGGTGGCTCAGTGTCCACAGCCCTTGCTATGCAGTTTTAAGGTATCCAGCCAATTTGCTGAAAGTGTTTATCAGCTGTAGGAGCTCTCTGGTGGAATTTTGAGGGTCACTTATGTATACTATCATATCATCTGCAAATAGGGATAATTTCACTTCCTCCTTTCCCATTTGGATACCCTTGATCTCCTTTTGTTGTCTTATTGCTCTGGCTAGAACTTCGAGCGCTATATTAAAGGGATATGGAGAGAGTGGGCAGCCTTGCCTTGTTCCCAATTTTAGAGGAATTTCCTTGAGTATCTCACCACTTACTTTGATTTTGGCTATTGGCTTGCTGTATATAGCCTTTATTATGTTGAGGAAAGTGCCTTGTATTCCCGATCTCTCTAAAACTTTAAACATGAATGGGCATTGGATTTTATCAAATGCTTTTTCTGCATCTAAAGAGATGATCATATGGCTTTTTATTTTCAATTTGTTTATATGGTGGATTACATTGATGGATTTCTGTATATTAAACCATCCCTGCATGCCTGGAATGAAGCCTACTTGGTCATGATGAATGATATCTTTGATGTGTTCTTGTATTCGTTTTGCAAGTATTTTATTTAGTATTTTTACATCGATGTTCATAAGAGAAATTGGTCTGAAATTCTCTTTCTTTGTTGAGTCTTTGTGAGGTTTAGGTATCAATGTGACTATGGCCTCATAGAATGAATTTGGTAATGTTCCATCCATTTCTATCTTTTGGAGTAGCTTGAAGAGTATTAGTATTAGCTCGCCCTTGAAGGTCTGGTAGAATTCTGCACTGAAACCATCTGGCCCTGGGCTTTTTTTGTTTGAGAGACTATCAATGATTGCTTCTATTTCTGTAGGGGAAATACGACTATTTAGCTTGTTTATCTGTTCTTCACTCAACTTTGGCAAGTGAAATTGATCAAGAAAATCGTCCATTTCCCTTAGATTTTCAAATTTTGTGGCATACATGCCTTCAAAGTAGGATCTTATGATTCTTTGTATTTCTTCAGTGTCTGTTGTTATGTCTCCCTTTTCATTTCTGATTTTGTTGATTTTAATACTGTCTCTCTGCCTTTTAGTTCGTTTGGCTAACGGTATGTCTATCTTGATTTTCTCAAAGAACCAGCTCCTGGTTTTGTTGATTCTTTGGACTGTTTTCTTAGTTTCTAATTTGTTAATTTCAGCCCTGAGTTTGATTATTTCCAGACGTCTACTCCTTTTGGGTGTTTCTGCTTCTTTTTTTCCCCTGGGCTTCCAGTTGTGTCTTTAAGATGCTTATGTGCGATGTTTCCAGTTTCTTTTTAAAGGCACTTAGTGCTATGAATTTTCCTCTTAGCACTGCTTTCAATGTATCCCACAAATTTGGGTATGTTGTTCCTTCATTTTCATTGAATTTCAGAAACTTCTTGATTTCTTTCTTTCTTTCTTCCCTGACCCAGGTGTCATTTAGCAGAGAGTTGTTTAGTTTCCACGTACGTGTAGGCTTTTTGTTATTTCTGTTGTTGTTGAATTGCAGCCTAAGAGCATGGTGATCTGATAAGATACAAGGTATTATTTTAATCCTCTTGTATCTGTTGAGGCTTGCTTTGTGACCTATGATGTGATCAATTTTGGAAAAGGTTCCATGGGGTGCAGAGAAGAAGGTATATTCCTTCTTGTTTGGGTGAAAGGTTCTATAGATATCTTTTAGATCTATTTGACCCATGGCATTGGTTAATGATGTTATTTCTCAGCTTAGTTTCTGTTTCAATGACTTATCCTTCAGTGAGTGTGGGGTGTTGAAATCTCCCACTATTATTGTGTGGGGATCAATGTGTGGTTTAAGCTTTTTTAGCAGATGTGTTACAAATGTGGGTGCCCTTGTATTGGGAGCATAGATGTTCAGAATTGTGATGTCATCTTGGTTGACTTTACCTTTGATGAGTATGAAGTATCCTTTCTCATCCCTTTTGATTAATTTTGGTTGAAAGTCTATTTTGTTCAATATTAAAATGGCTATGCCTGCTTGCTTCTTGTGACCATTTGCTTGGAATATTTTTTTCCAACCTTTTACCCTGAGGTAATGCCTATCGTTATAGGTGAGATGTGTTTCTTGAATGCAGAAGAATGTTGAATCTTGTTTATTCACCCATTCAGTTAGTCTGTGTCTTTTTATTGGAGAATTGAGACCATTGATGTTGAGAGATATTAACGACCAGTGACTGTTAAGAGTCTTCATTTCGATGTTGTTTCCAATCGAGTGTTTGTGTAGTTGTGTTCTTGCCATGGTATAGTTATCTATTTCCTGAGTAGTTTTGGTTGTAGCTTGACTCTTTAGGATGGAGTTTTCCTTCTAGTACCTTCTGTAAAGCTGGATTTGTGGATAGGTACTGTTTGAATTTGTTTTTGTCATGGAATATTTTGCTTTCTCCATCAATGGTTATTGATAGTTTTGCTGGGTAAAGTAGTCTGGCCTGGCATCTGTGGTCTCTTAGGGTTTGCAGGGTCTCTGTCCAGGCCCTTCTGGCTATTATGGTCTCTGCTGAGAATTCTGATAGGTTTGCCATTGAATGTTATTTGGCCCTTTTCCCTTGCAGCTTTTAATATTTTTTCTTTGTTTTGTATGCTTTGTGTTTTGATTATCATATGACAGGCAGTTTTTCTTTTCTGGTCAATTCTATTTGGTGTTCTGTAGGCCTCTTGTATGTTTATAGGCATCTCTTTCTTTAGATTGGGGACATTTTCTACTATGATTTTGTTGAGAATAGTTTCTGGGCCTTGGAGTCTGATATCTTCTCTTTCTTCAATTCCTATTATCCTCAGATTTCTTCTTTTCATGGTGTCCTTGATTTCTTGGATGTTTTGTGTCAAGAGTTTTCCAGATTTGGCATTTTATTTAATGGTTGCTTCAAGATCTGTGATTGTGTCTTCTAGACCTGAGATTTGTTCTTCCATCTCTTGGATTCAGTTAGAAAAGCTCACCTCTGTGTTGCTTGCCTTCTTCTCTGAGGTCTCACGTTCTCGTTTTTCTTCTGTCTGTGTGTTTATCATTGAATCCATTTTCATCTTCAGATCTTGAACTGATTTTTTGATTTCTTTCATATGATTGTTTGTATATTCCTGAGTTTCTCCCATTGCCTCTTTATAGATCTTCAGAGCTTGAACTGTTTTATTTCTTTCTTTCATATGGTTGTTTGCATTTTCCTGAAAATTTTCCAGTTCCACTCTATGTGCTTCTTTTATGTCTCTCATCTGTTTGGCTGCTTCTTCCTGCATTTGATTATGAATTTTATTTGTTTCCTCCATTAATACCCTCATTACTAAGGATTTGAGGTAATTTTCTTGTATTTCCGTTGTATTTGAGTTCTCTGGGTTGTTTTCTTTGGGATACCTGGAAACTGGAGACACCATGTTGTTTTGTTTTGCATATGCTTTTACGCTGTCCTTTAGACATCTTGCCATCTTTGTTTTTGTTGAGTAGCTTCCAGAGTTGGATGGAGGGAGACTGATGATAGATTCACTTGTTTTCTCATGATTTCTGTAGGCTAGAAGCTCTGATGCTTCACTGGTATGGATGGCAGGAGGTTAGCCCTGTCGTTTTGGACTCACAGCCAGTGATCCTCAGCTCTCCTGTGCTGTGGGTCCTGCAATTGTTCTGGGTCTCTGAATGAGCGTTGGGTCAAGCCAAGGTATCCACAGCCTTCTGGGTTCCCTGCCAAGTCCAGTCAGGGACACTGGGTCTGAACCACGCACCGAGCTCAGCTAGATTCTCAGGGCCTGAACCATCTGCCAAGCTCAGCTAGGGATTCTGGGCCCAAAATGCACACAGGGTCCAGCCAGAATTTTTGGGCTGGGACTGAGCACTAAGCTCAGCTAGGGGCTTTTGGCCCAAAGGGTGTGCTGTGGTCAGTTATTGACTCAGGGGCTGAACCGTCCACCCAGATCAGCCAGGAATTCTGGATTCAAACTGCACACTGTGTCCAACCAGAATCTTAGAGCTGGGACTGAGCCAAAAGTTCTGCAAGAGTCTCTGGGACCAATCTGTCTGCCAAGCACAGTTAGGGACTCTGGCCCTAAACTGTACGCCGAGCTCCACCAGAGTCTCCAGGACAGAATTGTGCACCGAGCTCAGCCAGGGACTCTGGACCCACACTGCATGCTGAATTCAGCCCGGGACTCCGGGCCTATATTGCGTGGATAGTCCAGCCAGAGTTTTGGGGGCCACCAAACCTGTGCGCACAGCTCAGCTAGAGTCTCTGGGTCTAATCTGCCTGGCAAGTCCAGCTAGGGCCTCTGGGCTGAATCTGCATGCTGACCTCAGCCTGCGTCAGCACCCCAGAACTGCCCGCTGAGCTGAGCTAGTGTCTTGGGCAGAAATGCTCATTGAGGTGAGCTAGTTCCTCTGGTGAAACTGTGTGCTCCGCCCAGCCTGCATCACAGCAGTAGAACTGCGGCTGTGCTGAGCTGGTGCCTAGGGTGGAACTGAGCACTCTGCCCAGCCTGTGTCATAGCCGGAGAACTGCGGCTGTGCTGAGCTGGTGCCCAGGGTAGAACTGAGCACTCTGCCCAGCCTGCATCATAGCATGAGAACTGCGGCTGTGCTAAGCTGGTACTTAGGGTGGAACTGAGCGCTCTGCCCAGCCTGCATCATAGCACGAGAACTGCGGCTGTGCTGAGCTGGTGCCTCGGGCAGAATGGCTTGCTGCGCTGATCCAGCTTCTCCATGGCACTGCACTGAGCTGAACCCGGGACTCTGGGGCTGAACTGTCCACCGAGTCCAGTTTGGGTCACAAGGCACCACGTGACCCAAATCCTGTCCAGAGTCCTCTCTCCCGCAGCAACTCCCACCTGCCACCACACCAATCGCCTCTACTGGAAGGCTCTTAGCTGCAAACCTCAGCCACCACCGCTGGTGCTGCTGCTGCCTCTGCCGCTGCTGCTCCGATTCGAGAAAATCTGTGCTCCTCCCGTGTGCAGGGGCATGCAGGTCCTCCACATCCTGGTCCCTCTGAACCGTGGAGCACTCCTGCTGCCATGGTGTCGGGACCTTGGTGTTCCTGGCTCAGAAATCTGTGCAATTCCCTGAATTGTTCACTGGAGCTTCCAAACATGGTCCACACTGCTTGCCGCCATCTTGGATTCCCTGACTGATTTTTGTATATTGAACCATTCTTGAATTTTTGGGATGAAGCCTACTTGATCATGGTGAATAATCTTTTTGATGTGTTCTTGGATGATGTTCGTGAGTATTTTATGAGCACTTTTGCATCTATGTTCATAAGAGAAATCGGTTTATAATTTTTCTTTTTGTTGGGTCTTTGTGTGGTTTGAGTATCAGGGTAACTGTGGCCTCATAAACTGGATTGGGCAATGTTCCTTCTGTTTCTGCTTTGTGAGGAGAATTGGCCTCAATTCTTTGAAAGTTTGATAGGATTCTGTGCTAAAACCATCTGGCTGTGGGCTTTAGAGGCTATGGGTCTGTTTAAGTTGCTTATCTGATCTTAATTTAAGTTTGGTAAGTTGTATGTATCAAGAAAATTATACAACTATTTTAGATTTTCTTATTTGGCAGAGTACAGCCTTTTAAAGTATATGTTTATCATTCTCTTTGATTTCTTCTGTGTCTGTTATTATGTCTCCCTTTCAATCTCTAATTTTGTTAATTTGGATATTCCATCTATGCTTTTTAATTTGGCTAAGGGTTTGGTTAATTTGGGTAAGGATTTGTCAATCTTATTGATTTTTTTTTAAAGAACCAATTCTTTGTTTCATTGATTCTTTGTATTTTTGTTTGTTTGTTTTTTGTTTGTTCATTTCTATTTTATCGATTTCGAACCCTGAGTTTGATTATTTCTTGATGTCTATACTTTTGAGTGTGATTTCTTCTTTTTGTTCTGGAGTTTTCAGGTGTGCTGTGAAGTTACCAGTGTGAATTCCTTTCAGTTCTTTTATGTAGGCACTTAGAGCCTCTTAGAACCACTTTTGTTGTGTCCCTTAAGTTTGGATAAGTTGTGTATTCAGTTTCATTCAATTATAGGCAGTTTTGACATTTCTTTATGGATCCATTTTATAAGCTTTCTGTTATTTCTGTGGTTGATAATATCCAGTTTTAATTTCTGGTGGTCAATAGGATGCAACTTTTTGTATCTGTTGAGACTTGCTTTGTGTCCAAGTATGTGGTCAGTTTTGGAGAAAGTTTCATGAGGTGCTAAGAAGGCATATTCTTTTGTATTTGGGTGGAATGTTTTATACATATCTTTTAGATTCATTTCATTTATAACATCAGTTAGCTCCAGCATTTCTGTTCAGTTTTTTTGTCTAGATGACTTGTCTATTAGTAAAAGTTGGGTATTGAAGTCTCCCAGTATGATGGTGTGAGGGTTAATATGCTATTTAAGCTGTAGTAGTGGTTTTTTGTTGTTGTTGTTGTTGATTATTTATTTATTTATTTATTTATTTATTTATTTATTTATTGTTGATGGGGATGGGTGACCTTGTGTTTAGTGCTTTAATATTAAGAATTTCAATGTGTTCTTGGTGAGTTTTTCATTTGATGAGTATGTAGTGTCCTTCTCTATCTCTTCTGGTTAGTATTGATTTTAAATCTATTCTGTCAGGTATTAAAATGGCTACACCAGCTTGCTTCTTAAGTCCATTTACTTGGGGTATCTTTTTCCATCCTTTTACTTTGAGATGTGCCTATCCTTGATGTTAAGGTATATTTCTTGGATGAGGCAGAAAGACAGATCATGTTTTCATATCTATTTTGTTAGTCTGTGTATTACTGGGGATGTTGATGTTGAGAGAAAACAATGATCAATGTTCATTGATTCCTGTTGTTTTGTTGCTGTTGTTGTTGTTGTTGTTGTTGTGGTGGTGGTGGTGGTGGTATGTCCCTCTTTTGAATTGCTAGGCAGCTTTTAATAGTTCCTTGTGTTCTCTTGAGTGTGGTTAAACTCTTTTAAAAACATTTATTTATTGATTAAGTATACAGTGTTCTTGCCTGCATGTAACCTGCATACCATAAGAGTACACCAAATCTCTTTATAGATGGTTGTGAGCCACCATTTGGTTGTTGGGAATTAAACTCAGGACCTTTGGAAGAGCAGCCAGTGCTTTTAACCTCTGAGCCCTCTCTCTAGCCCAGTTAAACTCTTTAGATTGGAGTTTTCTTCAATCCCCTTCTGTGGGGCTGAATTTGTAGATATTTATTGCTTAAATTTGGTTTTGGTCATATAATGTCTTATTTTCTTTATTTATTGTGATTGAAAGTTTTGCTGGGAATAGCATTCTGTGATGGCCTCTACAGTCCCTTAGAGATTGTAGAATCTCTCCAAGACTTTCTATTTTTTAGAGTCTCCATTGAGCAGTAATGATGTTATCCTAATAGCTCTGCCTTTATGTGTTACTTGGTCTTTTTCCTTTGCAGATTTTGATATTTTCTCTTTGTTCTGTACATTTAGTGTTTTGATTATTTTGTGCCAGGGAGATTTTCTTTACTGGTCTAGTCTAGTTTGTGGTGTTCTGTATGCTTTTTGTGCCTATATAGACCTCTTTTTCTTTAGGTTAGAGGCATTTTCTTCTTGATTTTGTTGAAAATATTTTTTATGCTTTTGATGTGGATTTTGTCTCCTTTTTCTATTTGTTACTCCTAGATTTGGTCTTTTCACAGTGTCCTAGATTTCCTGGATGTTTTGTGTCAGGATTTTCTTTTTAGATATAACACTTTCTTTCTCTCTCTCCCTCTCTTTCTTTCTCTCTCTCCCTCTCTC
>OU015747.1:78698428-78713670 GCA_907169655.1 Acomys percivali | reverse complement strand
GTTTGTGTTCAGTGTCTGATATTTTTATTCCACTTCTTCTATTCTGCTAGTGAGGCTTGTTTCAGAGGTTCCTATTGAAGTGCCTAAAATTTTCTTTTGTGGAATTGCCTCGGTTTGGGTTTTCTTTATTGATTCCTTTTCTATTTTCATGTCTTTAACTGTTTTGTTTATTTCCTTCTGCTGTTTCTGTTTTCATAGAGTTCTTTACAGGATCTTGAACAAGTTTTTAAAAATTTATTTATTTTACATACATGAGTGCTCTGTTTGCATGTACACTTGCAGGCCAGAAGAGGGCATCAGATCCCAGTACAGATGGTTTTGAGTCACTATGTGATGGCTGGGAATTAAACTCAGGACTTCTGGTAGAGCGCACAGTGCTCTTAACTGCTGAGCCATCTCTCCAGCCCCCTTTAAGGGAATTATTAATGTTCTCTTCAAGTACTTCTACAATATTCATAAATGTTATTTTAAGGTCTTTGCCTTGTGCTTCAGCTATGTTGAAATACTTACGGTTTGCAGTGACAGGGTTGCCGGGTTCTAGTGGCGAAAATACTGTTTGTTTGTCCTGTCTGTTTAGACTGTGTTTTCACACTGGCATCTAGGCATCTGTTTGGGAAGATTGTAATTCTAGGTGATATCTGGTCTTGTACTTGTTGGGTAGGCATTTTGTTCCCTGGTGTCTGTTGCCTTCTCTGGTTCTTGGGAGGAGGAGGTGGCTGTGCGTTGCCTGGTCAGAAATGCTTCTGGGAATCCTGATAGGTGTGGTCACTGGGGGTTCTGGGTAAAACGTGTTCCCACCTATTAGGAGTTGATGCTTAGGAATGAATGGATTAGGAGTGTCTATCAGTGGGAGGAAAGCAAGGTGTTCCACCAGGTAGTCCTCTGGGAACGAGGGCAGAGGAGAGAATGCAGCAGGCGGTCTGCTGCAGAGCTGGGTTGCTGCAGAGCTGGGTTTAGAATGGAGGGTTTTCTTTGGAGGAGAAGAGGGTACAGCGAAGAGCTATGGTCAGTCTATCTGCCTCCCTGCCTGGATCGGCCTATGGCATCCCTGGGTATGCCTGCTGGAGCTGGGGGCTGGGATAATGGGGGAAGTAGGGGGAAGGATGGTTGGGAGAGAAGGTTTAAGTTGTCTTCTGGATTTGGGGGTTAGAGAGGAAAGGGGGATAGTAGATGTCCTGCTACAGGTCAGGGGACGAGACTGGGTGATTGCGCTTGGAGGAATTGAGGGACAGGTGATGATAAGATAGCCTACTGCTTCTGTGACCAGAGTGGTCTGTGGGATCCCACCAGGGAGTGCCTGCTGAAGCTGGGGCTTGGGACACGAAACAATGTGTGGGAGAAATGAAATTTGTACGAGATCTGTGTGATCTACTGGAGGGGCGGTGGGGGGAGGGAGGCTGCAGCTGGCAGTCTGCCACAAAGCTGGAATAAGACCAGGGGATTGGAGATTCCCAGGAAATGGAATCATGTAAGTGTGTGTGTGTGTGTGTGTGTGTGTGTGTGTGTGTGTGTGTGTGTTTTGTAGCTATAATTTCTAAATAAGGTCTTTGATGAGTTTGGGGAGACACAGGTCTCTGGGCTATAGGTCTATTCTCTTTTGTAGGAAGTCACCCCCTAGATCTTTAACTCAGCATTTTAAAAGAAGAAAGTGTGTGTGTGTGTGTGTGTGTGTGTGTGTGTGTGTGATTCCCCCAGTTGCTGACCACCTATAGGAGTAAAAATCTGAGTACAGTAAGTGGGTTCTGTCCACAGCACTCCTATAATTAGATTACCTTTATTCTTCTATGAATCATTAACTTTGAAAGCTGCTGGTTCTATGGGTGATGGCCAGCGATACATCATCTTTTAGCAGTCTGTACCACCATAAAAAACAATGCTGCTCAAGTCCCAATTTATTACTCCATGATGCCAACCGTGCCTCTCAAACAAACTCAGCCAATTTTAAGGATGATTTCTAGGCTATTTTAAAAAGCTGCTTCTGCCAGCTTTTGGAAAACATTGCTTTAAAAATGATTATTTTCTGTCTCAGGACAAATCCATGAATTTGGCCCATTCAAGCTAGCGATGGGGGAGACGATGAATCTCTTCTCCATAACCCTCGAATGCACGGGTTGTCATAAGTGATTTTTCCAAACTTAACTTTTCCCACACTTGGAGTTATCAGTTTCTGTCGAGCCTGGTGTGCGTTTCAGCTGAGGTTTTATTACACTGGGTTGGCAGCACATTATGTTTTTTACACATGGATTTGATTGAGAAATGAAACTGGAATAAGAATGAGGGAGCAGCAGCGTCTGCTGCAGGAATCAACGGTTGCTCTTGTCAATCAGCCTGATTGATTAAATATGGTGATACACATTTTCATTAAACGGAAATACTTCTGGAAAGCACCATTGTGCTTAGACGATGTGACTCTCTGGAAGACTGTGCCAGAGGAGGAGACGTGGTGATGCCGTACAGAATGTGCGGATAGGTGAGGCAGCTCAGATGAGACCTGGCTGGATTTTACCAAGTGAATGTTTTAACATACAGAAGAAGTGCTTCAACACGCTGGGAGTAAAAACCTGTGAAAGGGATGGAATTTGATTGGATCCCCTTAGTCTGTCTCTTGATTCGTTCATGTCCTGTTTGCCCCCCCCCCCCGTATGTGTGTGTATGTGTTTGTGTGTGTGCGTATGTGTGTGCATGTTTGTGTGTATGCATGTTTGTGTGGTATGTGTGTGTGTGTTTGTGTGTGTGCGTGTGTGTGTGTGTGTACATGTATGTGTGTGCAGAGGCCAGAGAGGGCCTCGGGTGCCATGCTGTATCACTCTGCCATATTTACTTGAGACATTGTCTTCACTGAACTCAGAACTAGGTTGACCAGCAGGAAGCCCCAGTGATCCTCCAGTCTCTGCCTCCCCTAACTCTGGGATTACAGGCCAACGTGTGATTACATACTACATTTTATGTGGGTGCTGGGTAGCATAACTCATGCTTGCACAGCAAGTGTTCTTAGATACTGAGCCATCTCCCAGTCACTCTCCCCACCCCACACTCCCACCCCTGCGCCATGCATGTGTGTACACACACACACACACACACACACAGACACACACACACACACACCATGTAACCCTGCTGCTGGCCTTGAATGCACAGAGAAATCTGCATGTCTTTGCCTCCTCAGTGCTGAAATTAGAGTCATGTACCATCACCCTGGCCTCAAGTTCCCTGGGAGCCTCTGGGCTCTGTTTACCCCTACACCCCCAGCACTGGGACAGCAGGTGTGCTCCACCATACCCAGTGATTTCCATGGGGTCTTGGGATGGGTCTCAGGCTCATATATCCATAGTGAGCTCCTAAGAAGCCATACTCCAAGTCCCTGTGTCTTGGTGGTACGTCATCTGGTATGATCCACATGTAAGAGAAAACATCCAATTTGTCAAAGTTCTTTTCTCTCGTCATTCAAACCCATTAGGAATATGTTGGCTGCTGTTGTCCAAACACCAAAACCTGAGTAAGTATAGATGAGGACAAAGTCTCCAGAGAGTGAGAGTGCATGGATTATTCTGAGAACTGTGTCAGAGCCCAGTACATACTTACCCCTCACTCTCCACAAGACTGCAGACTCTGGGGACATTCAGAGCAAGCACAGTGGGTTTGCATATTAGAGTGCAGTGAACTCAAGGTGGGACAGGAAAGTAGGGCTCTGCTCTGGCAGGTAAAGCAGAGAGAGATTCCATGTCCTATTTGATGTAAGAGGGGGGAGGGGAAGAGAGAGGGAGGGAAGGAGGGAGAATGGGTACCTCTGGAAGTTAGATCTTCCACTCCTTGAGTCCTAGGGATCAAACTCAGGTCATCAGCCTTGGTGGCAAAGAAATCTTAAGCCACCAAGCCAGCTTTACCTTGGTTTTTGGGAGAAAGAGCCTCTCATTTTTTACCTGGCATTCTCAGATTTGGCTAGCGTTATAGACAGAAAACCACAGGAATCCACTTTTCTCCAGCTCTCCAGTGCTGGGATCATAGGCAAGCACATCACTCTTGGTTCTGTAAGTGGGTTCTGAGGCTCAAACTCAGATCCTTGCGTTTGCACAGCCACAGCTTTACCAACTAAGCCATCGCCCCGGGTCCCTTGGTTTTAACTTGCAAGATGTATTTGTCTTATTGTGGCCACGCAGGTCTCTTTGGCTGCGCGTGTCTTCTCGGGAAGTCGATTCTTTGCACTCGCTCCAATGAAGTTGCGTTCCAGGGAGCTGGCTGCACCATTGCCCGCAGGAAAAATGTCTCCCGTTGAAATCCATTTAAGACGAAAACCCAGCAAACCTTCACATTCTTGTAAAACAAGGGATTTCAGAAGAGGGTTTTTCAGAAAAATAAGTGGGCAATAAGAAAGGAGAAACCCTTAGAGTAATTCCTCTCACACACGGAGCGCTGCTGCTCCGGGGCTTATGTCAGGACGAATCTTGGAGGATTGAGATATTTTCAGCTGTATGTAATTGAGGTTTTAGGTTTTCCCTTACAGAGGGATTGCTCCTGAAACAGTTTTTCTCACTGTCCTCCTGTCTCCATCTTTTTTTTCTAAAGCTTGTTTATAGATTTGGAGATTGCTTACAGCTTTTTAAGAAAAGTAAGAAACCTCTAAGAATTGTGCAGCTTAAAAGCCCCAAACAGGAACATGTGAGAACTTGATTAAAAGAGGAAAAATTTGTCAAGGGTAGATCTTTATCTTAAAGTTAACTTTTTTTTCCCTGGACTCAGTCATGAGGGATGAAACCCCCACAGAGATTTGTAGATATAATTTGGGATTCCCTATGGGATCTGAAGATTTTCTACAGAGTGCTGTCTCTCTGTCTCTCTCTGTGTCTCTGTCTCTGTCTCTGTCTCTGTCTCTCTCTCTCTCTCTCTCTCTCTCTCTCTCTCTCTCTCTCTCTCTCTTCTATCTCTGTATTCACTTTCCCATGTGGATGTGTGCCGAAGTCAGAGGTGAACACTGGGATGTTTTCCTCAACTGGTTCTCTACCTCGTTTGCTAGTTTTAACTGCCAACTTGATAGACTGTAAACTCACCAAGGAAGAAAGTCCAGTGAATGATTGTCTATATCAGGCTTGCTTGTGGACAAGTCTGTGGGGTGCAGTTTCTTGATGATGTTGGCTGATGTGGGAAGATCCATCCCACTTTGGGCAGAACCATTCCCTAGGCAGGGGCTCCCAAACTGTATAAGGCTAGAGAAAACTGTTTGAGTGCCAAGCGTGCATGCCTTGCTCTCTGTTCCTGACTGCCATTAGCTGTTTGAAGTTCCTGCCACCTTGACTTTTCTGAAACAAGAGATTGTAATCTGGAATTGTGAGAAAAACAAAACAAAACAAAACAAAACCCTCTTTCCCTCAAAGTTTCTTTGTGTCACAGTATTTTATCATAGCAGCAGAAACAAAACAAGAACAAGTGAAAATCTCTCAGTGGACCTGTAGCTTGCCATTTTGGCTAAGCAGGCTAGCTGGTTGGCCTGTGTCTGCCTCCCTAGTGCTGATATTATGGTGCCACCGTGCTTGACATTTTCTGTGGGTGCTGCGGATCTGAACTCAGGTCTTCATGCTTGCACAGCAAGTACTTTGTCCACCGAGCCATCTCTCCTTGTTGTTTGTTTGTTTCTTTCTTTCTTGTTATCTTCCAAAAGGTTCACAAAAGGGGTCACTAGTCACATGAGTCTAGGATTGGAAGATCCACCACTGAGTCATCCTGGCATTCCCCTCAACGAGTCTGGCACTTAGCTTTTGTTGGATATTAGTAACTGGTCAGGCATAGTATCAGTAATTAGATGGGCTGGACACAGGATGAGTCAGGCAGACCTGCTGGCAAAATGTGAACCAAAGTTCAGACATCCTGAAAGACACACAAGTTAGGTCAAACAACATGGATCTAGACATTATTGTGACCTAATTAGAGACAGATCTAGTTAATAAGAACATGGTGTCACTTCGTCCCTATGCTGGGTTCTAGCCCAGCTTCCTTACTTTGGGACAAATGGTTTCATCTTCCTCCCTAGTACTTTCCTCAGCAGCAAAGTGGAATTTACTCATCTCACAGAGTCATTGGTGGGGGGAGAGGATGCATTAAGTTAATATTTTGTGTCTGCGTGTATATGTGCACGAACACGTCTGTGCTTGAATGTGTGGATGTCGGGTGACAGTCTTAAGTGGTGTTTCACAGGAGCCTTCATTTTTGAGACATCACTGGGATATAAGGGCTTCCCGATGATATTAGCTGGCAAGTGAGCCCCCCGGGGATTTTCCTGTCTCTGCTTCTTCAGCACTCTGGGGAGTATGCCCCAGCTTTTTATGTGGGTTCTGGGGGGTCAAAGTCAGGTCCAGGTGCTTGCATAGCAAGCAGTTTACTGACTGAGCCAGCTCCCTGGGTCCCAATAAAGTCATATTAAATAAATCACTTAGCCCAGAGCCTTCACACACAGTGAATGATTGATTGTGCTCTTCAGCTTATAAGATGTTCCTTCAAAGGTGAGAGGGAGGGGGTGGGTCTGTGTGGGTTTCAGTATAGAGAACAGGATGGCAGCATGGGTTCTCTTGAGCATAACCCTCTAGAACAAAGAACTGAGTGAATTTATACTAGACAACTTCATGCTCTCCCTAGATCCTGGTATTTGAATGAGTTTTAGATGTTCTCATTAATTGCAGATGTTATCTAATGTTTGTCCTGGCTAGTTTTATGTCAACTTGACAAGCTGAGAGGAGGGAGCTGTAACTGAGAAAATCACCTCCATAGGTTTGGCAAGGCTGTGAGGCATTTTCTTAATTCGTGATTGATGTGCCTGGGCTCAGACCGTTGTGGGTGGGGCCACCCTGGGCTGCTGGTCCTGGTGTCTATAAGGAAGTAGGCTGAACAAGCCAAGGGGAGCAAGTTAGTAAGCAGCACTCCTTCATGGCCTCTGCATCAGCTCCTGCCTCCAGGTTCCTGCCCTGCTTGACTTCCCCCCGACTTACCTCAGTGACAAACTATGATGTGAGAGTGGAGGACAAATAAATCCTTTCCTCTCCAACAAGCTTTAGGTCATGGTATTTCATCACAGCAGTAGTAACCTTAACTAGGATAGATGGTTTATTGAACTTTTGTCAAGAGATAGAAAACCTATAGAAAAATACATAACCAGGACTTGGATTTGGTTCCCAGTAGCTAAGTGGCAGTTCACAGCCATCTTAACTCCAGTTCCAAAGTATCTGATGCCCTCTTCTGGTAGCTATGGGTATCACACAGTCATATGATACATTTGCATATACGTTGGCAAAATACTCAAACATATAATAATGAGAAATAATAAAGTATTGTAAACCTTAAACAATAAAAATGTATAATCATAAGACAATATCTTAATAAATATTCCCATCCTGGAGTCACTCATATAATCAGCACTCAAATTAAGATATAGTATTAGCATCCTCCCTTTCTTTCCCTATAAGTAGTTACCATTCTGACTTCTAACACTTATCATTTGTTTTTAAAACAGAGGATTCTAACTGTACAAACTATAATATATATGAGTGAGGAGAGGGTTTTTTTTTTTTTCATTAAGAAGAGGCATCATGGATCTGGAGAGAAGCTCAGTCATTAAAGCACTCTCAGTGAGTATGAGGACCCGGGTTCTGAGTCTCAGACCCCACGTAAAGCCAGGCACAGTAACCCTCGCTTGTAACTGCAGCACTCCTGTGATAAGATGGGAGGCAGAAACAGGAGAAACCCTGGAAGTGTGTGGGCCCCATAGCCTGCTGTGCTCAAAGAAGTAAGCAAGAGACAGTATCTCAAGCAAGGAGAAGCTGAAATCCAGCACTTGGAGCTGTTCTCAGACCCCCACCCAATGCTGTGGCCAGTGGGCATCTACAAACATATGGGGACACACACACAAAGATAGAGATAATTTCTTAGTATGAAGCACAAGAGACTAGAAGTTTTCTACATTTATTTCATGATATTTCATAGCTTCTTTCTAATAGCCATAAAGTGTGGCAAGAATGCTGAAGAAGGCACACAGAAATGGAAAAGACTATTTCTTTTCCCTTCTTCCCCACCATCCAGTATGCATGAGCATTCTTACAGACAGACAGACAGACAGACACACAGACAGATATAGAGTACACAGCACTCATAGACACAGAGAGGCACACAGACACCCACTTACACAGATACAGAGATACACAGATTCAGACAGACAGACAGACACAAGTAGACACAGAGATACACAAATAAACATAAATACAGACATATATAGACACAAGCATGTCACACACAGACAGACACACAGATAAGTGTGTATACAAATAGGAAGACAAACATAGGCATACAAGAACATATACATATATGCATATGAACACACAGACACATATGCAACAACATGTGCAAATGTACAGAAGGACATACAGGCACACATAGACACACAGACACACAAAAGAACACACAAACAAATACATACCATGCCAACCTTATACTAATGAAGCAAGTCAGGTAAGCAACCAAACAAAAAAGACCGTCAAAGGACGGCTCTCACCAGCAGGCCACGCATTAGCTAGCCTTAACCACAGCCTTCCTGTGGGAAGATATTTTTCCTTAGGTTGTCAACAAGTTTTGATTTCTCCCTCCCATCCTCCTGGCATCTATCTGGAAAAGTTCAGCATGATATCACTGTCTCAGTATTATGAAATAGCTCAGGGCAATTCGGGAACATTCTCCATCTCTGTGTAAGTGGGCAGATGATGCTACTCAGTGGGCTGTACATCCTGGGTAGAACATCACCATCCCAGACTCTCACAGCTCAGAGGACACTTTCCTCAGGACAAAGACACTTGCCAATTCTATTTTTGGTGTGATGTATGTATGTGTCCTTATGGCAATGTGTGTGCATGTTTGTACAGGTGAGTTTGCACATGCATGTAGGGGCCAGAGGTCAACATCAAGTAGATTTTTCTCTCACTGTCCACTTTATTTTTGAGTCAGGATCTTTCATTGAACCTGGCATTAGAACCCTATTGAGGTAGACTGGCTAGCCAATGAGCTCCAGGGATGCCCCTGGTTTGGCCTCTCCATCACTGGACTTACAGATACATGCTACCATGACTGCCTTTTTTACATAGGTGCTGGATATTTGAATTTAGGTCCTCATGTTTTCACAATAAACACTTTATCAACTGAGCCATCTCTCGAGATGTGCTTTGATGAGTGAAACTTGCCATGCCTTTCCCTGGAGCCTGTAAAATATATTACAACTCAATCTGCATTTACTAACTGATTGAATCAATATGTTCAGAAAGGCCCACACATGTACACTTAAAAAATGAAAGACAATGCCCTGACTATATGAAGTAGGAACTGATTTGTGAAGGACATCGGAGGTTGGTAGCAGGCTCGGTGATACGCCATACCGATTAAGCAAAAAAATAATTGAGAAGGTAAATTGGTCTCAGAGGACCAAAAGGCCAGATGTGTTGGGGTAGATCCAGAAGGTATTCAAGGACTTGGAAAGAGAAGAGGAAAATGAGAATGTCAGTCCAACTGGAGAGATGCTTGCTAGTTAAAAACAAGTATGATGGCCAAAATAATTTATTCAAATACTTAAGATCCAAGAAAATGGTTAGATGGTTCCTGCATTGGTGTCAACTGCATCTGTCAACTTGACACAATCTATATTCATCTTGGAAGAGAGTCTTAATGGGGAGTAATCTAGATCAGGTTAGCCTGTGGGCATGCCCATGGAGATTGTCTTTATTGCTAATTCATGCATGAAGACCCAGCCCACTGTGAGCGCACTCATTCCCTAGGCTGGCCCCTAGACTACATAAGAGCAAAGCTCCTCATTAAGTATAAGATCAAGGAAGCAGGACTGTTTCCCTCTGCTCTGGGCTGTGCCGTGCTGTGTAGCTTCTTGAATTCCTGCCTTGATTGCCCTCAAATGATGGACTGGTAACCTGCGTGTGTAATGCAAACAAGTCCCTTCCTTCCCTGTGTTACTTTTGGTCAGGGTATTTGCTGCTGCAACAGAACTGAAGTTAGAACAGTTCCCATTCACAGGAGACTCCCCGTGGGAAATAAACACAAAAATGCATAGACTAGAACATAGCAGGAGGAGTGACACACTGTTGTATGTGCTCATGGAAATACATCACTTAATCCCTCTGCCCTTGTATAAGGAGCACAGTCCCGTTAGAGATTATCCATGCAAAAGAGATGAGATGATATTCATTCCTGACAGAGGGGCTCCCATGCACACGGGGCAGTATGAAAAATTATGCATATTAGTCAGGGATCTACAAAAGAAACAGAATGAGTGGAATTAATATGCATATGTACACACATTGTAAAGGGAATTTATCATATCAGCTTACATGACAGGACCTGTGCAGTTCAACAGAGGCTATCTGCAATCTAGAGAGCCTGAAAACCACAGGATGCTCAATTCATAGCACTGAATGTGCTAAAGGCCTGGAGGTTTCGTGGAGAGCTGCTGATCTTTGCCTTTCAGCTTATCCTTAGAGAAAACAGTCTCATGGGCCACTTGCTTGATTCTAGATCCGATTGAATTGACAAACAAGATTAATCATCACATTAGGGTTGCCGTTACAAACAATGACCACATATTAAAGCCAACTGGGGGACTTCCACTCCAGGCTATCACAGGTCATATGGCATAGAATCTGTTTACCAGGGGCTAGCTATGCATATTGTATAAAAGGGAAATATAAATAGGTCCTCAAAGACATGGGGAGACTGTCCACAGTGCACATGTGCAAGTCACTGGAAATTTTTCTGGAGTTGCTTCTCTCCTTCGTCCTTTATGTGGGTCCTGGGGATTGAACTCAGGTCTTCAGGCTTGCCTATCAAGCACCTTTACCTGCTGGGTCATCTTGCCAGGCCTGGATGTTTTTATTTATATTTGCTGATTTGAAATTAAATATGGGGCTGCAAGGTTGAGAATAAAAGCACAGGTCACAGGTAAAGAAGATAAAAATAATATATAAGCAGAATCTGTGGACTTCTTAGATAGGTCTTCAAAAGACCAGGGGAAAGAGATCCTGGATCCCAAGGCTGTTCATTCATCTTGCTTTCAATTGCTATCCAGACAAGGTGACCTTTCTACTTCAATCACCAAACCAAAAAAAAAAAAAAAATTAAGATGGTTATGGGGGAACACAGTGTTACTAAACCATCTAAAGTTTACTGATGGCCAGTGGCATTTAAAAATCATGACATGTGCTGTGAGGCTTGGGGGAGGGAGCTGGGAAGATGGCTGAGTGGGTTATGTGCTTACTGGACAAGTGTGGAGACCTGAGTTCAGATCCATGGCATTCAAATAAAGTGGACATGACCATAAGTCTTTAATTCTAGCACATATACAGCAAGGTGGGAGAATTCTAGAAGCGAGAGGACCATGTCCTGGCATACACAACAGAAAGCAAAAAATCCTGACTCAAGCTAGATGGGCAGACTGACATTGTACCCAAGGTTGCTCTCAGAGCCACACATGCCCAGTGGCACAAGTCTGTGAACGCACACACATAATTAAAAAAAATTTTTTTTTAAAGAAACAGACAATAGACTAATGGATAGTCCAGTTCTGTGCTCACTATATGGAAAAACTGTAAGTGGCAAGTCAAATTACAGAGAGCTGGGATCTAAAGAGAAGTTAGACAGAAATTACAGAACTAAAAACCAAATAACTAGAAACAATTGGCTCAAAATATCAAAATATTTTTGAGTATATTCTTTATTTATTCAGATTACATCCCAATTGTTTTGCCCTCACTTGTATCTTCCCCTTCTCACCCTTCTTCCCTCTTCCTCCCTCTTCCCCTCCCCTAGACTTGGGGGCGGGGCTTCTTCCCCACTGTCTGACAACATATGAACTAAGGACAAAAGTAAACATGTCATGAAAACATTTTGAGAATTTTGGTAGTAGTTAAAAATATTTCAATAAACACACACACACACACACACACACACACAATCAAATTTGGAAAACATTGAAATAACATAAGAGATACTGAAGAGTCTGGTGTGAAACTCTAACATACCTGTAAGTGTGTAAGAGTAAAATAAAAATGGGAGGAGGAATGGCAGAGAGGGAGAGGGACAAGAAGAGAAGAGGGAGAGTAAGTGGGGGAAGAAGATGATGGGAGGGAAGGAGGGAGGGAGAAGAGAGGGAGGGAGGGAGGGGGGGGGAGGAAGGAGGAGGAGGAGGAGACGGAGGCAGAAGGAGAGGCAGAAGGGAGGAAGAAGGGAGCGGAGAGAATGGCACAGAAGCAATCTATGCCAGGTTTTCTGAGACTTTTCTAGTACTGATGAAAATCTTCTGACCATAAGTTGAAGAAGCATCATGAACGTGGAACAGAGGAGAGATAAACCGTGTCAAGAAACACTCCAGAAAATGGCTCTGACTAAAAGACAAGAGATGCCGTTGAAGACCCAGGCGCAGGGTGTGTTTGTAGTGCCGGAGCCTGGGAGGTGGAGGCAAAAAGATCAGAAGTTCAAGGCCAGGCTGAGCTACATGGCAAGTTAAAATCTGCTGAGCTACTAGAAACAAACAACAAGACAAAACAACACACAGAAAGGATAGCTATACACAGAGGGAGGTAGAGACAGAGTTCTAGAGGGGAGGAAAGGGCTGGGGACAATGAATCCTTTGAAGGCATGCCTCCAGTGATCTAATTCCCCAATGGAACCCAAACCCATCTCCTAATGACTTGCCTATAATTGCCACATGAGTCTTGGGCAGTGCAGGGGGGCATTTCAGAAATAAACTCTAAACAAAACAAAATACAACAAAACAATCAATCCACATTAAAACTACAAAACTAAAAGAAAACTATAGGCGAAGGGAAAGGGTGAAATCTGTCAATAATCATTTCAAAGTAAATGAGTTAAAAATCTCTCATTGAGGCAAAGTAAACTGTTTAAAAAACAAAAAACAAAAAAACAAAGGCTGTCTTCGAGAAACTCAATTTAACCTTAAAGATAGTAACACAACAACGGTAGGAGACTTCAGTATCTCCCTCCCCGCTCAACAGTGGATAATAAAAGTCTAATTGCCTAATCCTCTAAAACCTGAGGTGAGCTGAGGAACTCCACAGGGAAAGCTGACAAGCTGGCAACATCTCACACAGGCAGTTAGGACCCAGGAAGATCCTGTTACGATCAGCACACCAACCTCTGTTGGTGTTTACAACTTTTGAAGCTGGAATCTCATCTCCCACCCAAAAGTCCCCTCTTCTGTCCATGAGTCTCCAAGCCCCCTTGACCTAGGCACGCAGTCTCCAGTCCCATGAAGAAACCACTGCCCTTCATTGTTCTTTCTGATTAAAGGACACTTTGCTGTGTAGAGCTCATTCTCCTCTTTCCTTTATTTGCATGTCACCTTGTTCAGCCTCAGCCTAACAGGTAGAATATCCATACAGAATCAGTAAGAAAACACATGACACCAAACAGACCCAACAAACATCCTAATCCTGTGTCCAACAGCATTTTCCATACTCTTCTCAGGCACGCATGGTTCTTCTGCTAGTACAGATTGCATATTTGTGAACTTTCCAGCTTTTCTTTTTTTTTTTTTTTCCAGCTTTTCTTATATTATTGATTTCTAGCCTCATTCCATCGTGGTTGGGAATGATATTTGGTATGGCATCAATCTTCTCAAGTTAAGATTTATTTTGAGACCTACATGTTCTGTAATGTCCATAATCTCCAAGACAATCTATAGGGTATGTGTGCGCACTGCACACCTCTCTCTGTCTCTCTGTCTCTCTGTCTCTGTCTCTGTCTCTGTCTCTGTCTCTCTCTCTCTCTCTCTCTCTCTCTCTCTCTCTCTCTCTCTGTGTGTGTGTGTGTGTGTGTGTGTGTGACATGTGGGTAGGCACTTTTATACCATCAAGTGTGTAGAGCACAGCTTTTAGCGTACGTTCTCTCCTTCCATTGTGGGATTCAGGGATGCAACTCAGATCATCAGGCTTGCAGGGCAAATGCTTTTATCAGCTGAGCCATCTTGTCAGCCTAGTGCAATGGCTTTGACCAGGGTACCAAAGAAAGTTAGAGTTGAAAGAACAGAGTCTTCAACAAATCTGGATTTCCAGATATGAAAAAATAAAATTGGACCACTGTACCATATGTAAAAATCTACTCAGGATGGCTTACAGACTAATCATGAGGTCCTCTCTAGTTCTGTTTCTCTGTGGGGAAACCCATGGCATCTCTAAAGCAGTTACATGATCACTGTTTTCCTTCATCCAGTGATGTCACTGAGGGTGCTCCAAGCATTTAGCCAAGCCCAGGGCTAAAGTTACCCCCTGCCCTCTCCCAGCAGTTCCTTGAGGATCGGGTGTCCTGGCTTCCTGTCCTAGACGGTGGAGGTTGCCTGCCAGGCAGCTGTGAACCATCTGCCAGCACATTCCACCTTCACTAGAGAGGTGGGTGAAGGGATATGTGTGTGAATGCCCCACATTCTGTGTGTCATGAGCGCTTGTCTGCAGTTTCGTAAGTTGTGTAAGGCCCTTTGTGGAGTCTCTAAGATGAGAGATGCTGTCCTGATTATAGGGAGAGCCTCAGACTGCTTTGGCATATATAATGTTTCCCGGGTACATAACATTTTTTTTTATTGAAAGAGGAATCCCAGAGCACATTCCAGCTTGGGAGAGTGCCCTGTCTCTATCTATCTAGTCCTTGGGAAAATGTTGCTCCTTCTTCTGTTGTATTCCCCCACCCACTACCACCCACACCCTGCCCCAATCGCTTGCCTTCCTCAAAAAGAGGATAGAGTGCTACTGTTGATTTCATTTTTGTAACTTTTAAAATTCTCTCTGGAAAAACAGATCTCTGTGCGAAGTGGCTATGTGAACTGTGGGGCACTCAAGGGAAGGCCAAAAGTACTGAGTTCCCTGTTGGAGCGGGTACAAGTGGCAGGCTGCAAGCCATGGCGCTCAGAGCCAGAGGGGGAAGAGCGTGGGCTCCAGCCGACTAAGACTCAATGCTAGTTCCTTCTCATAGTTGGCTTCCTTATCTGTTGGACCTCATCAGAACGACACATAGGGCTGGGGATGTATCTCAGGGCACCGTGGCGCATGCCTATAAACTCGGCACTCAGGGAAGTGAAGGCAGCAGAAGCCAAAGTTCAAGGTCATTTTTGACTATGTAATTTGAGGATAGCCTAAGATACATGAGACCTTGTACAGAACACACACACACACACACACACACACACACACACACACACACACACA
>OU015747.1:78683348-78696897 GCA_907169655.1 Acomys percivali | reverse complement strand
GTGTGTGTGTGTGTGTGTGTGTGTGTGTGTGTGTGTGTGTGTGTGTGGCCAGAGGTCAGCTTTGAGTGTTGTTCTTCCATGCCATCTACCTTGCTTTTGCCTCTTTTTTTTTCAAACAAACAAACTTATTTTTAATTACTTATTGCATTTATTTGTTTTAATTCCTATGCTCATGGATGGGCACACAAACCGTAGTGTACATGCACAGTTGGTTTTCTCCATTCACTGTGTGGGTATCCAGGGATGGAACGCAGGTCAACAGGCTTAGGCACAAGCTCTTTTGCCCACTGAGCCCATCTGGCCATTGCCTTGTATTTTAAGAAGGTTCTTCCACGGAACCTGGAACTGATAGACTAGGTTAGGAAGCCTTGCCAGGGAGCCCCAGAGACCATCCTGTCTCTGCCCCTTTGGTGCCGGTATTGACAATCACATGCCCACCGAGCCGAGCTTTTGACACGAGGGCTGGAGGACTGGACTTAGGTCCTCACGTCTGCATTTTACTATCTGGGCCATGGCCCTATCCCTCCTTAGTCTTTTTCCTTACTGAAAAGTTTGCGAACCTCATCTTTCTGTTATCATTTGTTGGTTGTTGGTGAGAGAGCAGATCTCACGTGGCTCACTCAGTATGCTACGTAAGCAGTGGTTACTGTCAACTCCTCCTGGATGCCTTACCTCGCCTTCCTAAGTACCCGGATTATAGGTGAGTAGGACGGGGCCTGGGCCCTGAGCCGGGTATCTATCATACACACACGCTCCTTCATTTCCCCTGATAATAAGGCACCTCTGGAGTGCTTTCTCCATCCATCTCCCCAGAGTGGTTTCCCTGTTATTCTTTCCTGTCACCAATTTTAGAACTTTTTAATTTTTCTTATGAGTATTAAGACATGTAGGGGGCTCCTACACCCTACCCTGTCTCAAAAAAAAAAAATCAATCAGGCTAATGAGATGGCTCACTAGGTAAACGTGCTTGAGGCATAAGTCCTATGACCTGGGTTTGATTCCTAGAACCTACAGAAAGGTGAAAGGAGAAGACCCTACTCCACCAAGTTGTCCTCTGACCTCCATACTTATGCATGGCACATGCATGTGCTCTCTCTCTCTCTCTCTCTCTCTCTCTCTCTCTCTCTCTCTCTATCGCTCTCTATCGCTCTCTCTCTCTCAAAACACACACACACACACACACACACACACACACACACACACACACACACACACACACAAATTTAAAAATTAAATCATGTCTCAAATTCCACCCCCCGCCCCAATTCATCTTCCAAGTGTTTCTTGTATCTCATGCTAACTTTCTCAGGACATCACTATTAAGCTCTGCCTGTGCTCTCTGTCTCCTCCTCCCTACCTCCTACTTGCTCTTCATGACCTAGATTCCACCCCAATGACTCCACTGATGCTTGCCAAGGTCACCAAGATTTCCACTGTGCTCTGGAGAGGGATTGCTTGTCAACTCTGATCTCATCGCCATTGGCAGTTACTCTCCCACTTGCTGTTGACAGCCTTGCTTTCGGTTGGCGTCTGAAACACAGCCCTCTCTGTGGGACCTCCTCCCACCTCTCTGGCTGGCTTTCAGTCTCTTCTTCTGATTCACTGGAGAGTCCACTGCCAGCCACCCCAGCTTTCTCCTTGGCTCAACTCTGGTGAACCACAGCCACAATTTAGCAGCCAGCCACTTGTGGCCACATAATCCCAACCTTCTGCCTCTCACCCAGAACTGCGTTGGTTTCAAATTCCTCCACTCAAATGCTCTTGGAAACTCCATGTGGCTCTCTCTTGGGACCCTCAGCTTCAACATAGCCAAACTCAAGTAAAATATTTCCTCCTCCTCCTCCTTCTCTTCCTCCTTCTTTGGGTTTTCAAGACAAGGTTTCTCTGTGTAGCCTTGGCTGTTCTACACTTGCTTTGTAGACCAGGCTGGCCTCGAACTCACAGAGATCTTGCCTGCCTCTGCCTCTCAATGTGCTTGGATTAAAGGCGTGCAACACCATACCTGGCTGCTAAAATATTTCTTTAAAAGTCAACATTTCTACCTTTTATATACTCGCCTAAGCCAGATACCTGGGAATCCTTCAGAAACTTCTCCCTCACACTGTTGCCCAGTCTGTGACTTCTCAGTGACATTCTCTTAGCTCTCATCTCTCTCTGAGAAGAAAATAGGTCTTAGAGGATAACCTACTGTCACCACTTTTCTAGACCACAGTAATTCCTAAATGCTTTGTCAAATGTACCCTTGTGCCCACACATAAGCCTAGCATCTCACCCCCAATCAGGCAAGCTTCTCTCTGCTTCTCTGGAGACCACTACAGAAAATCACCACCAGGCAAAATGCAGAGATCAACTGGCGGTGGGTATGCAGCCTTTGTTGAGGAATCTACAACATTTAAGGTTCAAGAAATGTCCTAGGACAGGGGGGATGGAAAGATCGTAAAAGACAGAGGACAAGGAAGTCTTCTGTAAGATTCTGTCTCTTAGAAACAACAGGGAGGCTATGCCTATGAAACCTTAACAATATGGCTGCCTAAAGAAGACCCAAAACAAGGATAACAGCAACAAATGTACTAATGTAGAAAGGGGATTTCATAAAGCCCTATGCCTAGACAAAGAACCACAGGCAGCTAATGACTGTTGAGAAAGGGAAAATTAGATGAGCTGCCTAGTTGGTTATCCAGTCAATACCAGGGGTCTGCCTTAAAATCACACAGCAACACCAAACAGACTCAGCAGGTTGAATATATGTGTTTATGCATTTGCATATACATATGTGTGTGTGCACGCACACACTCACTTGCATGTGTAATAAAAAAAAGCATGCATTTGCAAGAGAGTAAGGAGCTTGCGAGGAGTAGGAAGCATGCAAGGGAAGTGGGTATAATTATATTTTAATGAAAACAAAGCAATAAGGGCTAGGGAAATGGTTCAGGTTGGTGAAAGTGCTTGTCGCACAAGCATGGGGACCTGAGTCTGAATCTTCAACATCCATGTCAAAAATTTGTCCGTGGCTTTGTACATGTGCAAATTGAGCCTCAGGCAGATTCTCAGGACAGGGACAAAAGGCAGACACATTCTTTGCCAAAATAGCACAAGAAGGGTCTCTAGCCCAGTTGGTAGTTTTGTTCCCCTCTGATACCTCTGTCATTCAAGCTTTTACTAGAAAGGCCCATTAAGCTATGCCTACAGTACTCAACCACTTTCCTAGCTAGAAGTTCAAAAGTCTTCCTCATTCCTCCAAAACTCAACATGGTCATGTCTGTCACAGCAATATCCCACAACCTGGTACCAAATTCTGTCTATTACTATAAAAAAAAACCCCACCCTGACTATGTTATTCACTGTCCTAGGTTTACTACATGCATGGTCACAGTCCTATTGTGAAGAGACACCATGAACAAGAGAACTCAAAGGAAACATTTAACTGGGAGCCTGCTTACAGTTTCAGAGGGTTGGTCTATTACCGTGATGGTAGAGAGGATGGTGGCATGCATGGCACTGGGGCAGTAGCTGCAAGCTGGGCCTGGTGCGAGCTTTCTAAATCTCAATGCCCACAGCCCAGTGACATACTTCCTCCAACAAGACCACACCTTCTAATCCTTTCCAACAGTTCCAGTCCCTGGTGACTAAGCATACAGATATATGAGCCTATGGGAGCATTCTTATTCGAACCACCAACATGATGAAGGAACCTTATAAATGAAAGTGTTAACTGAGGCTCAGGGTTCCAGAGGGTTTGAGTCCATGAGCTTTTCTGGGAGCATGGCAGACTGTGATCTGCAAGCTGGAGGCAAAGAGAGAGAGAGAGAGAGAGAGAGAGAGAGAGAGAGAGAGAGCGCTAACTGGGAAGGGAGTGATTTTTGTTTTAACCTCATAGTCCACTCAGTAACACAATTCCTCCAACAAGACCACACCCCTTAATCCTTCTCAAGCAGTTCCACCAGCTGGTACTAAGCATTCAAATAGATGAGCCTAAGGGGAATAGCTGAGGACCTTGGACAGAGGGACAATGGTCTTTGGAAATGCAGATGATAAACTTGAAAGAGAATTGTGAAAGATAGAGTTACCTTTACTGACTGATTTATGGGGTGGCATGTGCAATGCGCTAATGGGAAGGGCTGAGGGCAGCAGAGAGGAGGGGACCACAGTCGTTTCCTTTTTCCCTATGGTTCATGGACTAAAGTGACAATTTGTGAGCTGAAGGGGGCCATCCTCATTGACCAATGTTATTGAAAAATTCAGTCAATGGAGACCATTTATCCCTGATATCCTTATTACTCTCCCTGGAAATAAAGTTAAAGACTCTTAGAAGTCTTAGGAGGTGGGGTTCTTAAGTATTCTCTTGCACAGAAACCAAAGAGGAACAAGAATCTGACTTTGTTTAGGAATTCATTAAGACAAGGATTCTAACTTTCCAACTGGGCAACAGAACATATTTTCCTTTCCTGTAATTTCCTTCAGAAGAAAATGACATTTGCCTATACAGTTCTATCTTCCCCCCTTTAGTTTTTAATTATAAAATGCTCCTAGCACCTGATTTATTATATAGGGAACAAATTGTGTCTTTGAGACCCACTGCACAGTAATTACTTGAGTTAGCACAGCAGATATCTGTGCGGGGGCCAGCAGTCAATTTTGACTCAGAATAGATAATACAAGGACTGCTATTAAGTTTAATGTAGATTAATGTGACTTGCTTCCCTTTGCATGTATGTATGCAGGTACCAATAATTAAGATTAATTTCTGCTAGATAGAATGGCCTTCACTGCGCACGGTGCCGGAAAATGCTTCTTTAATAGCTGTTAATTGGATATATTTGCTTTGATGGTGAAATCCTGATTAGTCTTGTTACCCTGAAACCCCTGTTCTGCTCCCCGCCAACCTGCCTCTGCCCCACCCATCTTGAGGGGAAAGAGATTGACAGTGGCAGAGCGGGAGCTCTGAGGTGATGGAGTCTTTTAGCCTGGTATTCAAGTCCAGGCCATGCCATCTGTTTCCCAGTGAGTTTGCTACAGCTGCTGCCAACACCTGAGGACCTACTATGTGCCAGGTACTTTCTTCCCATGTTCGTTTTTTTTTCATGTGTCTGTAGATGTGTGTAATACATGGTTTATGCACACATACTTCTGTGTGCATGTGCATGAGTGCATGTGCGTGTGCGTGTGCGTGTGCGTGTGCGTGTGCGTGTGTGTGTGTGTGTGTGTGTTTATTCCCTTCAGCCTTGGTCTCTCACTGGGGCTAGACTAGGAGTCAACTAGTCCCCATGAAGTCCAATATCTGTCTCCTACAGCTCTGCAATTAGGGGCATGTTTGCATACATGGCTCTGGCAGCCTTCTTACATGGGATCTGGACATGAACTCAAGTCCTCATACTTGCTCAGCAAGCGCTCTTACTTAGCGATCCACATGCTCAGACCCCATTCTTCTTTAGTTTATTTCTTTTAGTAGTGCGCAGGCACGTGGGTGAATACGTGTGTCGAAACCAGATGTCAACCTCAGGTACTGTTCTTTAGAACACCGCCCACTTAGCTTTTTGAGACAAGGTCTTTCATGGGCCTGGGAATGGATAATCCTCTTAAACTGATAACCAGTGAACCCCAGGGGCCTTAGCACAGCTCCCTCTCCAGCGGTGGTATCCCAAGCATGTATCACCATGGCCAGTTTTAAAAATATCTATTACATCTTCTTTGTGTGGGGTGTTTGTGTGTGCCACAGAGCATGTCTGGGAGTCGGAGGACAGCCCGACAGACATGGTTCTCTACCTCAGACACGTGGGTCCCGGAACTCCAGCCAGGACTTCTTGGCAAGGCACATTTACCTACCCTGCCATCTCACCAGCCCAAGACATTTTAGAGAACTTCCCCCAAGAGTAAGTCATTTCTTTGCATGTTGTAAAGAGGGAATGTGTTTTGTCCGGGATGCTTGGGAGCAGCAGTGGTTTTGGATTTTAGATTTCTTCTGATGTTTCAGATTGTTTTCATACACATCAGAGCTGTGAGGGGGAGAATCAAGTCTACACACAAGTCGGTTCACGCTCCAGCAATCCTCCACACATAGCCCGAGGGTGGTTTCACACAGTATTTTTAGTACACCTGCATTCTGATTGTGATCTGTCACATGGCGTGGGGTATAGAATCTTCCACTTGTGATATCATCTTGGGGAGTTAAGCATTTCAGCTTTGACAGCGTATTGGACTTCATAAGAGGCAGGTCAGCTATGCTAGCCATCACAATGCCTTGGTTTTTACCCCATAACCTGGGCGTGATGGCACATGTCTGAAATCCAGGCACTCGGAAGATCAGAAGTTCAAAGTTAACCTCGGTTTCAGAGTGAGTTTGAGACCGGTCTGGCCTACATAAGACACTATCTCAAAAATAAAATAAAATAAAAAGAAAATTTAGATTAACAATTATCAATCTATATGGGTATTTTTAAATTTTATTTTATTTTTAATCTCTGTTTGGGAGGCAGGAGTCACAGAACAGCCTTGGGTGACAGTCCTCACCCTCCACCCTTGTGTAAGAAAGGGAATATTTGCTGTTGTTTCTCCTCTCGACTTTACAGTGGGCTGGCCCACAGGCTTATGGGCATCAGCCTGCCCCGGGCTGCCGTCTCCTCAGAAGGGCACTGGCATCGCAGACATACTCCCTACCCTGTGCTGCTTTACACGAGCCCTGGGAAGTCCAGCTCAGGGCCTCTCGCTTGCGCAGTAAGGGCTTTGCTCATCGGGCCATCTCTCCAGCTCTCTGTATGGGACTCTTGTGAGAAGCAAGACCGGCCTGAAACACGAACACTGACCATGTCGGACTGCCTTGTCGGCCACATCCGGTTGCAAAGGCAAGAGCTGAGGGAGCCGCATTAGGAGGGCCAGGACCAAGACGAATGTGAGCATCTCTGTTTTGTTCTGTCGCTGAAGTGTTTAGAATACTCAAGGCGTGACTTAGGGTGCCCAGTGGGATTTCACTGCTTTCCTGTTTTCCTAAGACTACCTACCAGCGGTTCTCAACCCGTGGGTCGCGACCCACTTGCCATCTCTCTACCTCTAAAACTATATTTACCTGACACTTCACAACAGCAGCGACATTACAGTTAAAAATCAGCAACAAAAATAATTTTATGGTTGAGGGGCATTAGCAAACATGAGGAGCTATATTAAAAGTCACAGGCTCAAGAAGGTTGGGAACCACTGGTCTGTACAAACCTGTGAGCCCTGCTGCCTGAGGAAGCTGCCTTGCCTTTGAGGCTGGGAAGATGCCTTTGTAGGTAAAAATGTTTGTTTTTCAAGCATGAGGACTTGGCTTTGATCCTCAGAAACCCCTTACAAGGCTGGCTGTGGTGGCATGTGCTTATAAGCTTATAAGTCCCTGAGGAGGCAGGGGCAGTCAGGCCTCCCGGGCTCACTGGCCAACCAGCCTGATCAACTTAGGAAGTGAAAGACTTTCTACAACACAGCAGATGGCGCCTGAGAAGCAAGCCCCACGGTTGACTTCTGTCTCTTCTTGCACGCACACGTGTGCACGAATACACATACATATACTAATGCAAATTTATTATTGCTAATTACATAACAGATCCATGGAGGAATAAGTTGAGTTTAATAATCTAGTATAAAGGTTTCTAATCAGGCCTATAGGACCCTAAAAGTGGAACACTATAACTTCCATCACAGTTAAGAATACATACATGGCCTGGTGCAGTGGCTCAAGCCTGCAATCCCAGCACTTGGGAGGCAGAGGCAGGCAGATCTCTGTGAGTTCGAAGCCAGCCTGGTCTACAAAGGGAGTCCAGGACAGCGTAGGCTACAGAGAGAAACCCTGTCTTGAAAACAAAAAACAAAAACAAAAACCCGAAAAACAAAACAAAAACAAAAAACAAAAAACAAAATCCAAAAAACTTAAAAACAAACAAACCTTACATAGTTTAAACTATTTAAAAACAAAACAAAACAGAGATATAGCCTGGTGCTTACTGGCTCTGTGGAGTCTGACCAGAGACTTCTTGTTTCAGTTTCTAATAAGCTGTGTGATATTATGCTAAGCCTCTCAGAGCCTCAGTTTCTCACCTAGAAACCCCTCTTCCTAAGAGCTCCTGTGAGAAGAGACAACCATGGATTATATTCACATGTACATCTCTCTCTCCCAACAGCATGTTTTTTTTTATCTGTTTATAACCCACCGTGTGTCTAATTTATGCTTCCCAAATATATGTATGGGGGTAAGTCTATCCACTGGAGTGTGGGCAGCCTTCCAAGGACTACGGCCCTAAAGAGACCGGACTCTCCTCCATGCCATGAACTGTCAACTCTCAGCTAAAGACGAGGGCCATCAATGCTGGACTGTTGACTGTCTCGGTCTTATGCAGGCAACCATAGCTGCTGTAATGAAGATTTCTATACAGAGGTTCTTCCCAGCCTCTGGCTCCTTACAGTCTTTCTGTTCAATCTCCCATGGTGGTGTCTGTACCTTGGGCCGAATGGATGTGACACGGATCTCCCATTTATGACAAAACACATCACTGACCCTGGCTCTCTGCACTTTGACCAGCTGTGAACTCCAGAATGGGTTTTAATTACTCTAAGATGAACTCTGAGGGGCGCATATCACTTTCTGTTGGGATAAAGAATTAAATTAATAAACTATGAGAAATTGTTGAGAATATATTACCTACGCCGTTACAAACAGTGCTGGTGAAACCTGACCAGAAAGAAGGGGAAAGAGGAGACTGAAGGGGTGGGACCTCATGCTATGTGAGGTTGGTCTCACTATTGTACGATGGCTACACTCCCCCTGCACACCCACTGAGCCGGGTCAGTGGGAAGCTCTCGGCTGGCCTCTGACTGAATATGGCTGTGGCTTCTCTTGATCCAGGGTCATATATGACTGAACCTGACAAATATTCGCAGATATGGCTTTTTGAGAAAAGGCAGTGTGGAGACTGTTTGCTTTGGGAGAGGAAGATGAGAGAGTTCTGAGAAAGAGAGGTACTGAGTTTAATTGTCCTTCTAAGAAGACATTTATTAACCCCAGCAGGCAGGCAGCAAAGCATGATGGGATCTGCGGTAAGAAGCTTCAGTCTCACTAGACAACGCAAGGTTTCTACTTGTGAGGGTTTTGAGGGAAGAGGTGGGGGGAGTCTTTTCTTGAGAGGAGGCAGGTGTAATTGGTATGTGATGTGTGCTATGTGACCAGGATAGAGGAGCAGGGCATACATGACCTGGGTTATATGTCTGAGGTAATTCTTCCTTTGGGTGGGGTCTCCATCAGTGTATGGCCCATGCAACATAGCAAGAGTCAGATTTCCGCATTGCTCAGAGTCCTCTTTGCTTACAGCCTGGTTACCTAGAGAGCTCAGGTCCCCAACCAGAGACTCTTCCTAACAAAGATAATCTTTACTTATTTTTTTTTTTTTTTGTGTGTGTGTGTGTGTGTGTGTGTGTGTGTGTGTTTCCTGGCCTATTTGCCCCAAATAGGTCAAGGAACAAGGCTAGCTTAGTGAAGTGGTGTGTTTACTGGGCTTTCTTACACAGCATGGGTGAGGGACTATCTATAGGAGTATGAGAGGTCCCCAAATAGCTGTAGCATTAAAAAGTCTTACCACACAGTGGTTGGTGACTTCATGGAGCTTGCATTATGAAGTCTCTGCCCACCTCAGATAGCCTTTAAGTTCCTATATATTCCAGCATTTCCCAGGATCATCTTCAGCTAGGATGGGGGCGGGGCGTCTGGACTCCCTGCTGAGGCCCTCTATTCCCCACTTCAGCCAGAAAGTGTTCTCAGCTTTATTACTATTACCATGGACCTAACTATCACTATTGTCATATTCAATTAGTTGTCAAGCCTACTGGACCAATGTAGTCTCTGCTCCAAAATGGCAGTAGGATGGTCATGCCATACCTGGAGGGAAAAGGTTGCACTGAAAAGATGGCAAGAAAGAAGGATAGAGAGAAGAAATGATGGACAGGAATGGAAGTATATGGAAGTGCTCTGGGCAGCTCTGAGTCTCAAGGTTGTGGTGGTAAGAAATACCTAGAGAGAAAGAGGGACCAAGGGGGAGGATCAGAAAAAGAATAAAAGTCAAACAAACAAACAAATGAAATTCCTCATGACCCCAGTCCATGATAACGCAGGAAGAAACCTCAAAGCCAGCTTTGTCACTGTCTTGGTGTTCTGGGAGTCCAGTCCTTTGACGAAAAGACTCCAAGAAGGTAGTTTCCACACAATTAAAGGGAACATTTCTTTTGATTCTATTAAATTATTATACGGAACATGAGGTGGTTATGGGTTGGGATGATGACTGGGGCTAATGGGGGGCTTTTACACAGGGTTGGCTTAGCAGGAAATTGGTCATTAGAACACTGTTCAGTGAAGAAGCACGGCTCCTGAGCCCGTCAGAGACCCTGGCTATTGAAAATGGCCTGGCAGGCAGGTGGGGAAAGCGACTCTCCTCTTGGTCAGTGATTGACTCAAAGACCTCTCGGGCTTGGTTTGATCCCCAGGCTGCAGGTTTCTAGACCCAACAAGAGCTGAGATAAATCCTGGTATGGCAGCATCCATCAAGGTTCTCATAGGTGGCAGGAGTCCAGTATGATATGCATTTACCAAGTGACGTTGGGGTGGAAAGGAGGAAGAAACAAACAAGGCGCTAACTTTGTGGACCTGTGCCTGCCTTTATCTTGACTCATGCAGCTCTTGAAATTACCCTCTAGGGCAGGTGCAACTAGCTTCAACATTCCAAACTAAGCTCAGAGAGGCAAAATGGCCTGTCTGAGACAGCACAGGTAGGACCAAACTCTAGGCTTTTGGAGCTCTACCCCTGTCGTACATCTGTTGGGTGCTTTAGATTGGCATTCTCCGGGGCACCACCATCTGTTGAACAGGGCTCTAATCTGGAGAGTAAGCTGGCTTAGCTGGTAGAGTAACTCCTGTGCTGTGCAAGCCCGACGTCCTGAGTTCGTATTCCCAGCACCCGTGTAAAAGCCAAATGCAAGGACACATATCAATAACCCTAGCCTTTGCTGAGTGGAGGCAAATGGATCCCTGGAGCTCATTGGCTATTGGGCCTAGCTGAACTGATGAGCTCCAAGTTTAGTGAGAGACCCTGCTTGAAAACTAAGGAGAGTGACTGAGGAGGAAAGCATTCACTATCAACCTTGGATCTCAACACATAAAGGCACGATGTGCACCTGTATGTGTGTGTGTGCAGACACAGACACACACACAGACACACACACACACACACACACACACACACACACATTCTGATATCTCCAGAATGCTCAGACTCAGGCAGGGTTACTTGATAGTGAGTGAGTTGGAGTGGAGGTTAGAATACATGGTCATTTCCAGTTCCGGTTAAGTATAAAATTAATACATTTCTCTTAATTGCTTCCCCACTACATATATCCCACAAATCATAATTATCACTTAATACATAATTTTTTTGTACAGAATCTCTGTCTCTCTCTCTGTGCCATGTGTACATGCACTCATGTGTACATGTGTTCACGTATGTAAGTGTGGGTGCACGGTGTCAGAGCACACACACATGTAAGAGTCAGAGGACAGCCTCAGGTGCAGTCCCTGCCTTCTACCTCGTTTGATACAGATCTCCTGTTGGCACCACTGTGCAGCCCAGGCTAGCTGGCCACTCAGCTTCTGGAGTTTCCCCATCTCTTCCTCCCATCCCAGTAGAAACACTGGGATTGCAGGCACCCCATTAATGTGGGTTCTGGGGACTCAAACTAAGGTCCTCATGCTTGTGTGGCAAAGGCTTTGCCAACCCCTACCTCCCAGCTCAGACTTTACTTTCACTTAACCTCAGCTGAGCCATTTCAAAAGGAAATATAGGGCAAACGACATTATCTCTAAGGCCTTTCGAGTTTTACATGCAGTACATAATGTCATAGTTTTATATTAGTTATGTATTTATATTAATGTGTATTGTCTACACATATGAATTTATGCTTATTCTAATGTTGAAACCAACATCTGCCAATCATTACTAACATCAGCAATAACCATATAATAACTATATAACAAGCAATGCTCCATCACCAGAAAATAGTTTAAAACGTATTACATGGCTGTGGGGTGTGTTGCCTAGTGCTTAGTGCTTAACACATACAAACACATGTCTGTTCACTTGGCTTCTGGGCCTGAATTCACTGGTGCAACCCACTGAGCATTCTGAGATCTGAATGCAGAAGAATAGTTTTAAAAACTCATCAAGTACAGTTTGTGTTGCTCATACACTTTTGGGTGTGTGGCCTTCATAGAAGGGTGACCCACTCACCAGGGGCTGCACCCTTAAAGAAGCTGGACTCCCCCTTTCCCAGTGGCCATTAATTACTGATAGAGCCTGAGGTAAGGGTAGGGGCTTGGGCTTAGCTCCCCTCTCCAGCTACAGCTGTATCTGCTCTGAGGCTGGGAAAGGCCTTGTGTGTGCTGTCCAACTCCTGACCTGCTGTGTTCAGAGAGCACTCTTGTAGTCACCCAATGCCTCTGGCTCTTGATTTTTCTGCCTCCTCTTCTGCAGTGAACCTTGAAGTGAGGAGATATGATGTAACTGTCCAATTTAGGACACAAAGTTGAGTGCCTAGAGAAGGGAGGAGGACGGATCTGAAAGGAGTTGGCGGAGGGGTAAATATGATCAAAATATATTGTACAGAACTCTCAATGAACTAGTGAAAATGAGAAAAATAATCATAATTATTAATTAAGACAATAAGGATAGGCTTTCATTTTCCTAGAAACACTGCTCTGTGGGTATCACTGACAAATCTAGAAACAGTCAAGAAGTCCCCCCAAGTTAGAATAGAAGTAGCCACACAGTCCACAGCTTACACGAGCGAAGCCACCAGATGGCCCATTTGGGTCTGATTTATACCCTCTGTGTACAACAATCTCAGACCAGTCAGTTTCTCTGAGCCTGTTTGTTCCTTGGGGAGTGAGGGTAATAATCCCAGCCTTGTAGGCTTATTGAGGCAGAGAATTGTGCACACATGGTGGACAACAGGTTGGTGCTTGACAAATGTTTGTTACGATGCCATTCAGGTCCTTCATGCTTATCCACGCCTCAAAGTCTAGGGCATGGCCACTGCCATCTTTCTTGGGTCCCTGTGCTTGACCAGAGAGCAAAGACACATTTGCCTATCCCTTGGGGGAGGGGTAGATCATCTTGACTGTAGAAATCAGTGTCCTAGGCTTGGGGGGGATGTCTCAGTTGCTAAAGTGTTTTCCTTGAGAGCACAAGGAGGCGAGTGTGATCCCAAGAACACACACTGAAAAGCAGTAGGGCGTGGTGTCACATGCTTGTTATGCTGGCCCTGGGGAGGTGGATACAAGTGGATCCCTGGGGCTAGCGTAGCCAATAGGAGATGGTGGTTACAAAAAAACAGAGTGGAGAACGCCTGAGAATTCACAGACTGAGGCTCATCTCTGGCTCTACATCCGTGAACACACATGTACCTATACCAACATGAATATGCACACATGCATGTAGACACACACACACACACACACACACACACACACACACACACACACACA
>OU015747.1:78655118-78683338 GCA_907169655.1 Acomys percivali | reverse complement strand
CACACACACACACACACACACACACACACACACACACACACACACACCCCGTGTCCAAACTGCAGCTTCCCGAAAGGCCTTTGCCACTGGCTGCTGCTGAGATTCCCCAGGACAACCAGTGTGCAGGCTAGCCTTCCAGCTAGGAGCGGGTTAAAACCAACATTTGCAGATAAAGAGGTAAACATATTTACATTCCTCTCTCCACACCTTCTGCATATGTCATGCCGTGAATAGCTTCAGAGGTCTGTTTGTACTATCTCTCTAGAATTTTTACAGTCTGCAGGACACAAAATCTCTATAAAGTGACTTATTGAAATAGAAGCAGATTGGTAAAACCGTTTCCCTCTTATGAACTGTGAAGAATGATCCTCTAAATGAAATCAGGAAGGAACTGGACAGAATCTTGTTTAATGGTCTGACAAAATGAATCACAGCGCTTCCAGACATCCATCACAGCTAAAAGGGGACCACAAATGATCTGTGAACCACTATATATTGATTACCCGTGTGGTACAAGTGTCGGATTTAATGTTCACACACCATAGAGAGGCGGCAGGGACAGATGGTGCCTTAACTCTTCTTTGATAGATTTTAATGGTGAAATATTGATTTCTATCTGGCCAAGGCCTGCTGTTAGGGGCCAAAGTCATTTGTTGGGTATTGCCGGACACCCAGTTGGCCCGGCGTAATCAATCATTTTTGGCAAGGCAGGTGAAAATCCAGAGAGGAGCACCTTGGAACCCAAACTGAGGCGTGATGTGTCTGAATCCAGCCACCTAGAGGAAGAGTGGCGGGGGGGGGGGGGGGGGGGGTGGGGCGCAGGGGAAAGAGAGAGCGAGAGAGGACTCTCAGAGATGGTGCCTGTAAGGAATTATTAATGATAAGACATGTTTACTGAGGAGAGGCACAGCGAATCAGAGCTGACATGACATAGTCCGGGAGCTCCGGAGAGAAAATGAGCCTCTTGCTAAGAGGGACTATATTTTATTTAAACACCCTTCTAAGGCTGGGAACTCAGGTAATCTGTTGTGTTACAACTCACTGGTTGTTCTCGCCATCCAGAGAGATAACACTGAGGCGCTAATAGGAACACATCAATCACAATCAGCCTGCAATTCCAGCAGTGTCTCGTCCTCCCAGTTCCTCTTTTAAGCTCCTTAATAATGGTGATAACATAGTTGGGGGCTGCAGAGAGGGACTCTCCCCACCGAGGGTCATATTCATAAACCGAGGAGCCTGCCAAGTCAGCACCAGGGGAAACAGCTCTGTGCTGGGAAGGGCATGGAACAGCTGGGAGGGTGGGACTCCAGCAGGAGAGAAGTGTCTATCTGTAGTCCCTTCCTCGCAGGGCTTTCTGATGTCATTGCTGCCACCGTCCTTCGTTAGAAAGGGGTGTGAGTGTGTGCACCTAGGTGTAGTTATCAAGCAACAAGGTTAATTTTTCTTGTGTAGCTTATAACATGGTCTTAAAGGCAGTTCCCAAATGGAGCGCTCCACCAAGAAGTGGGTATCAGGAGGGAGCACTCTTCGCCTCCCTCTCCGTAGCTCTTAGTGGTCTTTCAACCTCAAGCCCTCAAGGTTAACCACCTATTTTCCTCTTTGACTTTTCTATAGGCTGCGAGGCAGCTGAAAGGCTATATCTAATTCATTGGTATATCCCTGGACCTTAGCTACAGTCTAGGGACCCACAGAGTGTCCATGAATGGAGGCCTCTGAGGCAGACGTGAAGGTGTGGGAAATAGTTGGCCATGGGCTGGGGAGTTGCCTCTGTTGGTAAGGCGCTTGCTGGTCAAGCATGATGACCTGAGTTCAGATCCTCAGCATTCCAGTGAAACCATGGATCCCCCATCCTGTGCTGGGAGAAAGACAGGCAGATCCCTGGGGCTTGCTGGCCAGTCAGTCTAGCTGAATTGATAAGCCCCAGGTTCAGTGAGAAACCTTGTGTCAAAGAATAAAATAGAGAGTAATCAAACCCAACATTGACTTCTGGCTACTGACTCCTTCTCCCCCTATTACTACAACACACACACACACACAGACACACACACAGGCACACACACACACACACACACACACACACACACACACACACAGTTTAGAGTACCTTACTTGTTTTTGGTGCTCACAAAGATATGTGTGTGTCATGTGCACGTGTAAATACATGCGTTCAGAAAGGAATACACTAATGACATTTTTAAAAGCCTATGTAGCACTTTTCTCTCTGAAGTTTATGTTGTTTATGAACCAGCCCAGTGCTAACAAAGCCTAAATTCCAGCGGCAGACTACTTGTATGAGGATCTGCTGACTCTGCTAGTGATTACAGATGACTTGGTAAGTTGTTTCTCCTCTCTGCCATGATCATCTCATCTTCAAATGGGAAAAAATAGAAACATGGTGTTTCAAGGATTAGACGAGTTAATCAATATCAGCCTTGCTTGTGCCAATATAAAATCTATGTTCTATAGCTCTGTTTAAATCATATAGCTTGCAAATGCCCTAATTGGAATTAACTGTCAACTTGACAAGGCCTGAGAGTCACCCTGGGAGGGAGTCTCAGTTGGGAGACTGCCCCATTGTATTGGCCTGTGGGCATGTCTGTAGGGGATTGTCTTGATTATTAACTGAGGTGGGAGGGCCCAGGTCCACAGTGGGTGGCACCATTCCTCAGGAAGATGGTTCCATACCCTATAAGGAAGTCGGCCAAGCATAAGACTGTGAGCGAACAAACAAGCATCATTCCTTATGGCTTCAGTTTCACGTTTCTGCTTGAGTTCCTGCTGTGACTTTTCTCAGTGATGAACTGTGACCTGAAAGTGTAAACTAAATAAACATTTTACTTAACTTGGTGTTTGTTACAGTAACAGAAGGAAACTAGCATGGCTTGACTTTGTACTCAAAATGTTTTCTTTCTTTCTTTCTTTCTTTCTTTCTTTCTTTCTTTTTTTTTTTTTGCTGTTGTTTTTTGAGACAGGGTTTCTCTGTGTAGCCTTGGCTGTCCTGGACTCACTTTGTAGACCAGGCTGGCCTCAAACTCGTAGAGATCCACCTGCCTCTGCCTCCCGGAGTGCTGAGATTATAGGAGTGTGCCACTGAGCCCAGCTTCTAGTCAAAATCTTTACATAAATGAGTGCATATGAATACAAACTCCTCATGGAGTTGGCATTAAGGATGCCAGCAAACATTCGCCCTTTTCTCTGTGACATGGTGGGCCTACACTTTATCCAGTAAAATTTATTATTGCGATGGTTTGGTGATGTTGAAAATATCTTGGCTTGTTATAACTTGTGCACAGTCATGTGATTTCATATCAGAGCCTCAAGGGGTCTGCAGTGGCATGGCTGTTTATCTCGCAAAGTCTGGGCACAGATATATGCACTATGGACTCAAGCTTATAAGGGTGCTGACAGACAAAGACACCGTGGGGCATGGTGAGCCCTGCTTTCTGGCCTGCCCAGCTGTGCCACCCTCTCCCAGATGTGAGCAGTACTGGTGGAAGATTTCGTTTAGATTATCTTGCTTACCTAATGATTTTTGCTCCACTGCCTTGCTCGATTGTGTTCTCCAGGATGGCTGGCTATTAAAATGTCAAGGCATATTGAATTGTTGTTATCTGGGAGAGAGACCTTTCGAATTCACCCAAGCTCTGGAGGTTGCGTAAACTCCATGACGGTGATCAGAGAGACTCTTCAGGATTTGTACATAGATGGGGGTGAGCAGGGAGATTGGGAGAGAGGTGCAGATGCAGGAGCTGGTATTTACAGCAGCCGGAGTGTGCTAATTACAAATATTAAAAATGCCATCTCCTCCAACAGGTATTGGTGGCTCCTTTCCCCCCCCCCCCCCAGAACTTAAGGAGGAGCTGCAGTGAGGGTTAACGAGAGACAATGGGGAAGATGGTTCAGAGGGTCTGGATGCAGTGCCAGGGGTAATGTTATAAGGCACAGGATTTACATCCCTGCTTGGCAGGAGGGCTAAAGGGACAACAGGGCAGGCCTGCCTGGCCTTGCACCTGTCCCTGCTCTGTGTGCAAAGAGGCATCCTCAGCATTGCAGGTGATGTCCAGCAGGTCATGGGTAAGGAATACGTAGCCAAGGAGATGTCTCCAGGGAACCCCTTTGCCTCAGCCCCAGCTTCACCAGCTGGACCAATCTGGACATGTTCTCCAGTTGGGCTTTAGTTTTCAAGGAACATTTCTCTTCAGGGGATCAAGGAAGAACAGGGGGCAAAGCTTATTCTTGTGAATTCTCCGGAGATCAAAGCTGAAGGCTAAAACCGGAAACAGACTTTCCCTTCTTGCGTTTATATCATTTTACAACTACTTGGCTGTCCTTGGCCACATCTGCTTCATTGCTCTTTCATTGAGACCTCCAGCCTTCAATGTCCCAACACCCATTCATGTGTGATTGCACAGTGCTCCCCAACATCCCTCTCCTGTCCTCCATGGGCTCACAGCCCATGCTCATTTCTCCCCTCCCTCTTTCCCATGCATTACACATTCCATCTATTAAAGAAGTGTGTAGAAATCCAAGCAAATTCTCTAAACTTATTAATCTTGTTGTTCCCTAGTATAGGAAAACAAATCAAGAATGAAACAAACTATTTTCTAAAGCCTATTTTCCGCTCGCCTTGCCCCAGCTCAGATGGGTGTACTCCTTGGCACAGGAGCTCTAGAGTGTTTATGATCTCAGAAACTTGTCTGGATCCATTGCCCCATGTGTGAAAGCCACAGACTTCTGTCCCAGCCTCTGCCAGGGTCCTGGGCCCATCTGGACACACTGTGGGACAGCAGTGCCTCTTCTGCCCTGTCCTCTCCTTTAAGCACCTTTCTCCCTCCCTTTCATCCTTCCTCTCTCCCACCTTCCTTCTTTCCTTCCTTCTCCATTTCTCTCCCTCTCTTTTCCTTACTCTTCCCCCGTCCCTGCTTTCTTCCTCAACATCTCCCCCATCCCTTCTTCTTCTTCTCTCTAGACCCACTTCCTTCTCTAACAACGTAGTCTATATTTATCTGTTCCTGTAACTTGGTGCCTAAGGATGCTCAGTGAGGCTCAAAGTCCAATGGACTGATGATGGGTGTAAACCTGCCCCACCCTGCTGAGCAACACATGATGTCCCACTTACTGTTTCTTGAGCTAAAGTAGAGCTAATTCTTATGGAAGATGGGTTTTCCCCCCTCAGATTCCTTGTGGTACATATTTCCATGATCCCCTGAGTCCTCGGTATGTTGACTTTTGCCCAGTGCCGGCCTTCCATTAAAGCTGTTCAAGGATAAGGTCAAAGGCTAAAGCCTCCATTGGGTTGGAGCTCAGGCCAGATCTGACCTTGGGCCTCTGCATTCCTGGTGGTTGGCCGATTAAATGGTGGGTCCTTCTGTGTTTGCATCCTACCTACCTCCCAACCAGAATCTTAGGAAAATGCCAAAACAGAATCGGGTGTTTGGCTTGTCTTTAATTCTCTTCTAGAGTCATGCCAAACCATCCATGCCACTGCTGCAGAGATAGGCCAGGGGCTGAGGAGAGGGCAAAGTCCACAAAGAACTTGCCACACAAACTTGAGAACCTGAGTTAGGATGCCTAGAATCTAAGTAAAAAGCCAGATGTGGCAATATCACCAGCACCGGGGGGTGGGGGGCCAGGGGGGCAGGGAGACAGCAACAGGAGGATCCCTGGCAGCGGTCACTGACCTAGCCTACTTGATAAGCCCCAGGCCATTGATAGACCCTGTTTTAAAAGGGGAGGGGAATGGAGCCTGAGAAAGACAGCGGGGTTGTCCTCTATTCCCTCTCATGCTCCCACTCACTCAAGCACACGCAAAGGCAGATTGATTTAATGGATATTAAGATATGGTTGCCTTTTTTAGCTTCCCCTTAACCCACGCCCTGCCCCTGTGAAGCAAGGTAGTCTCAGTTCCATCTTAATTGGATTTCCTGACAATCACCAGCAAAGTGGAGCTGAGTGCTCTTGGCCCATCACCTGGCTCACTTCAGTTCCGTGATTAGATTTGTCTAATTAACCTGACTAGGAGGCTCTGAATACCCGGCCTGTGAGGGACAGGCAGTCTCTGCGATGTTCTGTACACTGTGCTAGTAATGGCCTTGATTCCACAAACTGCCACGTTAGCCTCCTCCACAGCAGGTGCTTTGGGATTTATTGAGTTTGAGTGAGGTGGATGCAGGAGGCAGAGGAGGACTCAAAGGATGGATTGGCCAACAACAAAAGGCAGCCCACCTCTCCTGGGATGCACCAGTGACAGTCTGGGCTACTTTATAAATCAGTTGAATCATTTGGATTTCCTCTAGCTGAGATCCAAGTGGTGTGTGTGTGTGTGTGTGTGTGTGTGTGTGTGTGTGTGTGTGTATGTGTGTGTGTGTGTGTGTGTGTTCATTCATGTGCCTGTGCATGCCAAGGACAGAAGATAATCTCAAGTCTTTCATCAGGTGTCATCTATCATGGTATTTATTATTTGCTTGCTTGCTACAGGGTCTCTGGCCTGGAGCTTGGCAAATAGGTTGGGCTGGCCAGTCAGCAAGCTTTAGGCGTCTCTTTGCTTCTGTCTTCCTAGTAGTAGGAGTACAGCTCTACAGCATCATGCTTGGCCTTTTGTGTTTTGTTTTGTTTTTAAAGATGAATGTTAAATTGTGTGTGTGTGTGTATGTGTGTGTGTGTGTGTGTGTGTGTGTGTGTGTGTGTGTGTGTGTTGAGGGCGGGCAGGGGGTGAACTCAGGTTCTTGCGTTTGCAAGACAAACACTTTACCAACTAAGTGTCTCCCAGTCCCCAGTTTCTAATCTGTAAAATGATGATAATAAAGATCACCTTCTAAGATGTCTGCAAGAATTTGCTGGGAGCATATCCATATCTAATGTGGTTACCGTAGTGCTTGGCACCGCAGCCAGCTGCCCTAGTTAACTTTAACTGTTAGGCTGACACGGCCTGGGTCATCTACGAGGAGAAGCTGGATCACTGGATCCAGGTTGGCTGGGGGGGGAGGGGCATGTCTATGGGGAGCTGCTTGACCGCTGCTGCAGCAGGACCCAGGTCACTGTGGACAGTACTGTCCTCTGGGCAGGTACCCCTTGGCTGTAGAAGAAAGCTGGGCAGGTCTGCGCCTGTGGACGCCTTCTTCCGTGGGCTTCTGCTTTAAGTTCTTGCTTGACCTCCTGTTCCGTTCAGTGATGGACTGTGACCTTTGAGCTGAAATAAACTCTTTCCTCCCTCCCCAGTTGCTTTTGGCGGGAGTACTTCATCAGAGCAACAGGCATGAGAGAAGAGCCGCATCCAGCCAGCACGGGTCTCTGATGTGTGATGTGTGACGCGCACACGCCGGCTCACCCCAGTGTGCATACACACGCCTCCTCACAGTACAAAGCTTCCTCACACCAGCTGGCCTCCTTCCCACCCTTTTATGGTCACTTCCTTGTCAGAAGACTTCATTTTCTTTTCTCCTCACAGACTTCCTTCCCTCTTGCTCCTACATCTACAATTTCCTCTGTTCATGTGGAACTCTTCTCATCCGGACCCTAAGGACAGGGGACTCTGTCACTGAAGAACAGCCATTCCCCTCTCTCCTCAGGTGTACTTGCCCTAGAAGCTGTGCGCATTAGATACTTTCCTCACCTCTATGACCAAATACATGACAAGAAGCATCTTAGAGGCAGAAGGATTTATTTGGACTCATAGTTTGAGGGCTCAGGCCTTCTGCTGAGGAAGGCTGCCTCATACTCTTTCTCCTGTGCCTTCCTCACCATAATGGACTGTGCCCTCTAAAACTGTGAGCCAAAATAAACCCTCCCTCCTTTAAGTTGTTTCTTGTCCGGCAGTTGGTCCCTGAGATGAGAAAAGTAAACAACTCAGGCTCCTATGAACCTTTATTCAAGACAGACACATCTTTTCTTTAATGAAGGGGGGATGGCTTGTGCATTGTGCTTTCAAATGAGCGTTAGATTAGCACTATGCAAGCACTATTAGTTGCAGTGTGAAAGCAGCCAAGGCTACAGACATGGCCTTCCTAGCTTAAGCCACAGCATCCATTGCACTGTGCCACACTTTTGAAGAAGTGTCAGCAAACAGCTCTTCTCTACAGCTCTCTTGCTGAAATCCAGTGAGGTCTGGGAAACTAGCACCCAGTGCAAGCATGAGACATTGTTACTGTTTGACAGAGGTTACCACCCATCGCAGTGGAGTGGAAGGGCATACCCTGAAGCTGCCCCACTAGTCAGTGAGCTCTCTGTTAATGCTTCTCTAGAAATTACTGTCAACCTGTGCAAACACGAGGACCTGAGTTCGATTCCCAACACTCGTGTGGAAAAGCTAGGTACGGTGTCGCCTCCTTGTAACTGTAGCTCTGGGGAGACAGAGGACAGAGCCTCCCTGAGACACATTAGCAAGTAGCCTAGCCACATTGCTAAGTTCCAGATAAGAGTGAAATTTCAAAATACAAAGTGAACAGCTACTGAGGAATAATATCAAAAGTTGGCCTCTGACTGTCACACTCATGTGCGTTTGCACACACACACACACACACACTAATATGGACATGCATACACACACCCACAAAATATAATCATAAAAATGACAGTCTTCTGTATAGCTTCTTTTCCTGAATGAGCCCTACATGTTAGGCACTGAGCAATGTTTCTTGCCCCCAGCCAGTCTGCATGCAGTAAGCAGCCCTCCTATTTCACGGGCTCAGGAAAGAAGTGGGAGGGACGGAGGCCTCTTTTCCCCACATGCTGTGGTCTTTCTCCAGGAGCAAAGCCTGAGCTCTGGGATCCACAACAGGAAGACTCTGCTGAGAATCTCGCAGGTCTCTCAGAAGAACTTAGAAGTCAGGTTGGAGAGGGAGGGACATTTGGGGCGTGATGATTAGCATTGGTTGGAAGGATCTAGAGCACTTTGTGTGTATCTGTGATGGACTTTATGGATTAGGTATAGATTGGGTCAGCTGAGGTGGATAAACCCACCCTGAGTGTGGCCAGCACCATCCCACTGGCTGGGTTCCCAGGCTACATTAAAAGGAGAAAGTGAACTGAGCACCATTATTTCTTTCTGCTTCCTGAGTGTTAGTGCACTGCGAGCAGCCCCTCCTGCTCCTGCTTCCACATGGTCCCCTATAGCAGAACTTCCAGACCCACCAGTGGCATAAATAATGACACAGAGGCTTTTTAATATTTTTAAGCTTAGGCCTTTTAGCTAGGGCACTCTCCCAGCCAACAATTTAGCTTAACACAACTGATCCTGGTACTGTGTCCTGCCACATGGCTAGCTCTACCTCTTTACTGCTCTCTTCCATTCGTTCACCTTCATGCCCACTGATGATTCTCCAGCCTTTGCTTTCTTCTTCTCAGCATCCCTCTCTCTCTCTCTCTCTCTCTCTCTCTCTCTCTCTCTCTCTCTCTCTCTCTCGGAAGTTCTGCCCTCTACTTCCTGACCAGGTATTGACCACCAGCTCTTTATTACAACCACCAGGCAAGTGAGGAAGGACAAATACTTACAAAATATAAGACTAGTGACGGTCCAGAGAAAAAACAATACCAAGATCCAGCTAGCTCTTAGCTCTCTCTGCTGGATCAGCAACAATTGAATATATAGAGACACACCTTAACACGATGTACTCCAGCATTCCCCACCATGATGGCCTGCATCCTGTGAGCCAAAACAAGGCCTGTCTTCCCTTTGGTCGCTTTTGTCAGGCACGTTGTGGCAGCAGCAAGGAAAGGAACACAAGTAAAGGAGACCACATTTGAGGGACCAGCTGGGTTCCACCTTTGCCTGGACAGAGCCTGTGTCACATCAGAACCAGAACCACACCCACACTCCCTATCTAGAAATGTCTTCTCTCTGGTCAACAACTACAACAACAACAAAAAAACAGAAAGGGAGGGGGTGGAACCTGATTCCCAGGAGGCCACACATACTTCAACTAATGAAGCCATGTTTTCATCCCTTCGAACTGTTGATAATAAAGTAGGGTTCTTGGATTTTTTTCTGTCTCCTGCTATGCCTGTGAGTATCAGTGCTCAGTTATTAATTTTTCTGAGATTTTTCTGAAATCTAAGTCCCTGATGTCTACTGAGGCTAATGTTTGCAACAGCCTGGGGCTCATAAGGACTTGTGTTTGATGACCAGAACCCCCATAAAAAAGTCAGGTAGGTAGGCTAGGTAGGTCTTGAGAGCAACCCTACAACTCTTATCCTGTGAATAGATATAGCACTAACCTGGCTTTTAAAAGACATATTGTTTACATCCATAGAGCAGTGCGTTTTTAAACCCTCATCAGTGAGGCTGCTGCAGTAGATGGTGATTAACACACAGGTCCACAACTGGCCAACATGCCAAGGATAAAGGAATTCTCAGGATGGCAGAATTCTCAGCTCTAAATGGGATGCCTATATTATAGCCTCTGTGCCAAAGCCTTGTGGACCATTGTGGACCAAAAGACTCAGAGCTGGAGGCAGTAGGTAACTAGACAAAAACTGTTTTCTGGGCACATCATGTTGATTGTACATATGAACTGACAGCAGCTGTGACAGCATGCACAAGGTTTGTACAAGATCAAGCCAGACAAAACTCCAGCATGGAACAGAGAGGGGACAGGAAGTACCACCCCTAGCTGAGGAGCTATTGCTAACTGGTAACTTCTGAGGAGAAAGGGCTTTTTTCTTCTTCTTGGATGTGACCCCAGAAAGGCTACCTATGCTCCAGTAGAAGGACTTAGCACCATGCACATACTTAGTGGACTCAGTGTCTTTGAGAAAAACAACACATAAATCTGGGAGGGAAGAGCAGAGATAGAGATAGGAGAGGAATAGAGAGAAAGAGGCTTGATCAAAACACATTACAATGCACATACGAAATTCTCCATTAATAAAACAACAATAACATCGAAGAGAGTTGGGTATGGAATGCCCAGAGCCAGGGAGGCAGAGAAAAGTGAATCCCTAGGATGCACTGGCCAGCAAGCCTAGCCTATTGGGTAAAGCCAAGGCCAGTGAAAGATGCTGTTTCAAAAAACGCAACAACAACGATAACAATAACAACAGCAGCAACAACAACAACAACACAAGAACTAGGCAAACAGCACCTGAGGTTGACTTCCATTCTTGCTACCACATGTACATGTACGTGCTTACGTACCAGCATATACATGTGAAACACCCACATAAACACACAGACACACATACACTTTTCTTTTCTTTATTTAGGCAGGCTGTCTTTTATTTGTCCTAGTTGGCCACATTCAAGGACGATATTTTCTTATCTCTCCAACAACATGGACATCCTCCTAGGTGTCGCAACTGCCTTCGAGATGGAACCTTGAAGGGACTGAAGCTCGTGTACAACGTTGGCTCCCTTTGTATTTTATGCTATTTAGCCTCCAGTTGTCTTTTGAGTACTCATAGCCACCATAAACACTTGGCAAGTGGCAATTCTGCTTAATGGTTACAGGCAATGAAAAGTAGAGGCAGCCTTGCGTCTGCCATTGGGTGAGCAATGCTACGTTACTCAGTCTCCGAGCCTCCCTGGGTGTTCCTGTCAGTGACAGAGGAGTTAGTAGAGATCTCATCACCCCAGGGATGCTTAGGCAAGTACAAGGGATCACAGATAGGAAGAACCAGTGTTGTGTTGGGTAAAGAACAAACAAATGTTCAGTAAGCTAAATGGTACCATTTCTTGCTGTAGTTTTTATTCTCAGTGATGTGTTAAATGTTGGTCTATTTACTCATTTATGCATCCACCCATCTGTCATCTAGCCATCCACTTACCCACCATCTACTTATCTATCTATCTATCTATCTATCTATCTATCTATCTATCTACCTTCCTCCCACTATAGTCTCTCAAACCCACACTAGCAACTATAATACTGAGAAGATAGTGTGCTGTAGCTTCTTCAAGGAGCGTTATCTCCCGGACAAGTTGTGGAGTAAAAGCATTTAATATGCTCACCTCACTCCCAAAAGAATTTGTTTAATGCCAGTTAATATTTGACATTTTTAGCCTCACTCTGTAAAGCAAATGGTATAGTCAGATATGTTAATATTGGCAGAAATCTCATTAGCTGTAAAAAGTAAGATTATACACGCAGCAGCGATTTGAACTCTTAAGAAAACAGTCAGCTGCTGTTCTTTTAGGTGCTCTGTCTCCTTCCCTTGTGTGGAAGAATGCTTCTACGGGGTTTCCTCTGTCCCTCACACATCTGCAGGGCTACATATGGTATAAGGTCACAGTGAGCCACTGATCGCGAAGAATCCCATGGTCCTGAGATCAGCCTGGTGGACACACCTGAGGTTAGATAAAGGAGCAGAGAGGATGCTTGGAGGCCAGGGCTTACACTCCTCAGGCATGAGAAACAGTCAGCGAAGTGAAGGGGATGAGGGAAAACGGTGTGGAGCCACAGAGGTAACCACACAAGCAGTTCTACAGAGGACAAAGGACATGCCAGTACACACCGTCTATGTGTTTTCAGTTAGCCGGTACAAAAAAATATCATTTGGAAATTTCCAGATAAATTCGAGGTATTGTGAGAAGTTCAAAAATAGCCTATTATTATGTTTACTTATCTACTTCATTTTATCATATATGGCATGCCTCTCACACAGTGGAGTGAGTCTAGCATGAGGAGATACTGGGGGGGGGAATTCACATGATTTTCCTCATATTATATGAGTATAATGTGTTGTTATAATTGCTCTTTTTTATTCTATTGCATCAAAATATTTTTGAAAGGGCTGGAGAGATGGTGGTTTTTGTGATGATCATAGTTCAAATACTCAGCAACCCACCTAGTTACCACGTAATGCCCCAGCTTGCCTGTGACTTTAGCCTGTAATTCAGGAGATGGAGAAAGGAGAGACCAAGAGCAACTTGGCTACTGAGGTGAACCATGTAAACTAGTTCTAGATTCGACCGAGAGATCCTGCCTCAGTAAATAAGGTGGAAGAAAGATCAAGGATGACCCTGGACATCAACCTCAGGCCTCCATATGCATGCACACATACATGCACACACCTCCACATATGCCCTAAACATGAAAAAAAGAATACACACATATGTAAAAGACAGAAAAGGTGATGTTTTGAGAGAGATAAAATTCACATACCGTTTATCACAATACCTTGCTGTAACTGTGCTATTTTGAGGGTGATTATCATCAGTCTCTTGCTGTGTCTATGTGAGAAATCAATGCTATCAAAGACTCCACCCAGCAGGGGATCAAAGCAGATGCTGAGGCTCACAGCCAAATATTGGGCAGAGTGCAGGGGGACTTACGGAAGAGTGGGGGGATAGAAGGACAGGAGTGGATAGGGGCTCCACAAGAAGACGAACAGAGCCAACAAATCTGGGCCCAAGGCAGGGGGAAGGGGCACTTTGGAGACTGATACACCAACCGAAGGCCATGCATGGAAAGGACCTAGGCCTCCTGCTCAGATGTAGCCTATAGGTAGCTCAGTCTCCAGGTGGGTCCCGTGGTAAGAGGAGCAGGGACTGTCTCTGCCATGGGCTCTGTTGCCTGCTCTTTGATTACTTCCTCCTGGCAGGGTAACCTTGCCAGGCCACAGAGAAAGAGGCTACACAGGCAGTCCTGATGACACTCAACAGGCAGGGGTCAGTTGGTAGGGGAGGAGGGCACCTCCTTTCTGAGGACTAGGGGAGGGGGATGGAGGGAGGAAAGAAGGAGGGTGGGACCCAGAAAAGATGAAGAAGGAGGCTACAATTATGATGTAAAGTGAATAAATTTAAAAAAATAAATTTAAATGTATGAATGGTAAAATAAAAAGGTACATGCATTCAGAAGGGAGTATTGTAGGTACCATGCTCTGCATCATTTGTGGTTTCAGGCATCCACTGGGAGTCTTCGAGTATGTTCCCTGTGGATACAGGGGCAGCCTTTCAGTGTAATTTTGGGGTGGATGTAATGTTAAGCAGAAAAATTCAGTGGGGGCCTTTGGCTAGTGCTACGCCCAGAAAAATGGAGAGAAAACCGTGAGCTAGGAATGGGGAAGTGATGTGTGTTGTTACATGACAGGGGGGTGGGAGGTGAGTATGGGAACTGGGAGTCCTGATGAGGGAAGGAGAGAGGGGACTGCTTCCTGAAGTGTGGTCCAGGGTCCAGTGTGACTTCCCTCTTCTAGGAGCTTGGTAGAAACGCAGACCTGTGGGACCAGTGAGGCAGCTCCACAGGTAAAGTGCCTTCTGTGCAAATATGAGGAGAATCAGTTTGACGCAGGGATAAGCCGCCAATAGGTTATATAATCCCTAAACACATGTACATATGAGCAACACTATGGTGGATTGTGTGTGTGTGTGTGTGTGTGTGTGTGTGTGTGTGTGTGTGTGTGAATAATAATTAAAGGGATAAAGAGATATGGGAGGAGCTGGAAGCAGAAAGTGAAGAGTAAAAATTGTGTAAATAGAGTACATTTCATATTCATGTATGCAATTCTCAAAAAATAAACTAAAATTAAAAAAGAAGAAAAAGAAGAGGAAAGGGAAGGAGAAAGACAAAAGAAAAGAAGAAGAAAAGGGGATAGAGAAAGAATAGAGGAGGAGGAGATGAAAGAAGGAAGAAGAGAAAGGGGAAGAAAATGAAAAGAGAAAGAAGAAATAAAGGACGGAAGGAAGAAGGAAGGAAGGAAGGAAGGAAGGAAGGAAGGCAGGCAGGCAGGAAGGAAGGAAGGAAGGAAGGAAGGAAGGAAGGAAGGAAGGAAGGAAGGAAGGAAGGAAGGAAGGGACTCTTATCTGGGTTGGCATGTAGGCACATGGGTTGACCAGCAGATGGCACCTCTGTGCGAATGGAAAAACAAGACTCGGTAGCTTTCTGGGAACTCCCAGGTGGGGCTGGGAAGCGGGCCATAGCCCATCAAGATCCTGCCCTGGCTGGGCCTAGACCAGAGGGCAGAGGTAAATGAACTATCCCAGCTTCCAGGCTCCTTCACCAGCCTCACCTGTGTGGTGGGCTTTTTAAAGAGGATTTTAACTTGTTGCAGGGAGGGAAGAGAAAGAAGGACAGGGGGTTTGGGGCCTGAGGACCTTCTACCCCCTGGGTCCCCTCCCTCCCCCAGACTACCACTCCTTCCCCTGCCCCCCCATGTCCCTTGTAAATAAAACCAGCCCAGCCCACCTCCTCTTCCCTCCCCTGGCCCCTGGGTGTAAATAGATTGTTATAATTTTTTTCTTAAAGAAAACGTCGATTCACGCCATCCGACCTGCCCCCCTCCCCAGCTGTACTCCCCTCTGCCCTCTGCTCCCAAGGCGTCCTCCCTACCCATCCTGAAAGGAGGGGAGTGGGGAGAGCCCCTGATGTCTCAGTTTCCACAGTAAGGTTTGCCTGGGTACAGACCTCCGTTCAATAAATTATTGGCATGAAAAAAAAAAAAAGACATTATAGATTCCCCCAAGAGCCTTCGGGGGGGGGGTGCCTATTTGTGCAGGGCTAACCCACAAGGCTGTATAGCATAGTTTGTCTGCATTTGAGGTTTCCCCTGCAGACCCTTTAATTTTTTGTGCGCCTTCACAAATTTCTCATCTTTGATCCTAACAAATTGCAACTCACCTTCCTGATTTAGCCACATGCCCTGCCCTCAGTGATACTGTATTTCTTTTCAAGCCCTACTGGACAAGCTGTTCTCTGAACTTCTGCATCACCTCAGGGCTAGGCACCGATCATCTAATGATTTATTTCCCATAAGCACCAGCTCTGAAGTCTAGGCTCCGGAAGGTGGTAGTGGAGACAGTCGGGCTCAATGGATCTTCCTAAGCCGTCACTTCTTCATGTTCATTGGTATCCAGAGAGCTGACTGCCGTGCAGATCCCTGTGTAGACAAGAAAAATACAGTGTCACATGGGATTACTGGCTTACCAAAGGTCTTCCGCTGGTGTCTCGGCCGACCTCTGCAATGGACTGTTCTTCTTCAGCATCCCATGACTCTGGTTGAAGAAGCCTCTCCCAGCAAAGAAGCAAAAGCTCCAGCACAATTTATAACTGCTTAAGGATGTCCTTCCTTCTTAGCCCAGTGCGGTGGTACAAACCTTTAATCCCAGCACTCAGGATGCAGAGGCAGGCAGATCTCTGTGAGTTCGAGGCCAGCCTGGTCTACAGAGCAAGTTCTAGGACAGGGCTACACACAGAGAAATTCCTGTCTCAAGGAAAATAAAAAATAAAAAAGCGTATCCTCTGTTCAGAGTTCCAACCCTGCAGTTTCCTAGGTATCACACCAGAAACCCCCTTTACGCTAAAAGGACGTATCTTGACACACTTACACAACTCCAGTAGCTCCTGGTTTTATTTTTGTCAGATTTTAACCCTGACCCAGGTACCTCTGGAGCCACCCTATGATCTCAACTATCAAAAAAGGGAATCAAGAGAGAAGAGGGGAGGGTCCCTTAGATATCTGTTGAACAGTGGTTACATTCAGTATACAGGGTTTGAAAATCTTATATGTAGTTATATAGAGATTCCTATGGGATAATGAAATACGGCTCTCTTCTAATAAGCCCCTACCCACACTTCTGTATGTCTTACTCCCCCTCCCCCTCCCTGAATGTTTCTCCCTTAAATCCTGTGCATAAAATATGTGTTAAAATACCTGGATAAACTGTGACTCTTCTTTGACAAGTTTATGCCCATCCCTTCTAGCGTGCGTGGGTCTCATTCCTTCCCTGAGTGCCTTTTTTTCCCATTTCTAATAAACATCAACATTGCTTCAAACTGGCTTCATCCTGAAATTTTTCTATGCATTGGAGATAGGATCTAATTTTACCCAGGTGGAGATTAAGGAAATGTTTCAGGCTGCAAAGAGTGATAGCGTGGAATGTTCCTTCATCTGTGCCACCATAAACACCCCTTATGGTCTTCTCTTCATATCTGCTGTACCCTTCCTAGGCACTAAACGAAATCAAGAGCCAGTCCGAACACCATTAAACCAGTGAGCACCTGTGCGCCAGGTCTAGAGGCCATCAAAGCATCTTGTCGGAACACACACTGCATTTTGATAAGTCAGCATTCATTGTGTGGCCAAGATCTGCCTTCTCTAACTCGGAGCTCTGAGGCCTGGGTGTTGTATTTTTGTTTTTCATACTGCCTAGGACACTGCTGCAGACACACTAAGGGGCAAAGTGTGACTTTGTGTTTTGAAGATTGTTTGTGTAAGCACAGCTCCACTCATTACCACAGGCATTGATTTTAAGTCTGTAATGAGCACACTTGCCACCTCTTCCAGAGAGGATCAAAGCAATTTATCTCATCTTGAATTGTGTGCATGGGTATGTATGTGTGTGTGTGTATATGTCTGTGTGGTGTGTGTATGTATGTGTATATATGTGTATGTGTGTGTGCATGTGTGTGTGTGTGTGTGTGTGTGTGAGTATCCCTCCAAGCTAACTTTCCCAAAGAAGTACCACTATCACCAACACAAAACACACTAATATTTTCTATTAAGTCTCATACCACATCCACAAGACTGGCTATGAGCCAATTAATAGACTTCACAACCCCAAGTGAGGTATGACCCTTAAATGGAAAGTCTCTGGTTGAAGCCACCAAAAGCAGGATTCAGAGAAAGCCCTGGAATGTGAGGTAACCTGTGCTTCTCTCCTGGAATAGGTCTGGGAGCCAAGAGGGTGGGGGCTGGATTCTGAGGAAATGGCTGGGCCTGGAATCAGGGTTTTTTGCCTTTCCATGATCATGAAGAGTAAGATAGAGACACACTATAACATCGTGTAATTCCATTCGGAACACTGTCTGGTACCCAGAACTCCTGCTGCTCTCTTGGAAACCTCACAGGATAACTAACAGTACCTGGCCCCTCCGCCATACCTCCTCACACCTAGGTCAGCCTGTTCACCATCCCACTCTTGTTACCAAAGACCTTGGGTGGAGGGGTATTTTACTTTTTTTTTTTTTTTTGTCCTTAATAGTTCAGGATTCTTGGCCTTCAGGTACTCAGGGAAACCTGGCTGAATGAGTTGATGGATGAACAGGTACTGTAACTTAGTTTTGCTAAGTGAGGAGTATCAAGATCTAATTACAGTACTTCCTGAAGACAACCAGGCAAATATTCAAAAGCAGATGATATGGGGGTTCTAGATGCCCCATCCACGGTGCCTCTTCCATATGGGGGTGCTAGATGCCCCATCTATGAAGCATCTTGGAAGGCTGGTGTGTGTCTGTGAATTACTTTCCTATTAAATCACCATTGATGGAATGGCTTAAAACAACAGAAATTTTAGTCTTAAGGAGAGGAGGTGGTGGGGGAGAGACTGGATGGGGAGAGAGGGGAAACTGCAGTTGGGATATAATGTATGAAAGAAGAATATTTTTAAAATTAAAAATTAAAAGAAAGGGTTTTGGAGACCAGAAATTTAAATGAGTCTGATGGAGCTGAGGTCAAGGTTTCAGCTGAACTGTTTCTTCTTTAAATGGTTTTTATTTTTCTTAAGAATATTTTATTAAATGAAATCATGACACTTTTAGGTAAATGGGTGAAGCAAGAAAAAGTCCTTCTGAGTGACGTAACTTAGACCTAGAAAGACAAATACAGTATGTACTTACTTATCTATGGACATTAGCTGTTAAGGTTTCAATAAACAAGCTACACTCCATATAACTACAGAGGTTAGTATAGAGTGAGGGAACTATGCAGAGGGATGGATCTCTCAAGGAAGGGGAAATGAAACTTACAGTTATGGAAGGAATGGGAGGATCAAACAGGGATAGAGAGGGAGGAGGGGGACGAGGGAGGCAACATGGGAAGATAAAGCTAAAACTAAGGTCCATTTTAAGGGTCATATGGCAAACTAACTCAATAGCTCTCTAAAATACATACGTGTATGAAGGCAATTTGAATGAAATTATCAAATGGGGAAGATGGAGCCCCATTTGGACATATCTAATTGCCAAATGAAGCTTCCGATACCAGGAGTGGGTTGCAAGAGTTGTTGGCCAAAGTGGCCTCATGGGAACCGTTGAACAACCCAGGCTTTTGGTTGGTCTTTAAAAAGCAACAGTATGATAGGCAGATTTGGGTCAAGGGGTCCCGCTCAAACTAAGGCACTAGCCAAGGACAATACAGGCAGTAAAATTTAAACCCCTACTCTGATCTAGCCCATGGACAGGACAGTCTCCATACTTGAGTGGAGAGAGGGATTTGACTTTCTCATGTACTCTGGTGCCTCACATTTGACTATGTCTCCTGGCGGGGGAGACCTGGTGTCACTCAGAGGAAGGACAGCAGGTCACCGAGAAGAGACTTGATACCCTATGAGCATATACAGAGGGAGGTAATCCCTCTGAGGAACAGTCATAGGGGAGGGGAATAAGGGGAAAATGGGAGGGAGGGGAGAATGGGAGGATACAAGGGATGGGATAACCATAGAGATGTAACAAGAATAAATTAATTTTAAAAAAAAGCAACAGTAGGGGGCTGGAGAGATGGCTTAGAGGTTAAGGGCACGGACTGCTTCTTCAGAGGTCCTGAGTTCAATTCCCAGCAACCACATGGTGGCTTATAACCATCTGTAATGTGATCTGGTGCCCTCTTCTGGCTTGGCTGAGTATGTGAGGCCAGAGCACTGTATACATAATAAATAAGTAAATATTAAAAAAAAAAAGCAACAGTAATGCTCTGTTGCTGAAGACAATGCCTACATACCTCACTGAACATGGCGAAGTCAGGCTGGTGCCTATAGAGACTTTTTACTCTTACTCTTATGGACTAGGGTTCATGGAACTTGAACATGCTCTACATGCGAGTAAACACCAACCCAGCTTCAAAGCCTGCAGTCTACAATGACAACCTGCCTGCAAGACATACTACCGCAACAGTGAGAGTAACCAACCAAGGTCCACTCCATGAGAATGAACCTGTTCCCAACACTGCTCAGGTGGCCAAGAACCCAAGACTAGATAGACCTGGGAGCCAGAAGAAAGCAAAATACAATTGTTCTGCTAAAGGAATGTAGCTATAACATGACTTCAACTGACATTATGCTATACGCATAGATGAGTTTTTGTTCAGCCATCATCACCGAAGCTTCCTCCTGCAGTGGATGAAAAGAATACAGAGACCCACAGATGGCCAATGTACAGAGAGAGACCCTGGAACATTCAGTTCTAAATAGGATGTCTCCACTAAAGCTCTCTGCTCAGGGTTCAGGGAAAGAGTGTAAGAGTCAGAGCAAATAGTGATCACTGAAGAAACAAGGAACAATACACATGAACTCACAGAGACTGTGGTAACATGCACAGGGCCCGCACAGGTCTGCACCAGATGGGGTCTCAACACTGGGAGAAGTGTACACAGGCCCTCTTCCCTAACCCAGAAGCTATATCTACTTAATAACCATTTGCAGATAAAAGTCATTTCTCTAATTGAGTTTCACTGGGGATCTGGGGATACAATTCAACTCTTTAGCCAGGTCCCATGCCCAGCAGTGAATGGACTACACAAGGTGAACTCAAGGTCATCTTTGGAGGTTCTTTATCTCATAAGCTTTTGATAGCATTTTTTCTAATTTACAAGTCCCTTGTGTATATATTATGGCTTCCAGTTTTGTGTTTTAGGGGATTCCTGTGAGTATGAACATATGTGTCTCTACATCTACATGTATATCTTGTGCTTTTTCTTTGACTCTTTCTCTTTGTTTGTTTGTTTTGTCTTATTCTGGCCTGCTTTTTGTTTTTATCTTATTTTATTCTTTTTTAGATGCTTGCTTGTTTTTTAGTGAGTGAGGGAAAAGGTGTGGTTCCCAATGTGCGTCGGTGTGTGTGTGTGTGTGTGTGTGTGTGTGTGTGTGTGTGTGCATATCTCAGAAGAGGAGTTCAGGGAGGAAAAGTGATAATCAGGAAGTATGGAAAAAACTAATTCAATAAAAGAAAGAAAAATTAATAAAAAAGACTGTGAAGGCAAAGTGTTACAATGTTATTTTAGAATTAAGTATAGGGTATATAAATATTTATGTTATTCTTTTTACCTTTTTATATTGAAAGACAGTTTAAAGTAATTCAGGAAATAAAATATAATAATTCTTTCAGAAATTCATACAATGTATTTTGATCATATTCACCCCACCTCTTACCATTAACTCCTCTTAGATCCAATTTACATCCCCAAATTCATGTCTGCTTTAAAATTTCAATAACCCATTGACTCCAATTTATGCTGTCCATGTAATTCTGCATGTGGGGCCATCCACTAGACTGAATAATGTACCAGGAGACATGCCTTCTAAGAGAGTTGTCTCTTCTCCCCCCCCCCAGATGCCATTAATTGTCCACAGGAGCTCAGGGATAACCCACAAGGCCATCTCTCCTCCTTGCTAGAAACTGGCTAGCTTGGTCCTGTGCAGGCAACCACATCTATTGTGAGTTGGTAGCAGTCCCATCATGGTCCACAATGTACTGCTTCCCTCCAGAGCTCCTTGGCTTCTGGCTCTTACAGTCTTTCCTTCCCATCTTCCACGATGTCCTGAGCCTTAAAGAGAGTGTGATATCGATGTCCGATTTGTGACTGGGCACACCGTGGTCACTTATGCTCTGCATTTGGACCATTTGTATGTTTCTGCTTTAACCACCATCCAAAGAAACTTCGCTGACAAGGTCTGGGTGTTACACTGATCCCAGATCAGGTCTGGTTCACCTCCTCGTTCCTAAGCAATAGCTGGAGCTGCTGCAGGACATCAACCTTTTAAAAGCTTATAAATGTGTGTGTGAGCTTGTGTGTGTGTGTGTGTGTGTGTGTGTGTGTGTGTGTGCACATGCGCGTGCATGCGAACATGCATACATGCTGTGTGGGGGTGGGTACACAAGTCATGGTATGTGTAGAGATCAGAATGATTTTGTGGAGTCAGTTTTCTCCTTTAAGGTTCTGGCTGAGCCAGCTTAATGGTTCTGTTTTTAAAAGTTTTATTAGCATATAAGTTACATATTTCATTATGATATTTTCTTACATGCATATAGTAATGTATTTTGATCATTTTCACCCCCTGGCTTTCTCTTGTCCCCTTCCCACTCCTGATGATTTCCTCTCTTCTCCCCAACTAGTTCCTCTACTACTTTCATATGGTTCTCGGATGTGGTAATAGTGTGAAGCAATGAGCTTAGCTGAGGTTACTTACATTGAGGTTATTACACCAGCATGGGCAAGTTATCAGGGGCGATGCCACTGATGAGGCTACACCACCCTCCTGTTAACACCTTGCCTGTAGAGCTTTGGGGAGAAGTGAGCCCCTCCCCAACACCAAGATGGAATGTGGATGGGCCCAGTCTTGTGCGGGTCTTACTCAAGTAGCCATAGCTGTTGAGAGTTCAAGAGTGTAATGCCACGCCATGCCTGGGAAAAAATGTTCTGCAACACTCCATCCCTTCATCTGGTTCTTAAGTTCTTGCCAACCCCACTCTCTGAGGCGTTCCTGGACTTTAGAATGAGTAATTATACTATAAATGTCCCATTTGTGGCTGTGTGTTCAACAGTCACTTGTTCTCAGCGCTAAGAGGAGGATCTGCCTCTGCTGAGTGCTGCAGGGTAGACTATATGCCTCCTGACCTCAGTCCTCTCTGATGTCCACCTGGCATTTGGAGCAGGTAGTTGAACGATTGCCAATTTCTACTCTTATTCTGTTTTCTTTTCTTTTCTTTTTAAAGACTGGTGGGATTACCATTGATACCTTCTTTGTTTTTCTAACCAAATAACCCAGTATCACAGACTAGATAAATTATAAAGAAAAATATTTCAGCTCTTGATCGTTATCCAAAGTCAAGGGGCTAAATCTACTGATGATCTTCTGACTCAGATAGTTCCAAGGTACTTAAATTTACCACATGGCAAGAAATGGGGAGGTAAACAGATGCCCAGATAAAATGTCTTCTGTGTATATATATATACATATCTGAGTGGGTGTATATGCACATGCCCACCTATGGAGGTCAGAGGTCAATGTCAACTTCCTCAATGGCTCCTCATCTTCTCTCTCTCTCTCTCTCTCTCTCTCTCTCTCTCTCTCTCTCTCTCTCTCCCTCTCTCTCTGTGAACCCACCAGAGCTCACTAGCTTGGTTAGACTGGCTGGCCATCAAGCCTTAAGGTCCTCTTGACTCCACCTCTCCACTGGTGAGATCACAGATCCATGCAGCTTCACCTAACTTTTTACTTGGGGGCTAGGTATCACAATTCAGGTCTTAATGCTTGATTATTAAGCAATTATTGACTGAGATATCTGTATCTCCCATCAAACTGGCTTTTATAACACCTACTCTCTACTCATTGCTAAATTTCAGCATGAGTTTCAGAGGGGACAAACCACGTAAAGCTACAGAAGAACCCATTTGGGGTTATCCAGGATCACCCCACATCATAGCATCCTTCATCATCTGTGAAGCGGGGCTGGGGAGATGGCTCAGTTAAGAGCACTTGTTACTCTTGCAGAAGACCAGAGTTCAGTTCCCAGCACCTGTGTTGGGAAGCTAACAACTGCCTGGAAATGCAGCTCTAGGGGATCTGATACCTTCTTTTGGTCTCCATGGTCACTGTACTTATGTGCAGAAACATACAACACACATAAGTAAAAATAACAAAGTCTTTTACTTTAAATGTCATAAATGTAACCTTCATAGGTTTTGGGAGTAGGAACAGGATTCTTTGGGCCTCGTATTCTGTTAGCCATCCAACAAGTGAACAGTTGGAGGGAGGATTACAGCTCAGAGGAAACTGAGTCTTCTGGCCCAAACATTTCACTGTAAATGAAACCCAGAGGATAAAGGAACTTGCCCCCAGCCCCCATCGCTGGATTGTCATGAGCAAGGCTAAGGCCACATTCTACAGTTGTGTCATTGTCACCCCTGCAGCTTCTCAGAAGTAGCCTGTGGCTCTGATATATTTCCCTACAATGAATCATCAGTATATCTAAAAGCCAGGCAAAGATTCCACACCTGCATTTTTATGCTAGAACTCAGTAGTCAGCTACTTGGCAACTTCTGGAGTTGAACTGATAAGCCAAAAGCCGGCACTACTCTCCACAGAGAAAAGTCCTTCCTCAATGTCTTAAGGATTCTCAAAGCCTTCAAACGCTATCAAAGGCAGCTTAAGGTAGCCAAAGATACTGCCTCTCTAGCTCATTCATTATTCATGTCTTATCTCTCATTCAAAGTCTGCATCTACCAAGTGTTTCATTCATTTTATTTCTTCGTTGTAATCAAACAGTTCAATAAACTCAAAGAAAGCTGCAGTCCTGATATCCAGAGGCCTTAATCCTTTTAGTTCTGCGCCAGGATGAATCAGAAGCTTAACCTTGTCCCTCTAGACTGAAAAAGAAAAGATGGAAGGGGCTCAGAGTGCAGGCCAATTGCTAGAGTTCTTACCTCACATTCACAAAACTCTAGCTTAGATCCCTAGCACCACATAGGGCATATGATAGCATATGACCATAATCTCACATAATAATTGGGAAGATCAGGAATTCCAGGTCATTCAGCATTACATACTGAATTTTAGACCAGCTTGGACTATATAAGACAAGATCCTGTCTCAAAAAGAAAGAAAGTAACAGGAAAAACCACATGACCTAATTTAGGAGCAAAAATCAGTGGAGACTCAAAGGTCAGTGTTTCACAGGCCAACGTGTCCCTGGAGACTATGTAGATCCATGTTCTTCCTCCTTTTTATTGTCTTTGAGCACATCTCAGTGTACACTTACAAAGAGTACATGGCTTAACTTATCTCTGTCTGTCTGTTTGTCTGTCTATCATCTGTCTGTCTGCCTATCTATCCTATCTATATCTATCTATCTATCTATCTATCTATCTATCTATCTATCATCTATCTACCTTCCTCCCTACCTAACTACCTATCTATCTCTACATGGATTAATAGAATCCCTGGCATCCATGAAATACTTCCTGGAGAAATGGAGCTAAACACAAGCAAGAAAGAGAGTGTGCACGGGCTCATTTCTCTCTGCTCTGGACTGTGGATGTGATATGACTAGCTGCCTTGGTTTCACTACAGCAATAGGCTATGTGTACTAGAATTAAGCTGAAACAAACCCCTTTCTTCCCTAGTGGCTTTTGTGGGAGTATTTAGGCACAGCAAGAGAAATGAAGCTAGAACAACGGGAAAAATAAGTTGAAGAAAGGGAGGTAGGTCTTGATGGGCCTTTTACTGAGGGATGAGAAGGGGAGTAGAATAGCCGGAAGCTTATCTGGGTAGAAGAAATAGCAGATGGCTGGATGAAGCTGTGTGGCTAGCCAAAAGAAATGGACCTCCGGATCCTTCCTTTGTCCATCTTAGCATGCCTATTGCTCTAGTTCATGTTCAGACAGTAACGCTGGTGGGATTTTTATGGGTATAACTTGTGACATTCATAGAAGATACAGTCTCACAGCTAGCAACCTGATCCTCTGGCTCTTACAGTCCTACTGCAACCCCTCCCCCGCTTCCCTTTGGTTCATGAGTGTTTTGAAGATGTATCCATTGGAACCGGGATTCACAAAGGGATGCTGAGAGTGGGAGAAATAGTTTTTCCCAAGGAAGAGCACACCAATTGGTTACCCAATACCAAATGATTAGCCTTAAAAGCATACATACAAATAACATCATACAGACCGAGGAGGTTGTATTTAGGAATATATGCATGTAACAACAATTACTAATAAATTTAGTAATATACAGTATATTATAGTATAGTAATAAACAACTACTAATAAATTAATTTGAAATAGATCAGGGAGAGGTTTATGAGAGGGTTTGGAGAGAGGAAAGAGAAGAAGGTAATAATATCATTATATGACAGTCTCAAAAAAACCCAAAAGAAATAGATACTCAAGTAATAAAATTCAAAGATGCTCAATACAAATATATATATATATATATATATATATATATATATATATATATCAAGGCAATGAACGTTACTGTATTAATCCTTAAAGAAAATGGAGCACTTAGAAGATAAATGTCTCAGAGATGGCACAGAATCTCTCTTTCTCTCTGGAACTGGAGGGAGGAAGAGGTGGACAGTGTAAATGTAATTTTTATTTCTACAGATGAAAGGAATGAGATGAGGGCTGTACCCAAGCTGGATGAATATATGGTTTGGGCTGAGCCCAGAGCATTTCTTTCTCTGTTGTTGATATCCCTAAGCCAAAAGCCTCTGCCCTCCATACAATCTAATCTTTTGCAAACCCAGACTTTGAAGACTTTAGCTTCCATCTGCTAAACTAGGCTTATGTAAATGTTGTTTTTATTTCCTCGGATGCGAGGATGAGACAAAAGCTGTACTAAAGCTGTACAAATACACAGCTTGGTCCGAGCCCAGATCATGTATTTCTCTCTTCCAGCTATACTCAGGCCTAGGTCTGGAAGCTTCTAACCTTTGTACAACCTAATCTTCTGCAAACCTGAACCTTGGAGGCTTCAGCTTCCAGCCTCCCTCTGCTAATCTAGGCCTAGAATGTTTCAGTCTCTGAGATCTACTGCTGAATAAGCTCATCCTTTCTAGCTCTCTCTGAACTCCTGTTGGCTGGTTCAACTCAGCTGTTTTGGCCCAGACTCCTCTCCAAGCTGACTGATTCAATCTGGTTTCTCTTTTAGCTTCTGACTAAATAGCTCTGCTTGGCCTCAAACTAACTCTGCCAATATGTTCCAGTCTTCTGGCTCATTTCTTATTTTCTGGCTTGATCTGTCTTCACGTGTTTCTAGCTTGCTCACTCTCTCTGTAACCTCTCTGTAAAACGGTCCCACCACACACACTCCTCTTCCTTCTCCTCTTCCTCCTCCTCCTCCTCTTCCTCCTCCTCCTCCTCCTCCCTCTCCACAGGTCTTTGCTTGCATTGCAGTAACTCATTGGTCTAACAAGAGGCCCCTGGCTTTTCTATTCTATTGATTACCGGAACCTCACTGGGACTCCTTTTGGATAAGCTGTTGTCATGGAGATAGTTTTGGATCTATAGAACTATCTCCTTCTTCTGCTCTAGCAGTTCATCAATGAGGTAGATGTTGGGGTGGGACAATTCAACGCCCTGGATCTGAGCCTGCAAGGTCTCTGAGCTGGTCATCCTCTAGCTCCCTTGTTCTCAAGCCCTAAGGCTGGCTCATGGGCAACCCTCGAGACCAAGGTCAGCTCTACCCTGCTGCCCAGGCAAGGTGCAGGACCCGCTCTGCTGAGTATTGTGGCAGGTGAAGGACATAGCCAGTTCTCCCATCCTCATGACCTCGGGGGCCAGTTCTCCTGACTGCCATAGATGGCGAGGGCTGAGGGAGGGGGGAAGGGCGTCTCTCCTTCATCTCATGACTGCCCAGCAGACAAGAGGCAGGGCCGATTCTCTCACACTCACTCCCTTGGGGCCGGCTCACCTGAACCTCTCACATCCATGGCCAGCTCTACTGTGCTGCCCAGGTGAGGCACAGGGCTTGCTCTCTTCAGGGGGCATCTTTAAGGAGAGTTAGACAAACTGAGTTGGAAAGACATGGTCTAGTCATGTGACTAGAAGGGTAGCTGCAAACCAAATTCTGACGAGTCAAAATAGGCACTTCTCAACTCCATCTTTAGATTGTTGAGTAAAGGAAGTGTGAAGACACATGAAAAAATAGTTGAGGTAATCCAGAAAGTGCTCAGATACCTGAGCAATTGTTAAGAGAAAGGAGGAAGCCAGTGTGACTGAGCCGTTAGCCCCGCTCTTGCTTACTTGGCTGACACTGCCCAGTCATTTGACATCTCTAGATTTTCCTCTCTAGCTAATGGTGGATGGGGAGTCTACATTCCAGAGGCGAAAACTTGGGAGATAGTGCGTGCAAAGGTCAGAGGATTTATCCTGATACTTAACAGCCACAGCTCACTAAACAGTCATTGATGTGACAGCTATTGTTTCTTTCTTTTGTTTTTCTCCCAAGACAAAGTTTGTCAGTGTTATCCTTGACTGTCCTGGACTTTCTTGTAGACCAGGCTAGCCTCAAACTCATAGAGATCCACTTGCCTCTGCCTCCCTGAGTGCTGGGACCAAAGGCGTGTGCCACCATGCCCAGCTTTTTGTTATTTAAAACATTTTTTAATTAATTTACTTGTTCACTTTACATCCAAATTGCAGCCTTCCATCCTCTCCCCCTCTTCCATCCTTCCACCCTCTTCTCCTGTTTCCCGTATCTCCTTCTCAGAAAAGGGAAGCCGCCGTCACCACCACCACCACCATCACCACCACCACCACCACCACCACCACCACCAACACCAACACCACCA
>OU015747.1:78619756-78639389 GCA_907169655.1 Acomys percivali | reverse complement strand
CAACGCCCCACTGAAACTGCAGCAAGGTCTCTGCTTTTCACTTTTTTCTTTTTAGTGTGACTGTGTGTGCACAAGTGTGGGAGCTTTGTGTGCAAGTGCATGTATATGTGCCTGCACACGTGTGGGTCCTCAGTTGCCATCAACTTTGCCTTTTGAGACAGAGTCTCTCACTGGCCTCAAGTCTACCAGTGCAGCTAGGCTAGAGGGCCAGCAAGCTCCCTGGCTCCCCTCCTTAGCCCTGATTACAAGCATGCTGCTGTGGCTGGCATTTTTAAAAAAACATGTGGATTCTCAGGATGAACCATGGCGTCTTAACCTTGTGCAGCTCCCAGTGCTTTATTTACTGAGCAGAACCCCCCTCCCCCCATTTCCCACTTTCTCACATGGTCCTTAAAAATGCAGTGCAGAGTTCATTCCCCCCTTAGATGAGAGGCCTTCCTGGAAGGGATGTGTAGCATTATATACGCATGTATGCTCTGGTTGACCTTTTCCCTACGTTGACACCTGATCTCGTGTATTCCATGCATGGCCTGGGACTAGCTATGTAAATGATAATGACTTTGAACTCCGGGTTCTCCAGCTTCTGCCTCCCCAGTGTGCTCCACCACAGTACTGGAAATGGAATCTAGAACTTACTGCAGACTAGGTGAGCACTCTACCAGCCTGGCCACACACACTCAGCCAGCCCTACACATTAAATTCTAAAAATGATCTTGGCTTGAGGGTCTGAATATCAGTTTAGAAATGTCTTCCGAAGAGAGTCCCTCTTTCCACATTGCTAATGTTCGTGGGTTGTTTTGTTTTTTGTTTTTTGTTTTTTTTGTTTTGTTTGTTTTTTGTTTTTGTTTTTGTTTTTGTTGTTGTTGTTGATGATGATCTTTTGGAGACACGATCTCACTATATATACCTGGCTGGCCTGAACTCCCTATGTAGACCAGGCTAGCATTGACCTCAGAGAGATCTCTCTGCCTTAAAAGTCCTGATCCACCACATCGTTTGCATTACTAACTTTAGAGAGAAAAGGGCAGACTCAGGGGGCGGACCAAGGGTACCAACAAGCTTAATGTTTTGAAATCCTCATTAGAGAAGGGATTGGAACCTATGGAAAGCCAGATGTACGTGCACCTAGCAGACGTCACCAAACAGCCCCGAATACCGCATGTCATCATGATTAATTGTGGGTAATGGGAGATCTTATGACCCCAAGAAAAAAAGGCGTTTGTTTCTCTGCTGGTACAGTTATAGGCTCCATTTTGTTTGCAAGCATTCCCCGGTGCCTTGCGCACGTGGGACAGGAAGGAGTTGGTCTAGGGGCATCATTTATTGAAGCCCAACCAGGCGGTTCGGTAAACTACCATGCAGGGATGCAGCTTTCGTTTTAGAGAGTTCTTCCAAAGAGGAGATAAAGAAAAAAAAAAAAAAACAGCTTCTTAGTTTAAAGCATCTTTATAAAAACCAGGCTGCAGGGAATCTGCCACGAGTTCTCAGAAAAGCGGAGGGAGGGATGCTCCGCCTACAGATACCAACAGGATCCAGAACTGTGAATAAAAGAATTCTTTTATGGAACAGTCCGGGTGTTTCTGTCCTCCAATCTACCAGAAGGTGGCGCAAATTCACCGTTGAAACCTCGAAGAAGGAGCGAAGCTTTCTTTCGGTGCGCCCGGCCCAGTGAGTCTAGGAAAACAGAGAGAAAGAAAACAAACAAACAAAAAAAACCCACCCAAGCCCGTTCTCCATTTAAATATAAACGAATGGCCTGAAAAGGTTTGTCTTTGTAAAAAAAAAAATAAATAAATCACTCTCAAGTTGCAATCGTCCGCATTTTTATGGCGAGCCTCATCTGATGAGAGGCCAAAGGAGCTGAGGAAGTGCAGGATAAAGATTTGCGGAGGACAATTGCCAGCTTTTTGTGTAAGAAACTTTAGCAGCCGCTTCGTGTGTTCAAGAACCACCAGATTCAGAAATGGCTTATGTTGACCGTTCTAACAAAAATAAAATAAAAAATAAAATAAAAAAGAAGAAGAAGTTACCAGGCACACGCTGCTTTTATTTAGGTGTTTTATTTTATTTAGGTGTTTGGATCGATTTAGAACATCCAGGACGAGACACTGCGGAACTTCCTTGTGTGTTTTCTAAAAGAAAATTAAATGTTGATAGAGAAAGCAAGGGATGCGACAGCGAGCTCACAGACACAAAAAAGAAAGACAGCCTCCCCCTCCTTGGTCACCACCATTTAGCGCTAAACAGAATAACAAAATCTGCCTCCTTGGCGGTGAGGGGAGCCCCTAAATCAGGCTCTGCCCGAAGTGGCTGGTCAGACGTGTGTGTCAGTGGCCACTTTCCCAACAGGCAAGAACATTTTTAGGGGCAGGATGTTCACCAAGAACAAAGAAAGTTTTTACTTTTAAAATTATTATTTTTTATTTCAGTAAAAAGATCCTAGCAACTAAAGCACCGTGTAAAGAAACAAAACCCCATTTCTTAAATTCTAGCTAGAAGTAGTGATTTAAAGAAAACAGTTCTGTTTAAAAAATAAAAGCAAAACAAAATGATAATGATAATAATAATAATAATACCCCCGAAGCTTCTCGTGAAGAAAACAAACCAACCAACGAAGATGTAAATGTTTTCAAATTAGAATTTCTAAAGAAATTCCAAGCAGGAAAGTGACCCCAGGCTTCGTCCTCACAGTCCAGCCTGAAGATCAAACTTAATTTTAGCAATGTTACTAAATACAATGTATTTTTGTTCCTAACTAAAATCTATCTTTAAAAAAAAATTAATTTGCTTTCTGCGTTGGTTGATGGGATGCATTTTCATTTAACTTCCGTGCCGTGCCTTGTAATTAGTCTTTCTTGATCTGTTTCTTGTAAGAAAAGAAAATGTGTAGAAAGAAAAAAAAAACAATGAAATAAAAAACAAACTTGTAGGTTGCAGTTAAAACATTTTGCTTTATCACGCCTGGCGAGAAAAGACCCAAGAGCAGAGAAGTAGCCAGGGAGACGGAGAATCCCACGCCAGGTCTTCAATTCGGAATCTCAGGTTCATTTCTTAAAATCTTGGGGGCTTGCTGTGGAGCCCAGGGACTTGGCTAGGAAGAGTGGACTGTAATTCATTTGAGAGCGGGGATCAGGGTTTGGAAAGGAAACTGGGGGTTTATTAGGAGAATGGGTGAGTTTTCGTCAACAACTTTTTCTTGGAGGTTTTCATGGAGTGCCCTGGAGTTTAGACCGTGTCTCTAGGTTCACCTGGAAAAGTCCCCGTCGTGGCACCCGCTTTGTCTGGCAGGGAGAGCCACGGGGTAACAAAATTATCGTATTTATGAAGTCTTTCCTTTTGCCTGAGTCCGAACGAGGTCTGGAGGATCTCGGCGCTCATTATTAAGTGAGGTACATGTCAAAGTTAAAAGGCGTTTCTTCTCTCAGCTAAGCTGCACAGAGGATCTTCATTTTCCATTTCACCATTTCTTTCTAAAAAAAAAAAAAACAAAAAACTTTCTTCCTTAACAGTTTTTCTTTCCTTTTCCTCTCTCGATTCCTCCCCACCCCCCCCAAAAAAAAAAAAAAAAATTACCCGGCTTTGCCTTTATTACCCAGGACCTCCCACGAGCAGACTTAACTTCTGTTCCTTGTGTTTTATCTGGGCAATTCCGGGCCTCGGCCACTACTCGGGTTTGATTTTATTTGGGGGACCATAGAGAAATGTTTTGGCAGCAGTAGGTGTGTGCGCAGAGCCGGAGAGCGTGGCAAACCTAAAAGAGGCGATTGTGTGCACAGAGTGTGAGCCAGGCTCCGCGAGCTCCTGGTTTCGGGGACGGCCTGGAGGACCACTCACCCCTGCACCACGCAGCCATAGCCTGGGACGCTTCCCCGCCCTGTCGCCGGTTTTAGGGAAGGGGACTGAGACAGACAAAAATGCCACCACCGCTGCCAGGCTCATTCGGTTTTACTTTTACAATCGAAGGCTCCTCTTGGGGATGGGTGGCTCGCCGGCGAAAGCTGGGCTCCAGAACGCAGTGGCCTTTTGTCGCTGACACTCCGAAGGCTTCGTGGTCCCCTCCTCCCCTGGTGCCCGCCCGAGATGCGCCTGCTCCTTCTCGCGCAGAAGGCAGGGGAAATTGAACCCCAACTCCATTTTGCCTTTTTTTGCAGCCTCTTTAGAGAGACTAGGACGGGAGGCCAGAGAGCAAACATGAAAAGACAGGCTGTTATTTATGACTGGCTGGCGAGTTGTACTATGGCACCAGATGGTGAGACTTTTAGGCCGGGCCACCTCCGCCCCCAGCTTCCTGGTTCCTCTAACGTTTGACCAACAGGGCCCTGTGTGGCAGTCACCCGCAGGGCAATGCCTTAGGCACCCCACCACATTACTTTAGTTAAACGAACTTGAAGGAAGACAGACTTAAAAAAAATATATTTCTTGCAATTAGACACGCCCCCAACCCCACGATTAATGATCTTTTGACATCTGTACACAGGCAGTAGTGCTGTCCTTTCCGGAGGAGGGGGGGAGGGGGCGCGGGGGGGGGTGAGATGGCCAGGTGGAAGGTGGGGTCGGGTTAAGAAGCCCAGAAGGGCCTCACTTCCCCTTCGTTTTGTCGCCCTTTGTTGTACATACGGGGGCAAGCAAGGTCTGCCAATCACTACCGTCTTCCTTTCTTGTTCTATAAAGACAGGGTCGTCACAGCAACCGGGACATGACAGGCTGGTATCTCTCTCGAGCTCCAGGGGGCCCCTAATAGGATTGAAGAGAAAGATCAAGAGAATGGTTTCCTATTTGGGGCCCTGTAATAACTCCTAACTGCTTGCATATACATGGCCCTTACAGTTTGGGCAGACAACTTTTAATCCCAGAAACACAGGCTGGCCTGTTCTCCCGCAGGGTCTACTTTAGAGATCCTCCGACAGACTCCCTTTCCCTCCTTCTGCACTCTTCTCTTCCTTTATTTGAGAAATGAGTTGAGGACTCTTCCTCCAATCTCTCCAACTCCTCCGACCCCACCCCACCTCCGCCGCGCAAAAACAAAACAAAACAAAACAAAAAACAAAACAAAACCAAAAAAAAAAAAAAAAAACGCTGAAGGTGTGATTTCATTAATTCGTTTTCATCCATCCCAAGATTAGTTTAGAGGGAACAAAGGCACCCCTTTTGGTGTTCAGATAAAGTCTTGGGTGGGCTCAGAAGTTTACCAGTCTTTGCGAGACATTGACCTTGAATGTGATTCCCCATAGGAGCACAAGGAACAAACGGTCCGAGGCTGAGGCTGAGGATGAAAGCCTTTGGCCTCAGGTTCTCTGTGTTCTGAGAGAACCAAGGATGCTTGTGTGGCAGGTGGATGACCTGGCTTAGACATTGGTGGAGTAGAGAGGGGAAACAAGGCGATGCAAAGAGGATGCTTTATTTTCCAGCCTCCAATCCATCTGGGAAACTAGGAGGAGGAGGAGGGGAAGGAGGAGGAGGAGGGGAAGGAGGAAGGTTGAGGGGAAAGGGGAGAGGCAGAGGAATAGGAAGGGAGAAGGGAGGGAGGGAGAGGGAAACTACTTGGGAAACCGAAATGCTAACTGCCTTGGAATAATATGCATCACCAACATCTGTCACCACAGCTGTTTCCTTTCTAGTTGGGGAGAGTCTCTCTCTCTCTCTCTCTCTCTCTCTCTCTCTCTCTCTCTCTCTCTCTCCACTCCCTCCCTCCCCCTTCCTCTGCCTCATACTCTCTCTTTCTCTCCTTTGGGCTGACAATGAATTCCAAACTAAGGGGTTATAGTGTCTTTCTCTTCCAAAAAGCATCTCCCAGGTCTCTGTACACAGTTTGCTTAAAAACAGAGCACATCTGTCTGTCTGTGGAGATGGCTCAGTGGGTAGAGCACTTGCTTTGCAATCTTGAGGATCTGAGTTCAGATCCCTGGAGTCACGTTTTAAAAAACCAAAAGCTATTTTTAAAAAACCAAAAGCTAATTATGATGGGACAAACTTGTAACCCTAGCACCCCCAAGGTAAGTTGGGAGACGAAGACAGGAGGAGCCCAAAGGCTGGGTGGGGAAGAGCTGAGCTGGCCTACCTAGTGAGGGATGACAGAGACTTCTTTTTTCAAAAAAGATAGACCGTGCAGACTGATACCTGAAGTTGTCCTCTGACTCACATGTGTGCCATGTTCACACATTTGATCATATTCACACACATACTTACCCACACATGTCACAGACAAAACAAATATATAAAAATGTAAATTATTTTACACACACACACACACACACACACACACACACACACACACACACACCACAAAGACCAGGATGACACTCATACCTTTCAAGCAAAAACAAGTACTCTGGTAAAATGAGGAAAACGGGCCTTGTCATATGGTTACAATTGGGGAAACTGAGGCATGGAGGTAGCCAGTGACTCTTTGAGTGACCCCCCCTGGGGAAGAATCAAATTAGGCAATTGTATCTTCATGTGCAGACATGTCTACCTTTTGGAGTTGGTGACACAAAATTGCCATCTAACCAAGTTCACCCTGGAAAACTATATAATCAAGTTATAAGGAAAAAAAAAAATCACAAAACACCCTCATGCTTTTAAAATCACATTTATAATTTTGTGTGGGTTGCTCTCATGGGATTTGCTGGTCTCTGGGCCGCTTGTTGGACACATCATCTAAAGAGTGTCTTGGGAGTCAGTCTTTAAAAATACAAGTGAGTGATTGTCATTTTCCTTTTTTCTTTAATCAATATGGCTACTGAGCATATAGGATGTGCAATTGTTTACTGTAGCGTGTAGGGCATGTGTGACAGAATGCTTTGTGTTGGCGGCAGAGAGGAGTGTGGACGATGAGGTTCTCATGCACAGGGGATATCTTCCTGGAAGGGCCTATAAGAAGCAAGAATTTCATCCCAGCAGTGTGTGGATGCATGTTCTGGGCTTATGAGAAGGGGTTCTGACAAAGAGGCATGACCACCAAACAGGCCACCGTCATGGCCACTTCATGGAGGGAGAACTTTGGCTTAAGAGGCCAAGGTTTTTAGTAAGAGATTGAAGAGGCTCTGGAGGTAGAGTAGACAGTGGGAGCTGAGGTAGAAATCAAAGAGGAGAGAGCTGAGCTATGGAACCCTGAGGGGACAGACCTGGGCATATTTTAGATGGCAACACATGGGGTTGGAAAGCTCTTGTGTAGCAATTTTCTCCATAATTCAGTAAGACCCAGGGTATGCTAAAGGAGGTTGCTAAGACATAAGAAATAAGCAACTCAAGAGTCTCAAGGAAGCCCCTGAAAGTGACTGTATGCACAAAGCACTCCCTTCCCCAAGCTCACATAAGCAGGGAGGGCTGATGAGGGAGGAGACAGAGGCCAGCTGAGTGCCTGGGAGAGTCATCTGACATCCAGTTGTTCGTAGCTCATGCAGAGAGCTCCAGGGCTCCACTTTGCTGAGTAGTCATCAATGTTGGGGTGTCCTTCCAAAGGTGCTGCTGCCTTCAAGTCATCCGTGCTCCCATAAGCCACCGCCTCTCACTCATACTCTAGAAAAGCTAACAAGCTCCTTGGTTCACCAAGCTGGACCTTGGTGATATCATCTTTCCTTTGGTCTGTGCTGGGTTCTGGATCTTGGCTGAGAAGATGTCTGTGCATGTCTTTCTAGAAATAATGTCACCCAACAGAAGACCTGCATTTTGACATCCTAGGGCTGTGGCTATGGTAGGAATTAGATATGATGAGGGTGGTTGCACGATAGCCCGGGGCACACATAGACAAGACTGACAATGTCTTATTTTCCTTTTTCTGTGGCTATGATAAAATTCTTTAACAAAAGTGACTTATGGAGAAAAGGTTTATTCTGGCTCCCAGCCCATCACATCGGAATAGCAGGAGTTGGAAGCAGCCAGTGGTCCCATCATTCCCACAATCAGGGAAACAGAGCAATAAATGTAAGCAGCTCTTCACTTCCCTTTCTCCATTCATACAGCTCAGAAACCCTGCTAGGGAATGGTGCCGCCCCCCACAGTTGATGGGTCTTCTTCTTACATCAATTAGCCTGCTCGAGATAACCTCACAGGCATGCCCAGCAGACCTCATCAAGTTAGCCACTGGGATGATTAGCTATCACAGGCTCATATATTGGACAGCTTGTTCATTAGGGACTGGCTACGTGACAGGAATTAGGAGGTGTGGCATTGTTGGAGGAAGTGTGCCACTGGGGATGGGCTTTGGGCTTTCGAAAGCTTAAGTCAGGCCCAGCGTCTCTCTCTATCTTCCTGCTGCCCTTTGGAGCCGGTGCAGAACTCTCAGCTGCCATGTCTGCCTTGTGCACCGCCACACTCCCTGATATAAGGATAATAGATTAAACTGGATTAAACTGAAACTGTAGTCAAGACCCTCTGAAATACTTTCTTTTAGGAGTGTTGCCATGGTCATGGTGTCTTTTCACAGCAACAGAATACTGACTAAAGCCCTAAAGATTCACACATTCACCAGTGTTTTGAAGGGCACATACCTACGTCATTGTATACCAAATATAGACCAGAGAGATATAGACTGACAAAGAGTGGCTGGCCTGGAAATGTGGGTCCAGATTTCTCTTCCTAGCTCCATCTCTTGGCTGTTGGACCCCCCTATGGGGATCGTGCTGGCCTACTGTCCCCTCCAAAACATGAGCTGGATCACCTCCAAAGTCACTCCTGGCTGTAGATGAGTGTGTTGTTGGCATGTCTTTCTTCAGATTTCTTCAACAAGGCCCCTGCTTGTGTGTGTGTGTGTGTGTGTGTGTGTGTGTGTGTGTGTGTGTGTGTTTTGTGCATGGATGAAGTTTGGATGTGCAGGTATGCGTGAGTGTGTGTGCCTGTGAGGATTCTCAGACATCCTCCACTTTAGTTTACGGGGGCAGGATATCTCATTGGTTTGGAACTCACCAAGTAGGTGAGACTGGCTATCCAGTGACTGCCAGCGAATCTACCCTTCATTAGGATTAAAATGCACATCAGCATACCCAGCTTTCTCACATTTAGTCTCGGGATCTGACTCAGGTCCTCAGGCTTGCACTTCGCTAACCGAGCAAGCTCCCCAGACCCGGGCTTCTTACATTCTGTGTCTCCTTTGACTCAATCAACAGAATCACTATTTACACCTGGTAGCATAATTCTAGTCTGGCTCTTATTTATTTATTTATTTATTTACTTTCATTACTTTTAGTTAAGTGTGTGTATCTGAATGCATGTGAGTACAGGTGCCCCCACAATACGGAGGGGCTTGATCTCTGGGGATGGAGTTATGGGTGGTGATGAGCTGCCAGACAAGGGCACAGGGAACTGAACTTGGATCCTCTGCAGGAGCAGTATGTGCTCTTAAGCACTGAGCCATCACTTCAGCCTTTAGTCTGGTTCTTAACAACTTTGTTTGCACTGAACTTTATTAATATTTTGAAAGCATCATCCAGTCCACTCTCACTTGATCCACGGGATTGTCAAAGAAAATGCATAATCCAGGGAGTTTATCCTCTCATGTACAACTGTAATAATCATTTCTGTCTATAGAAGATCTCTACATGTCAATGCCGGCCTTACCTTAAATTCCCTTTGAATCGCCACAACCTCATGGAGGTTGTCACCCCACTTTACAGAGAAGGTCCCCAACTCAATAGTTGCTGAACTCACATCTCACAACACCATGCTTGCTAAACCCGAAGAAGTCCGGCAAAGCTTGGGACATGGTCCAGTGTATAAAAGCAGGGGTGCGGGGCGGGCATGTCTGACTTTTAAACTCTAGCACCCATATAAAAAGCTGCACTTAGCTGCATGTAACTTGGTAATCCAGAACTGTGAGTCGTGGAGGCAGGAAGATCCCTGGGCCTTGCTCGGTGCCAGACTATCTTCAGTTTCAGAGAGGAAGTCTTGGTTCAAGAGAGTAAGGTAGAAAGTGATACAGAGGGACACCCACATCCTCCTCTGGCCTCTGCATGTGTGCCAGAAATGTGTGTCTGCACACATGTGCATGCGCGCACTCACACTCACCCAGCCTCTCTGCCTGTCTCTCTCTGACTCACTCTCTCTCTCTCTCTCTCTCTCTCTCTCTCTCTCTCTCTCTCTCTCTCTCTCACTCACTCTCAATGAATATAAAATAAGATGTACAGTACCTCAGAAGTCACAGTTGAGTTTGCTAAGTTTGTTTTCTTGCCTTCACCGGTGCATACACAGTAACACGCCACATGCCTACACATCCATGTCCGCCTCAGACACACCAACCAGGCAAGCTGCCAGCAAATACTGATTGAGCACTTATTGTGTCTTTAACAATCCATCATAGTCTTCTGGATACTAAAGAGGTTTTAGAAAAGATTTTATGATTGAAAAAAATCAAGAAAGCAACAAAGTTAGAGCCATGCCCAAGAAAGAAACATCTTGCATCTAATGGTAGAAACCGAACAAGTCACAGTGGTGGCCATGCTCCAAAGCTCTCCCTATGATGCAATTGTACAGAGGCCCAGTGTCCCATAGCAGCCTGCAGGAGGCACAGCAACTTGGCATCCTGCTTTCCTTCTGCAATAGTATGAGTTTTTCCTCTGGGGATAAAATTATCACCCTGTTGCCATCTTGGAATAGAGATCACCTTATTTAGGGGACTATGGCAACTGTATAGAGAAATATGGTGGTATGGGTCTATGGTAACAGAAACAGAGCTACTGAAACTCCCTAGTAGATGGAAGTGGGAAGGGTCCCAAGACCTCCCCTGGAATTCCAGTCATTGCTCCCCTCTACCTCCCCCAACTGCAAGTGATCCTGGGTAATTTTGGAGTATATAGGAGGTAGAAGGTTGACTGAAAGAGGCTAACTCATTGAGATTCTGTGAGGCCATGGCCCATCACTTCATAGTGCTGTAACTGTTTAGGGGTCACTTATGCATCTATAAAGCAGCTTTTTACCCATGGTCATTAAGTAAGCCCAAAAACAGAAAGTTTGCTAAGTTGGACTTCGGTGGGAGGAGTTCAGACAGTGAGGATCAGGTGACTCTGAAACGGAAGCTGTCTAAAAGCTCATCCCTTCGAGCATCTGGGGCCTGGGGAGCACTCTTTGAACCTCTTCCTCCAGGTGGCTTCTCCACATGGGTGTTCTGAAGGTCTGGGATGGTGCTCATTGGCTTTCTTCAAATCCTGTGCAAATTCTTGAGCTAATCATGGTGTGCAGCGGCATCCAGGCTCTGTACCTCCACAGGCCTTAGATCAGGGTTTGTTGTGGTATATGAGGCTAGGAAACTCCGGAACAAGTCAAAGGGTGTCCTGGTTCCCTACTGTGGAGAACACTGAAACAATGAGGGGGTGCTGGAGAGGGTACCAGGGATGGAGTGCCAGTCCTACACATACATCATGGCCTCATGGGTCCCTCCTGATTCCATCCATCCCCAGAACACTCTGTGGACCCAGACCCCATTGGGTTCTTTACCAAGGACAGTTCGATACCAATCTCGGTTCCTTCTCTTGGTCTGTCATACTCCTGTTGCCTTGGTTATTCTTACAAGAAAAAGAGGCTCTGAGATGGGCACACCCAAGTGGCTGAAGGGCAGGTCTTGTCCATAAAGACCCACTTCTACTTCCACTGAGGTTCTGGTGACCCTTTTCCCCAATGGCATGGTGTCAGTGAAGGGTGAGGCATACTTCTTGATCCACAAGAGGTCACTGAGAAATTACTCAACGGACCCAAAACTCATTAGGGTTATAGTCCAGGTTCACCTCCATTTCCTCTGCCCCCTCCACTGTATCTCATCTCCTGTTTCTTCTTCTTTTCCTTCAGCGCATCCTCTTCCTTTGCAGTTATTTTGCAATTCCAGAAAGTTCTGTGCTAGCAAATGGTTTCTCCCTTCCAGGGCTTAAGGCAGGCATATCTGCTCCCAGGAGTTGACACCTGCTCCCTCACATTTGCTCTCACACCCTGGCCATGGGAGTGTGTTTCTCCCATGTTTCCTTGGCGTTTGAGAGCAGCTGCCCACCTCTACCCACCTCTAGTCTTTGAGATCCCATTTGATGTCCATAGGCTGCCTGTGGAGCCCACTTCTCTGAGGCAAACTGTCTGTTACTCACTGTGAGGGACTCAGGTGGGGGTCTAGGGAGCTATGGAAAAAGCTAACTCAGTGAAAGCCAGATAATCCCCAAACCTCATTTTCCCCCATTGCAAATGACTGCCTCCAGTCCTGCCCCTTTACCACACCGGCCAAGAAGCCAGTGGACCGCTTTGCCGGGGCTCCTTTTATCTTCCTGGCCCGAGGGGGGCATGGGCTAATGATCAGTGAAATCAGAAAAGGCCAAGAGGCCCAGCTAATCCACAAATTGGATCATCCTTCCCTGAATAATCACGAGAGTCGCTGGCACAAGAGTTGCCTTCTCTCTTTGATCATTGGCGCGCTCAGAACACACCTACATTTGCTTCCTGTGGGAATCCTCTAGGGAATCATGGGCTGGTTTTGTTTGGTCAAATAAAACTCATATATGGGACCAAAAAAAAAAAAGAAAGAAAGAAAAGAAACCTGCCCCACAGTCCCTGGGGGAGTGTTTTAATATGACAGAAAGAAGAGAACTGAAAATATATATGGTTGTATAAGCTCCAGATTCCATGGGCCAATGATGTTTAGTGCTGTAGATGTCTCTCTGTGATCATGGTGAATTACCCATTTGTAAACATTATTGTGCCATTTGTAATTTACCTATCTTAATTGTGGCTTTATATTTTGCAGTGGTGTTGCCAATAAACAAATGAAGTATGAATTACTTTTTTAAAAATCCATGTACAGAGATGCTATTTTTTAAAATATTTTTTATTAATTCAGAGATGCTATTTTTATTTTGGCAAAACAGAAAAAATTCTGATTTGTATTATAAGATGATTTTCCCCTTAATAAGGCTTTCTTTGGGGGTTATTTTGAATGCAGGCATATGGGTGGTTGTTAAGTAATTTGGTTGACAAAGTTACATTCACATGCACATGGTAGATCCATGTGGTACATATACTTTTATTGCTAATTTGTGTGTGGTGTGTGTGCCCAGGTCAATACTGGCTGTCTCCTTTCATTTCTCTCTACCTTATTTTTCAAGACAGAATCCCTCAGTAAACTGGAGCCCAGTGATTTGCCTGCACTAGTTGAACAGCAAGCCACCAGGATTGCAAATGACCACCGCTGGCTTTTCACCTGGGTGCTCCGGATCAAACTCAGGTCCACGTGATTGTACAGCGAGCACTTTATCAACTGAGCACTCTCCTCGGTTCTAGCTGTGGGTGATTGTTAAGGAGCATCCATCCATTCTTGAGGTTTGTCAAAAAGATATCCGTTCTCAGCTTGGGAGATTTTTGCATCATGGTATTTTGGGAGTGGGCCTCTTGGGCAAAAAGAGGTAAATGTGCCATGAATAGACCACATGCTGTGCCTCTAAAGAGGAGTGGACCCTGGGATCCCAGGTATTGAACTCCGACTCTGCTAATTATTACCACAATGGTCATCATCTTCAGCAGAGCCTCTGTGACTTCTTGAAGAAAACACCCAAAATCATGTCTGTTAGATTTGTTGATGTTTCCTCATAGGAGCCGAAAGTCATTGGAGGTTCTAGCTGCTTCTTCCTGCATGCCCTGGTTCCTTGTAAATGATGTTGCCCTAACTGTACATGGCACTATGGTCTCCAGAGGTGTAAGAGTGCATAGAAGGCAAAGAGCTAACTCAAGTGGAAGAGGAACTCCATTTTTACAGCTATGCACACCGGGCAAGATTTCTGGTGGCACAGCTGCTCTGGGGTCACTCGTGCTCCATAAGTAACCTCTCATCCATATTCTATAAGCAAGTCCAGTAAAGTAATTTGTGTCCCCAAGTTAGGCTTTGGTGGGACAGAGCTTCGTTGGTTGGTTGTTGGAGCCAGTAAGGAAGGGTTGGGGTTTGTTTACATTTCCCTAGGGAAAGTGGGCGGATTTCACAAGCAACATCATATTCATTCTCCAGCCTGTCTAACTCCACTCCTGTCTTCTGCCCAGAATTCTCTGGTATTTTCCCATCTGGCCCTGAATCACATCCAAAGTATCCCTCATGGTCCCAGGGCTCTTGTCCCATGCCTGCTGCTGGCCTCTTTCAGCTCTCACAGGCTCACTGGTGGCCCAGCACACTGGCGGCATGCTCTCCCATCCCCGGAAACAGTTCCTCTGAGCCTTTGCCCAGCTCTAAGTGACCTCATTCAGGCTGAATGTTAGCTGCTAAGGGAAGGCTTTCCTACACATGGAGACTCAACTCCCTTGAGATTTTTCCCTTGGTTTGATTTCACTCTACACTTAGTAGTGCCCATGTACCCCGCCCCACCCCGATCATCTGTTGATTTGGCGGCTGTCTTTGCTGATAAAACTATAAAGCCATGAAAGTAGGGACTCTGACATATTTGTCCTTGCACCTACTGTCTAGAAATTTGTTGCTGCCTGATGCTCAATAAGCACAGAATGAAGAATTTGAGAAATGGCAGTTCTAAACTCTACAGGTTTGTGTCCTCAAGATTAGAGACCAGACAAAGAAACCTTGGTAGAAACTAGTTAATGGTGTCACTGTTGCTGATAACTAACACAAGACCTGATGAAACTCAGATCTTTGTAAATATCTGTTGAACATTTTGGACTTAAAGGTCCTCAAGGAAACTTTGGTGCAAACTGAATCAAATTTTCTTGTTGAACATGGTCTCCCACACATATCTCTCTCTTCCTCTGTCTTCCCTCCCCGCCCCATCTTCCTCCCTCTCCCGCCTCTCTCCATAACTCCCTTCCTTTCCTCTTTCTTCTCTTTCTCCCTCTCTTTTTCTTTCCTTTTCTTCTCTTCCTTCCTCCCTCCTCCTTCCTTCCTTCCTTAATCACACATGGTAGACAAGTACTTTACCACTGAACTACCTCCCCAGCCCTCTCTTTCATTTAGTTTGAGGTAATGCCTGGCCAAGTCTCTCAGGCTTGCTTTTGAGCTTTCTCTGTAGCCCAGAAAGGCCTTGAACTTGCAGTTGCTCCTGCATAGCTATGATGAGAACCGTGTTACAGCTAGGCCTGGCCAGGAACCATGTTTCTGCAACACCCAGCAAGATTTTTCCTTTTGCTCAAGGGTCTAACTGTGGCAGTGGAGAGGAGCCATCAATGACAAACTGGCCAGAGCTGTTCCGACGGAGACACCAGGCTCAACCCCATGTAAAAGCGCTGGCTTGCCATCTTCCTCAATTTCTAACCAGAAACACAGAGTTATTGTACAAATCACATTTGAAAATGTTTGCTATCATGTCTGGGGATTCTAAGCCGCTGTCATGTTAGTTTGCTGGGAGGACCCATAGGACCAAGGATACATTTGCATTAACAGTGAAACTCAAGCATAACAAAGTCACAAGAGGAGCTGTAGGGCTGTGTAGGCTTATCATGTACCCCTCTTCCCTACACCTAGCAACGAAAATGAGAAGGGTGTGTGTGTGTGTGTGTGCGCGCGATTTTTCTTTTCTTTTTTCTTTCCTATTTTTGTTTTTGTCTTGTTTTGTTTTTTCAAGACAGGGTTTCTCTGTGTAGCCTTGGCTGTCCTGGACTTGCTGACCTCGAACTCACAGCAATCCTCCTGCCTCAGCCTCCCTGAGTGCTGGGATGAAAGGTATGCACCACCACGCCTGACTGTGTGTGATGTTTCTGGCCAGAGCTGTCTGCTAGCTTCATTCTGGGGAGGGGCTCCCACGTGTAACTCCCACGTGTGCTTGGGACATGGAGCCAGGAGGATCCAAGTGCTCACTGGAAAGCCTAGTGAATTATTGAACCCCAGATTCAACAAGAGACTGTGCCTCAAATAGCAAGGTGGAAAGCCCCTGAAGCTGACCTATGACTTCCATATGTGGGTGCATGCATCTCTTTCACACACATGCTCAGTCCCCCACACACAAACATAAACTTCACATAAAAAGCACACATAAAAAGAAGCCACACTGTGCATCTCTGCGTCCTCATCATGCTTCCTGCAATGACACACCTATTTGACTCATCAATGTTCTCACCCACTTCTCCTCCACCTGAGTGATATTTGAAGCAAATCTTAGGAATTGCATCTCCCCTGTTTGAATGCTTCATCAGGGATCTAAAGTGGTAAGGACAGTTGAAAAAAGTCTCTTAGAAGGGGCTGAGAAGATAAGTGACTTGATCTGTAAAACTGCTCCCCTTGCAAGTGTGAGGATATGAGTTTCATTCTTAGAATCCATATTTGAAAAAAAAACAAAAGAAGTGAGTCTGGTGGCACACACTGGCAATTCCAGTTCTGGGGAGGCAGAGGCAGGCAGACCCTGTACCTCAGTGGCCGGCCAGCCTCACCTACTTGTTGAGTTCCAATCCAGTGAGAGAGACCCTGCCTCAAAAAGCAAAGTAGATAGTGCCTAAAGGATGACACTCGAGGCTGACCTTTGCCTTCGCTTGGGTACACACACAGTAAATAAAAACAGGATGGTGTCATACATAGACAAGTGCCTGGAATGCGGCATGAGTCAAGGACCATGACTGATCTATTTTTGGTGCATCGGGACCAGGGCCAGAGCATAGGATATGAGGATCTTGGAATTTGGCCTTGGTAGCAGCAGGGGAACCAGTTGTAAACTAAGGCACGGCATGCTACATTTGCCTTCCATTGGCTTCGTATATGTCACTGTGGTTGCTTAGGGGAAAGGCCATGTAAGGTTGGAGGAACAAGATGGAAGTTAAGCTTTGTGCTAGCCAGAAAGTGAGCACTCTACACTAGTGCATACTGTTAGGCATGGAATGAGGGCAGAGCTACTAGGTAGAATTCGTGGCTCAATTAAAGATAATCGACCTGGATGAAGGGATAGATTTGGGGGGGAGGCAGGATATGTGTGTTCATATATGTGCTTGTATGTGTATATATGTGGAGACCAGAGGTCAAGTATGAGATTGTTTCCTGAGTGTATTGGTATAACTAATTTTTTGAAACAGGATCTCCAGCTGATCCCAGAGATTGATTGATGATTTGGCCAGACTGGGTAGCCAATCAGCCTCAGCGTTCTACCTATCTCTACCTTCCCAGAGCACTGAGATTGCAGGAGCCTGTCACAACTCCTGCTTCTCCCCCCACCTTTTTAACGAACTGAGATTTTCATGCTTGCAAAAGACTGAGCTATCTGCTCCACCTGCCTGAAGAGATGGGTTTTTAAGGCCTCCAGCTGAGCTAGAAGAATAAGAAAGGAAGCCAGATTAATCTCAATAGCTAACATTTATTGAGCACAGTCAACACAATTGAGTGCTAGGAATGTGGTGAGTTAAAACCCTACTTAATTTTCATGACCAGGTTTTGCTGCGTTATTTCTATTTCAGACACAGGAGAATTGAGTCTCTGAAAAGCCACTTGCCCAAGACACAAAAACCATGCATGGTTGTAGTGGCTTTGAAATGTGTCTGGTTGCCTAGACTAATCAAATTCTGCAAGAAAAAGGGGGTAAATCCACTCTTTAAGGTTTAGCAAGGAGAACTGAGAATGGGCACAAGCAGTGGCATTCCATCTTGCTTGTACATGTGGTCACTGCTCTGTGGGATCAGTTCATCACTGTCAGGCAGCAGGTGGGCCTGACTCATCTTCCCTTCACTCGTCCCTGAGACTATTGACTCCAAGCAAGTGGGGAGTAGGGTCTCTTAGCCTCTTCTATGGCGTAGTCGTGATGTGTGTGTGCGCATGCCCACCTGCACATGTGTGTGGTCCTTTCTCAGCTGCTGTTCCCTTCACTTCTCTGTTCAGACAATGTTTTCCACTGGACTCGAACTTGCCAAGTCGCAATTCATCTGTCTCTGCCTCCACGAAGCTGTAATTCTAATCATGACTCTTCAAAAGTCATCCCTTGGCTCTTTTCAAAATGTGAGTCCTGGAAACTGACTTCAGGTATCTGATGCTTGCAAGGCAAGCACTTTCCCACCTGGATCATTTCATATCCTGATTCCAGCCAGGGAGCCTGTAATAAAACTCCACCTTTGGCAGAGTATCCACATCACCAGCCTCGGAGGCAGCAAAAGCTGACCTCACTTTAGCACAGCCTCTCAGGCTCTAGTAAGTTCTTGCGTGTGAATCCCAGAGGGTTCGTGTCTCTTTCTTCCTTCCTGAGCTGCCTGTCCAGCTGACATCAACTCTAGAATTAGACACAAAGTACCTTATATAAGGGTTAACCCTCACCACTGTCTAGGGCCAAAGTCCTACAAAAGCTCCTGTATATATATAAACTTACAAATTGGCATGTTTATCTTTGAGTCATGTATATGTATATATACACACATATCTGTCTATCCATCCTATCTACACATGCATGTCTGTATGTGTATGTATGTGACTATGTATGTATGTATGTAGATGAATGTCTCACTACCTATAAGTCTATCCTTTCTACTCTGTCTATGCATATATGTATATATCTGTGCATATATATGCACGTATATATGCACCCACATATCTATCCATTCTTTCTGTCTGATTATCCACCTCTCTACCTTCTTATATGTCCATTGATCCATCCATATCCTTAGTGGTTTTCTTCTTGGTATTAAACTTGATCAATGTGTAACATGTGCTCAGCGGTGCAGTGAGGATCTGACCTCAGGCAGTTCCATCCCAGTATCCTCACACTTTCTGACTCAGATTATGCAGCAGTGGGAAGGGGGATCTTCTCAGGAAGAACTAAGATCATGCGTTCCTCCAGTCTTGGGGTGGGGGAAGCTACAGGCTGTAGGACACCCCAGAGGAGCTTTGTGTGCTGTGGGTAGTGAGCAGAGGGATATCAGTGTGGGTTAGCCAGAACTGGAAACAAGTTTTATGGTGAGGAGACTTGATTTAAGGCTTCCAGGCTGGAGAGGGTTAGTTGAAGCAATGAGAAGCAAGTGGGTACTGTGCATAGACACGAGAAAGGCCCACAGCAGGGATAAGCAGGGCCCAGGGAGATCATCCTGAGCTGCCTAGGAAGGCTGTATTGATTATATGGCTACTCCTATCTCTTCATGTCCGTGAGTTACACCTCCCCAAGGGTCTAGTAGACTCTGGGTATTGTGTATTGCACCTGGCAGGCATGTCTCTAGTGTGATTAAATTCAACCTGCCTCAGACATTTTGTGAGCACCCAGTATCCAGCAGGGTGGTATTCACTCTCTGTGAGAATAAAACATGAACTGAATCCTGGAGACACTGACTTTTTGGTTATTGAAATTGTATTTATTTTGGTTAAAAATTGGATTGAATGGAAAATTGAATGGGTCAATAGCGGAGCAGACTCTGCATTGTTGGTTCCAGTTGTGGCTAACTGAATGTATAAACTATGAAACAGGTCAATCCACTTACCACCCACTCCAACATATGTTCACCAAAAGCTAGCTACCTCTACCTACATATGATCTATGCCATCCCTACTTAAAATCCATCAACCTATTATTTTTCACTTAGCTAAATGGAGGAGAAATCTACAAAACTGGACTTATATGAGATGAGTTGTTATTATTATTATTGTTGTTGTTGTTGTTGTTATTATTATTTACATTACATCTCGATTGTAATCCTTTCGTTCTTATCTTCGATTGTGTGTGTGTGTGTGTGTGTGTGAGAGAGAGAGAGAGAGAGAGAGAGAGAGAGAGAGAGAGAGAGAGAG
>OU015747.1:78598731-78612478 GCA_907169655.1 Acomys percivali | reverse complement strand
ATATCCCCTCCTCCTGAGACAGCAAATTCCCAAGTGCCTGCTTACATATAAAGAAGTTCAAGGAAAACACAATGCTGCTTGCCTGCCTTGGTTTGTTACTGACAAACTGACCTAGCTCTCTGTTGCTGCTGCATCAGAACCCAACTTCCTCAGCCTTCTTATACAGACTGAAGACAAGCAACTCTCTCAGAATCTTTCAGACCCTCAGCATCACATTAGGACTACCAAGGCATTCCACTTTGCAGACTGAGCAGTTAGTAGGTGTTCAGCCTCTCTAGTGTGCAGATGGCCAAGGTGGGACCATGCAGATCCCATCGTGTGAGCCGATCTATTAAATTACGTACATTCATTCTATTGGTTCTGGTGCTCTACAGGAGTCTGACTAACACGTGACTCAATATCAGATAAGAGCTTTGGAGAAGCCCTTACATTCTACATACAGAGCAAATCTCTCCCCAGAAGTCTCACACTGAAGACTCTCAGCCTACACCCCTGCTCCCTGTCAATAAGCCATCAATTAAAGCCTGCTTAAAAAAAATGTGCATCAACACATCGCATTAGGCAGGCAGGGTCCTCTTGCTCAGAATGCTCTTCAAGTCAATGGCTGTAGGATTATCAACCCTGCCATTGATGTTTGTTTCATTCTCCCTCTCTGATCCCCTGTGAGAGAAGCAAAAAGCTCCATTCTAAAACAAAAGAGCAACGTTAGCAGGAGGGTCTGCCGGGCACTGCAGATCAAGACAATACAGGAGCAAGCTGTGGCTTCCTGCTTGCTCCTCACTGTCTTCTTCTCTTTGTGCTAACATTGTTGTCTGTAGAGAGTTTTTAGATGTGAGTGCAAGAGTATCAAGAACCTCCAATACTTTAAACGTTGTGCATACAGGGCACAGGGCAAGCTGCTGTTAGGAAAGTCATGGTTTTTAAGGAATAGGACAAGGACTCTGTATTTCCCTCCTTCTACATGGGAAGCATAAGAAGGACTGGGGAGATAGCTCAGTTGGTAAAGCACTTGCCTCATAAGCATGAGGATCTAGGTTCAATCCCAAGCATGACATAAAACAGGACTGGTGGCACTATGAGGTAGAAAGAGTAGGATCCTTAGGGCTTGCTGTCAGCCAGCCTAGCTGATTTGTAAGCTCCACGTCACACAGAGAAACTTTCGTAAAAACACACACACACACACACACACACACACACACACACACACACACACACACACACACAAAGGTGGACACTTCCAGATAAACAACACCTGGGGTTGATCTTTAGCCTGCAGGTGCACTTATACATGTGTGCACCTGCACACAGAATACACAAATTCATGTGCACACACATACACAGTGTTTGCACAAATATGAAGTTCTGAGAAAAATCACAGAATTCAACAGGGGATAGGAGGGACGGGGAGAGAGAGAGAGAGAGAGAGAGGGAGGGAGGGAGGGAAGGAGGGAGGAAGGGGGAGGGAGGGAGGGAGGAAGGGAGAGAGAGAGACAGAGACAGACAGAGACAGAGAGAGAGAGGTGGGGGGGGCGGGAGGGGCTGAGTTTCAATGTGGAAGTTTTTTGGTATCTCTTTAAAAACATATGCCCAGCAAGGAGACTCAGATCATACCCAGGTGGCTTTGAATATATATACATAGATAACTTTTGACCCAGTGCAGCACCGACAGCTACTCAAAGACTGTACACTGTCTCATAAGCAATGCGTTCATTGTCACTAAACATACTTAAGCAGATACTTAAAACTTGTGACCATTGTCTACACCTCAGTTTCTTAAGCTGTCGCTTGCCATCCCATAATGAGTCATATAACTGATTGTGGGGAGCATGGAAATAATCTGCGCACAGTAAAAAGTCTCTGAACACACAAGGAACAAAGATTCACTAGAAATCAGTTGTATAACAGGATGCCGCGTGTGTCTGACAGTGCTCACCCATGTTGCGTCTCACAACTTGTCTGGAGCCTCAGTTCTGAACACGCAATGTGTGCGTGTTGCAGTGTTCATGTAAATTCAGTCTGAAATACTTCAGTTCAGATTCAAGACTATTCTGTTATGAAATGCAGTGTTTTGGTGTACATATAAAGTTTTCCATGTCTATTTAGAAACATGATCTTTTGGGGGGAATGGAGAAATGGCTCATCTGTTAAAAGCATTTACCACTTTTGCAGAGGACTGTAGCTCAGTCTTCTGCCCTCACATTGTATGACTTACAACTACCTGAAAGTTGAGCACTCGTGGGACGACGCCGTCTTCTGGCCTCCTCGGACACTGAACTCATTGTGCGTATACACAAACACAGATGTGTAAGTTGTGGTGGTTTTGATAAAAATGGTCCCATAGGCTCATATATTTAAATGTTTGATCATCAGGGAGTGGCACTGGCTGAGAGGGATTAGGACGTGTGGCCTTGTTGGAGCAGGTATGCCTCACTGGAGGAAGTGTATCACTGGAGGTGGGCTGTGAGGTTTCTCTCTCTTCTCTCTTCCTGCTGCCTGTAGATCTGTATGGAGAACTCTTGGCTCCTCCAGCACCATGTCTGCCTGTGGGCTGCCATGCTTCCTGCCATGATGATAACGCACTAAACCTCTGAAACTACGAACAAGACCCAATTAAACACTTTCTCTTGCAATAGTGGTCTTGGTTACAGTGTCTCTTTATAACAATAGAACAGTAGCTCAGACATATATTTAAAAAATAAAATATTAAAAAATTCTTTTAATCACAGAAAACAAAGACATTTTGTATTTTCCCACTGTTACTTCTTAACATGTGTCAAATTAGTATATCTTTGGATTAAATTGTGTTAGAAGATTTAACTTTCAAAACTGCTGTTTTAGTTGCTAGCCAGAGTTTCATTAGAAATTGTGCAATGACTTTTCATATAAGAGTAGAACAGAATTTCTAATAATTTCTAAAATGGTCCTTCTGCCTATTTGTATTATGTACTTTATGAAGTAGTGTTTTCAATATCACTAATTATGAAATCAAATCATTGACCAACCCTGAAGAATACTGAAAATTCTATCTAGCCTGCAGTATCAAATATTCGTCCCTCGGGGGCTGGAGAGATGGCTCAATGGTTAAGAGCACTGCCTGCTCTTCTAAAGGACCTGAGTTCAATTCCCAGCAACCACATGGCAACTCACAACTGTCTGTAACTCTAAGACCTGACACCCTTACACCAACACATGAACATAAATTAAAATTAAATAAAATATTAAAAAAATATTCTTCCCTCTAATTTTTTACCTAAAAATATTCAAACACATCCATCTCATTTAGTATTCAAATTTGCTTTTTGTCCTTAATAAATGTTAAAATTATATGTATATGAAAGAATTGTTTAAAAATAAATTTCCTTAGAGTTTATTTTCAGTAAGTATTTGATTTGCATGCCTCCTTCACATACCTGCATCCAGGTTCATAAAGAGGGTTTTAATCTTTTCTTTTTTTTAGGTCAAAAGAGGTTGAGAGTGGAAAATGTGTACAGACCCACTGTAGAGATTTAAGGATTTGTTTTCTTTCTCAGTCTTATGTTTGTGTATGTGGTGTGCATGTGTGTATGCATTTTGTAGAGAATGGATATGTGTGTGGGTGTATGAGTACGTGTGTGCATGCATATTTGTGGGGGATGGGTGTGTGTAAGTGCAACTATCCATTATTGGCTTCAGGTTTTTGCTTTAATTTGATTGTTTCTATGCCTTTATCTTTCCATCTTGAAATAAGAAAGTACTTAACTTGTTATTTTATTTTAGAGAATTCATAGTTACAAGCCCTTGGATTTAAAAAAAATCATGGGACTTTTAAAGTAATGCTTGGTTTCATATTGTGACATAGATATGAGATCTTGGGGCTCAACAAGACAGGAAAGGTTATGGTTGCATTTGTGCATCAAGTTGACAAAGGTCAACTGTGCTGGTTACTTCAGGTTGGCCAACGTGATACAACCTAGAGCTGCCAGGGAAGAAGGAAGCCCAATTGAAGAATTGCCTCTATCATGTTGGCATTTGGGTCTATCTGCAGGGAATCTTTTTGATTAATGACTCATGTGGGAGGCCTCAACCTAACGTGAGAGATGCTATGCATGGCAGGTGGTCTTGGGTTATATAAGAAAATAGGCTGAGTTCCAAGATACAACAACTGAGCACAACAAAGCAAGATGCAATAAGACAAGGCAAAAGCCATCATGTTGTCACCAACAAGGCAAACCAACAGTTTGGAGTCCCACAAAACTCCAAGCTAACAGCTAAAGCATATATACAGAGCACTTGGTGTAGCCCAGGCCCTGAAAGCATAGGCAAGTGGGTCTTGGGGAGATGGGCATGGAGGGAGGGGAGGAAGCTGTGAGGAGTGGAAGGAGGGGAAATTGTTGTTCAGATGTATTGTATGAAAGAAGAACCTATTTTCAATTAAAAAAAAAAAAGATTATCCTTGCTTCCAAACTCCCACCTGCCAGGCACATGTTACCACGCATGGCTCCATGTCTTTTCTGCACTAAAGTTTATGTTCAAATATTTTACCCATTTTTAAAACAACACTTAACATAGAGTTGCAATAGTCCTTTATATAGTTTAGATATACATTTTTTGTAACATACATTTGCACATTTTTTTCTCCATCTGTTGGGTTGCCTATTCATTTGTGATAACAGCTTCTTTTGAAAAACAAAAGTTTACAAATTTGATTTTCAGTGTATATACTTCATCTAGTTTATATTCTGGAGATTTGTTGAAGAATTCTTCCCCAGCACAAGGTACACGGACTCCCTCTATGCTTACTTCTACCACCTTTTGTACACTAAGGTGTTTTATTCATTTTATATAGATTTTTATATATGGCATAATGTAATTGTTGAGATTCAGTTTTTAGTACTATTAAAAAAGTAAACTGTGTGTGTGTGTGTGTGTGTGTGTGTGTGTGTGTGTGTGTTATACATGCTCATATGTATGGAGGCACAAGTGCTGATGCATATGCACCTACCATATGAAGGTACATGTGGAAGCCAGAGGTTCATGTTGTATAACTTCCACAATCAATCTGTATCTTATATTGATGAAAAATGGTCTCTCCCTAAACCCAGAGCCCACAGAGTCAGCTAGTCTAACTAGCAGCTTGCTCCAGGCATCCTCTGTCTTTCCTCCCAACCTCAGGCCCCTATGGCCTTTTTATGTAGGTGCTGGGCATACAGACACAGATCCTCACAAGTGGTCAGCGAGAGCTTCATCCACTGAACCATCTCCCCGGGCACCTCAAACATTATTTTTGAGCTTAGAGCATAAATGTGGTAGAGATCTTCCATAGTAGATGAACACCCAGCATTGCATGCATCCCAGGACTTCCCCCAACACGCACATCAAAAGGTAGAGAGACAGCAATGGGACACAAAATGTAGAGTGTTGGGAAAAAGGAATAAGGCTCCTAGGAGAGGTTAGGCTGTTAATTTAGTAGTATGGAAAGGGAAGCAAAACAAAACAAAACCAAAGTCCAAAACCAATATAAAAATTTGGTCTTCATATGACCCATGTTCAAGTGTCCTGCAATATTTTTGACTTCACCTTTGCTTGTTAGTTAATGGTCTTCTTTGTTTCCAATACGGCTTTCATTGGTTAGTTTTTTCCTTTTCTTTTTTCCTAGCTCACTTTTCTTCTCCCTATATTCTTTTCCTTTTGTAAAGTCTCTGTCTCTCTTTCTCTGTCTGAGTCTCTGTCTCTCTTTCTCTGTCTGTGTCTCTGTCTCTCTCTCTGTCTGTCTCTCTATCTCTGTCTCCCTCTCTTTCTCTCTTTCTCTCTCTCTTCCTACTAGAGAATATGAAATGCTGTTCAAGTTCACTGCATTTTCTTTGGGTGATTTTTGTCTTAGGAAATTTATTCTTGCCTTATTTTTGTCCTTGTTGCTCTTTTGTTTGAAAAAAATTGAAATAAAAAAGAAGAAAAGAAAAGAAAGTAGGGTGAGTAAGGCATGGAAAGCAAGCTAACAAACAGTCTTTCTGTGACCTCTGTGTCAGTTCCTGCCTCTAGGTTCCTGCCGTGATTTTCCTTAGCCTTAGCTGTAAGTATAAGGTAAAATGAATCCAAGTTGGTTGTGGTTTGTACTTTATTACAGCGACAAAGTGGGACACAGCCAATGGGTTGGGGTCCTAAATTGAGTACAAAGAAGAAAGCAAGCTGAGCACGGGCATTTGTCACTGCTTTTTGATTGTGGATATACAATGTAACTAACTGCTTTACACTCCTGCAGCCATGCCTTCCCTACAATAATAGACTGTATCCTCAAACTGTGAGCCAAAATTGACTCTTTCTCCCTTAAGCTGCTTTTTTCCCTGCAGCAATGGCTAGAACAACTACTGCCTCTATCTTACTGCTCTGAGCCTTCATTTCCTTTTCTATCAAAATGGTAATTCCTACTGTAGCATGTTGTTGTGATTACGAAGAAGATTAAGGGATGTATTATCTCATCAAGTCTTGTAGAATAGTCCAAATGAAACCAGTGCCAAGTTGTATTAGCTAACCATTAACACCAGTTTTGTCAGAGAGCTCTGGTGAAGGGCTCTTTGCCCTCCTTCCCTTGACATTTCCCAATTAGACAATCTCTTTCAACCTTACCACACCCTTTGACATTGCCCCACAGGCAGCCATCTGCCTTTTGTGCTGTGTTTGATAAATACATGTGCTCACACCCTGTGCCTCCCGACTTAAAGTCTAAACATTATTCATCAAAAGCATCAGCTCACAAGATCAGCCATAAAAGTCCCACATCATTCACACCAACAGGTGTTTGAACTTTTCCCAGAAACAAAATTACAGAAGGGGTGGGACGCGGGGGAGGCATAGAGCATGCCTCTGTTTGTTGGTCTTTAAATATTGCCTCACCAAATAACTTTTCATCTTGTTTTCTAGGGGATTAATTTCTGAGCAGTAAGGATTATCTGATTTTTAGATTAGAAACCAGCCAACACCAGGGTCAACCAACCCAACAAAACAGTCCCTAAAGAATTTACAATCTGTTTAAGAGTGGTTAACTATAGTTTCTTCCCAAAGCAAGTTTCTGGGGGGGGGGGTGTCTGTGGGGCCACGAGGCTCACAGGGAGACTCTGAAATGAAGACAAAAAGGAACTGTGATCAGCGGAGGTTCTCTTCCATGGGAGTCTTCAGGAGGATCTCACGACTGATGTCCTTGTTAGATTTAACCATCAACTTGATACAGCCTGGAATCGTCTGAGAATCCTCAACTGAAGGATTTCTCAGATCAGAGCCACTGAGGGCATGCCTGTGAGGGATTGTAGTGATTGTGAATCGATGTAGGAGGGCCCTGCCCATTGTGAGCATTTCCTAGGTATGTGGTTTTGGGTTACATAAAAGACCTGTCTGGCATGGTGGTGCATGCCTTTAATCCCAGCACTCAGGAGGCAGAGGCAGGCAGATCGCTGTGAGTTCGAGGCCAGCCTGGTATACAAAGTGAGTCTAGGACAGCCAAGGCTACACAGAGAAACCCTGTGTCAAGAAACAAAAACAAACAAAGACCTACCTAGACATAAGCCTATGAGTGAGCCAGCAAGCAGTGTTCTTCCATGGTTTTTGACTCAAGTTCCTGCCCTGACTTCCTTCAATAATGGACTGTAGCTTACAAGCTGATATATGATCTTTCTTTCACTCTTCATACAGATCTCAACAAATGGTCTAGCTTAACTTGGAAACCTTTGGTGTGATCTGATAGGCTCCCTCATGATGAAATTATACCTGTCCCCTGTTCTTTCCTAACTCTTAACTGTTCTTTCTCTTTCCCAGTTTCTGCTTGCTTCCTGGATGCCCAGTTTCAGAGAACTCCTCTTGTTTTTTTAATTTGAAAGTAGATTCTTCTCCAACTATCCATGACTCATAGAGGCTCACAGAGACTGAAGTAACTATCAGGGAGCCTGTACGGGTCTGAGCTAGGTCCTCTGCAATATATGCCATGGTTGGGTAGCTGAGTGTTCTTGTAGGGCTCCTACCAGTGGGAGTGGAGACTGTCTCTGACTCTTTTGCCTGCTTTTGGGACATTTTTCTTCCTATGGGGTTGATTGGTCCATTCTTGGTATAAGGATATATGCCTATTCTTATTGTAACTTCTGCCACATTTAGGTGATCTCCCTGGGATCCCTGCTCTTTTCTGAAGGGAAATGGAAGAGGAGTGGATCTTGGGAGAGGGGAGGTGAGGTGGAGGAGGGATTGGAAGGAGAGGAGAGAGAGGAAAGTGCTGTCAGGATATAATATATGAGAGAAGGATAAATAAATACATAAAACTTTTAAAAATCTTTAAAAAGTAGATTCTTTTCTTATATAGTACACCCCAACTACAGTTTCCCCTTCCTTCACTCCTCCTATTAACTTTCCACTTCCCCTCTCCCCCAGCTCCACTCCCCCTCTGTTTTCTTTTATGAAAAAAAAGCAGGCTTCCAAAATAACTACATCCAATAGATACAGTAAGAAAAGGTAAAGCCCTCATGTTGCAGCTGGACAAGGCAATGCCATAAGAGAGAAAGAGTCCCAAGAGTTGGCAAAAGAGTCAGAGATACACCTGTCCCCACAGTTAGGAGTCTCGCCAAAAACACCAAGCTAACAGCAATAAGATGTATGTTGATGCCTTGCTGCGGATCCATGCAGGTCCCGTGCTTGCCACTTCAGTCTGTGTGAGCCCATGTGAGCTCTGCTTAGTTGCTTCAGTGGACCACGTCTCCTCGTATCCTCCACCCACTCTGACTTCTACAGTCTTTCTTCTCCCTTTTCTGTGTGTGCAAACTCTGAGGGGGAGGAGAGGAACCCAGTGGAGACCTCTCTACATAATATCTGGCTGTGGGGTCTCTGCGCCCATTCCTAGCTCCCATCAGCTGTGGGAGAAAGTCTGTTAGATTACTCTTCATATACAGTACAGTGCTGTCCTCCTGAACTTTTCTCATGAGCTGGACTTTCAACCCTTCTGATTTCTATCTGTAGACCTCTCAGTACAATGCTTAACAAGGCTCCCTATGAAGCTTACAGTGCAGGCCTTGGCATTTGACTCCCTGGTCTTGGGTCCCAGCTTGAGCCTGAGTTAATCAACCTTAGTCTCAGCCTCCTCAGATGTAAAATAAGGATAACAGTCCCTACTGGCCAGAATTCCAAAAGGCTTAAGGGAGAGCATGCGTGTGGTACATAGAATAAATGTTCAATTAAGTTAAGAAGTGGTTGGGGCTGAACAGATGGATCAGTAGTTAGGAGCACTGCTTGTTCTTCGAGAGGACCTAGGTTCAATTCGTAGCACCTATATGACAATTCACAACTGTCTGTAATCCCAAGGATTTGATGTCATCTTCTGGACTCCATGAGCACCAGGCATGCACACAGTACACAAACATACATATAGGCAAAACACCAACACATTAAATAAATATTTTAAAGGTGAAATTAAAAATAGGTTTATTTTAAGAATTTTAAAATTGATGATGATGATGATGATGATGTGTTGCTTAGATGTTTGCTTTCCATGTGTGTACCTGGTGTCTGCTGAGTCCAAAAGACAGTGTTATAGCCCCTGAGAGTTACAGACAATTATAAGCTGCCATGTAGATGAGATGCTGGAATTTGAATTGGGGTACTTTAGAAGAACAGCCAATGCTCTTAAACACTGATCTAGCTCTCCATCCCCAGAATATTTATTTTGCAAAAATAAAAGAGGGGGCCATGTAAGCATTAAGACCCAAGTTCAGATTACTAGAACCCATGTCAAAAGTAAATAAAAGCAGACTTGGAAGATCCCTAGGACTTGAGAGACTTGGGAGATGCTGGGAGCTGTTTGGCCAGCTAGCCCACACTAATCTGAGTCCCTGGCAAGTGAGAGTAACTATCTCACACAACAGGGTGGAGGAGATCAAAGGAAAGACACTTGATATTGACCTCCTGTTTCCACATACATGCATATGCACACACATAAACACACATATACAAAAGAAGAGGTAGGTAAATGACACATGTAAGATATTTAAGAGATGCTTAATAGCCGGGTGCCAAATCCAAGTGTTAACAAATGGCTCCTGTTACAGGTTGAATTACACACCCTTACACAAGTCAGTTTTATATTATTATAACAAAATAGCTGAGATAATGATTTTGGAAAGAAGGGTGTCTACTTGGTCTTATGGCATTGCAGAAGTCACCCCATGGTTTCTCACTTCTGTTGCTTTGAGTCTGAGGTAGCACAGTGAGGAAAGAAACAGAGTGGTGTCCCAATATTCTCCCTAAAGACGAGCTGCTGGTGACCTTTCTCCCACTAAATCCTGTCTGTCTTCTAAAGGTTCTTCTGCCTTCAAACAGCATCTCCAGCTGGTGACCAATGTGTCAATACACAGGCTTTTGGAGTGTGAGTCAGTTGTTCAAGGTGTGAACTACAGTGCCTCTCAAGTAGGCTGCTCGGTGACCTGGGTTGGGGATATGGCTCAGCAGCTGGAGTGTTTGCCTAGCACACACAAAGCCCTGGTTTGACCTTCAGTGCCTTATAAGCTAGACATTTGGTGCATATTTGTCATCCAAGCACTCATGCAGCGAAGGCACGAGGATCAGGGTCAAAGGTCATTCTTGCCTTCACAGTGAGCCTGGGGACAGCCTACGTTTTGTGAAACTGATTGGAAAATGTTGATGTCCTAATGCCCAAGGTATCTAAATATATACTCAATAGAATATAATGGTGGCATATGCAGTTAGTTATTGAGTTTATACTGCAGTATAGCAAGCTCTTAATTCGAGGTGGCTAAGGCTAGCACAGAAATTGCTATATTGAAGTTTATGTTAAACCTTTTATTTTTAAAAGGGTGAATAGGATGGATCATGGGTAAAGGTGCTTGCTATGCAAACCTGATGACCAATCCTCAGAAACCATGTAACGGTGGAGAGAAACGACTCCACAAAGTTGTCCTCTTACCTCCACTTCTGACCGCCATGCCATGCACACCCCAAATACACACTGTGCACATATACATACAGTAATACTAAATAAGAATTATAATTTTTTTGAAATAAAAGAATGCCGTATGAAGTGATACACTCACAATGTGTCCTGGAGACAGAGACAGAAACTGGGCTCCGAAGCTATAAACCAAAGAGCTCAGAGGCTAAGATAAGTGTAGAAGTGGCAAGAGGCTGGAAAGATTTTTTTTTTACTAGAAACTTCTGGGGACTGTGGTTCTGTTACAGTCTCAATCTCATCAGGACTTCTAGCTTCCAGAAACATGACAATGTATTTCCCTTGTTCCAGGCCACCGCATTGTTATGGAAGCCCTAGGAAGCTAACAGTTCTTCACACACGTCCACTCAGCACTTCCTGATACCTTCCACCTTTCTGTCAATTCAGTCTTCTGTCTTCCTTGTTTCTGTCAAGTCAGACTCAATCTTGTATCAATTTTGCATCCATTAGAAAAGGCCTAGAGTGAGGGAAACAATACGGTTGGTGAATTAAACTGAACTGACTGGAAGTGTATCCACAGTGATGTGGTTTGTTTGTTTTTTGTTTGTTTGTTTTTTTTGTTTTGTTTTTTAGGCCTGTATCAGAGGCACAGTACAGGTGTTACCAGAGGTATATTTTCCTTTCCCTCAATCTCTCCAGAGGCCCCAGCCACCCATACTTTCCTTCTTCCTTCTCTGATTTGTCCTTGCGTTATTTACCCTGTGAACCCAGAATGAACACTGAGGATAACGGGTCTCATTCCTTGGCCTTCCGAGGATGACCTTAAACTTGATGCTCCCATTCCTTGGCCTTCCAAGGATGACCCCCTAAACTTGATGCTCCCATCCCTTGGCCTTCCAAGGATGACCCCTAAACTTGATGCTCCCAAACCTGGGCCTTCCAAAACTGGCCTCAAAGTTTGGCTTTCCAAAGATGACCCACATTCTTGGCCTTCTACAAATGGCCCAAATCCTTCATCTTCCAAAGAAGGCTCCAACCCTTGATCTTCTAAGTATGTCTATGCTGTCAAAGCCAGTGGTAGCTCATTGAACACAGCCCTCATGCACCCGTTTTTTGCATTCCTTCAGCTAAGGAGAATGCATTTCTTTTCCTGCTCCTTGCAAGTATATTTTCCTCCTAAACACAAATAACAATCCCGTTGCCCCATAATTAGATTGGATTACAGAATAATTACAACCTTGTTTGCTCTCGGCAGATTACATGGTAATTATACTTGGCATTACCATGAAGAACCAAGAAATTCTGACGATGTCATTACATGGTTATTTGTACAGTACAATGCAGCAGTGTAATTATACATGCAACATTTGTTCTCCAATAGGAGAATGATTAAAACAATGCTAATGCTCCAAAGTGTTGATTAGGTGCCAGCGTGATATGACATTGACAATGTGGGAAGGGGTCTGGTTATTAATTCTTCCCACAACATAGCAATATGTGCCTTCTCCTGGACTCCCTTGCTACCTCTTCAGCAGGCTGTGCTGTGGTCAAGAAGGACATGTGACCATATGCTTTCCCCTCTGTCCTCACAGCTTCAGAATGTTTATAGCAGCCAGTGGACTTCAATCCACATTAGAACAAGGGAGGGACTGGGGAGATGGCTCAGTTGGAAAATAGCTTGTTGTGCAGACATGAGGACCAGAGGGCAGTCCTTAGCACCCACATCAAAAGTTGTGTGTGGAGGTATACACCTGAAATTCATGAAGTGTAGTCAAGTCAGTGAGTTCCAGGTCCAGTGAGAGATACTCTTTCCAAAAATGAGGCAAAGTAGCTTACTTGGGAGGGCTTGAGAGAATGCAAGGGTACGTACCAGAGGCTGGGTGAGAAGCTGTGCATGTATGTGATGGTAAGGCAGCCTGTCTGTAATCCCCATATGTGTGAGGAAGGCACAGGGGGACTCCCTAGGGAGAGCAGCCTCATCAGAGTAACTGAAATGGGAGGACAAGCTCCAGGTTCAGAGAGAGGTGTGCACCTCTACATGTGTGAATAAGCATAAGGCGCCTTTCTTGAACCTTAGAGATAGTGTTATGGTTTGAAAGTGAAATGGCCTGCATAGGCTCAACATGCTGAATTGGTGGCACTCCTTGGAAAGGCTGTGAATCCTTCAGGAGCTGGAGTCTCCGTGGAGGGAGGGGTTCACCGACAGCAAGCTTTGAGGGCTTGACTTCCTGTTCAAACTGCTCCTGGGCTGCCAGGCTGGCCTCATACTCCTGCTTCCGTGTTCTTCTCTTTACTCTTCCCCTGTCATCATGAATCGTTTCCGTCTGGCATGGTGGTCCAAAAATAAACCCTTTCTCCTCTAAGCTGAGTTGTGTCAGGGTATTTTGTCACAGCAACAGAAAAGAGACTAACATAGGCTGTGGGAGCCAAGGACACATGGGATCAGGAAGCTGTCTGAGATGTGCTCACAACACACGGCTGGACAGAACTCTCCTCTGTATGAACTAACCCAATTCCACCATATTGAAATGCAGAGCCTTGACAGTGGCCTCTGTAGGTTTCATGCCAATCACGGATACGTTAGTACTAATTATTTTTGTCTTCATATATTTCAGAAACACCTTTTGACATTGCAATATGATGTTGCCATCTATAAAGTTCACATTTAAGACTCATACAAGTTATGGAAGCAAACCTACAGGGCTGGAAAGATGGCTCTGTGGGTTGCTGCATTCAAACCTGAATTCAGATCTCAACACTCATGTAAAATCTAGGCATGGCTCCTGTGTGTGTGTGTGTGTGTGTGTGTGTGTGTGTGTGTGTGTGTGTGTGTGT
>OU015747.1:78572566-78585170 GCA_907169655.1 Acomys percivali | reverse complement strand
TGACAGACTATGTCTCAAAAATCAGGTGGAAAATAGTTGAGGAAGAACCCAATTGTTGACTTCTGGCTTCCACACAAATGTGTACATCCTCACATGAACACACACGCGCACACACACACACACACACACACACACACACACACACACACACACTCAGCTTTTGTGATCTTCCCTCATACTCTCCCCCCTCAAGTCCCCCCAAGCCTCCTTGAGGCAACCGTTATTTCTTTGTGTCGTTCTTTGCTTCTACCTGTGTCACAGGGCTGTTCTGAGGCACTAATGAAATAAAGATCAAGGTGTCTTAGAAGCTTTCAAGCGCCAAGTGCAAGCGGGGATTGGGATTGGTAGGAGGTGGCAAGGGAGTTTTCCAGTCCATCTAGTGAAGGAAGCAGAGGAAAGAATTTTGCTAGCTTTTGTGTTTTGTTTTGTTTTGTTTCTTCAGTTTTCCATCCAGAAACCTTGGGAATTTTGATGCATCTCCATGTCCATTCATCTACTCATTTATTCATTCATATGTTCAGTGAAGGCACAAAGCCAGACTATGCCGCTGTCGGTTCTGGGATGGGCGTGGTAATGCAGCCCACGTGTTAGACCCAAGGCTCTTCCTGCAAAGCTGATGGGATCCCCAGTGAAGAGGGTACCTATCATAGAAAGGGAGTCTCTTCTGGGCCCAGAAAGGCAAGCATTGCAGATCCACTGAAATGCTAAGAGGGCTGCACAATGCTTTTAAGGGGTTGCTGACAGCTGTCAGTAGGGAGCATCAGGCAGCCGGTAATAACCACCACTGAGTGACTGTAAACACCACACTTCCCACGAGGAAATACAACTTGTTAGCTTTTGTCTGGGCTGCAGAGAGCAAAGGCAAGCTCCCTCAGAGAGGGCATCTACCAGAGTCAAACATAAAAATCAATCATATGGTTCTAATTTAATTTTAATTCACATTTTTATACATGGGGTTTGTTAGGAGCGCTGACATTTCTGCTGTGGAAATCTATAATGGCTGAATTGTCCTCACATTAGAGGATTTTTAAAAGAAGTTCTTAGCCACTGGGTCGCAATTTGTTAAAACAAACAATAGCACAACCGTGGCACAATCGGATGAGGAGATGTTAACCGGACTAAGCGAAAATCAAGTGATCTTTTTCAGCCTCTTTTCTCTTTCGACTGAACTCCTGGGTAATGCTACCAAATGACAAATTGCGGCATGCATGTAAGAGCAGTGCCTTCAAAAATACAATAGTTATACAAGCCATCTATTGTTAATGAAGAATATAATGCAATTTGCCTGTCTGTAATACAATTATGCAAATCCAACGAGGAGCTATCCCAAAATCTCTTTACATTCCGATTAAAATGAGATAATTTATCAAACAGAATATGACTGGTTATGTTTATGTGTGGCGCATTAATCCTGTTACAATAATGTATCCGTCTCCTAACGGAATGGATTTGTGCAATCTAACAGAAAATGACTTTTGCACTATCCACAATTATAAAAATATTCACAGCATATCCATCCAGTGCAATAGCACATGCCCACAACGATGCAATAAACCTATTAAAACAAGCCGTGCTTATGAATGGAACCTTCATGCCAATAGCAATGAGCGCGCCCTCAATTTCACTGTGCTCATTATCTGAACAACTCCGCGGCTGACAAATGCTAGGAGTAAATTAGTTTAACTTTCTTCATCCTTTTTTTTTTCTCTTTTAAAAAATCTGTTTCTTTATTTGTGTGTGTCAATGCTCTTGTATGTGTGAACACATGTGGGTGGAGGCCAGAAGTCAGCATTCAGTGTCTTTCTCTGTGCCTCTCTCTCTCTCCACCTTAATTTTGGCAACAGGTTCTGTCGCTGAACCTGGAGTTCACCAATTCTGTCTAGGAAGCCCCACGGATTTCCCTGTTTCTGCCTCTTCAGTGCTCCACTCATAAGCACAAGACACCATGTCTTGTTTTACTGACTAAGCCTCCTCCTCCTCCCCCTTCTTCTTCCACTCTCCTCCTCCTCCTCCCCCTGCTCCTCCTCCTCCGTTTTCATTCTTTTATAAGTGTTCTGCCTGGAGAAATGGCTCAGCAGTTAAGAATCTGCACTGCTCTTGCAGACTTGGGGTTTATTTCCAAGCACCCACTTCTGGAAGCACAGAACCTGCTGGTCAGGCTCTGCTTCCTCTTCTGTCACAGAGTAATCAGTCTGTGATCAGGCCATGATGGTGACTGGTGGATCCAGCATCCTCTTTTGGCCTCTGTGGTGATTGTACTCAAATGAACAAACTCACACACAGACACACTCATGTACACACAATAAAAAGATCAGTCTTTTTTTTTTTTTTTTAAGAAATAAAAACGTTCACTTTAATAGCACCCAAGGTCCTAACTGGATTTTTTGTTTGGGCTCACAATGATATGATTTTACATAATACGATTTGTAAGCCATCTTCCATAAAACAGTTAGACCTGTTTTATCTCTTGGTATGTCTTTGGATTTGTGCATTTCCACAAGTCAAGAGGTTTGCAAAGCATGCCTCTTCCCACGTACCTTGTTTGCGCTCATTATACTGGGAAAGATGTGTGTTATGAATAGAAGCGTTGTCTGAACTGCATTTTTCAGAGGGGGCACAATAGCCTCTATTCTTATAAGGACATCACAGGCAAGAACTGATAAGAAGTACTGTCTAGAAAAACAAGAGCCTAAGTAATTTGTGGAGATCTCTCTGGTACTTCCATTGCCAAGGAAAATCATTTTGTGTTTATACCAATCTCCTCTACCTTGATGACAGTCATTAGTCTTGACAGTGAGTGATAATGTGCTTAAATTTCACACCTCTTGGCCCTGTTCACCTTGTCAACATTTTCCCATCTGCATGCCTCTACACCAGGCGTGCAAGTTGACTTAGACAAATGTTGATCTTTTGTGGGGAAAGTGTAAACTCCAGTGTATCTGCAGGTTCCCAAATGTTTATCCATACTTTTAAATAGCTTCCAGGCAGTTTCGCTTCTGGTTATGCCTGAAATACTATTTCAGGGGCCTTGGAATGGTGAGGGCGTTCTCTTTCCTCTCTGATTAGACATTGCACATTGTCAGAGCTAAGTCAAATGAACGCAAATACATGAAGTTCAGTTGACAAATCTGTTAGCCTCAACTCAAGCCAGCATCTAATGCAACTATAAGAAATTATATTTCCTTTTAAGAGATTATATTTTTCTCATAAAGACATAGATAATAATAGGAGGCAAGAAAGGAGGGGGAGAGGGAAAGAGAAAGGCAGGCAGACAGGGCAGGCAGGAACAGTGTACACTCAATATTTAATTAACAACATTTTCAAAGAAGCTACAGCCGCTCCTTGACTTAGAATTGAGTTATGTCCTCATACACATCATAAATTGAAATTATCATTGTGTCAAAAGGCATTTAATGCATACAACCTACTGAGCATCAGAGCTTACAAATAATCCACTATAGACTATGGCTAGCTTCATAAAGAGACTAGTCTTAGAAGAGATCCAGATGAAAGATTTGAAGTATAGTTTTTACAGGATGCTTATTGATCTTGGACCACAATAAAATTGAAAAACATAAGTCAAAGCATCTCAAGTTGGAGACTCTGTAATTTGGCAGGTGTGTCCAAACTGGCACTTGGGAACCCTGGGTATCTTTCTCTCCTTTATAGCTAGAGATCCTGCCCAACACATTTGTAGATGACAGTGTCACGTTATGATGTCAGAAGATTGGCTACCCCTGACGTTTTACCCATTTTTCATGGATGTTTACAAGTGAAACCTTTACAGGGCAGGTCCTTACTGAAAAGGGAACATGGTGAGTTGGGACTTGGTGGTTTATCCTGGCTAATACAGTTCAAGGGCCTGTATTCCATCACAGCAGGGAGGGCATGGCAGCTGGAGCCAGAGGACAGATAGTGACATCATACCTATAGTCGGGACACACAGAGCAGGCAGGAAATGGGGCTGGGCTCTTCAAGGCATGCTCCTTGTGATTCACTTCTTCCCTCAAGGCTTTGCCTCCTAAACATTGCATGGTGTCCCATGGCACCACCAATTCAGAAACATGTGCCCGGGGAGCATTTCACATTCAAAGTATAACAGGAAGCCCTGGGATTTTCTCTTTCCATGCTGTGCCTGATGATGGAGACATTCTGTGAAGGAAAAGTTTCACTGTCCTGGGCTATCTGGGAAGACTCTGTGCCCTTTATTAGGACTTATGAAGGGGCACCTTCTACTCAGGAAGTTTTTTTTTTCTTTTGGACAGGAGGTCTGGTAGCTTTGATCAATAATGCTGGCAATAAAGGCATGGTTATAACAGTAGGGGAGAAAGTCCTAGAAGACAGAACATATGGACTGCATCAACTCCCCTGCCTCTAGCTGATAAGGGAGGCCCCTGTCTCCTTCACAAACCCTAGCATGTTCTCAAAGCTTGGGGTATGAAGACAATGGAAAAAGTCAGAACGGGGCTTTGATGAATGGTCCAGTCCCCTCTGAGCCTCACCAGGCTGTCTTCATAGAATGCCCTTGGTTTGGGCTTCAGATTTCTAGACTGCTCTGGGAATGGTCTGCAAAAAAAATGAGATGAACAGTATCTGTCCTCTGATGAGATTAGGCTGAGCACACATGCCTCAGATGGGAAAGAACAGTTCAGTTTTAAGCATGAAGAACTGCGCGTGGTTCTTATGTAACAATACCAGAGTGACTACTGTGTGCAGGGACTATTCTGGGATTTTAGGATGTATCCGTGAGCAAACTGGACACAGCCTCTGTGTTCACTAAACTTACTATCATAGAGAAGAAAAACAGAAAGCAGTATAACAAGCTAGTAGGTAATAAATATTTAGAGAAAAAAGGCAGCACAAAATGGGAGACGTAAGTCATTTTTTAAAATGTATTGATCTGTTTATTTGCGCTAATTTTCTTTTTTTGTGAATTTATTTATTCGCTTTACATCTTGATCGTAGCCCCTTCTCTCCTCTCCTCCGGGTCTCATTCTCCATTCCTCTTCCCCCCATCCCTCTTCCTCCACTCCACAGAAAAGGGGAGTCACAACACCCCCCCGCCAGCAACCCACTCCAGCATATCAAGTCATACCAGGACTAAGCTCATCCTCTTCCCTGTGGGCTGGCAAGGCAGTCCCACCAGGGGGGTATGATCAGTAAGTAGACAACAGAGTCCGTGTTAGCAGCAGCCACTGCTTTCCTTACTAGTGGACCCACATGAAACCTAGCTGCCCATGGGCCACAACTCTGTAGGGGGCCTAGGTCCATTCTATGCTTGATCCGTGGTTGCTGTTTCAGTCGTTGCAAATCCTTGGTTGGTTCTGTTGGTCTTCTTGTGGGGATCCTGTCTCCCCCCTCCCCAAGGCCTTCTATCCTTCTTCCCACTTGTCCACAAGACTCCCTACACTTTGCCCACATTTTGGCTGTGAGTCTCAACATCTGCTTCGATCTGCTGCTCGGTGGAGCCTCTCAGAAGACAACTCTGCTGGGCTTCTGTCTGCAAGCGTATAAGAGTATCGTTAATAGTGTCAGGAGTTGGGTCTCTCCCTTGGTGTGGCTCTGAGATTGTGGCCAGGCTTTGGTTGGACATTCTTTCAATCTCTGTTCTAACTTTATCCCTGCACATCTTGTAGGCAGAATAGAATCTGGGCCAAAGTTTCTGTGGGTGGGTTGGTTGGTGGTCTCCTTCCTCTATTCAGAGTCCTGTCTAGTTAGAGGGTGTCCTCTTCAGTCTCCATAACCCCTGATACTAGGAGTCTCAGCTAGAGTCCCCCACATCCTCCCAGAGGACTATTCTGACTTAGGTCTCCAGCTTGACACAGAGATGCCCCATCCATGGCTCTCTTTTCTCTGCAGGGCCTCTGCACTCCCTCCCCTACTCTGCCCAGGTCAGATCGCCATCCTCATTTCTTTCCATGCTCTCTCTCCTACTTGTTCCCTCACTGCAACCAATTCAGCTGTTATTCCCCTCCGGGTGAGGCCCCCTTGGATCCTATTTGTTACTTCTCTTCTTTGGGTCTGTGAGTTGTGGTATGTTTATTTTGTACTATATGGCTAAAACCCACATATAAGTGAGTACACACCATATGTGTCTTTCTGGGTCTGGGTAGCCTCATTGGTTCCATCCATTTGCCTGAAAAATTTAAGATTTCTGTATTTTAAATGACTGAGCAGTATTCCATCGTGTAGGTGTGTCACAGTTTCTTTATCCATTCTTCGGTTGAGGGACATCTAAGTTGTTTCCAGATTCTGGCTATTATGGGTAAAGCTTCTATGAACATAGGCTGAGCAAGTGTCCTTGTTGCATGGTAGAACATCTTTTGGGTATATGCTAAGTAGTGGTATAGCTAGGTCTTAAGGTAAGGCTATTCCCAGTTTTCTGAGAAAGCTCCACATTGATTTCCAATGTGGTTGTACAAGTTTGCACTCCCACCACCAATGGAGTAGTGGTCCCCTTTCTCCACATCCTCAGCAGCATGTGCTGTTACCTGAGTTTTTTTTTTATCTTAGTCATTCTGACAGGTGTAAGATGGGATCTCAGAGTAATTTTGATTTTCATTTCCCTGATGACTAAAAAAATAGGGAATGCTTCACAAATTTGCATGTCATCATTTTGCAGGTGCCATGCTAATCTTCTCTGTATCGTTCCAATTTTAGTATATGTTCTACTGAAGTGAGCACTATTTGTGCTAATTTTTATCATATATATCATATATATACATATATATATATATACACACACACACACACACCTATCTTCTTTTTTTTAGTAAGAGAGACCAAACCTAAGGCCCTGCACATGCTATGCAAGCACTCCATCACTAGTCCATATCCTCAGCCCTTTCATTTAAAACTTTTTGAGACAGGGTCTTGCTAAGTTGTCAAGGTAGGCCTTGAACTTTTTATTTCCCTGAACAGCTTCAGCCTGTGTCACAGGTTTACCATATTTGCTCCAAAAAAATGTTCTGGCTAATAACTTTAGACTATGATCCATGGGTCTTCAAGGGCCCTGTTCTCAACTGGGTTATGTCATGGAATGTATATCTAATAACAAAACATAAGAGTGAAACTGTTTCTCTAAATAAAATAAAACAGTATGGACATAAGAGGGAATCTCAAGTCATCATTTTACTGCTTGTTCTCTTCTGTTTTGGGAAATAATCCATTGTTTTATTTTAACTGTAATAAGACATTTACTTGTTTTCATCTTTAGATGAGGGAGTTTAGTTACATTTCTTTGGAGAAAACAGTAGTTTAGGGATCCCATAAAATAGTGCTGGAGTGTGACTCCTATACCTCCATGAGTACACTGATGACCGATTTTGGGGATAGAATGTTCCAAATCAGCTGGCACTATTCATTTTGCGGCATGCTCCAACACTAGTAACAACTGGTCAGACACATAAACCCCCAATAGTTTACAGAACTAGAGCCAGGCGTAGGTCCATCGTACCCCCTACCCCATTTAAGGTGGAGGAAGGTATATTCCTCTAGTGCTAGAAGCATTCTCAGCACTTAGGGGTGTCCTTCCTGGGGATGGGCGAGCAATGGAGATTCTAAGATCCTGGGTCTTGTGCCTCAGGAATGGGTAACTCTAAAGAGGCAATCTAGGCATGAGAGCTTCCTCCGTCTGAAGGCAACAATTGGAGCTCCATTTGTGGAGGTCCCTGATAGTGATGCCCTAAATGACGTCATTGTCCTCAAAGCACTGCTGCTCTCAGGCCAACTGCTAATGTTTGAGCTCTATCTCCTGTATCCAGCGTGGTGGCTCTCTCCACTGGAAGTCTTATGATGGCTTCTAGATTCCTGCCAGTTGTTGGCTTTATAGATGGGAAAATGGGCAAGAATTTCACCCATTATAACTTCAGCCGCCAGGACTTAGTGCTGGGGGCTGCTCTTCCTCTCCCTCCATCTTAAGCTGCTGAATTCTTGAATTTCTGTCTTTACAAGTCATACCTTACTCTTTCCATCCACCAAACCTCAAACACCACATAATAATCATGCTGTAGGCTGCACACAGCAGTCATGGGGTCAGTTTCTCATACATTTTGGCTGAGTTCATAGGCACAGAAGTCCTCCATGCATGGGGTCCTCTTATAGGAAGTTCAGCCACCATGGTTTCGATGATAATATTTTCATCAAGGATGGCATAGACTTGAACTCCTGCCTTAGAAGTCAGAACTGACTTAAAATATACTTTGATTTCTCTTTAAATTATTCCTCTTTGTATGCTATCCACCAGGGTTGCTATGCACAGCTCATCATATGATCTTTGTCATTATAGATGACACTGGGGGACTTTGTTCAGTTACCTGTCTAAAATTATCCATGACTCCTGAATGGTGGGTAAAGTTAGTTCATCCAGAGATTATCAAATCTCCTGTCCCCATGGTGTCCATTGTTTTAGACCCGACAGTATGTGCATTACTGCCCTAATGTATGCCTGCGTACTTTTCTAGGAGCTAGGTAACTGGATCTCTCTGAATGGAAATCTTTCTTTGAAGACTTTTTTGCTTCTGAGTCCACTTGCAACTCTGCAAACCTTATTTTGGAAAAAAATGGTTATTTATAATATCAACATTTCGAGATCATGTTTTGAAGACAGCTACAGGCACATGGAGCAGCTACATGCCAAGGCTGTCTACTTCCAATCTAACAGCCCCCTAGGTTGAAACCAGAGTGAGCCTTGGAGACAGCGGCCAAGAGCCCCAAAACTCTTGGGGAATATTTATAATCCCTGAATTCAACCAAAATTGTTTCCACTCAAAATTAATACTTGGAAACAGATTTTAAAGCCCAAATTTAGACTCTGTCTACAGGTTTTTTTTTTTTTTTTTTTTTTTTTTGGTCCACTGTGGAGCCAGCTCCATGAAATAAGTGCATTTGAAGCTGACTGAATGTAAAATTGATTGTCTTTTACATTGAACAAAATATTTAAAGGGATGCCCTCTTTATCCTAGAACTTTCCTAGCAGCAGCCAGAGTTGGCTGACATCCACAGCCAGAAAGGGTGGGTACTGGGTCTGCGTGTGGATTGAACCTCTGTTTACACATGTGACTCCTCTCTGGCTTAAGGAAAGGGCTCTGCTGAGCAAATGGAGCTGTGATTCATATTTATGGAGGTAACGTGATCCAGTGGAAGGCAGTTGGCCTTGAAGCTAGAAAGCCCAGTTCAAAGTGCGCCTTTATCAGTTCCAAGCTGTGCAATCTTGAATAAATCATTTAGTCTCTCAGTTTCTCCATAAATAAACGGAGGCCTACCAGTCCTGTTCCGCCTGCCTCTGAAGAGCTGGTGAGAGGCAGAAGAGCTGTCGTGATTCCAAAGGCAAAGTTACTGTGCCTAAACTCCCTGTTTGAATCTCAAGAGTCTTTGCAGTCTGAAATCAGGGCATCGGACCTTGTTTAACACGGTGCTTTGATGTGAAAACAGAAACAGAAACAGAAGCAAAGATTGGTTGTCCAAAGTTGAGCCCTAGTAGTGAAATCAGATTTAATTAGGGCATCATCTTTGTCTAACGCCTTGAGCTTCTTCCTTTTTCTCCTCTTCTCCCGTCTCCCCTCCTCTCTTCCCCTTCCCACTCTTCTCCTCACTCCTTTCCTTCATTGCAGAGATTATAAAAATCCAGCCACTCAACACAACCAATTTAAGCAGCTGAGATGCCAATTACTCACATATTTCTATATTCATGCATTTCACAAAATGTTATGAAGACATTCCAGGCTATGGTCTACATTAGGGTTGGCAGTAACAGCCCTGAGTTTCAGATCATCAGTGAACATACTTTTAAAAGTATATTTCTCATATTTTACATTTAGACCTACATTTAAATTGCTCACACATTATCGACCAAGGTGTTACCTTTTAATGCTGTGTTGGCACAAATTTTTTTTTAAAGTTGCATGGAATATATTTATAATTAGAAGTTGCCTGGTGCCTCTGAAATGAAAATGAATGTGAGCATCTAACATTTTTATTTGCTTCCTCTATCCACCCCACTTTTGTGCTGGGAATAAAGTGTCCCTTTCCTCTGGCATATATGAATCTCATAGGAGACAGATACAAGAACAGGTGCATCTCAGCTTGCAATAGTTGCATAATGAGTCTAGTCTATATTGAAAATATCTTGAGTCAAAAAATACTAGGCTGTAATGTGCCTGCAGCAAGAGCATGAAGACCTTATCTGATCCTCAGAACCTACATGGGATGATGGATTCTCTAACCCTGGTACCAGAGAGGTGGATACAGGAGGATCTCTGGGACTTGCTGGCCAGAGCCCAGGTGAATTGGTGAGGTCAGTGAGAGACTCTGTCTTTAAAAAGTAATGTGACAGGAGGACACCTGGTGGTGACCTTTGGTCTATGTACTCACTGTGCATGCATGCATGTGCATGTATGTGTGTACGTGTGTGTATGTGTATGTGTGTGCACACAAGAGAAGAAAACAGCCACGGTTGAGATAAGATCACAAAGCTGAGATATAAACCATACCTGGAAACACACAAACTATACACGAATCAAAAGTAAAAGTCTTAAAAGCCTTCCAGTGTCAGGAGGCTGTCAGGAAGATGACAGACACAGACTGGCTACAACACAATGAAGAACAGATCATGGATCACAGAGGTGTGATTGACGCAGTCATGAAGTGGCTACCTTACCTCTCTAGCTGATTAGATCCATGGTCCAAGTTCTTGGGAGATGCTAAAAATTCTTACTATATCTGGGAAACATTTCCAGCTGTCAGGGGGTGTTTCCAAATATGGTACTGACCAAGTGTGCCAGTGGGATGGAACTAGAACATATGTTGTGTAGTAAATGTCTTTCTAAAATGGAAACTTTGCATCATTAAGGTTCAGGAAACAAAACAGTCACAAGTCCCAGGAAGTCCCTGAAACGCACATGGTTCACAAAACCTCCTCCTTCACACTTATATAGGCAGCAAAGGACTATTGGAGAGAAGAGGGTCTAACCTGTGAAACTGTCTGGAAGTCATGCAGGGAACTCCAGAAATGTAACTTTCACGAGTCTCCACACATACTAGGTGGATTTTTGTGTGATGTCACTCACTGCCGTTGAGTCACCCAAGATCCTGCAAGTAGGATCAATACACTGATCAGGCTGTAGTTGGGCGTCGTAATCATTTCTTTGATCTCTGTTGGTCTGCTTTATCTGATGGCAAATAGATATTTGTTCATACCTCCTCAGGAAAACTCACATGATGACATAGTCCACCAGTTTGCCCTGTAACTTAGACCTTTGGAAAATATTAAAATTAACAAGACCTGTTCTGATTACTATCTGGGGAAGGGGACGGCCTGGATGGTCTGTGGCATGGTAGGATTTGCAACTGTCCTAGGCCACATACTTGAACTACAGTCTAATTTATTGAGCTAATGACTAATACTCCACTGATAGAGAGGAAAAGCAAACTCAGTATTTTTGTCAGCAATGACCCCATACAGTTTGAGTTTAAGCAATAAAGGGGTAAATGAGTCATGGGGGCAGCGAATAGGAAATCTGTGGCCTCAGGAAACGTGCTTCAAGAAACAGCCAGCAGTTTAGATAAAATTTCCAGTCACAAATTTGGAGGTTTGGGATGGTCCTTGGCTGTTTCCCTGGAGAATCTGTGGGAAGGTTTCTGAACACGAATAGGAAAAAAAAGTTCTAGCTGAAATTTCCTATGTTGGCTCTGACCTCTTTTGAATGGGATGCATATACAACAGTCTAGGAAAGGCAGAATGTGTTTGAGAATGTTGTGTAATGTGGTGTGTGTGTGTGTGTGTGTGTGTGTGTATTGGGCATGTGTATAATGAGTATATGTGTGTGCTGTGCAGTATATATGTATGATGTGTGTATGTCTGAACTTGTGTGTGGGTCACAGGACAGCATTAAGTGTTGTACTTCACCTCCTACCTTTCTGGAACAAGTCTTCTTGTTCTCTGTTGCATACACTGGACCAGTCAGCCTGTGAGCTTGGGGGGGACTACTGGGTTCACCTCTCACAGGTATACTGGTATTAGAGACATGTACTACCTCATCTGGCTTTACACGGGTTCTGGGGACCTAAACTCAGGTCCTCAGAATCATGAGGCAAATACTTAAGCCACCCCCCAGCCCTCCTAATTGCTTTTGACTTATGATGCCTCCACCATATCTTTCTGGAAATCAAAGACTTTCTTTATCTTGTCCCCAAGCTCTCTAAGGATGTCACACACACATGGGTCTTCTAGTTAACATCAGCCTGAGCCTTTCCCTGCCTTGACTGTAGTGATCCCTGCCTGTGGTTCAACTGTCAACATCATTTGCCAAGAGAACAGCCTAAGTGTAAGCCTGCCAGGGGCCAAGGAAATGACTCAGTGAGTTAAAAGGTGGCTGCATAGGCAAGGGGGTCTGTGTTCATATCCCTAGCACACATGTTAAGCAGAGTGCAGTTGCATTTGCAACCCAAGTGTTCCTTTGGGATGACTGGAAAGGAGGTAGGGGAACCCGTGGAAGGAGACAGGCCAGATGATCTGGAATATGCCGTGGCAGACTGCCTCAAACAATGGAAAGTGAGTTTGTTCTCTGATTGCCATGTGTCCACCCTCACACCCCAACACACACAC
>OU015747.1:78502493-78526497 GCA_907169655.1 Acomys percivali | reverse complement strand
AGAGAGAGAGAGAGAGAGAGAGAGAGAGAGAGAGAGAGAGAGAGAGATTTTCAAAAGATAGAGCTGAATCCTCTGGAACCGGGTTGTGAATTACCTGTGAACTGGCTGGGGTGGGTGCTGGGAACTGAACTAAACCCCTCTGAAGGAGAAGCAAGCCCTTTTAACCGCTGAGCCATCTCTCCAGCCTCTGGAAAGACAACTCTTAAGTGGGAAAACATGAATCTATGCATCAGTGCTCACAGCCAAACAGCCATGGGTGGCTTTCTGACCTATAAGTCTGGCTCCTATCTGATAAAAGAGCTATCCGTAGTCTTATGATTTCATTCTCAGAAGGCTGCTGAGGATTAAACACAGGAGATGTGGGTGAAAGGTGTTTGAGGTTGTAGGGATTGCCCGGTAAGTTAACTTCTTGCCACCCAAGCATCAGGTCCTGAGTTTGGATCCCCAGCACCTACCCGGAAGGCCAGATGTTATGCTCATGCCTGTAACCCTAGCACTGGAGTGTGTGTGTAGCAGACAGAGACTAATGGATGACTGGGGCTTCCTGGTCAGCTGGAAGAGTCAACAAATAAACTCCACAGTCAGAGACAGACCTTGTCTCAAAACATCAGAGAGAGAGAGAGAGAGAGAGAGAGAGAGAGAGAGAGAGAGAGAGGGAGAGAGAGAGAGATATGTCAGCATTGACTTTTGGCTTCCACATGTGTGTGCATATGTGCATAAACATATATACTCATATTACACACTTGTAACACACACACACATACAATATACACACTCTCACACATCCACATAGCCTGCTAACAGTAAGTACCAATGAATCACAGGTTTTGATGTCAGGCCAAGTGGAGGAACTATATTCTAAGAATAATCACTGCATACTCCACCACTGCTTATGCAGTCACTGAAATTAAGAATCCTGGTGTCTATTAAGAATTCTCTCAATGACACTCGACCTCACTGAAGCATAGGAAATAACGGAGAACTGTAATACTTGTAAAAAATGAAACAAAATGAGCCTAATGCAAATAAAAAGGAGTTACCTACTGGCTTTTCCCAATTAATTAGCATATGCACATTCAATTATTCATACCTTAGGGAACTCATTTAGGCAATCAGGTGTCCCATAAATATTCATTATTATTTACCTTCGGTATTCAGTCCTTAGGATTGGAAATTGGCAGTGTTTTCTCAATATATTTCACAACTGGTTGGTTTGAAAAAGATTACCTGGGACTCAACTCATAGGTCGTTAATGGTGAGAATGATGTGACACACGGATGCTGAATTAAAAGTGCTGGTTGTCAACTCCTGGGGAGGGCGTCTGTCTGTCCTCCACCTGAAAGGCCTGCATTCTGCAGAGGCCTGGGGTGGGAAGCCAGAGCTGCGATTCTGACCTCTGCCCACTAGCATGCACTCTTTCACAGTTTTTCATGGTGGGCAGGCCCCGGGCCTACAGGAGCTGGGAGGGCGGCCGTGCTGCTAGAATTTATTGGAGAGAGGGGAAGTGAGTGGTAAATAGGAAGCAACATGGACAGGCATGGACCAGCATGGGCAGGTCCACATGTCAGTGGCTCCTCAATATCTGCAGAACAGCCGTACAGCATGTGTGTGTGGGGGGGGGGAGGGGGTCACGGGGTGTGTGGGGTGTCTTTACAAGCGAGATAAATTTGTAGGCCTGGGGCAAAAGGAAACTGCTGGCCCCTCTGTTAAAAAATGAAGCAGTTTAAGACAGCGGTGGTCAGTCTGTCTGTGCCTGAGTTCTGTCACTGCAAGTGTTCTATGCCCTGGGAGCTGGACTCAGGGGAAGGCACAGGGCAGCTTCTTTCTAATTGCCTAGCTGCAAGCAGATGACAAAGCCAGCAAGAAGGGCTGGAAAGGTAGCCCAGCAGTTAGAAGCGCTCCTTGCTCTAGCAGAGGACCTGAACTCAGTTCTTAGCCCTTGTGCCAGGCAGCTTGTAACCTCCTGCAATCTCACCTCCAGGGCATCCACGACCCTCTTCTGACTTCTGTCAGTACCTGCCTGCACATGTACACACCCCTCACACAAGTATGAGGACAACAACAACAAAAATCTTTTTTAAAAAAGGGGGGAAGATGGGTAGAAATGATGTAAGTATAACACATGAATGAAATTCTCAAAAAATTAAATTAAGAAACCCAGGATGAAACGATTTTCTTGGTGATCTGGAAAATGTATTTTGGTGTTGCCGGCTCAGTCTTCTCCTATTGTTGTTTGTGAGATGCTGTCCAAGTATGTGGATACTCAAGACTTTCATGGAAAGGAGAGTGGCTACCATATGAAACATGCACCTATATACTCTTTCAGTCATTCCGAGGTCAATTATAGCAGGGTGAATGCCAGTGAACACTTGCTACACTGAACTGCTTAGGGAGCATTGAAAAAAAGTCCGTACATACTCAGTGTAAGTGCATTGAAAACCTTTGTAATTAAAATAATTTTTCATTATTCGTGGGAATTTCATACAGATATGCAACAAAATATGATCATACCCACCCCACACTTCCCCCTCCAGCTCCACCAACACACCCTTCCCAACTTCTTACCTTTTCTCTCTTTGTTGATAGCTAGCTAGCTAAGCCCAACTAACGTTGCTCTTATGTGTGTGGGTGGAGGGCATCCACCAGAGCATGGGAAAGCTACCAATGGCCACAGCCTCAAAAAAGAGCGATTTTCCTTTCTCCTTGCCCCCTTTTAGGAAGAATTTGCATTTATTTATTTTTTATTTATTTATTTATTTATTTATTTATTTATTTATCCATCCTGTGGTGTGTGTGTGTGTGTGTGTGTGTGTGTGTGTGTGTGTGTGTGTGTGTGAGTGAATGCCCCAGCTCTTAGAAGAATGTTGTTCATCTTGCTCTTTCTGACAGCATCTCAGTGGCCCGGACCCTACATATTTGGCAAGGCTAGCTGCCGAGCAAGGCCCCCAGCTCCTCCTAGCTTTGTCTCTGCAGCAGTGAGTAGCATCATGGGCACGTGCTCAGCTTTTACTCAGGGGCTAGGGATTCAAATTCCGATCCTCGGGCTTATACAGCAAGCAATTTATGGCCTGAGCCATCTCCCTGGCCCCTGTGTGATGTCGGTTTTTTTTGGGTGTGTGTTAAAGTCACGGTGCTATGTGCAAGGGCCCATGCCTTCTGATGGAGAGGACAGAGTGGGCGCAGAACTGCAGCGCCCTTCCTACAGTGTTGGCCGTCACGTGCTCTAACCCTGATGATACAGCTCCAAACGGACCCCCGTCAGGTAAGGAAATCAAGCTTCCAAGAGGGTGAGTGACCTACCCTGTGCCGAGAAGAACAATATTCAATTGAGAACCCAGGTTTGTCCATCACACACTCTCAACCTCCCACCTGCTGCCCTGGCAAACTTTGTGGGATGCACCTGGTAGGCTGAAATAGAGCATGTGCCTTTTCAATTTCCAGAAGCTGTGTTTACTTTTTAATGATTTTGCAACCGCCCCAGCTCCCATCTATGGGCCCAGTAAACTCCTGCGCGAACAGCGTATAGAGCGAGTCACGAAATGCCGTCCACTCCTTGCTCTCCAGGCTTCGGACAAAAAAAAAAATCTTTTCATTGTGCCCAAACGGATACAGTTAGCAGAGCTGTATAAACTCATGGGACCATTTACTTTCCAAAAAAAGAACCAGTCTAAACTTTGGGATCAGCACTTGGAATCAGCCCACCTGGTGCAGGACCAATCAGGAAAGACCCTTTGAGCAAAGAGAGTCTTCAGAATTGAGAGTAGGGTCAAATTGCTTTCCTTCACGTTCCAATTCCCGCAAAAGTATAAAAAACAAAGGGGATGTGGGGTAGGACTTTCATGAAATGACTTCTTAAGAGTGTTTTTGTTTTTAATGGTGAGAGGACAATTCTTTAAAGTCCTCACCATTGAAGAGGCAGGGGGGCCTTTTGTTGGGACCTCGGGGAAAGCTACTTTGGTTGCCATGCAGACGGAACCAGTAGGGAGGCAGTTGCAGAGTTTCCCCGAAGCCTTGCAGCTAGCAAACAGCATGAGCATCAGGCCAGCTTCCCCAAAGCCGGGCTGCTCATTAGAGCCATCAGTTAACCCCCTGCCCCTGCCGGTTGCCTCCTTATTGTAATTAATTTTATGGCCCCTTTAAAAAGAAAGAGAGAGAAAAGAAAAGGGAGACCTCGACATTTTATGCTACATTGCACAAGCAATTGAAAGTTGCAGGAAAGAAGGAGAAAAAAAGACCCAAGCACCAAATGTTTAGCAGGCTTTTCTTCTATTTCAAATGAGCAACCTATTTAAATCAATTATCAGCTCAAAATGAGCAAGCTGATCTAATTAGTCTTGGCCCCTGGGGGGTTAATGAATGAAAGGGGGTGCGGGGGCGGGGGTGGGGGGGGTGGGGAGCGGGGTAGATGTGCGCTTTCTCTAGCATCTTTGGAAATGACCGCGCTCGCACACATCCCCTCCTAATGGCTAAAGTCTTGGTGAATTACGGCTGGGTGTGTGTGGATGGGTGACTTAGTTGTTCTCTGGGCAGAGTGACTGTGCTCTCAGCACAGTGGATTTTTTTTTTTCCAGCCTGTGTTTTTTCACACAGCGATCATTAGTGTGTGATAAGTAGCTCAGAATTGCAAATAAATCAATGTGTGTTTTCTTTAAGCATGTTTGAGAGGGAGCAACGTATTGACTTCAGAAGAAAAAATGCTGTTGAGTGATGACAGCTCTGGGCCTGAGATTCTCAGCACAGACGACCTCCTCTCTCTTCTGCCCTAGTCTGGCTGCGTCCTTCACTGAATCAGGATGGCCCCTGGACATTAATATATAGTTAATCAAGGGACTAATAACAAGGAGTCTGCCCTGGCAAAGACGAGGAACAATAAGTCTGCATTGTGTTCAGCTGAAGGTCTCAAGTTTCCCCGGAATTTTTAAAAATACATCTTTTCAAACATTCCTCTGTGCAAAGGAAGAGATATTTGCTTTTTGGGTTCTGACATTTCTTACCCCAAATGTTAACTCTTTGGTAAATGTTACAAGTATTTATGGTTTGGGAATTTGATATCTGTTACTTTTTTGAATTTCTCTTTTCTGGTGCAAATGACATAGGTTTGGAGGTCAAGCAGACTGGCTCCAAACCCTGCGTGGGTGACCTTTGGGTGACTTTCTCCCCATTGCTGAGCTTTGGTTCCCATCTCCCACTTGGGGGTCACGTCACCAGTTTGTTTGAGGATCGTGGTGCAATGTGCGTGTCCATCACTTTTACTGTCACTGTGACAAAACACCTGACAAAAAAGCATAAGGGGAGAAGAGTTTATTTGGCTTAGAGTTCAAGAGTCCCGTGGTCCATCCTGGTGGAGAGAGCATGATGGCCAGAGGGAGAGGTGGCTGCTCACCTGTGACCACAGTCCGCAGTCAGGAAGCAGAGAGCTGAATGCTGGGCTCAGCCCACTTGCTCCTTTTTATTCAAAGGGGAGCTGGTAATTGCTGCTTACGCTAAGTGACTCTGAGAGCAAGGAAACTCTTTCCTATCTCCTCTGAAACTTCCTGTGCTGGGGTCGGGTCGCTTCCTAACTCTGTAACAAGAAGAAAAGATGACAGCAAACAACTAAGATTATTGAAAATGCTCTGTCTTTGAGATGGTCAGCCATGCCCAACAGGAGTCACTAATGTTTATCCTATGATATAAAAGTGCCTATGGTTGGGGAGAGAAGCCAAGTTCAGCCATGGGAAGCTAGGCCAAGAAAGAAAGCTCAACTGGAACCCCAGCTGCCTGCCTCAACTTCCCCAGTTGGCTTCTGCCAGAAGATCGCCATCAGTCAACAATGTGGTGATGTCCTCTATCTGCTGCCATTTCTCTTTTTACTTCAGAGCCTTGACATTGTCTGCCCGAGACTCTCTCATCAGCTGACTTTCTGAATCAGGTTTCCTTGCCTGATTTCTGCCTGATGCTTGTAGGTCCTTGACTTGATGAGAACCTTCATTTGCAATCCCAATGGTGCCTCTGCAGTCAGCTCTGCTGGAGTTTGTAAGTGTCGGCTTTGATGACGTTTTACTATCTAACTTGCTTCTCTCTATTTGCTAGGCCCATACTCACTTTACTTTCGCTTGCTCTATGCTTAAAATCACTTGTCTGTCCAGGCGAAGCTGAAAAAGCAGTCATTGTCGTTAGGGCTACAGTGAGGAGGCCCATCATAACCAAGGAGGTCTTCAAGGCTGCTTGATCTGAGCCTGTGTAGGAAGGAGCTGATGACCCCAAAGAACTGAACCAGGATGTAGGGCAAGATACTCAAAACCTACTTTCCCCATGTCCTCTGCCCAGACCTTACATCCTGGTTGTTTTTCTCTTTTATTTTGCTTCGTTGTTCACTTGGCACAAGCTATAGTCGTCTGGGAAGAGGAACTTCAATTGAGAAAATGTCTTCATCAGATTGTCCATAGGCCAGCTTCTTGATTAATGATTGATTGATTAACGATAGCCTACTGCAGACAGTGCCATCCCTGAGCAGGTGGTCCTGGGTTCTATAAGAAAGCAGGCTGAGCAAGCCATGGGGAGCAAGCCACGGGGAGCAAGCACCGCCTCTGCACCAGCTCCTGCCTCCAGGCTCCTGCCTTGAATTCCTGACCTGACTTCACTCAGTGATAGAGTGTTACCTGAGAGTTATAACTTCAGTATTAATAAATTGGTCTAGATAACAAGATTGTTCATTGTCACAGTCTATTCATGTCCTTTATAAAATTCAAAATGTGTATGCCCATACATTGCCACAAGTGAAAACGGGTGTGTACGCCAAGGTATGAGTGCAGTGGTTGAAAAAAAAAATAGCCTTAGATGTCAATCCTCACCCTCTGCCTCGGTTAAGACAGAGTCTCTGTATTTTTCTACTTTGTACTCTACTCTGGCTGGCTGGCTCCACCTCCTGTCTCACTGCAGGGGTTCTGAAGATTTGAACCTAGCTCCCCACACTTGTTTGGCAAACACAGTTGCCCACTAAGCCATCTCTGCCCACTTCCGTCTTTATTCAGTGATATGTCCCTACTTGGGAATAGCACTCTGGTGTTCTTAGGAATACTCCCCGAGTCTCAAAGAGGAGAGATGCTCACTGTGTCTGGCCAGGAGGTCCCATAAGAAACTACAAAGTGTCTTGCTGGAGAGGAAAGCTGTGAAGCTTGGGAGATTAGAACAATCTGTAGAGTGTCATGCGAACCGGGCCGTGTCGAGACAAAGAGTAGGCGTGGGAATGTTCAGGAACATGTACAAAGAAACATCGGGAATCGGTTGCTATTTTTAGAGACAGAGAAAAGACAGAGAGAAAGGCAGAAGCAGGATCTTTTACAGGCAGGAAATGCAAACTTTGTAGTTTGTTCTGGTTTTAACAAGAGTCCTTACAATGATTTATTCAATTAACCTCCTGCACATGGCCCCTCCCACCTTTAAATAAGCAAGACTCTAAGAACAACAATTAGAACTTCGCTAAGGGAAAGCTGAGGAAGTAGCAAGTGTTTCTTTTTTTTCTTTTTTTTTTTTTTTTTTAACTCACTATTGGAGTCTGGTAATTTTTAAACATATAATTACCTCTTTTATTATACTTTGATTAGATTAAAATTAATGCATTATTAAGTCATGTTCTGTTCAACCATCTAGACTGCTGTATAGACACAGATAGCAATTCCTTTTTCCCCCTTCCCCAGGTCTAAGTTAATTAAATTCCCTTTAATTATAATTTACTAAAAAGCTTCACTTTTGCCACTATTATGTCTTTTGAACTTTGAAATTCTAAAAAAAAAAGGAAGGAAGGAAGGGGGAACCTTAAAATGGTCTTTTACAGGAGAAATGAACTGTCAGCGAATTCAGGCAAAATTAATTATTTCAGCTTGATAAACCTTTTCATCTATTTGACTCCTTATACAGAAAAGCCAATTAATAATGTCAAACATGCTTTGCCTCCAGGGACCCACAAGTTCTAATGAGTCTGTTTACTGTGGAGTGGCTACCACAATGAGCTTCATGGAGAAATTTCCTAATCGTGCCACACCTGTCAAGCTTGGTCTCATTATCTGTGCACCAAGGGCAAACCTCACTTTGTCAGTAGTGGTTTTCGGAGGACTTGCAGATGCCTAGAGCGTGCATGACTGTCGGACGGAAGAAGAGTCACTTAATTACCAATCAGAGCGGCCAGGGTGAGTGCTTAATGCTCTTTAGCTTAATGCTTTTTAGCTAACACCATCTCCAGCCCAACTCTCTTCTTATCGCTGACCCAGAGCCTCGGTTCTTCTTGGTACTCAGTGCTCCTCGACCCTGACCCCTTTCTCCTGTGTGCTTTGAGGTGATGATGGATGAGGTGTCTCTGGAAACAGTGATTAATCATATGCATTGTACTACAAGTGGGACCATGTGGGACTCTGCTCCACCTGCACGTGAGCTGATAATTATTTCTTTGGTAGGGACGGAGCCTGTAATGGAGGCTGTTGGGTAGCCGTTTTCTCTTAGATTAAACCTTCAATCTTGAAAGGAATCTCCTTTAGACACTAGATGTTCTAAAGGGAGGTAAGACATTCCTTCCTGCATGAAAACTTGTTAAGCTAGTTTTGAATTGCTAGTGAAGGTAGCAATTCAAAAGCCCTAGGAAGTCCCTGAATCTGACTAGATTTATTAGGTGTCCCCCCTCCCCACCCCCATCTCCAAGCAAATACAGGCAGTAAGGAATGCTGAGAAACACACACATTCAGACCAGACCAGCCTCCGGAGAGAGGCAGAGACCAGCTGAGCTGGCTGTAAGAGGTGTAGACCAACTGAGGCATCTGGGAAGAACATTCTTCAACCTTGCAGGCTGGGCAGTGTGCTCCAGGTTCCCAGCCTTCTGAGCTGTCGCCCAAGTGGCTTGGCTTTGGTGATGCAGCTGTCTTTGAGTCATCTCCATTCCTGTAAGAAACCCCTTATCTATATCCTGTAAGTAATGCCAATAAAATGTACTGGTTCACCACGTTGGACTTTGGTGGTCTCTGTATATTAGTCTGTCATTAGTACTCTATCTTGGGAAAGGCGACATTTGTTTGCCTCTCCACAGGAGTAGTGTCACACAACAGAAGAGGTTTCCATGAAACCCACTTGTAGCACCTATGTGCCCCTTTTATGTATTTGTGGCGAATGTTTATGTTCATATTTATGCATGTGTGCATATTTGTAGGTATGTTTGAGTGTATATGCACATGTATGCATATGTACATGATGGCCAGAGGTTGTACTCCATGTTATGATTTTACTTTGTGTATATTTGTGTGTGTGGTATGCATGATTGCATGTATGTGATGTATGTATGCATGAGAATGCACATGTGAGTAGAGGACAGAGGCTGACACCAGGTATCTTTTTTGGGGGCAGTATAAAAGTTTTTATTTATTTATTTATTTATTTATTTATTTATTTATTTATTTATTTATTCACTTTACATCCTGGTCATAGTCCCATCCCTTCTCACCTCCAGTCTCCCCCTCCCTCCCTCTCCCCCATCCCCTTCCCCTATGCCTCAGAAAAAGGGCATCCCATCCCCCACCCCCATCCCATCCCCCACCCCCATCCCATCCACCACAGCTCATTAAGTTGTATCAGGGCTGAGTATGTCCTCTTCCCTTGTGGCCTGGCAAGGCAGTCCTGCCAGGGAGAAGTAATTGAAAGAGAATTCATGATAGAGAGAGGCCCAGCTCCCCTTACTAGGGGACCCACATGAAGCCAGAGCTGCCCATCGGCTACATCTTTGTAGGGGGCGTAGGTCCTGTTCATGCGAGGTCCTTGGTTGGTGCTTCAGCATCAGCAGGCCCCTCTGGACCCTGGTTAGTTGGCTCTGTTGGTCTACTTGTGAAGCTCCTGTCACCTCCAGGTTCTTTTCTCCTTCCTCCCACTTTTCCACAGGCCTCCTACACCTTGCTCAATGTTTGTCCCGCTATGAGTCTCAGCATTTGTTTCGGGATGCTGCTGGGTGGAGCCTCTCAGAGGATCACTCTGCTTGACTCCTGTCTGCAAGCATAGAAGAATATTGTTAAGAGTGTCAAGGGTTGGCTCTCTCCCATAGGGTGGGTCTTTGGTTGGGCCAGGCATTGGTTGGACCTTCCCTCCTTCTCTCTTCTATCTGCTCTACCTTTGTCCCTGCACATCTTGTAGGCAGGGTGAATTTTGAGTTGAAGTTTTTGTGGGTGGGTTGGTGTTCCCCTCCCTCTACTAGAAGACCTGTCTAGTTAGAGGGTGTCCTCTTCAGTTTCTATGGCCCCTGCTACTAGGAATCTCTGCAAATTGTCAACACAAGAATATCAAATGGCTAAGAAGCAGTTAAAGAAATGCTCAGTGTCCTTAGTCATCATGGAAATGCAAATCAAAACAACTCTGAGATTCTATCTTACCTGTCAGAATGGCTAAAATAAAAAACTCAAGTGACAGCACATGCTGGTGAGGATGTGGAGAAAGGGAAACACTCCTCCATTGCTGGTGGGAGTGCAAACTTGTACAACCACTTTGGAAATCACTCTGGCATTTTCTTAGAAAATTGTGAATAGTTCAACCTCAAGACCCAGCCATACCACTCCTGGAGTATATACCCAAAAGATGATCAACCATACCCCAAGGACACTTGTTCAACTATGTTCATAGCAGCCTCACTCGAGATAGCAAGAATCTGTAAACAACCTATATGTCCCACAACCAATGAATGGAAAAAGAAACCGTGCTTCATTTACACAATGGAATACTACTCAGCTATTAAACACAAATAAATCATGAAATTTGCAGGCAAATGGATGGACCTAAAAAAGATCATCCTAAATGAGGTAACACAGACCCAGAAAGACATGCATGGTACGTACTCACTTATAAGTAGATTTTAGTCATACAGTACAGGATGACTCAATGCACAGACTCAAAGAAGATAAGTAACAAGGAGGAGCCACAGGAAGATGCTCAAATCTCCATCAGAAGGGGAACTAGAATAGACAAGAGGCAGTGGTTGAAGAGAGGGAGCAAAGTAGGAGAGGGAGTCCATAGGGTGGAGACCAAACCTGGGGAGAGCTGGAGGTGAGCGGTCAAAAGGCCTGGAGAGAAAAGAGAACCTGTGGATGGGGGCATCTCTGTGACAAGCTAGAGACATCAGGTATTTTCATTGCCTTCTGCCTGACTTACAGGGCTTTTCACCGAACCTGAAGCTTGTCAGTTCTGCTCATCTGGTTAACCAACTTTCCAAGGGGATCTCTGCTTTTTGAGTGCTAAGATTACAGGCTTCCATATCCACCTGGCTCTTCTATGGGAGCTGGGTACCAGAACAGAGCAGGCACTTTATCCACTGAGCCATCTCCTTAGCCCACACTACCTCTTTTTTCTTTGTTTGTTTGTTTGTTTGTTTGTTTGTTTGTTTTGAGACAGGGTTTGTCTGCGTAGCCTTGGCTGTCCTGGACTCACTTTGTAGACCAGTCTGGCCTCAAATTCACAGCGATCTGCCTGCCTCTGCCTCCTGAGTGCTTAGATTAAAGACATGCGCCACAATGCCCAGCAACTACCTCTTTTTTTGAGGCAGGGTCTCTCCCTCAATCCAGAACTCACTGACTCAGCAAGACTAGCTGGCCAGCCACCGTCAGAGATTCCCCATCTTACCCTTCCTAGCGCTAAGATTGCAAGTTGCCAGATGTTTATACGGATCCTGAGCATACAAATTCAGGTCGTCAAGCTTGCATGGGAAACACTTTACCAACAGAACTGTCTTCCTGGCTGCCCTGTGTGTCTTGGAGGTAGAAGATGATCATTTATGCAGATGTCTGACGGCAAGCAAGAGCATTCCGTTCCAGGTGCACATACTTTAGAGCGGCACTTCCCAAATTTAAAGCACCTGGGATCTTGTTCAAACTGGGTTCTCATTCAAGTGCATCTGGGGGGACCTGGGCTCCTATATTACGAAGTAGTCCCTGGTGATGGAGCTTGAGTATAGTGAAAAGATTGAAGCTAGTTGGAACCCAAGATCTTCTATGAGCTGGTTAACTATTCTAAAATTTGGTTCCTGCCTGTACTATGTAAGATGCTATTCCTCTCAGTGCCCACAGGGTACTGCAGAAGCGCCTCTGTAAATGTACTACCATCACCTCTCCTTGGCCCATCTCCCTGGCTGATTGCCTTGGCTACATTAGACCATATCTCGAATCCAAGAACCCACCTCCTTATATCCCATGTGCTCTGTGCTTTGTAGCACTCATTTGTGCACAATTACAGAAGCATCCTCCTTCATTTCATTCTTTAGATTTATCCTATTGTTTTCGAGTATGTGTGTGTGCACACACACACAGGCTCGAGCATGCACTCGCATGAACAGGCATGAGACTGATGTTACATCATGCCAGAGAAAGTTTCTTTGCAAAGCAGCCCACTGTGCAAAATTAGAGCACTGATGTCAGAATCTGCAGGCAAATTAAAGGCTATAGACTATGAGCCGCTATGTCTATCACTGTTCTGCCTTAATTTCCCCCCCATGACGAAACAATAATATCCATCCAGCACATTGTGTTAGTTACTTTTTCTGCTGAAATACCTGGCAAAATGACAAATGATGAAAGGAGAGTTTACTATCTGTGGTTCATGGTCTGAAGGTGGTCCAACAGGACACGAGGCAGCCGGTCATGTTGTATGTACAGTTACGAAACAGGAAAAGATGAATCCTGGTGCTCAGCTCGCATCTGCTTTATATGCAATCTAAGGCTCCAGCCTGGAAAGCTGGGAAGCCCACAGTTAGGGTGAGGTTTCTGGTCTCCATTAACCTAACACCAAGGAGACTGTTCACTGGTAAGTTCAGAGTTTTGTCACCAGAGTGAGTCTAGAGCCTTTCTACTGCTAAAATAAAGAGGCATGGTATGTGTGCCCTTTAAGAGATGGTGATAGAGTTCCTGCCTTGACCTTTCATCCTAAAACTGACCCCTCATTTAGATGTTGTCTCTTTGTCAGAACAGTCAAAGAAGCGAGGAAGACAATGGCAGTCTCCAAACTGTACTTTACAATAAAAAAACCCGAGGTCTTGGCATGAGGCAGACCCCAGGAAAGGTCCCAACTGTTGTCCGCTGGTCCACAACATTTTTTAATTATTTTACTCAGGTGTCAACTTAAATGTAACACATCATGCCTCTTGGGGAGGGGCACCCTGGGCAGACTGGCACTGCTTCCACATTCATTTATGCACCAAATTGGCCTCTGTTTAGAAAGGCTGGAAGCTCTCCCTGCTTTTTAAAAGAATGTAGCCTCATCCTTCACAGCTTTCCCGATGCATTACCGAGTCTGTCCAGCTCTCTGGTGAGCCTGTGATCGTGTCTCAGGCCTGTGGAGTGTGTCAGAAATGTCCGGGAAAGAAGTTAATGCTGTCTTCCTGCTGTGTGCTTGTTTAGTGACTTCCCAAAGAGAGCTTCCACAAGCATCCTTTTATTGATGCACCTAAGGAGCCTGGAGGGAGGGGATTCCCATGCTAGGCAGCTGGAGAAAACCAGCTTGCAGATGCCACAGTGAAGTGGAATTTGGTGTCTTATTACTTTGCTAGGACATAACTAGACTGCTCACCCTTTCCACAGGGCTAGAATTGCTCATGAGGTCAGTCCTAGAGAGCTTAGTGCTCCATTCCTCAGAAGTAGCTGGGGATATCATCTCATGAATGATACAGAGGATACTATGAGCTACATTTGCTGAGTTCTTTGGAAGCCTCCCAGGACCCTGCCATGTATGTCCCATCTACCTTTTATTGATGGAACACACTGTGAGGCTCAAAATAAACTAGTAGTTTACCCAGAAACAAAGTAGCACAGAGCAAATTCCCACTGAATCAAATCCCAGAGACTTGCAAGCCTTGGTTTTTACATTTCTTGTTCTAATTTTCTCACTAAACAGGAAAAACATTAGGAGTGCTAGCAAACGAGTCAGTAGAAATATCATGCCTAGGGGATAATCACTGCTGAAATCATGAATTAAACTTATCTGCTTCATTTTTAAGCAGATGGAATTTTTAATAGGGGCAAGAAAGATGGTGGCTTAGAAGTTAAGAGTGAGCATTAGTTTTGTAGAAGACTGGAATTTTGTTCCCAGCACCTATGTCCAGTGGTTTACAACCACTGGTAACTCCAGTTATGGGAGATCTGTTGCCTTCTTCTGGTGTCTGTCAACAACTGCCCATGCACATTTCTACACACACACACACACACACATGCACGCACACACACACACATTAAGCTTTTAAAGTATGTCTACAAAGTAAAATTCTATAAAATGTGCTTTTAATCTGTTCTTTAACCATGAATACATCCTAGCCACAGTTTTGCTTTGTTGTGTATTTCTCTACAAGGGCATGTCTGGCGATTGCATGTAAAATTGCAGTCTGTCTTTCAGCAGAATGCATTTAGTGAGATTTTACTATATGATGAGATTGTACAGTGATTTAGGCCACTCCCAAAGTTCTGCTATTATGAAGGATTGCACAACATGCACACTGAATTTTTTTTCATGGACATCTATTATTAAAGTAAATGTTTATAAGTAATTTCAGTAGGCACATCATCAAATTGCTTTTACAGGGAAGGAGTATCATACATGGCAGCAGTGCAGTGGGATGTTCGCGTCTCATAGCTGGGGAACCATAGATGTTAGAACTTTCAAGGCTCTTGTTAGGTCTTTTATTTTGAATTAAATATGAGACTCCAGGAATGAGTCACTCAGAACCGCCTAAGGAAAGCTTGGTGGGAAATATGCGCGTGCTCATTAAAGATTTCACGAGGTTCCCGGACACTCAGAGACTCATGTTCTAGTCACTGTATGGGTGAAGTTTCGAGAAATAAGAAACATCCTCCCCCAGCTATGACTTTGGAATCATCGCGGCAGGTAGGGTGTGTCACTGTTGGTCTACTGTGACTCCTAGTGTCCCTAGAGGCAATGTGGTAGCAAGGAGGTGCTAGTATCCAATCAGTACAACACGGAGCCATGCAGCTACATGACTCATGAGGTGACAGTGGCAAGACTGTGCAGGCTGCCAGGAGTCAGCCCACAGTCATGCCACTTTAAGATCTGTACGAAAGAAAGGCATACTCTCCGGTGTTATCTTTGCTGATGTGTGAGGTACTGTGTCAGGTGCTTTACACCAGTGTCATGGTTTGAACCTTTAGGTTGCTGTTAAGGGCCTCAGGTCACATAATAAGTGATGTCACATAACAGAGTGACTCTGAGACACAACACCGGTAAGACCAATCAAAAGCAGTGTTTTCCCTTCCCTGGGTTTATGCTCTAATTGCCATGCCTTTGAAGACCCCAATTGCTCTGGGTGTCTCAGAGCCTCCTTCCGTTGGCCTTACATTCTGTATTTAAGTCTGTGACTGTCAGAGAGCCACTCAGCAGGAGTGTGTCAGTCCATTAGTCTTTGGTGTCTGTGCTCCTTTCAGGTGAGAAGGGTACTTGGCTCTTTCAGTATTAGATCTGCATTTATGACAGGTTAATATTATATGTTGCCAACTGTAGGCAAAGGAAACTTGGGAGAGAGAAGAGAACGGGGCTAAGGGAATGGATGATGGGCAAGAATCTGGTCCAGTAATTTGTGAACAGATATGTAATTCTTTCCTGCATGAAAATGGAGATGAAGACCCTCAACTTGAAGGTCTACAGGGTCTATGTACTGACAGAAGAGTTCAGGAGAATATAGGGCACATGGGTTGAGTGCGCGCGTGCGCCCGCGTGTATGTGTGTTTGTGTGTGTGTGTAGGGCAGAAGTCAACCGCAAATATTATTCTTGAGGACAGTCACCTATCTTGTGTTTTTGAGACAGGGTCTCTCCAGAGTACTTGTTGGGGTGTGTGGAGCTCACTAACTCCCAGTAGACTGGCCAGTGAATGAGAACCCCATCTTTTCTGTCTGTCTAGCTCTGGGATTATGAATGTGTGTCACCACTCCTAGATTTATATATGCACCCTGAGGATTGAAATTGAGATCTCCTGTTTGTGCAGCAAGCACTTCATGGACCAAGCTCCCTCTCCAGCGCTCTTCTGGATCTAGAGCTTTGTGTGGATCCCGTGGGCTTCTGGTGACCTTAGACCTTTGACAAAGCTCTACACTCTGCACGTGAGAGGGAGGGAGCCTCCATGTGGAACACTTCTCGGGTTCTTTGCTCAGGAACCTAGGACATAGCTTCTCTTCAGTTCCCATTGGAATCACCACTGGGGCTATAGCCAACCTTGATGCCATTTTTTTTTTCCTGATAAGACCCCTATTTTGGAAATGTCTTCACCATGCCACCAAATACTTACAAAAGAAGGGGAAAATCTTCGTCTAATGTCCAAATTCCATCCTTTAAAATTTTTCTCTTACAAATTAGTATAAACTGTGTATGGTGATATACCATTATATGGTAATTATATTGATTTTTTTTTCTGAACTATTACACAACAGAGACTGCTGAAGAAGCCAGTGGGAGAAGATTCCTTTCCCCGGTGTGGTTTAGTGCAGTAATTACCACTAATCCCAGCAGTAATGAGCCCCATTCACCTAGAGCTATAAACACTCAAATAATAGCCCACAGACTCTGCAAGGGTGTGCTGTTTTTGCAACCCAAGATCATGTTCACAGCATGAGCTCATTAGATTTCCTCACCAGATGGGCGGGAGGAGAGCTGTGCAGCAACTGGTCCCATTTCAGGCAAGATGAGAAAAGGTCAAAATGGGCTGCTTAAGGTCACACATCACATCAGTGGCCAATGAGAACAAGGTCTGAATCCCAGCCTTGCTGGCCTTGTGTCTTCTCTAGAGCACTTGGGACTACCTGACATAACTTGCTTATGACCAGCTATGACAATTTAAGGTGGATTCTCCCAGGGTTTGATCCCCAGCACTGAATGAACTGGGCATGTGTGTACATCTGTACTCTAAGTAACTCTAGGAATGAAGGCCAGCCTGAGATATACACAACCTTGTCTTGAGAAGAAAAAGGAAAAAAAATCAGGAGATAGAGAGATTGTTTAATGTTTAAGAGCACTTACTGCTCTTGTAGAGGATGCCATGATGTTGTCAGCCCTGCCTTCCCACAAAATGGTCCTGCCTTCCTCTCTCATCTCTTGTGTCCATCCACATCAGGATTGGACAGACTCCAGAAGTCTACGAAAGGCCCAAGCAGCTTCCTACAGGCCTACCCTGTTCTGAAATCAAGACCAGACCCTTCATGTCTTTCCATGTGGTTGGTAGGGTTCTTCGCTGGGGGATACTGTTCCCAATCTACATAGATGTGAGTTGTGAATGATGAAAGGCATTTATCATTCTGCATATGAAGGACACCTTAACAGTCTAAGACTAATACACAGACATATATATTTTCCAGATGAATATATGCTTATCTTAACTCAGCTTCCTAGACAGTCCGCCGGTGATAACTGAGGTTCATCAAATGACATTCATGAAGAGATAGCATAGCTTTTGTCCAAAACTAAAGTTTCTTATCTCTAGTTTCCTGTCACTTAAATGTTATTTTCTTTTTGTCCTGTAACTTCAACCCAATTCTTCAAGTGAAAGAGAGCCTTTACCTGGGCTTCTTCCTCATCCCTATAATAAATAGCTGTTTTTATGGGGCTGCCTTGCCCTCTGCAAGAATTGCAAGCCACCACACATCCCCCAGACATCTACAGATGCCCCTTTTGTTGTTAAGGAAGCCAATACTGTCAGTCATTTTAACTTTTAATTAAGATGTTCAAAAAAAGGAAAGCCTATAAAAGATTCTGGATAGTTTATAATTAATGTTTCTTGAAGTAGAGACCTGTGTTTGCCTCCATATTAACTCAGGGACATTTATGTTCACGAGTCTCTAACCTGTGATTACACTTCCATCCACATCTTCTATGGGACCTTTTCCAGTTACTTAAGTTGGCTTGGCAAACTATGCTGGCTATACTATTTTAAAAAGATTTTTATTGTCATATTTAATACAATAATAATATTTCATTATGATATTTCCATGCACATATACAATTATTTTGATCATATTTGCTTTATTTTCTCCTTCTTGTCTTTTACTCATGTTGATGACTTCCCTTCTCCCCAGTGAGTTCTCCTTTTATTTATATGAATGCTTTTGGTGATCCGATGAGGTTAACTGCTTACGGTAGCATGGACAACCCCACCCCTGACCTCCTTCTGAATTTTTTGTCCTCCACGTTATTTTAGAATATAGAAGAATATAAAAGACAGTATTTTTTCGTGGTTTCAGTCATTGCTTAAGACAATATTTTAAAGACTAATCTAACGGCATTCCAGAGCCAAAATACTTTGAGAAAGAATACATGCCATGCCCCATTCATGGATATCCCTAGTGCTTATTTGCCTTCAGAGAATATGAAAGTGCTGGAATGGGTGGTAAAAAAAAAAACAACAAAAAAAAACCCTGTTTAATATTGGAGTTCTAACCCATCATGTGTATGCCTAAAACTCTTAAGACTAAGACACGGTGGGTGTGCATGAAAGCGTTAAGCCCAGTTATCCCCAGTTACCCCTTTAAAGTGAATCCATCCTTCCTTCAGGACCTGCGGGCAAGTGTCCATGTTCCCTCTTCTGAGGTGTAGGTCGGCGTCTGATTGCTTCGTCAGTAGATGGAGCATGTTTGAACACAGAAGGATATGTCCATCTAGCTTCTGCCGGGTTACCTTTGTAGTTCTAGGCACCAGAATCTGAGCCCATGAGATCTAGCTTATCAACCAGCCCAATTCCACAAAGATCTACATTGTAGCCATTTAGAATGGAAGGGGAACCAGATGAGATCTGTTTGAGTTTACTTTAAAAGTAATTTTAGAGCTTATTTTTTTTCTTTTAAATTATTACATACTAATTGTATACAATGTGAACTTTATTATATATTTTAATAACTTGTGCAGTTGGTTCTCTCCTTCCACTATATGGGTCCCAGGGATTAACTTGGGTTTTCAGGTTTACCAGGAAGTACCTTTGCCTACTGAGCCTTCTTGCCTGCCTATTGTGATATTTCCAAACATGTATATAATATGCTCTGATGTATTCACCCTTATAACTCTTCCTTGCTCCTCTCTTCCTTCCACTTACTGGGTGCTTTCCTCTTGCCAAAAATTCTTCCTAATATTTTCATGTCTTGAAAAAATCCAACAGGAGTGTTTTGGGTCCACGAGTAAATATCCTATCAGGACTCTGTGGATTCATAGGGATATCAGAAGACAGAGTCCTCTACATCAGTGAGGTGCACAATAGAACTTCTGATGGTGATGGAATCTCATAGAAAAATCTTCCCTTCAAAGAAAACCAAAGCTGGGCCAAATGATAACATAATGGGCTCTTGACATTGCTGGATACTTCAATTAAGTGTGCCCAACGGTGACTAACCCCAAATTTCTCATATATGTGAGTCAGGAAGTAACCACCTTCATATACATTTTTAGTAAGGGTTATTCTTTGTTATTGGAATTCAGAATTTGCTATCATTCACACAAAATCTACATTGCTTATTGAGTTATTTTGATCTGTACTAAATTTCATCATCCTTGGACTAGAAACACATATTAAGGAGTCTACCATTAATATGCTTATGTTCATTTCTCCTGCTTTTCCTATAATTTTGCTTTATCCAAGTTTTTGTTGTTTGATTAAATGTATAGAGACTACAATAATTACATCTTATATTATGAATTATGTCCTTTATACATTTTATGAAGACTATTTTTTTTTAAAAAAAAATGCCATTCGCTTGCATTTTTTCTTAAGAAGTGCCAAGGTCTCCATATGTATTATTTTTATTTTATGTTTTTAGTTTCTTGGCACATCTTTGCCCACTATTTTAATTTTAAGCCTTCAAAATTTCTTAATGTTAGGCAATTTTTATACATAATTCAGTTGGATTTTTCCCTGGGTGAATTTGAAAATACTTTTTCTTTAATTGATAGATAACTTACAACTCCTGAAGAAATTGGATAGTGTTTTCTCTCGGTGTGCCACATCTTGAGTTATATTTATGTACATATGTGTGCATGTGTGTCTTATATGCATATATGTACACATGTGTTTTATAACACTTGAATGACATATTTTCTTTCTCTTTCTGACATTTCTCTTGCTATTTGAGCAGCCTCAGACATTTTCCACCTTTTGGTTACACTCATTACCCTCCAACAAGTATCTTCATACAATACTTTTAATTTCCTTTTTATTAGATGCTATCTGTGCGCTTCTGCAATACAAAAGTATTGAAACAAGCTGGGTCTATCTTCTATCTGACTCCCTCTCCTTTTCCACCTCAGCAAATATTCTACTCCCAGCTGATACTGATAAGACAATTAACAAGCTCGTTTTACTTTCTGTGTGCTTTCTCTTACCTGGACCACCTTTTTGGTGTCTGTCCTCTAGGGCCACGGTTAGAGCAGATCCTAGCAAGCATCTATGACGTGTTGCCTCCATCCTCACTATGCAGCATCAGTTCTGTGGCTCAGAGCACTGTGGAGTACACACCAGCATTGCAGACACTAGTAGTTCTCCCTCCTATTGGTTCACTTGGAGGCTATGCTTTCTGAGTTATTGCAGATACTAACTATTCATGAGGTTAGCCTGTGGATGTCAGTTGGGCTGCATGCAAACTCCTCATCTTGCTGCTGCTCTTGGCCTCGGTCTGAGAGGCTTCTCTTGGCAGTGAATGACAAAAACACAGAAATCACAGTTGCTCAAGATTGGGAGAACTGGTGACTGTTGAGTACTCAGCTCTAAAGATGGCATTTCTGTCACCACCTCCAAGGCTCAGAGAGCATCACAGAAGAGGGAGTGGAAAGACATGGAGAAGGGCTTCTGAACATTGTCTTCTGGAGTCACTGTCACTGTGAACATGATCTTGAAGCAGCAGTCGCTGCCTGCACTGGTTTTGCTGAAGACTGAGGTCGTCAACAGTCTGTTATGGAAGGGGAGGGAGGGCTTACGGAGGTCTGCCTCTCCCTGAGGGAAATACTGGATTCTGATGGATCCTGGGAGAGAGGGAGTCCTTTTCTTCAGTTGTATAGCCACTAGCAAACCCACTAGCTTCTGAGAAGGCTCATTCCACACTCATGGTCAACTGGGTGGCCTGAAGTAAATAGAGTGGGTCACAAAACAAAAAGACATGAGCATGAGAAAGGGACTTGTTAGGGAAGGTGGGGCAGATGTGGGCGGAAGACAAGAGAGGGTGGGGGTGAGAGTTATCAGAATGCATTCTACATGTGTATGAAATTGCCAAATAGTACATTTAATTTAAAAAGCATTATCTCTGGGTTTAGATGGGGCAGGGGTGGGGGGTTCGGTGGTTAAGAGCATTTGTTGCCCTTGCAGAGGACTTGGGTTGGTTCCTTGCAGCATCATGACTACAAACAACCTCCTGTAACTCCAATTCTAGGGCATCTGATGCCCTCTTTTGTCTCACTGGTCACCACACATGCATGCATGTGCGCAGGTAAAGACTCATGCACATGAAGTTTGATGAAAAGTAAGTCTTACGAAGAAATCATTGTCACACATTTTAGTTTTTTCAGTGTGTGCTAGATTCCTTTCTTATATTTTGTTAAAACCATGGCTAGTACTAATTCCTCCCCCCCCCCTTTAAGTGTAATTAGCACAAGGTCTGCTCTATGTCTGAATGGGGCAGGGTATTCTGTCCCTGTATAATTACTGATAGCTTCCCAGCTGATTATCACAATACTCTCAGGTTAGTTAGTACACTATTACACAGTCATCAAAACTGAGGGCAGCACCATTCTACAGCCTTAGATCTCGGACTGAATGAAAAAGGGAAGCTATCATTCTGTACAATTCCCTGAATCGTTTACTGGAGCTTCTAAACATGGTCCACACTGCTTGACGCCATCTTGGATTCTCCCTCGTGGCATTCAGAGGAAGGATAGCAAGCTACCAAGAAAAGATCTGATACCTTATGAGCATATACAGGGGGAGGAAGTCCCCCTCAGTCACTGTCATAGGGGAGGGGAGTAAGGGGAAAATGGGAAGGAGGGAAGGAGGGAGGGAGGGAGGGAGGGAGGGAGGGAAGGAGGGAGGGAGGGGAGAATACAAGGGATGGGATAACCATTGAGATGTAATATGAATAAATTAATAAAATATAAAAAAGAAAGAAAAGAAAAGAAAAGAAAAGAAAAGAAAAGAAAAGAAAAGAAAAAAGGAAGCTAGCTGAGCCCCAGCATTCACGTCCATCTCTCTGCTTCCTGACTGTGGAGGCAACGTAATGTGAGCAGCTGCCCCATCCTCATGCCACCATCCTTTGCCATGATGGACTGTTCAACAGTTCATTTAAATTATCAACTTGAAACAACCTAGACTCACCTGGAAAGAGATTTTCAGTGAAGACTTGCCTAGATCAGGTTGTACCAGGAGCATGCCTGTAAGGAATTCTTTTTTTTTTTTTAATTTTTTATTAATTTATTCTTGTTACATCCCAATGGTTATCCCATCCTTTGTATCCTCCCATTCTTCCCTCCCTCCCATTTTCCCCTTATTCCCCTCCCCTATGACTGTTCCTGAGGGGGATTTCCTCCCCCTGCATATGCTCATAGGGTATCAAGTCTCTTCTTGGTAACCTGCTATCCTTCCTCTGAGTGCCACCAGGTCTCCCCCTCCAGGGGACATGGTCAAATATGAGGCACCAGAGTTCATGTGAAAGTCATACCCTACTCTCCACTCAACTGTGGAGAATGTTCTGCCATTGGCTAGATCTGGTAGAGGTTTAAAGTTTGCCGCTTGTATTGTCTTTGCCTGTTGCCTTAGTTTGAGCGGGACCCCTTGGCCCAAATCTGCCTCTCATAATGTTCTACTTGTAGGTTTCTAGGACCCTCTGGATCCTTCTACTTTGCTATTCTCCCATGCTTCTCTCATCTAGAGTCCCAATAAGATGTCCTCCCCTCTGTCCCAGTTTCCTGGTAAGTGAAGGCTTTCAGGGGACATGCCCCTTGGGCTAGTATGCAGATACAAGTGAGTATATACCATTTGAGTCTTTCTGCTTCTGGGTTAACTCCTTGGAATATACCCAGAAGATGCTCCAGCACACAACAAGAAAATTTGCTTAACCATGTTCATAGCAGCCTTATTCATAATAGCCAGAACATGGAAACAGCCTAAGTGTCCCTCAGTAGAAGAATGGATAAAGAAACTGGTACATATACACTATGGAATACTACTTAGCTATTAAAAACAAGGAATTCCCGAAATTTGTGGACAAATGGATTGAGCTAGAAATGATCATAATGAGTGAGTTAACCCAGAAGAAGAAAGACTCAAACTGTAAGGAATTCTTGACCCTCTAAATTGATGTAGGCAGACCCAGCTCAGTGCACACATGGCCTTGTGCCCTAAACTGAAAAAAAAAAAAAAAAAAAAAAAAAAAAACAATAAGGAGGAAGTGATCTGAGTACCAGCATTATTCCTCTCTGCTTCCTGATTGTGCACACAATGAGACCAGCTGCCTCAGTATCCTACCATTGTTCCATTTCCATCATGGCAGATAGCACCCTCAACCATGAACCCAAATAAACACCTCCTCCCTTCAATGGCTTCTTGCCAATTAGGTCACAGCAATGAGAAAAGTCACAAGTACGCCCTCCTAGCTGCAGTCTCACTAGGTCTAAAAAATGTTGCAAGTTTCTAGGAGGTAAATTACCTGGAGCATCAGGAAAGATGGGAAATTCAAGCTCAAGTCCCAGCTAGGTCTCAGTGTGGCTGGGAAATGTCTCGTGTGGCAGCATTTACTGAATCTATATTATAAAGAGTGATACTACAACCACTCCTCAGTGCAGGCACCACGTAGTGCAAAATCATGCACAGTTTAGTCTAAATATACACCAGATAGAATCGCCTTTGTAGGAAAAAAACTCACTTGTAAGAAAAGGGAAGAAAAAGTATTCTGTTATATTAGCCAGAATATAACAGAATTACAGAATTTATATGTACATTTGTGGTGTGTGTGTGTGTGTGTGTGTGTGTGTGTGTGTGTGTGTGTGTGTGTG
>OU015747.1:78478792-78499965 GCA_907169655.1 Acomys percivali | reverse complement strand
GTGTATGTATATGTATGTGTGTGTATGTGTATATATGTGTTTGTTTTTGTGTGTATGTATGTGTATATGTATATGTGTGGTATATGGGCATATGTGTATGTGTGTGTGTTTGTGTGTTTTTTTATGCATGTGTACATTCCTGTGAAGACATATGTAGAGAGCTAAGTAAGACCTTGGTGTCCTCTAGCACTCTGTACCTTATTTCCTTGAGACAAAGCCTGTCCCTGACTCAGGAATTTGCCATGTTTCAGCTAGGCTGGCTGGCCAGGGAGCCCCAGTGATCTTGCTTCCTCTACAATTCCAGGTGCCGGGGTCACTAGTACATACAGTCTCACTAGCTTTTTACATGGGAGCTATGCCTCAGAACTCAGGACTCACATTTGTTCAGCAAGTGCCGATACTCCTGAGCCATCTCCCTAGCACTAGCAATCGGGAAAGTTTAATGTTTCCAGTTCTCTAACAGAAATGTACTCTATAAAAATACAGGATGCTGAGATGCAACAGAGGGTAAAGGAGCTTTCTGCCGGGCCTGATGTCTTGAATTTGATTCCCAGGACCAACATGGAGGAAGGGGAAGAACTGACTCCTGCAAGCTGTCATCCTACACCCACATGAGGGCTGGAGGAGTTTACCTGCCCACAAAGATATATACATATATATATATATGCATATATATTTGCAAATTTAAAATTCAAGACCCTTGCTATTACATTTATGTATTGTAATATTGTATATTGTGTCCCGGCAGCTCTCTTACAAACACATTTTTGTGGGTGGAGCCAATCAGCAGGAAATGTGAGACTCTGCTGGACACGGGGACAGAAAGAGACAGCAGGCAACCTTAGCACCTCTGAGTCCTCCTGGCTCTATACTTTCTCAACCTTGAGCAGGGCAGATTTCTGGCCCTGGAGAGACTGTTAGGCTAGAAGAACGAGAAAGCTCCTAGGATTGGCTGTGAGCCTCTAGCATCTCCTACTGCAGTCAACTCATTAAACAGTGTTGTTTCTCAAACTGTGAGTCACAGCCTCACAGAGGGCCACAAAGCTGAATGTAGGGCCTTGAGAAAAATTAACATCAGTAAAGTATGTTTCTGGACACGCAGCAGTGAAGATCGGATCCAAAATTGAACACATAAGAAATACGAGGTGCCAGGTGCGGTTGCACACACCTGTAATCCTAGCACTTGGGAAGGCAGAGGCAGGCAGATCTCTATGAGTTCGCGCCTAGCCTGGTCTACAAAAGTGAGTCCAGGACAGCCAAATATACACAGAGAAATCCTGTCTCAGAAAAGAAAAGAAAGGAAAAGGAAAGAAAAGAAAAAAAGAAAAGAAAAGAAAAGAAAAAGAAATCCAAGGTGCCTCAGAACTACTCACTTGTGTTGTGTCATGTGACTTCACTGAAGCCTTGGTTCTGAACACACAACATGGCCCCTCTGCACTCTGCATGTTTTCATGTGTGTGACACCAATAAACTTTGCCAGAAACATCCATCTCAGATTCAAGGCCACTGGGTGTTACAAACTACAGTGGTTTATTTGGTTTGTTTGTTTTGGTTTTTGCACATGCAAAGCTTCTTATAAAACCAAAATAAATTTTTAAATTTATTTGTATTTTAACTATGTATATGTCCCTGTATAGGTACCTGCACATGAATGCAAGCACCTGTGGAGGCAGAAGAGGGCATCAGATTCCCGGGGGAGTTAGAGGCAGGCACTCATGGCTCCCTGCTATGGCTGGCTTCTGAGATCTTAATTTGGGTCCTCTGCAAGAGCAGGAACTTTTAACTTAGTTCTTTTAACTATTGAGCATCTCTTCAACCCTGAATCATAATATCTTAATGATGGAAAACAAATATCTCCTATATGACTCTACTGTGATTTCTCATCATACAATGATCAAATTCGCATGTCATTGGGCTAGATTGTATTAAAATGTCTTAAGTAGAAATTCTTACTTGAGTTGCTGATTTGAATTTTACTTTATTTTTTTAATGTTAAATTAATTTTGATTTGGGATTAAGATGGAATTTTCAATTTATGGAATGGCCGTAAAGCTATTTCTCTCATTTTGTACTACATACTTACGTACAAAGCAGCATTCTCACAATTGATTATTAGCAAATTAAGAGTTATAGATCAATGCTGAAAAACAGAGTGTGCTGTACCCTGCATTATCAAATACTCAGTCAAGATCTCTGTTTAAAAAACAAACAATTGCACTGACTGTATTATATGCCAATTTGCTTTCAACTTTGGTAAGTAGTAAAACTCTATGCATATCAAAGAACTAAGAATATATTTAACTTGAATTTTACAATCCAAACCATATACCCCAGACTGCATGAAAACTTCTCAAGTGAAAAGGGAAAAATGGGTTGTCAGTGGGGAAAGAAGGCCTGAGTCAGAGAAAAACATCTTACAGCTAGCTGCAAGCCATGGCCTTCTTCATTGTCTTTCACCTCTCTGTACAGGCTCACATAACAGGATATGGGTTTGTGAAAAAAAAAAAAAAACCTAACAATAGTTAAAAAAAAAAAGATGACGCCAATAGAAATAGAACTCAAAATCAAATACTTAATGAATCTATAAAGTGCCACTGTCAGTGACCAGTTAGTTTGCACAGGGTGATGTGGAATGGACAAGGAGTCCAGCTGAGGGACAGAATGTTAATACACCATGACCTTTGTCCCCAGAGGTCAAGGCCAATCTGAGACCCCTCAGAGGGGAAAGGGGGAATCTTGGAGAACAAAACCAGCAACATCACAGGTGAGAGCTGGGAGAAACCAGGGTGAGTATCTCAATACCAAAAAATGAAAGTAGTTTGACAATGACTTCTCAACTTTGACAATGACCTCTCAACAAAAGCAGGAAGAAGTGATTGAATACAGGCCTGCTGATCTGGGTTACTCAGATCTCACAAGAAATGGGAGAGAACCAACTCTGGAGAGTTTTCCTCTGACCTCAAAATGTATATTGTGGTACATGTGTGCCTGTTAACACACACACACACACACATGAATATATGCATGCACATTAGTCTAATGTTCATAGCTCACCCCCTCAGAGAGTCAGCCCAGCTCTGTTAATAAGCAACTATGAGAATTTGGGAGATGGGTCAATGGTAAACACTTAAGAACATCCAGACTTGAATTCAACCCTCAGAACATACATTTAAAGGGAAATTAAACAACAGCAACAGCGAATGGGCATGGAAATAGATGACTACAATTAATTCTCTGGCATCCATGTATACACACCACACATACACACATATATCACACACATGCACACACACACCATACACACTCACACCCATACCACACACACAGCATACACACACATACGACACACTACACACCACACACATGCACACACATACAACACACACACACACACACACACACACACACACACACACACACACACACACACACACAAACCACTGGATGGACAGAAGTTAGTCTTCAGCCCCCAAATCTCTTCCAGTTTTCAATCTGGTGAATAAACCCATGTGAAAATGGCAACCACAGGCAGAGAGAGAGATTTATTTCCCTCTTACGCCTTCACAATGTCCTGCTGTGTAAGGGAAGAACAGTGAGGGCAGAAAGCACAGTGAGAAAATTTCACCACACCACACTGTCTCAGTCTCCCTTTTTATAGGTGTTATAGAAAACAGAGGAAGTGTTTAAGCCCATATGTGTGTGTGTTTTAAGAACTAATGATAAAATAAGGGACACACTTATTTCATGCATGAAGGACTTTAAGACTCCTGAGTATGGATCTCACAAAGGCCCATGCTTAGGTTAGAACACTGGTCGGTATTCATGGCTTTCTGTAAACCTTGACTTTAGTGCTGATGCCTGGGGAGCACATGCTTGCTGTGGCAGCTGCTGCCAACTTCCACAGTGCACAGCCATGGGAATCACAATTCCATGTTCTGGGAGACACACAGCTTCCAGGCATCAATCTGAATGTCCCAGGGACAACGCGCGGGCGAGGAGGCTGAGGAGCATGTTGAAGGGGAGCTGGTTTGTTCTGTGTGCTTCTTTCTTTTCAGAAAGAATTGCTGGTAAGAGTTGGAACAGGTTTTCAGGGAGATCACAAGCTTTGGGACAACTCTTTGATTCAAAAAGTACAAAGAGTAACAGAAAGGCCGAGGGGAAGGTTCTAGGCTAGCCTGGAACCTTTGCTTCTTTACTTTGTAGCCTTGTTATTTACCAACTGTATTACTTTAGGTGCCTTAAAACCCTCCACAGGCAATCCCATGGGCATCAGGCTTAACTCAGCTTTGTGCAGTTATATATGGACTACCTTCCTAAAGAGACTGTGATGACTACAGGAATTAGAAACCTAGAGTTTCCCAGTATCCATGAGGGCAGATGCTTTTTATTTAATGTGCATGGTGTGTGTGTGTGTGTGTGTGTGTGTGTGTGTGTGTGTGTGTGTGTGTGTGTGTGTGTGTGTGCATATGGGTCTTTAGTATATATGTGCAAGTATGTGGAGGCCACAGGTCAATCTTAGGTGTTGTTTCTCAGTAGCCATCTACCTTGGTTTTTTGAGACAGTCTTTCATTGGAACCTGGGACTTTCTGCTTGGACTATACAGCTTGGTCAGAGAGCGCCAGGAGTTTGCCTGCCTCTGCTTTGGCAGCTCCTTTCCCAGTCCCAGCCTTGCCTATGATGAGATTACAGAGTGTGTGTAGGGGGAGGAGGTTCCTCTCGGTTGTGGTCATAAAGGAGGGGGGGGGGGAGGAGGGGGGGGGGTAGGGAGGAGTGGGAGGATGCAGGAGAGAGGATGATGGTTGAGATGTAATATGGATAAATTAATAAAATATTAAAACAACAACAACAACAACAAAAAACAAATCTGCAATACCACACACCCAGGTTCTGGGCATCAAACTCAGGTCCTCGTGCTTGTATAACAAATGCTTTCCTAACTGAGCTGTCTCTTAGGCCCTATTTGTTACCTTAAAAATGTATTATTTGCTTTCCACTTTGAATTAAAACCATTTAGAAAATCCACAGGAGTAGAAAAGAAAAGAAAAAGCATTCTCACTGATGCACTCAAGGGAAGCATCACTCAGGTTTTGATATTTCCCTCTGATCTTTTTCTGGCATGGATAAAAGAAAGAAAAGCTACCCGTATACATACAGTAGCTGTGCCAACCCAGAACAAAGTGCCTCATGCATACCAGTATCTTTTTAAAAATGTATTTATTTATTCACTTTACATCGCAATTGTAGCCCCTCTTTCCTCTCTTCCCGGCCCACTGTACCCCCTTTCCCTCACATCCCCCCTCCCTTATCCCTTAAAAAAGAAGAGGCCCCCATCTACCCATCCCAGCACACCCAGTTATACCAGGACTTAGCACATCCCTCACTATGGTGGCCTGGCAAAGTGGCCCTGCTAGAGGCCTACAAGAAAGCTTTATGAAAGTAATGTTCAATTCTGCTGGTGATGGTTTTGGATCTTAAGATATAGCTTGGAGAATTCATAGAGGACCAGAGACATTTGAATACTCTAAACATGTTAAGTATTCTAAGGGTTTGGGATGGAGACTGTCATTGACAGTGGGTATTGCGGTTTGGTATTAAATGCTCCCTCAGTAGGTCTAGTGTTAGGCTGGTGATATGGCTCAGCAGACATAGGTGCTTTCCTCTAAGTCTAGCAAGTTGCACTCTGAATACTATACATGTACCTCCCCAAAAATAAAATTCAAAACATGGCTCATGTATGTAAGGTTCTGCCGCCCCCCCACAAAGACAGCGGAAACTTTATGATGTAGGACTTTAATAGAGAAAGTTGTACAATTGGTTGCATGCCCTTGAATGGAATTTGAGGGTGCTAGCATCTCCTCCCTCTCTGCTTCCCAACTGACATAAAGTAAACAGCTTCACCATATACTTCCCAAAGCAGGGGACATGAGCATGGACTGAAACCTCAACCTTTCCTTCTTTAAGGTGACCTTCCTCAGGCATTTTGTCACAGTGACAGATCACTGACCAACAGAGAGGAAAAGTGAAGGGCAGTGCCTCCACACAGCTGGCCCCTCAGGAGGTGATGGCTGTCATCTGATTGATCTCACCCCACATATTTCCTCATAGGCTACACTTTCAGCAAGACATCAGAAGCATTTTCCCCCTGCGGGGACCCAACTCCTGCTTCTCCTTGTGTCAGGAAGTTCTACTGTACCTAAGTAACTAAGTCCATTGAATCCTTAGCCACAGTGGATGACAGGAAACCCATTTGCACAGTTTGCCTCTAAGCAGGAAATGAACACATTGTGCTGTATCCCCAGTGACATGTGGAGTGTTCCACTCAGAAGCTGATCTAACTGGCCAAGTTCTTTGATTTTGAAGATTAATGCAAATCAGCTAGACTCCTCCATATTACCAAGGTTTATTACACAACTGGAAGTCCATATCTGAATCACTTCTCTGAATTTCCTTTTGTCACATGAAGAAACTCATTCATAGGCTCAAAGCAGGGGGTGAAGGTGTGAGCACTAAGCTACCTACCCATTTCTTAAATCTTAGTGTCTTGTTTTGGTGATGGTAGATTTAATTGTCAGTCTGGAGCAGCCTAGACTCACCTGGGAAGGCTCTCAGTGAGGGGCTGTCTACATTGTGTTGGCCTGTGGACTGGCCTAAGGAATACTGTCTTATTATATTATTCAATTAGGGGAGAGTTCATCAATGGAATAAAATAGAAAACCCAGAAATAAATCCACACAGGTATAGTTATTTGATTTTTGACAAAGAAGCCAAATCTATTCAATGGAAAAAGGATAGCATCTTCAACAAATGGTGCTGGTCTAACTGGATGTCTACATGTAGAAAAATGCAAGTAGACTCATATTTCTCACCATGCACAAAACTCAAGTCCAAGTGGATTAAAAGCCTCAGCATAAAACCAGTGACACTAAATTGGTTAGAAAAATAAGTGAGGAAGAGCCTGGAACACATTGGCATAGGAGACAACTTCCTGAACAGAACACCAATAGGCCAGGCCTTAAGGTCAACAATTAATAAATGGAATCTCATGGGGCTGAGAAGCTTCTGTAAAGCAGGAGACACTGTCAAGAGAACGAAGTGACAGCCTACAGACTGGGAAAAGATCTTCACTAACCCTACATCTGACAAAGGCCTAATATCCAAAATATATAAAGAACTCAGGAAATTAAATACCATAAAACCAAGTAACCCAGTTTAGAACTGGGGCTCAAAACTAAACAGAGAATTCTCAACAGAGGAATATTGCATGGCTGAGAAACACTTAAAGAAATGCTCGCCATCTTTAGTCATCAGAGAAATGCAAATCAAAACAACTCTGAGATTTTATCTTATACCCATCAGAATGGCTAAGATCAAAAATTCAAGTGACATCACATGCTGGTGAGGATGCGGAGAAAAAGAAACACTCCTTCATTGCTGGTGTGAATATAAACTTGTACAACCACTTTGGAAAGCTATCTGATGCTTTCTTAGAAAACTGGGAATAGGGCTTCCTCAAGACCCAGCAATTCCACTCCTTGGAATATACGCAAAAGATGCTATACCACACATCAAGGACATATGCTCAACCATGTTCATTGCAGCCTTATTCATAATAGCCAGATCATGGAAATAGCCTAAGTGTCCCTCAGTAGAAGAATAGATAAACAAACTGTGGTACATTTACACTATGGAATACTACTCAGCTATTAAAAACAAGGAATTCCCGAAATTTGTGGACAAATGGATGGAACTAGAAATGATCATAATGAGTGAGTTAACCCAGAAACAGAAAGACTCACATGGTATATACTCACTTATAATTTGGCACTAACCCAAAAGACATGTCCAACAAAAGTCTTCACTTACCAGGAGATTGGGATAGATGTGAGGACATCCTACTGAGACTCTAGGTAAGAGAAATATAGGAGACGGGGAAATAGAAGGACCCAGAGGGTCCTAGAAACCTACAAGAAGAACATCGTGATGGGTGAATTGGGGCCCAGGGGCTCTGCTCAAACTATTGCACTAACCAAGGACAACACAAGTAGTAAACATCGAACCCCTACTCTGATCTACCCAGTGGACAGGACATTCTCCACAGTTATGTGGAGAGTGGGGACTGACTCTGACATGAACTCTGGTGCTCCATATTTGACCACCTCCCCTTGGTGGGAAGGCCTGATGGCACTCAAAGAATAAGCAGGTTAACAAGATGAGACTTGATAGCCTATGACCATATAGTGTTGGAGGAGATTCCCCCTCGGTCATACACCTAGGGGAAGGGAATAGGGTGAAATAAATAAAATTTAAATTAATTTTAAAAATTGAAAAAAAATTAGGGGAGAACCTGCCTCCTGTGAGTGATACTGCTTCTTAGGCGGCGGCTCTGGATTGTGTGATGATGGAGAAGACAAACCAGCAAAGAGTCATACACGCGTTCATTTCTCTCCTGTGTGGAAATGACGTAGCCAGCTGCTTCAGGCTCCTGCCACTGTGACTTCCCTGCCCTGGTGGACAGCAAGCTGGGACTGTGACCCGAATGAACCATTCTCTCCCACAAGTTGCCTTTTGTCGGGATATTTCATTGTGGCAACAGAAGTGAAACCAGGGCAGTATCTTAACACAGTGAAAGTTTATTTGTTTCTTTTATAAGACGAAAAGATTTATACCATTTGTTTATACGTGTTTGTGTGGTGATTTGCACTCGAGCCTCTGCACGCTGATGCAGGAAGAGAGTGTTTGCTTACGATGTGAGTGCTGTTCCATTTCAAACCACAGTCTGTGTGACTACACAGAAGGCACTCTTAACCACCAAGCCACTACACCTGCTCCAAAATTCCTTTCTTTTTTTAAAATATATTTTATTAATTTATTCATATTACATCTCAATTGTTATCTCATCCCTTGTATCCTCCCATTCCTCCCTCCCTCCTGTTTTCCCCTTACTCCCCTCCCCTATGACTATGACTGAGGGGGACCTCCTCCCCCTGTATATGCTCATAGGGTATCAAGTCTCTTCTTGGTAGCCTGCTATCCTTTCTCTGAGTGCCACCAGGTCTCCCCATCCAGGGGACGTGATCAAATATGGGGCACAGTTCCTTTTATGATCTTGTAATATTATTCTCCGTTATACAACGTTCCTCTGTTTCAGGCTCCTCCATCCAGGATATGTGAATTTGCCTGTTAAATCAAGTGACATGTAGATCACAGGGTAAAAAAAAAGTGTAGTCTTGAATAGGTAATGAGGTCAAGCAACAAAGAAAACCTGATGGGTTTAGACACAATAAAATCCCTGTAAAGACAGTGAGAGAAATAAAGTACAGGTCAGAAAGCTGAGGAGCCAGATTGTCTTTGCAAAGCTGAGAGTGGCCCTCAGAACTGGAAAGATGGTGGGGACCAAGAGCCAGCCCATCAGTACAGAATTCTCTGTTGGCACTGAAAATAGGGCAGGATCAGAACAACCATCTATTTCTCTAGGTACTTATGTGTCCACAAAATAAACTTTTGACATGCCGTGTAGGTGATGTGCTTACTACATAATGCAAGTGTATGAAAATGGATATTTATAGTTGCCTATTTTCCATGCATAATACTTAATCTTGCTTGTCACCTAGACTGGAGACAAGCCACTCAGAAGAGTTCTAAAGGGCTTCCTTGATCAGGTTATTTGGAATGGGAAGATCCATGCTAAAACTGAGGAGTATCTTCTGATGACCTGCACACATGTGCCATCGCAGATGCATGCCCACACTCACAGACACACCTGTGTGCACACATATATACATATATATATACACACACATATATACACACAAATATACAAACATACATACACACACATACATACATACACACTCATACATACACACCATAGGTGCTCACACACCCATACTCTCACACACACACAAATATTAAATACAGTTAAAATTTTTAAAAAAGAAGGCATGCTTATTGACTGAATTTTTGTTACCCTGTCTCAGTCCTGGGATGCTTAAAAATAGTTCCAGGAAGAAAGCCAGGCTCATCTGAAGGAATGAGTCACAAAGGGCAGAACTGCAGCCATGACTCAGAGGTATTCTGGTTGAAGGCCTGCCCCGTGTCCTCCAACCACACCACCCACTCATCTCATATTTCCTTCTCGTATGATCTGATTGTTCTCTTCTCTTGCTGCCAATCAGACTTTATTCCTCTCACTCAAGCCACGGGTAATTATTTCACCCTTGACTAATTGACGGTGACAAATAGCTACTAAATTGGGTAGATAAGGGGAACAAATTTGGTGTTCTTGTCTTTCCCGGACTCTTCAGGCTGGGGGAGATTGGAATGTTCCCCTGGATTGAATTGCACAAAATTGTACCGTCAATCTTAAGGACAGCTGTATGAGCTAACAAGATACAGGGGCATAGCAGAATCAGAGCCCAACAGGAAACCTCCTGGTGTATAATGTCCTAAGGGCGGCAGCAGAGTACATAAAAGAGGTAAAAAGCGCGTGTGCGCGTGTGGTGTGTGTGTGTGTCTGTGTGTGTGTGTGTGTGTGTGTGTGTGTGTGTGTGTGTGTGTGCGCGCGCGCACATGTATATAAAACTCATAGCATGGTTGACTATTGAGTGAGGAATTGTAAATTTATCTACAGCTTATGAACATAATCTCAGACTAAAATACGAATGAGAAGTTCTGAGAAAGAAAACCTCTTGCTCGAAGCACGTAGAGTTGTAGTTTCCTGAGTCCACAGCAAAGGAGACGCTTATTTTATTTTGATCATTGTTCATGACTTCTCTACCCGCTAAGAGCTCACAATTAGAAATAGATTTACAATGTAGGTGGGTTCAGTGGTCAAACTGCTTGCTCATGATGAGCTGAGTTTGAGCCCCAGAACCCATGGACAAAGCTTGGCATGGTGGCCCGTTTGTCATTCCATCTCTAGTAGGCAAAGCCAGTAGGATCCTTGGGACTTGCTAACTGGCAACTCTACATTAATTGGTGAACTCAGGTTCACCAAGAGACCCTGTCTCAGAAACTGTAGTGGAATGTTACTGAGGAAGGCACATGCAAGGCAACATCTGACTTACACATGCATGTACATGAGTGTGTAGTTGTACTCTCCAACACTCATGCGCAAAAATTGATAAACAACACCTTTTACGTCATAAGCCACTCCAGATGAAAGCCCTAGAGAAACTGAGCCCAGCCCAGTCTTCCATCATAGCCTCCTTTTACCTCCCTTGGCCCGGTATCCTCCACCTGCCAATGGTTTGGCTAATATTTATGGAACTGAAATGGAATGAGTTTTTGGAATCGATTCGGTTTAAAGTGGGATTTTAAATGTCTCATTTGATTTTAAATAAAAGCTCAGGAAATTCAGCCAGGCATCAGGTGACATGAGTGACCTTGAAAGGAACAGCTTTTTAGTAAGCCCTAACTTTTGATGTATTGTTCAACAACCAGCTTAATCAGAATGCCTCTCTCCAAGCCAGTATGATGAGCAGTGACATGCTAATTGAAATGTACTTTCCCCAGTGAACCACTTAACAACTTATATAAATATCAAAGCCCTGGGTTTTACTGTCAGTCTTTGTTTGGGAATGAGAAATTTATAAAAAACATATGTTTCCAACTGTCATTGATGGAGCGTTCTGAAAACATGGCCACTGAATCTTATCCAACCTTCTGCAGACACCACACCAGTCAGGGTACATTTCTCTGCTCATAACGTCTCTCCTTCCAGGGGAAATCTCCTCTGCACCGGTGTTTCATTACTGAAATGGGGGAGCTATCGATAGTGGAGACATAGCTGAGGGAAAGAATATCACAGTGCAAAAGGCTAGGGAATTCTAATTCTGTAGGTGGGAGGTGGCAGGTGGGCAAGAGGGGCAGTTAGGAGAGAAGCCACTGAGGTGGTGGCCACCCAGGTAATCATCCTGTTACAGGAAACTCTTTGTTCCCCTTTTCACGAGTTCTTAGTGTATTTAATTCAAAAATATTAAAACAATCTCGGAAGGAAGCTTGAGGACCATTTTATGAGAGTTTGAGAGAAAACAACAGGGTGAGCTGCAGAAAATCTGAGCAACTGCTGGGAGCAAAAGAGGTGAAGAAGAGAAAGAGAAAATCATGCTTTTTGAATTAGACATGGAGGTCAGCATTGCAGCTGTAGAAATTGAGGGAGAGAGGCCTTCAAAGAAACAGTGAGAAAGCCCTGAGTGTCAGGGAAAGCATGGGTAGGAGTCTGGCTACTATCTGAAAGAAAAAAATAGAAGAAAAAGGAGTGTGTGTGTGTGTGTGTGTGTGTGTGTGTGTGTGTGTGTGTGTGTGTGTGTGTGTGTGTCTGTGTGTGTGTTTAAAACTCAGAAAAGAGGGCAGGCTTACTATTAACTTTCAAGCAACTGGATTAAGAGAACTTTACTGGAAGGTATAACTACTATCTCATTAAGGGGGTAATTATTCCTCCCATTCCCATAGTACATCTTCAGATAAATCAGCCTTGCCGAGGAGGCGTGGTCTCCTGGCAAGGTGACTGACAGATCTAAGTGGTTTAACTCTTAAAGGAGAATGAAATAGAATGCAATGTTTTGACAAATTAGGATGAAGGGGTAAAGGGGAAAATGGTGGGAGACAGAACTTGAATGGGGAAGAAGAGAGAGCAACTGCAGAAAGGGTATAGTGAAGGGATAAATAACACTAAGGATACTTAAAAATCTATAAGGAAATCATTATTTTATAAGGTTTATTTAAAACACACACACATACACAGAGAAAGGGGGGAGTGTATTTAATGGAAGTTACTTCACACTGAGGGATAATGCTCCCCAGGAGCCATAGACTACCTAACAAAAAGCCCAGTGGTAGACAAGAGATAACTTCCTTTGAGTTGTTGATGTGGGATCTAAGGGACCCCCAAAACAATACAGGCTGTTGTCACTGTCTTTGGTGGCCTGCTAGTGTGTGATGTCAAGACCTTGCTGATGAAAATGTACGTCCATTAGTCACAGGACTTGGAGAAATCATGCTGGTACTGACCTGGAAGGCTCCTCCCTATGGTTACCAATCAAAGCTATTATGGCTACCAGGGAGAAAGTTATTAATAGTCCAATCCATGTGCAAATCCTATGAACTACAAAAACAACCTGTCTGGCAAGATATGCCCAGTAGTGCAATAGTGGCGCTAATATCCCTGAGGTAACCAACAGTTACCTGATTATCCTTGAGATTCACTCAGTAGGAGGGAACTCATGACTGGTACTTTAAACCTAATTAAGAATCTGTAGCTGGAGAGGCCATAGTCCATACAAAAGAACACATTACTACCACTTTGCTAAGTTCATATAGACTCTGACTGACTTCTAAATACTGATCCTTATACCTATAGAAAAATGCAACTCTTTTTTATAATATATTTAATATATAATATATTTTATTATTTTATTCATATTACATCTCAATTGTTATCCCATCCCTGTATCCTCCCATTCCTCCCTCCCTCCCATTTTCCCCTTACTCCCTTCCCTTATGACTGTGAATGAGGGGGACTTCTTCCCCTGTATATGCTCATGAGGTATCACGTCTCTTTTTGGTAGCCTGCTATCCAAAAAATGCAACTCTTATCATTTATCAAATATGATTATTTTTTGCAGCAGACAGAGATTGTTACAAAGGTCCATAAATGGTCAAAATATAGACAATAAGGACCATGACATCCCCAAATGGGACATCTATATCAAACTCCCTACATCTAAGGCTTAGCAAACACGGTTGAAGAGGGGTCAGAAAGATTGTGAGAGCCAGAGAACCATGGGGACTACTATGAGATAAGGCCTTCTGGACATGACAAAAATGCTACACCTGTGACCTCTCAGCAATATGGCTGCCTGGACAGCACCTATAAATTCCCCACCCCTGGATGAAGTTCTGCAGAAGTTGATGCTGAAGTAGGGAGTCAGATTTTTTTTCTGGGATGAGACCCTCGATAGGCTGTCCAAGCTTCAGTGGGCAGCCCTAAACCAATGTACATATGAGCAACACTAATTAGATTCAGTAGGTTATATTTATAGTTAAGAAGAATATGACATTAATTTGAGAGGGGATTGAAGTGGTGGTGTGGAAAACATAGGAAGAATTGGGACCAGGAGAGGCAGGGGAAGTATGATGAAAATACAGTGTGCTTATGTATAAAATCTTTACAAAAATGGTTCATGAATTGAGATAGATATATATATATATATATATATATATATATATATATATATATATATATAGAGAGAGAGAGAGAGAGAGAGAGAGAGGTCATCATTCCACCTAGGGCCAAAGGTAGAATTTAAACTAATTTCTCCTTGGCCAACAGAAAATAGGTTTTCCTTAATGGGCTCTGTCTTACTGAGTGTTCTATTGCTGTAACAAAACACCATGATCAAGGCAACTTATGACACAAAACATTTAACTGGGGACTTGTTTAAGTTTCAGAGGTTAGTCCATGGCCATTATAGTGGGAGCATAACAGCAGGCATAGTTCTAAAGCAGTGCCTAAGAGCTACCTCCTGATCCATAGGCAGCAAGGAGAGAAAGAGAGAGAGAGAGACAGAGACAGACAGAGACAGACAGAGACAGAGACAGAGACAGACAGAGACAGACAGAGACAGAGACAGACAGAGACAGACAGACAGAGACAGAGAGAGAGACAGAGACACAGAGACAGATACACATAGAGAGAGACAGAGAGACAGAGAGACAGAGAGAGAAAGAGAGGGAGTGGAGGTGGGGGAAGGCTAGTGTGGGTTTTTGAAATCTCCAAGCCAGGGTCATACCTTCTCCAACAAGACCACACCTCCTAATCCTTCCCAAACAGTCCCAGTGACTGGGGACCAAACATTTAAATATATGAGTCTATGAGGCCATTCTCCTTCAAACCATCACAGGCCCAGATGTTTCTGCTTTTTTAATCTGGTATTTTAAATCTTCAGGCAAGCCTATATTGATGCCTCCCATTCTTGTGTTGATAAGGAAACAGACAGTGGAGCCTAACACTGATGATGAGAGAAGGACCTATCCCCAGAAGTTTCCAAGCCTTCTAGTGTCTGCCCAGTCACCATAATGCATTTCTTACTAAGCAGAGGACATGCGTGTGTGATCTGATTAGCCCTTAGCATGCTGGCATGTTGTAATGGCTTGAGAGAGATATATCCACCAGAGGCTTGGTATTTGAATTCTTCGTCTCCAGGAGGTAGAGCTGTTTGGGGTAAGGGGGAGAGTGGGGGGGGGGGGGGGGGGGGGGGGGGGGGGGGTGAGGATGTTGATCGAAATATGTCACTGAGGGTGGGCTTTGAGAGTTTTGGCCTTGCCCCACTTATTTCTAATGCTTCCTGTTTCCTGTTTGCTTGGTCTCAGCTTTTGCTCCCACTACCAAGCCTGCCGCCTGCTGTCATGGCTTCCTGTCAGGATAGATTCTTATTCCTCTGGAACTTTAGGTCCAAAGAGCCTCATGCTTGCTTGAGTTGCTTTTGGCTTTCTTGTTTTATCCCAACAATAGAAAAGTAACTAACATGGATGGCTAGGAAAGCTGCTCACAGATTTGCAGCTCCTTGTCTGAATTGTAAGTCTGGCCTGTTGAAGAGCTTGGGAACGGAGGTGCTGGGACAAAAATACCACAATGGCTGCATCAACTGTGCCAGATGCAGTAACTCTTTTTCTCCCCCGCATTTGTGTGGCGTGCATGACACTAACACTGATGCGAAGCGTTGTCCTCAATCACTCTCCACTGTATTCATCAAGGCAGAGCCTATCAGTTGAATGCAGAGTTCCCTCATCTGCTGCAGAGTTCTCTCATAAATGCTGGCATTAAAGGTGGTCCACTGTGCCTGCCTAAGCTATTGTGTGAGCTCTGGGGATCTAAAAGTCTGATCCTCATGTTTGCTCTGTAAGAACGCTAACCACTGAGCTATCTCCCCGGCCTCCCTTTTTCCCCTGTTTAATGATAAGTAAAAACAAGCCACCCAGGACAAGGCAACTTTGGCCAGTTCTCCTACATGGAAAATTCTCTAGTACTAGTCATGAGGGAGAATGGCACAGGCTCACTCAGATTGGGAAAATATCGCCAGGGTGCGTGGGGCAGAGAGAGTGAGTGGGTCACATTTCTGTCTTTACCTTCCATAAACCCCTCTAATCCGTCTGAGAATTGCCACAGATCCTGGAGCCCATGCAATTGTTTCTGCTTCTAGGTACATACAAATCTTTTAATTGCATGTCTTAAGCCTTGAGACATTCATGCTGCATTGTCAGGGAGTGGGGGGGATGGAAGCGGGGAGAAGGCAGGAAGGAACTTCTGGCAGCCAAACAATCTGCATTTCATTTCAATTTAGATAGTTTAGCAATACATTTTTTCCCAAGGTTTCCCGAGTTTCAATAATATATCTTTCATCACCAGATCACCAAAAAAAAAAAGTGGTTGGGTTGAGCCGTCCCCAGGGCTTTGGAGTGGATATCAGAGATTGTGTTGTAACTGGGAACTTATGAATTGTATTGGGTTTATAAATGGCTTGGGTTTTTTTTTAAGTTTAATGGTCAAACCATGAAATTGATAACTTATTCCTGGAAGGTATGCATACACATGTTATGCTAAGGAGCCTTTGAGAACAAGAGAAGAAACAACGGAGACACGGACATACACTTGAATGGTTTTAAGTAAGACATTTGCTATATAAGACATTTGCTCTGATCACCACAAATTGTAGGAATTTAAGTTTCCATTTTAATGTATTCCTCTGTTGGGTCTACCCACTTATCTCATTTACTCTGAGAGTTTGGGGGCTGGGTTTTCACATCTTTGGCAGCTGTCACTAAATTCTGCAATACACAAAGAAACACATTGTGCTGCCCTGGGCTATTAGAAGAATTAACAATGAGCAAGCCGGGAGCACCCACGTGCGTGCGTGTTGGCCTGCATTGTGGGAGTTGTGGGGTTGGAGGTGGGCACTAAAGTTGGCTGGATGGGGAAGGACCAGGGAGTGTGGCACATTTCCAAGCACATCTGTTTTATGTCATGTCGGTGTGGTGGCTAAGGCTGGGCAGGAGGTAGCAGGAGGGAGTCGAAAGGTAGGGAGGGGGGTTTTTGTTTGGATTTTCCTTTTTATAGGGCTGAAAGAATGAGTGTGTGCTGGCCAAATAGCAAACCCAAGGAAACATCGTGATCTGGGAGCTGGGAATTCAAGTGTAGTCTCCGCGTGTAGATGATTTATGGCTGGCTAAAGGAAGATTCTAGATCCACAAAGGAAGGGAGGCGGCAACTGAAGTGACAACCAGGAAAAGGAAAGAAGGTGTTGGGAATTTCCCTCAGTCTCCCAAGGCTACTCTCTGATTAAAATTGTGATGAATTTGCTGTAAATGAGTTAGACGTGTGGAACAAACCTTTCTAAAGTAGGCAAAATAGCCAAAAAAAAAAAAAAAAAAAAAAAAAGACAGTTATTTAATGTTGTTGGGATGATTCTAAGGGAGGTTTGGTTGAAAAACACCACTGTTGACTGTGCAGCCAAAGAGTTCTCTGTGATGTCTTTCTCCAGTGTAGGGAGATGGCCCCATTGCAAGCAGATGATGGAAATAACCAATAACATTCCCAAGATGATGAATGTTCCAGAATTTACCTTACACCGCTTCCTGCAACCCTCCACTGTCTATTTCTATGCACAAACCACAAAATTATTTTCACTGTTCTCTTATGGCCACTACTGTAGCCAACTTGGTCTCCGTGGGTTTTCAACAGCGTCATTATAAGCTCAGCATTTGTTTCCAAGATAAAGATTTTTACAATTCTGGGATATTTAAAGGGATAGCATGTTGTGGTTTGAACAGGGGGAAATGAGTCCCCAGGAGCTGGAGCCATAGGCAGTTATGAGCTGCTTTTATGTGGATCCAGATCTTCTGCAAGAGCAGCGAGCACACTCAACCACGGAGCCACCTCTCCAGCTTGGTGCTTGGGCTCCCGTGGCTAATGGGATTTTCACTTGAGAGATGAGGGAACAGAGAAAACAAGGCACTTCCCCAGTTGCCTAAACTCACAGTTAGGAGAGGGTAGAGGAAAGATGTGAATGCCATGGTCTTCTTGCTATTTTTGACCACAGCAGAAGTCTGCATGAGGTCAGGAAGAAACCAGGAGAAAGATGACACATTTTTAACATAGTCCTGCCCTCACTGTCCTCTATCGGTGTGGGGAGATCCTCCACACGGAACTCTGGGGCCGGTACACCTGCCACAATTTCTCATCAAATGATTAACTGGCAGAACAGAGCGCGGATGCCCTGACTTGAATTCACTGGCGCCGTCCAATCCACTTCCTTGTACACCATGAGCGGGAGGCTCCTACGTTTCATCCTCTCAACACTGGGATGTCTTACACAACCACAGGACCAGACATGGACCGAATCCTCTGAAAGAGTGAGCAAATGAACCTTTCTTTCTTGTTCTGTCCGATATTTTCACCACAGTCACAACTGTATGCAATCTACATGACCTTCCCTGACTGAAGTTGGGACCACAGACCATTTACAGTTAAATTGGAGCCAGATCAAATAGATTAACAGGTACAAAACCACACAGCATCCTGGCCGCCTATGTAGCTCTAGAACGGGGCCAGATACATTTATTTGCATAAATCTGTTCTACAGAATACACAGGAAAATGCAACAGATACAGAAAGCAATTGATATTTGGAGCTATGGAGGCAGCATCTGCTCAGTAATTGTTAATGTCATTAGAAAATAGAGAATCAGTCACCCAAGCCCCACCTGCTACTACTTAGGTACCAGGAACAAGACCAATACGAATGCTAACAATGGCCAATGGTCATTGGGATCTTACTACATGCAAGGCTCAGTATGGATCACTTCTCCTATTTCTTAAAGTCTCAGAAAGGCCTACTATGCTATGGTTATTTTATTTGTACTCTTGTGTGTTTTCATGTCTGTTAGGTGTGCATGAACACGTGTGTAGGGTAGATAGAGAACAGTATTGGCTGTCATTTCGGATTGTATTGTTTGGTTTTGAAGCTATTGGTTTTGAGAAGTGTCTGTCTGGAATAGCCTAGTAGGGTAGGCCAATGAGCTCCAAGAGCACAAGTTGCTCACCTGTGCTGGAATACAAGTATATACCACCACACCCAGCTCTTTTGCTTGGCATGGATTCTGGGAATTGAATTTAGGCCCTTGTACTTGCAAGGCAAAACCCCTACCAACTGAACCATTTCCTTAGCCAGTGTGTATTTTATTGTGACATCCGAGCACCAGTGTTTTAGGATCTGTGATTAATTTTGAGATGTAAGAAAGACCTTGCCCTCTGTGATGTGACCCCTGTGACTCATGGAACTTCAGCCACCTCCTCTGCCTGTAAACATTCCCCACTTCCTGTGACTGATGTAATTTCAATGGCCACAACCACACGGGTCCTTCTTATTCCTCTTCTCCTTGCCCCTTGTTGTCCTTGTTCCTATCTATTTGTGAGTGTCTTGCTAACAGGAAAGGTGCTTATATTGGTTGTGCTTGGAACTGTGGCCAAATGCCAGAAAGAAGCACACACAGGAAGAGAGAGCTTCATTTTGCTCACCGGTTTAGACAGCTAAGCCCATGCTTGCTTGGTCTTATGCTCTTGGGCAGAATGTCTCAGTGTGAGGAGACTGTGACAGAGCAGGCTCGTTGTCTCACGGTACATGGGTGCCAGAGAGAGTACAGGGAATCAGGGGTCAAAGGCATGCCCTTAGTGATGCACTCCCTCCAGGTAGGTCCTCTCCAGCTAGGCCCGACCTCCTCAGACAGCACTGCAAGCTGGAACTAAGCATCTAACCCATGAGCACAAGAGGAAACCTTTATATTTAAGCCACTCAATCCTGTTTGTGATCTATGGCCATCCTTTGAATAACTCAAAGATAAGCCTATACTAAGGAATATTTCATGACTGCCTAGATTTACTCATATTTGGCTGAAACTAAGTATTTGTGATCACTATTCTGAATTAACTTCCCACCATGGAAGAAGTGCTGGATCCATTTTATTTCATCAGCAACTGTACAGCCCTCCAGGGAAAACTCCAAAACACTGCCACTCACCAGACTCCTAAGTGGCTCACCCGCATGGGTGACAGTGACATTTGAGTCTTTCTTCCCCTCTTCAGTCTTTATTCTGTAGATCTTAGAATGTGTCCATTGACCAGCAGGATGGAAGATGCCCTGTCTCCCCAACTGAGTGACACATTGCGTAAACAGCTCCTTGAATCTCGGTGATGTCAGCCTGCTGAGTACACAACAGCTCCTGAAAGATGATTTTCTCCTGTGTGTGATTTTTCTCAATGGGATCATTGGCTTGGGTTACAGAATAGTAGAAATAAATCCTTTTTGAAAAATATATAGCATCGTATTTCCAGTTCGGCTTAGCACCATTGAAAATCAGTGCAAGCCACACTCTGGTCAGAGGTGAGCGTAAGGTAAGAGCTATTGGCTTTTAGATCTGGCAAGGTAGCAGAAGGCTGTGAAGCCAGGGAGATGAGTGGCTTACACGTCTCCATTACTCACTGCCTTGAATGAGACAACTGTCACTAATCAATTACAGCCACCTTCTCACTTTGGTCCAAAGGGTTCAAGTATATATTTTGTCTATGACCTCAATTGTTTCTCCATCTTCTTCTTTTTTTTTTTTTTTGAGACAGTGTCTTTCATTGAACCTTGAGTTCATAGCAATCCCCTGGGATCACTTGTCTTTGCCTCCCTCAGTGCTGAGGTTATGGAAGAATCTCCTCATGCCTGCCTTTTTACCTGAGTGCTGGAGAGCTGATCTTACATCCTCATGCTTGTGAAAATGGCATGGTGTATACACGCAACACTAGCACTTGGTATCAGAAAGGTCAGCCTTGGCTTCAGTATGTGAGTTTCAGGGTCTGTTTGAGAAATGAGGAAAAGCCTCACATCGGCTCCCCACAAATATAGACAAGGGGAAGGCCAGGCTGACTGAGGACCCTAAGACTCATAGAACTCAACCAGAAGGACAAGGCAAGAGAGTAATTCAGCAATCTTTGACTGGCCCATGAAGGGGGATGTGAAAACCTTTGATTTTTGTCTGTATATAGAGCACACTGGTTCCTAGAACACAGAACCAGATATCATTGGTGTGTGTGTGTGTGTGTGTGTGTGTGTGTGTGTGTGTGTGTGTGTG
>OU015747.1:78449287-78471094 GCA_907169655.1 Acomys percivali | reverse complement strand
CTTCTTCTTCTTCTTCTTCTTCTTCTTCTTCTTCTTCTTCTTCTTCTTTTTGTTTTTCAAGACAGGGTTTAGCCTTGGCTGTCCTGGACTCACTTTGTAGACCAGGCTGGCCTCGAACTCACAGCAAACCACCTGCCTCTGCTTGCCAAGTGCTGTGATTAAAGGCATGTGCCACCATGCCCAGCTCTGGTTCTCTTCATTTTGACACCACTCTATTATCTTTACAAACACATTTTTTTTTTTTTGGCAATTAATCTGAAGGCTTAATCTTCAACCAACTTCTACCACCTTGCTAGACCCCCTAATCTTACTTAAAAGTCACTTTCAGGCCAGGATGATTCAGTCTGTAACATACTTGCCTTGCAAAGGACCTGAATTTGATTCAGAGAATTCACATAAATATGCCAGGTGTGGGTGAAAGGTGGGGAGTCAGAGACAGGAAGATGCTTGGGGGTTCCCCTTTCAGCCAGACTAGTCTAATTTCTGAGCTTCAGGCCAGTGACGAGCCTTATCTCAAAACCCAAGATGAATAAAGCTGGAGAGATGGCTCAGAGGTTCAGAGCACTAGTTTCTCTTGTAGGGGGACCCAAGATCAGTTTCTAGCTCCACATGGAGGCAGCCAACCACCTCTAACTTGAGCTCAAGAGATCTGATGTCTTCTTCTGGTCTCCTTGAGCAATTCATAGACTCCTATGCAGGCACATCACCCAAACAGACAAAGTAAGAATAAATAAATACTTAAAAATAAAACAAGATAAGTAATACCTAAAGACCACCACCAGATGCTGTTCTCTCGTTTTTACATCCATATAGAAATGCATGCACACAGACAGGAATAACATTCCTTTGGCAGTTGATTCCTTTGTGCTTTTAATTTGTTTGTCAGATAGGCATTGAGCATCTTCTATGTGTTAGGTCCTTCACAAGATGCTGGTCTTCAAGATGAACAAGAAGACCCTGGTCGTCTCCTTAAAGGAAACCCACACCCGGGAAGGATGGACAAGTGAATAAATGAGGACTGAAAGGTAGAATCACACAGATTGTCCCAACAGGAGAAGGACTTTATGGTTCTGCCCAGAAACAAGACTCCATCACAGTTTCCCTGAGGTCAGATGAAGAAGGCATTATTCTGTGAGCTTAGGGCTGTGCCGTTAATTCTGAGTCCTCACTGCCTTGTGTTTTAGAGGGAAAGACACAGCCTTTATTCATATAGTCTCTGCTGGAGCTTCTGGATGCTGGAGGTTGGTTCAGGGGATGAAGCAAACAAAGGCTGTGGAATGGTGAGACAAGCAGACATCTGACAGATTCCACAGTCGGCCCCAAGCAGGGCTGGGAAACGACAGGCTTGGCACTCTGGAACTCTGGTCCTCAGTGCCACCTCCTCTCCTCTTGCGCTCATATTCTCATCAGTTTGGAGAGCAGGTGAGCAAGCACGAGGCCCACAGAGCCTGCACAGGCTTGAACTTGACTGTTGGTCGCATACACAACACCTTGGAGTGGCCCTTTGGGAACGCAGGCAAAGCTTTTCTCACCAGTTAGAAAGATCCAGAAAGAAAGAATGTGTAAGAGAAAACAGCTTTCCACCTTCATCAGGAGTGTGCACTATGAGCACATCCTGGGTCACCACAAGCTAAAACACAGTTCACAGATAAAAGGAATGTTTCTCTGTATGTAACATTAAGTATGAGTGTGCACAAACATCATGGAGCTGGGTGTCCTGTAGAGAAAAGGCATGAGTTGTCACTTCTGGTGGTGTACTAAGTGCCAGAAAAGATGTTGAGTGCTAGGTGCTAAGTTCTCTGTAGGCACTAGCCCAGTTGATCCTTCCCTTTTGCTTAGGTCTGTGTTGATATTATAGGGAAGCTGAGATTTAGAAGAAACTTAATTTGTCAAAGGGTAAAAAATCTGGACATCATAAACCCTGTATTCAAATACACATTTGTTCTTCTCCCCAGTGCATTGTTAGCTCTTTAAAAAAGATAGATATATTAATGATTACCATTTCTATGGAATGGTGGCTGTATAATATATAACCTTAAACATTAAAACAAAAAAAGGAATAACTGGATTCAGGAGATATCTCAGTCTGTAAAGTACTAGCTAAATGTGGTTTAAAGGAAAGTGGCCCCCCCCATAGACGGAGTAGTTGGTCCCCAGTTGATGGAATTGCTTGGGAAGGATTGGGAGGTGTGGCCTTATTGGAGAAGGTATGTCTGTGGGTGAGGGCTTTGAGGTTTCAGAAGACTCATGTGATTCCCAGTGCTCTAGCTCTCTGCTTCATGGTGCTGGGCCAGTGTGTGAGTTCTCAGATGCCCCTTCCCTCTGCCATCATAGACTCTAACACCTTGAAACCACAAGCCAAATTAAATATTTCATTTGATAAGTTCTTTGGTCACAGCAATACAGAATTAACTAAGACACTGTGCAACTATGAGGATCTGGGCTCAGTACCCAGAATTCAAGCTAAAATAAAAGAATAAAAGGAGAAAAGAAAAAAAACAAGAACTTAGGATCATGCCATGTACTTATAATCCCAATGCTCAATGGAATAGAAGGCAGATCCTGGCTGGGGGGCAGGGGTAGTTGGCAGCCACTTTAGCCTAATCAGTCAGTTTAGAGTTCAAACTGTTCACTGCTCTTGTGGAGGACCTGTACTTTATTACCAGTACCCTTGATAGCTCACAATTGCCTGCTACTCCAGTTCCTGAAGGTCCAATGCCTTATTCTGGCTTTCTGCATGTACATGGTACACAGAAGCTCACTTAGGCATACACATACACATACAGATAAAAATAAAAATAAGTAGAAATTTTAAAAGTGGGTGGCATCTGAGAAATAGCACCTTAAGTTGACCTCTGACCTCTGGCCTACACACAATACACACACACACACACACACATACACACACACACACACACACACACAGAGCTTATGTGAATCTTGGTTCTTATTCATATTTAGGGATGTTTTACAGGCTATAGATTATAATATGCTATTACGTCAAAATCTTCTCTGAGATCATATGTCACATGGCAAGCAGCACAGGTAATCACGATGGCCAAGGGGTGTGGGGAAAATGTTTGTCATTGAAGACATATCCACTCAGGTTGGTGTTACGCACCCACTCAGTCAGAATCCACCACCCCCATCTTTCAGGGAAGGCTGGAGTCATGACTCATGAAACTGTTAAAATATTAGTTATTTACTGAAACTCCTCTGTGCTTAGGGTATGAAGCAAATGAAGATATGAATTCTGCCTTTTATGAAGCCACAGAGTGGTTGGAAAAGCAGACATGCAATCAAGGCCAAGTGTGTAGCAATGACTGTCTTGGGAGCCCAGCACACTAGGCTTCTGTCATGGTACAGTGGCAGATCTGTGTCTTCGCATGTAGTAGGGGCACAGGTGTCTACAAGGAGATGGACATTTTGGAGACCAGGATGACTAGGCAAAGTGTTGCATCCGAGCTGGAAGCATGCTTCGGGGTCCAGATGGATTGTCGTAGTTTCAGCTCTGTTCCATAATAACATATGTATTATTTACTTTTTGTTGCTGTGATGAAAACACCAAGACAATTGATCTACAGAAGAAAGAGTTTGTTTGGGCTTAAAGTTCCAGAGGGTTCGAGTCCCTGGTGGTAGGAGGATGGAGGCAGCAGGCATGATGGCTGGCTGAGAAGCTGATGGCTTGCATCTTAAACTCCAGGCAGGATGCAGAGAGAGCAAGCTGGGAGCAGGATAAGACCTACCCTCAGTGACGTACTTCTGTCAGCAAGACCACATCTGCTAAGGCTCCATAAATAGTGCCACCACTTGGGATCAGGTGTTTAACTGCCGAAGACTGTGGAGGACATCTCAGTCAAACCACCTTGATTCACAGTCACAAGGGAGGACAGGGTTATCTTACCTCACAGTTCTAGGTTATAGTCCATAATAGTAGGAACGTCAAGGCAGAAGGTCAAGTTGGCTGTTATGTCTCATCCACCATCAGGAACAGAGATAGAAAGAATAAATTCATGAACTCCTTTTCTTGCTTGTACTCAGCTACCTCTCCTCTTATACAACCAAGACACCTGCCTTGGGAATGGTGGTACCCACAATGGGCTTGGTTGTCCCACATCAGTTAACTTAATTAAGACAATCACCCACATACATGCCAACAGGCTAACTCAATGTAGACAATCCCTCATTAAGACTCTCCCCAGGAGCATGCCTGTAATCTCAGCACTCTGAGAGGCAGAGGCAGATAGATCTCTGTGAGTTTGAGGTCAGCCTGCTCTACAAAGTGAGTTCAGGACAGCCAAGGCTACACAGAGAAACCCTGTCTCGAAAAATCAACCAACCAACCAACCAAACAAACGAAAAAGAAAAGAAAAAGAAAAAATACTTCCCCCAGGTGATTCTAGGTTGTGTTTAGTTGACAATTAAATTTAACTATTACCAGGAAAGAAGAGGGTAGGGTACCTCAGGGTTTTTTTAAAAAAAGTTGTGACTATGTGTGTTCTGCAAGGTGTTTAACACAGAAGGCTAGGAAGAGCCACCTTATGAGGGGTAAAATGTGGTGTTTTCTGGCTAGACAACAAAGAGCTAACATGACTGAGGACTTTCCACCTGCAAATGGTCCTACCCACAGCAAGCTCTGCACCAAAGCTGCTTTCCCACACACAGGCCTGAGGTTCCCACACGTATCTTTGCTTGGGCAATCTGTGGCCTCTCCTCTCCTGACTTGTCTCCATGTACCTCCCAACCTTTCTTCTACTCTACAGATTGGTGAGCAAACATGTAGTAGCAAGCCACGGGGAACTGCAGCCTTGAGTGTCCCTAGGCTAGGCTAGACAAGAAAGGCAGCCATCAAGCCTGGCCTCCACCATGGGTCCACAGGCTCACCCAACAAATGGTTTTCTCCCGGCCTAATTAAGGATGACTTGATGTCTGTAAGCCTACACTTAAGTCTTTGTTGGCCTGCTATTGTTTCCACTGAGCGTGACAAGGTCTGGGAGCTCTAGTGTGAAAGTCTCAGCCAAGAGCCAAAGGCAAACTTTAAAAAAAAAAAAAAAAAAAGAACAAAAATCACTACTTTCATTCCCTAAACATGCCCATTTACTTGTTTTCTGATTTTATGGTATTAGTCACTGCTATAAACCTAGCTTGTCTCATTTTTTTCCCTTTTTATTATCTTAATATTCTAAAGCCAGGAAAGCATTCAAACCACAGGGCAGATCTGCAGGCGTATTCCAAGATCACAGGTAAAAAAGTCCATGAACAGGGCCAACGAGATGATGCCTCAGAGGCTAAAGATGCTTAGTGCCAAGGCTGGGACTCACAAGTTGGAAGGAGATAACTGATGCCCTCAAGCTGTCCTCTGACCTTTATCTGTGTATGCAACACACACACACACACACACACCAAATTAAAAAACAACAATAGGAAAAAAACCTCTCTAAAAATATCCTCCTTCGTGTTTGGCCTCTGGGGCTTACAGGCCTGGGAAAATCTCAGTGGCTTCATTCTTAGGAGGCCCTCGGAGAGATAAGCATGAATGACAGTGTCAGTAATCATTTGTAGTATGTGATCGATCACGTCAGCTCTTTACTTCAACAACTTGAGCCTCCAGATTTAGTAAATCAAAATACATGACATTCAGTTAAACCTTAAGTTTGGCTGTACAATAAATATCTCTTTATTGCCCACACAATTTGAGGGCCAGATATTTAGTGAGATATCATGATATTGATACACGACCATAGACTCGGTGCTATCAACAAATACAGACCCTGACTCAATGCTATGTACGGTGGAGGAGTGGAGCACAGATAAGATAGCTCATACCAAGAAGGAATCAAAGGCTAAGAAAAGTGCAAGCAGGTAGGGAGCCAATAAATATGCAAGTCCGTATTGATCACAGCTCATATACACCCACTAGCCCACATAAACACATCTATATATGAGAGTCAATATACACATGAATGTAGTTGTCATCCCAGGGAGGTGGGTCAGTCAGTTAGTTTGATCCCCAAAATCCAGGGTGCAAAGAGAGAACTGACTTCAGAAAGTTGTTCTCTGACAAAGGGCTCACTTTGGCTTATAACTCCACAGGGAATATATTCCACCATGGCGCAGTAACAGGAGTATCAGACTGCGTGGCAATCAGGAAACAGAGAGAAGAGGAAGTGGGGCTGGGCTAAAAAAAGAAAAACCTCAAAGCCCACCCCTAGTGACTCACTTCCTGCAGTGAGGCTCCGCCTCTTCAAAATTCTACAAGCTGGCTAAACAGCACCACCAGCCAACCGGGTATTCAAACACGTGATCAGCCTATGAAGGACCACAGCTAGATTCTGACTTACGTATCTAGCCAGGACATATGTGTTCCCCCACCTGCAGAATGACAACAAATACAGAGTGTTAAAAGAAAAAAGTGAAACTTCTGAACTGGGAACTAATTTTAAAATGAGCAATTTCTCTCATAACTTAAAAAGAAAGTGAGAGATAATTTTTGTAATGTGTCAAATGTGCACAAAGTTCAGATTTGGTGCCTATTGCTGCTGAGTGGCTGAGGAAATGGGCTTCACGTCCCAGGCCAGACATGTAAGTTAATGGGACCTCACAAAAGGTCCCTCACAGGGACTCACCTGGGCACCTATGTATGCTGTAAACAATTTCAGAATACCTGGGAAGGTTTATTCACAGAACTATTTCCTCATCATCATAGGAGGGATAAAACTGGGAATAAAATGGCTATTATGAGAGGACTCACTGGAACAGGGATGGGGTGAGGCTCAGTCAGCAGACTGCCTGCCTAGCACACATGGAACACTCACTGGGCCCCATCCTCAGCGCTGCATAAAGCAGGTGTGTGGTGAATACCTAGAATCCCTGCACTCGGGAGGAGGAGAGGAAGTCCAAGGTCATCTCTGACTACATGTTGAGTGGGATATATGAGACTCCGTATAAAAAATAATAATGATGAAAATAAAAACTTTTATAATGTACCCACAAGATGAGCAAGTGTGCAGTCAATGAAAGGAATGAGCTAGGAGGTGTGGGCTGATGTGGAAAATGAATAAAAAGAAAACATCACGTAGAGAGGAATGTGTGTCAGTCTGTTGTGCAATACATATAAACGTGTTTTATATGCACATAATATAAAGATATTGTGCAAAATGCACAAAATGCGCATACATATTACGTAGGAAAAGGATCGTAAAAACTGATATGTGTGTACATTTCTGTTAGAACAGAAACCATTTCTGGTGCCGCTGCTTGGGGCCAAGACTGAGCCAGGGGAGGCTCAGGAGCTCCACTTTCTGCCTCTCTCTAAACTTTGAATTTTACAAGCTTATACTGTATTCTTTCGATTTCCCCCAAAAAACAACTCAAATGATTAGAGGCTGTAGGATGTGAAGTTATTCTTGTTGGTTTTATTTCTTTTTAATCTGATGTAAGTTTCAAAGTCAGAGAAATGGCTTTTAAAACACGCTGTAATGTGAGCAGGGGGACAGAATGCTCACAGGAGCTTACTGGACTGGTTTTGAGGTGCTTCTGTATTCGTTATATTTTTTTGAGACAGGTTCTCATGCAGCCCAACATGGCCTTGACTTCACTGTGCAGCTGTGAAGACAGCCTGGAGCTTCTGAGCCTCCTGCCTCCTCCTCCCAACACTGTGATTACAGGTATTTAAGACCCTGCCAGGGTTTCCCGTATGTTAGAGGTTAAACCCAGAGCCCAGTGCATCCTAGAAATACACTCCACCAGCTCGTCCCCTCTCCCAGCCTCCTGGCTTGGTCCCTTAGCACTTGAGGCCACCAACTCCTGCCTCCACTCTCTGGTAGCCTCTCCCGCTCCGGGCTCATAGTTCAGAATCCCCTCTGCTTTTAGGTCCCGCCCTCCCTCCCTCAGCCAGACCCAGCACAAATGTAGCCCCCTGCACCATCTGCCTAGGGTTCAGTCTGCCTAGCTACTGGGGACTCTTTGTTTGGAGGACAGATCTGTCCTAGAGGCAGGCTCCAACAGCTCTCCTCTTCTAGGCCTGTTCTTTGCTGTGAGCTGCCTCTATACCTCCTTCTCCTGAGACCGGAAACAAAGTGACTCAGAAATCAGGGAGCCCTCAAGGTGTGTTAGGAGCTGGTGCAGCTGGCCAATGGCTCCACTTCATCTCTCAGCAGCTTCGTCAGGAAACGGGCACATTATCTTTCTCCTAACTGTGCTAAAGTGATTTGATAAAATAAAGCAGCCTAGGTAGCTGATCAAAGGATGCTTATCTTCCTTTGCTCATTATTTTCCTTCCTTCTGGTGTGTGTGTGTGTGTGTGTGTGTGTGTGTGTTGAGGCCAGACCAACCTGGCATAGTATTCTTTAGGTGCCTTGTGCTTTGGTTTTCTTTTGTTGTTTTGTTGGTAGTGGTTGGTTGATTGACTGGCTGGATTTTGGTTTTTGTTGTTGTTTGTTTGTTTTAAATCCAGACTATCTGTACATCTGTAATATATCTCTCAATGTCGGAAGTCTTACATGGGTACTGAGGACCGATCTCAGTTCTCATTTTTGCCATGTGTGCCCTTCACGGATTGAGGTATCGTAACTATTTCCCTTATTTCTACCCACTCCTACTTTTGACCTCCCTTTCCGGGTGTGAAGGAAAAGGAAAGAAAGGCTATCACTTCATGACATCTTCGGTCTAGCCTCCTCCAAGGCTCCTCAAATCCTTGTGCTCTGTGGCTAGTGTCCAATCTCAGGCAGCTCTGCCCACTCTGGAGGCCCCAGGGTGAACCTGCTCTTGGGCAATCCCTATTTCTTCATTATTAATTTACAAGACACACACCCATGACCTGGGGGGTCTCTAGGTGTGGGCCTCCAAACAGAAAAGAGCCCTTGAAGTCCAATCAAACCTGTGGGTAGACTTTCAACTCCTCAGTGAGCCAGCAGCCTGGAAACCCACACTCTCTATTAAAGAGAACCTACCCAGCCCGCAAGGGAATCCGCCAGATCTCTGTTGATTCTCCTGGAATTGTTTGGCAAGTTCTTATGGCCCTTATTCAAGCTCAAAGTGAACTAACTTGTTCTTTTCCTTTGGACTTTCATGACTTGACTATAATTCTTGAGTACAAATCTTTCCTTTTCCTTTCAAAAATCAAAACATTTAAGACATTTTGACAATTTCATAAATGCATACAATGTATTAAGGTCATATTCAGCTCCATTACCATCACTCACTTACCCTCCTGATTGCCTCCTTCCTCTCATAATTAGTCTTCCCTTCAATTTTCACTCTTTTTTCTCTCCCTGCATGTGTGTGAGTATGCATGCATGTGTACAGGTATGTGTATGAGCATACGTGTGCATATTTGCAGGTCTTGTGCAAGTAGTCACAGCTGTTGTGTTTCCATGATTGCGACCAACATGTTATGTTCAGAAGACGGTTCCACCATTTTCCATCTCTTGCATTCTTTTCACTCCCTTTTCCACAATGTTCCATGAACCTTGGAGGAGGTGACACAGATACCCTGTTTATGGTTGAGTACATAAGGGTCACTTAATTGTCAATACTTTGACTAATTTTGAGTCTCTGCATTAGCTGTTGGCCATAGCCGAAAGACTATGATGAAGGCTAAGAGCAGGCAGCACTGCTTTATGGATATAAACGTACTCGTAATTTAGAGGGCAGTTTGACTACACGTTCTTTTGGTAAAGCATCAGTAGTAAATTCCCCTCTAAGGCCTGTGATCTTTCCAACCACAGGCTTTTGATCAGGTTTAGAGTAGTGTAGACATAGGTTCCTTCCTGTGGGGCAGGCCTCAGGCCCAAACGGAGAGTGGTTGTCAGTCCACAGTCATGCCACTATTATACAAGTGTTCATCTCTTGCCTGGTGGGTTAGTATCATCTAAAATGTGGCCCCGGATGTGGAAGATTGTTAACTCTCCTAACCTAACTGTTGGCCAGAAGCTCTCCGAATTCTATTGCTCTTGAACCCTATTGTTGAAGATGCCACACACCTTGGACACAGGGCACAAAGAAATCAAACTAGAACTGAGTTCTACAGCTGTTCTAAAGACACAAAGAAAAAAGGGTGGCTTGCAGGATGATTATGGGCAGAACCGCTGAGGTAGACACCGTCCTCACCTGGCCATTTCTTACTCTCTTCTCTCCTATGTGGAGAAGCAGAGCCAGGGCTTACATTCTCAGCCTTGGCGTCATCACATCTAAGCACCTTCGCTATGGTGGCCCTTCACAAACTCACTCACTGTCCTCAGAACACACACCACTTAGCAAGGGCCAATTCCACGGCAAGCACCTGCAGATGATGCTAGTTGCTATGGGTTGGCACCACGGGGAGTGATTGAAATGTGGAGTCAGGAGATGGAATGCCTGGAGTACAGAGTTGGACCCTCACATTAACTTGCTGACTGCAGAGTCTGACCACATACCTGACCTTCTGTGTCCCAGTGTATTCATCTGGATGCTGTAAATGGCAACGGCACCAAACCCAGAGAGTCACTGGGAGTTAGATGACCAGCCTGTGAGTTCACATGCTCTGCATCCTGGCATTCAACCAGTCTTGGATCGTGGACAGCCATGGTGGTTGCAACTGTCCTGACCAGGTGCAGACTTATTTTCTCACCTTATTCCCTAAATAACACAGTGGAACAGTAAAGGGTATTTACATTGTGTCATGCATGGTAGGTGAAAGTGTGTGAGAATGTGTACATATGCTGGCTGCAAATATGGTGCTACTTTGTGGACTGGGAAGTGGCTCAGCGAGTCAAACATTTGCTGTCCAAGGAGGAGAAGATGAATTCAGATCCGTAGCACATACATGAAAAGCTGAGCATGGTAGTAGGTGCCTGTAACTCCAGCACTGGGTAACAGAGACAAGTGAATCTTGGAGATTCACTGGTCACTCAGTCTAGCCAAAACAGCAAGGTAGTTTCACTGAGAGACTGTGTCTAAAGGACTAAGGACAGAATAATATAAAAAGAGACCTGTTTTCTATTGATCACACAGACACACACATGCACACACACACACACTCACACAGGCATGTGCACGTGCACACACTTGCATGCACATACGCACATGCGCACACACCCACACACATGCACACACACACTCACACAGGGTGATGGGAAAGGAGAAGAGAGATGTTAAAAAATAAGAGTAATAAAGTACAAAGACAATTTTTCAAATCAGAAAGGTAGAATAGACAAACACACACAAAAACCAAGCAAGCCTCTGGTGAGCAACCAAAGAATGGAAAACACTTAAATAAACCCAGCAATCATGATCTTGGGTTTCTTAAGACTGAGGCTGCAAATCCCTATGGCTGGAGGTAAGCCCAGCGCAGCCAGTGGCTAAAGGCATCACTGCTGGCAGAAGGCCACTTGGAGACATCAGTCCATCCCTACATGAAGTTGTTTTCACCTCTCCCAGCCCAAGTCTGCAGGCTGGCTCCAGCTGTGCTGCCCCAGGCAGGAGCCTTTGTGGAAGAGCTTGGCACATCTTCTCTGGGAGATCTGACTCAGAGCTTCCCTTTTGGTTCCCAACAGGGCCCAGACACCCAGCTTCTCAGCTAGTTTCTCTCTCACCAATCTCCCAGCACATTCCCTGTCTACTTTGGACCTTGAGATAGGCTAGGGAGACAACTTAGTCATTAAAACGCTTGCCTGAAAAGCATCTGAGTCCAGCCTCCAGAGCCCACATTACAGAATGCTGGGGGTGGTGGCACACACCGGTAATCTCAGAACTGAGGAGGTAAAGGTAGCAGGATGCCTGGGTGTTAGTGCCCGGCTGGTCTAGTTAGTTCTGGATCTTAAAAGTCCAACTACCTCAACAGCATCACACTCAGGACCAAGCTTCATCCCACACAACTTTGGAAGATACGCTCAATCCACATCTAACCGTGTAGATCATCCGCCTATCCGTTGTGTCTCACACGACAATTCCCGTCGAATTGTGTTCACTTTTTCTCCTGAGCGAGGAACTAGGGAAAAGATATTCTGTAATACTTTATTTTCCCCCACAGTGCTCAACACAGAAGCTAGATTTTTAGTGAGTTCTCTGAACCCCCAAGACTCACAGACCATTAGAAAATGGAGGGGGGCGTAGGAAGCTTGTGTCTTTGGACACAGCAGGAGTGCTGCACTCATCAATTCCTGGCTGCCATGGTTGCTTCTGTAAGACTGCACAAGGCATTCAAGCTAGTCAACATCCCAACATGGATGGTATAAGGCTCTTGATAATCAATGGCCTCCAAAGAGGGAGAATTAGCTTTCTATAAGGCCATGGCTCCTGCTCTATGGACCACACTCCTATGGATGGTCCCAACCATATGAGTATTTGGGAGACACAGACTGGACTCGGTATTTTATTTTAAAAAAAAAGTGGGGGGTGGTGGCTCTTGATATTTGGAGAAGGTAGAGCACTTTAGAAAGAGTTATGGGATGGTTGAAGGTGACAGTAGTAAAAATACATTGTATGCTTGTATGAAATTCTGAAAGGATGAATAGAAATACCATATTTACAAAATAAATGCTCAGAAAACTGTGGAGTAAAGAGAACCCATCTGAAGCTAAAGAACACACAGCAGAGGCCGGTACATATATCAGGAATGTGGCCCTGTCACCCCCTCAGTGTGTCACATACTCACAGAGGAAAACAAAGGATACCTTAGAACTCTCTCTGGTGCCAGGAGCTAGCATACTGACGGGGTGCAAGTGAGACATCACCTTGCTGTTTGTCAGCAAGCCCAGAGATCCCAGAATCCCTGTGTGCATCCTAGGGAATGCTAAGACTAAGTTCTCAGACCACATGGCCTGTGGCTGCAGGGACGGTGTCTTTATTCACTGCTTTATGTCCCCTTCTTACCAAGTATTAGGTAATTGCTCAAAAAGCAACATCTGTTAAGTGAAGGGAGTGTTGAAAAGTTTCTTCAGAAAAGAATGACGTAGGTGGTTGAAGAGGAAATAGAAAAAATATGCAAAGCAGACAGAGACAAACACAAATATACTATGGGAAAAAGATAGCTGGTGAAAGCTTAGCTGGCAAGATGTAGGGAAGAAATTCTGCATCTAACAAAAGGGGGGTTATGTGTAGTATAATATCCTGTTAATGCATTCCTCTGTCATCACTGAAAATTAGAATTACAAAGAAAAGCACCTCTACCTAATTTGAGTGAAAAGGGATGATGCTGCAGATTCCATAAACCCCAATGTAATCTGTTTCAGCCGTATCTAAAGACTCGGGGGAAAAAAAACCCAGACTGTTAATTGCAGCTTTTTCTAAATGCTAGGCCTATGAAATATTGTTGTCTGTTTTCTTTGTTCTTTGAATTTAAAATTACCCTGGTCAGGCTGGGGAGAGGGCTTCCTGGGTAAGGCACCTGCTGTGCACATACAAGGAACTGAGTTTGAATCTCTAGGCCCTACACAAATCTGAGTGTGATGGCATGTGTCTGTAGTCCCAGGGTACCAAAGGCAACCAAGGAGGTGGATACAGGAGAATCCCCAAGAGGCTCATGGGCTACTTAGCTAGGACACACAGCAGTAAACAACAACAAAAACCTGTCTCACAGAAAGTGCAAGGTGAGCAGCAACAACTGAGGGTGTCTCTGACCTCTGCACATATACCATGGTGTGTGTCCAGTTGAACTCACACACATGAAGACACACACACACTTGCATGCGCGTGCACCATATGTATACATAAATATGCAAAGATTGCATGAGCAATGAATTTCTAAATTGCAAGGCATGCTTACATTTATGAAAGTATTGTGTAGAAGTATGCAATGATTTCTGGAGTTAGTGTGCTCCAGTGAACAGGTCATGACAGACTGTCCTTCCTCTCTTCTCATTTTGACACATTTGAAGATACTAAACACATGTAAATACCATGTTAGAAGATCTGTGTATGAATCTGCACAACTATCTTTTAATGCGTTGATCACAAGTATTGTATGAACCACATATGCATATATTGGAAAAAATTGAGTTAGGTGGGGTAGGATGAACTAATGGGGAATAAAATAGGGTGGGCTTTTATTATGTTCTGGAAAGTTTGAAGGACTTTATAGACAGTGAAAAGTCAGGTTAATCTGGATAAAGTAAACCATTTATCTAAAATAGAATTTGAGAAACAGGAAAATGGAAAATGGTGTACAGGTCTTCCTTTCACTTTCTTCCCCGTATATTGTCAGGCACATACACGGGCAGCCATATGTACAAGTACACACACACACACACACACACACACACACACACACACACACACACACCACACCTTTTTATCCACCCCACCTTGTGGCATATGAGCTGTCTAGCCCCAAGCGGTGCTGCAACAAAGCATTGTCCCTGTGTGTGTTAAAGACGGTGAAGACTTTGGCCAAAAGTGATTAAAATAAAGGAACATTCTGAAAAGAAATGTCTATTTTTAAACCATGTTGAGCAGCGCTATGTTTCAAAAATTATTGTATAAGATTGCATGTGATCTTTTTTTAATGTATGAGGAAGTCATTCATTTCACAGAGAAATAAAGAGCCTTAGAACCCAGATTCTCTTAGCCCTACCTCAGCCTTAGCCCAGGGTGATTACTAACTCTGTTGGTGAGAAGATAATTTTATTTTAATTCTCATGCAATAGCTGAATAAGTTCCATACAAATGCCAAGTATCAATCTTTATGAGTAAATTATTGCTCTCACTAGTAGGGTGTGGTGTATGAGAGGAGACATACTTTAGGAGCTATAAAGTCCTTGCATGTAATTTTCTTCCTAGGCCATTATGAACACAACAACTTTTTTTAATAGCTCAAGTGAACATCATGTCAGAAGAATAAAAATAGAAAACTCATACGATGAAAACTGGGCATTGGTAAAATAGGATAAGAGGTGAACTATTTTTTTTTTTTTGCTTTTATTTATTTATGGTATCCCACTGAGTCCAGTTAGTACTGCCCAAATGTGCATAAATATATGACCATCTTCTGGAACATAGGCAACCTACCAGTAGCCACATTCACTAAGAAACACTTTCCTCTGGCAGCCATTAACTATCAATAGCTCCTTCCCTATGTGCCTCCCCCAGGCCCAGCCTCATGATGGAGTGTTGAGTGGCTTGATCTTGTGCCGGTCTTGTATAGGTAACAACAGCTGTTGGGAGTTCATGAGTGCAACAACCCCACGTGCCCTGACAATAGCATTTCAACAGTGGTTCTTCTTGACCTCTGGCTCTTACGAACCTTCTGACACCTCATTGGCAATGTCCTCTGGGCTGTGGGGTGTGTGTGTGTGTGTGTGTCTGTGTGTGTGTGTGTGTGTTTGTTAAATTTCCACTTAGGGCTGAGCACTCACAGTCACTTATTTGGCACCTTTGGTATTTGTAAACCTTTTTATTCATCACCATCCACCACATAGAGAAGCTACTGTGGTGAGTGTTGAGAATCAAGCTCATCTATGTACTTAGTATTGTGTACAAATAAGATGGTCCATCTTAGGGACAGTGTTTTGTTAGTTTCACATTACTGAATCTCTGAGAGAATCAAATGAGATGAGATAAAAGCTCATGTCAGCTCAGTTCATCACTTTAGGCCTGTGGCAACCCAACCTAGAGAGGGATTATGTCGTAGAAGAGGCCATTTCACCTCACTGCCCTGTGTAAAAGAAAAAAAGACTGGGACCCAACACCTTCAGGGTACTTATGACTGAAAGACTTTCTACCAATGAATGGTAGACTTCTCCAATGACTGGCAGAGTTCCCACGTGATGACTAGCACACTTATCACCCAGGACTGTCAGTCTTCTTACCTAATGATTGGAAGACTGCCCTCTTAGTGACTGGCAGATTTCTGTCCCACTGACTAACAGACTTCTCTCCAAGCCCTATCTCACAAAGGTTCCACTACCTCCCAATAGTATCACACTAAGTACCAAGCCTTCAGCATACCAGCCGTTGGAGTAAATTCAAGATTCTAGCTACGGTGTACAACTTTCTAGTTTTCTGCACTCACTCCCTATCCTCCCCCATCTCATTCCAACCTTCTTATAACTGTGTCACTCAGAAAGGGGGGCAGTTTCTGCTTTGTGTGGTTTTGTTCTTTCTTTAAAGACAAAATGTAAAGGCAAGAAGACAAAAACCAACAAGTGAATGCTCTATTATTCATGCCAAATAACTTAAAACAACATCCTGATTTTTCTCGCTCTCACTCTGTCACTCTTGCTCTGTAGGTCATAGGTTGGTGACCAATGTTTTCCTCAATCCCTCTCTACCTTATTTTGTAAGACAGGGCCTCCTTTTGAGGCCTTGGAGCTCACTAACTTAGCTGGGCAGGCTGACCAGCAAAACTCATGGATCCTCCTTTCTCTACCCTCCTAGCACTGATATGACAGGTTCACACTACAGCGCTTGGGTGTTGTTTGTTGTTTGTTTTGTTTTCTGTAGGTTCTAGGGGATTGAACTCAGGACCTCATGCTTGAATAACAAACACTTTACCTAGTGACCCCTCTCCCCAACCCTGCTTTGTGCTTTTCACAGAAGCCTTTATCAATTAACTCAGACATGCTTCAGTGTGATGACTTTGACCCTGGTTTTTCTTTAAGGGGAAGAGGAAATGAAAACAAATAATTGAATATTCTTGTATTTGCATCGAACGCTTCCGATAGGCAGGCTCCCTTCTGATTTTTACCTGACTCTGCTGGTGTCAGTGACAGCTCCTTTAAACCAGAGGCTGGGAGGAGGCAGGCTGTGACATCCTCATGGAGAGGCAAATAGCTACTGAACATGCACGTTGTTTTGACTCTGTGAGGTTTGTAGTTTTCTGATCTGGACCACACAGAAGTGCGACAGTCAAGAGAACTTATCCAAGTTCTGGGTTCCTACCTTGGTTATTCCCAAATGGGAATTCTGGCTACTAAAGTTCATCCTCAAGGGCTTGCTCTCAAGACTGATGTCTGTCCATGGGGAGTTAGTGACTTGACTGATTAGTCCTCTGAGAATGTATCAGTTATTTTTCTCATAGCTGCAACAAAAATACTGGGCACAAAAGCAACCAAAGGAAGGAAGGAAGGAAGGAAGGAAGGAAGGAAGGAAGGAAGGAAGGAAGGAAGGAAGGAAGGGTTTAGTATGGTTCAGCCCATGATGTGGGGAAATCAGGGCAGTGAGGTCTTGAGGCTGCCTGTTCACATATGTCCTAGTTGGGAAGTAGAGAGATGGATGCTGTTGCTCAGCTGGCTTCTTCCTGCTTCTTCACTGCACTTCCTTATCCCCCATGAGATCGTGCCAAGCATGTGCAGGGTAGGTCTTCCCATGAGTTTAACCAATCTAGATACTCCCTCATGGCCATTCCCAGAGATTTGTCTCCCAGGTAGTTCTAGACCCTGGCATTTGAAAGCCATCACCATGGAGGAGTTAATGGCACTCTCCACAGGCAAGTCACACCGGCAAATGGAATGTAGCTTTGTGGCATTCCTTCCAGAGCAGTGGTTCTCAACCTTCCTAATGCTGCGACCCTTTAATACAGTTCCTCATGCTGTGATGACCCTAACCACAAAAATGATTTTCATTGCTACTTCATAACTATAATTTTGCTGTTGTTATGAATCATAATGTAAATATTTGTGGAGACAGAGATTTGCCAGTGGGGTCATGACCCACAGGTTGAAAAATGCTGCTCTACTTTTTCAGGAGTCTTTCTTTCCCAGGGTTCCACTCTTGAATAATTTCATATCCTTTACTCCTTTTAAAATGTGAATGAATTGTAAGACTAAACTAATCCGGTCTTCAACCCCATCAGAGACATGAGAAGGAATAAAACTTAATTACCTAAGTGAACCAGAAGTGCAGGTTAGCAGCTTCCAAAATGAAAAAAAAAAAAAGACAGAGACAGTTTGCTGCCTGAAGAGTCACCCAAAACTCTCTATAGCACTGGAGCATCATCTTCAGCCTTCTGGCCCAATATATCTGACAGACATTTGTGAGGCAGAAACTATTGAGGACTTGTTTACCCTGTCTTGGAAGAGTTTAATAGTTTAGTCTTACAGTTAAGCTTAGTTGTTTAGGGGTTAAGATGTTTTTATGTCTAGATGGATGTTTTAAGTTGATAGAGATGAGCTATGATAGATATTGATTTTCATTCAGAATTTTAGACTCACGAAGATAGGAAAGATGTCTTCTGCAAAGTTGCCAAATATAATTAGCCAAAACACCATGAATGTAACATTTATATCATTCCTGATTTTTTTTCGTGGTTCTTCTTGCTATATGTAGTTTTTTTATGTGTAATAATATAAATGTATATGCCAATAAAATGAAATAAAATCTTTAGAAAAAAGTGAATGAATTAATTAGACTTTGAAATTTTCTTGGCATTCCTTGAGGTGACTGGAGCCACATGCAATAAAATCAGATCTGACAAGCAGAGTTTTCTAAGCTTCCTTTATTCTTTCCTCTTTCTCTCCTTTTCCATCCTTTCTCCCTCTTTCATTCGTAGCAACCTCTCTTCCTCCTCCTTCCCTCCTTTCCCTCTCTCTCTTGGCAGACTAGTTTGTAAGGAGCCTCATAGCATCCCTTGAAATCACTGGAGCAAAGTTTCTTCAGCAGCTGAGATACCTAAACCTAGATTTTAGACCACAACTTAATTGGAAAAATAAACACTTCACTTTGTTTTAGGTTTTTGGCTTTGGGGTTCTATGAAAGTAATAACGATGCTGCAGAAATCAGATGCTTCATAGCTTTAATTTATCTGGTGAGGAAATTAAAGCCAAGGGTCTAAAACACTGGTGCAGAAAATCCCAGCTATTAGTGACCGAACTAGGAAGAGAGAACTCAGGGCTGTGGACTCCAGCGCCCAGGACTTGAGGACAAGTGAGGTCTCTCACTCTTCCAGTGGGCAAGGAAAGGCAGCGGGTGCAGACTCAGAAAACAACTTGAATAGATCTTTTACCCCGAGAGTTATTGTTTGGGGACTTAGGGAACCCAGACATACAGAGTGGCTAGCATAGCGCCTGGGCTATATGTTCCCTTTCAATTCCTGATTCATCCAGATGAATTCTACACATAATGGGGAATGAGGCAACTGAAGGTTGTGCATCATGGTTTGGCAAATGACAGGATGAGATACCATAATAGCAGCTGGCCCAGAGTGAGACTTTGTGTAGATACTAATCCTCTTTCTAGGTCTTCAGCAGTCACCTCCGGCAGCAATTTGAAGGCAAGGCTTTGGAACTGATGTTGTCTGCTGGGGAAACACCTAAGTGTCCTCGTGAGTTGATGACAGCTTATCCCTCGGTGCAGCAGACCAGGCACACTGGTAACTGTAAAGATGAGCTTAACTAACTCACGCACTACAGTCCACCATGTAGGGGAGAGGCTTGCTGCCCACCCCAAAGGCCAACTGCATCTCCGTGACCCCTGGAGCCCTTCTCATCTCCCTATAAACTTCCCTCCCTATGAAAAGAGCACATCTCTCTCCTTCCTCTTGGGGGTCTTAGTTCCTTCAGCCGCCAACCATTTTCTCTGTACAGATGTGATACAGAAAGGCTCAGAACCATGGTCAAGCACCCCAGGAAAGAGTTTCTTCCTGTACAAAAGTTGTTTGATTTAAAGAATCTTTAAGAATCTGTTCTTTTTTTTTTTTTTTTTTTTTTTTTATTCTTGGAGAAATGGATGTTGATCAGACACAGTAGAGACAGTCCATGTACATCTGTAGCTCACATCCCTGTTAAAAAATGACATAGGGGTATATCTTTATTTCCTGTACATATTGTATAGGTCTGTGGTAGTAATATTTGCTTTCTTTTCGTATATATGTGTTTATGTGTGCATGCACAGGTACATTTGCATGTGTGTTCATGCATGTATTTGTGTGTGTGTGTGTGCGTGTGTGTGCATGTGCGTGTGCGTGTGTGCGTGTGTGTGTGTGTGCGTGTGTGTGTGTGTGTGTGTGTGTGTGTGTGTGTGTAAACCAGAGGTCAGCCTCAAGTGTCCTTCTCAGCTGTCCTCTACTTTGTTTCTTTTCTTTTCATATTCTCTCTCACTTCTACCCAGAGCTCAGCAATTAGGTTGGTTGACCAGTAAGCCCACACAAGCTGCCTATTTCTGTGTACCCAGAACTGAGATTATGTGCACAACACAATGCCTGGCTAAGCTATCTCCTTAGTCCCAGAGCTTGTTGTGTAGAAGAAAGATGCTTTATGAAAATAAGAATCCTTTCTCTGTTTTCCCTTTGACTACTTTTCTAAAACATTGCCTGATACACTGTCAATTGTAAAGTTGTCAGGTGCACCTTCTCCACACTCCATCCCACTCACTTTTCCATGGTTGTGACACCAACAAGGACTAAAAGTGGCCAGAAGATGCGGGGACTACTATAAAGGGGGTGGGGACCAGAGACACATTCCGTCAGTGTGACAGGAAGTGTGCATAGAGACCAGAAGGTGCTGTTCGGGTCTGGAGGCTGCTGTTTGCAGATGATGGTGAGACTGCCCCATGCAGGAGATTTTATTGCCTGGACACTTGGGTTGTTGGGTTGTTAGTTCCTCTGGGATGATAGATAATAACAGCTGTGTTTGTTGAGGGTTTACTTTGTGCTCTGTATCATGTTAGGTGCTTTGGACACAAGATTCCTTTAAATTCCACGAGAGCCTTTAGAGGGACTCTTGTCCCTGTCCAGTCCTCTGTTTCTGGAGAGCAGTTTGCATCTACCTCAGGAACAGAGTTGGAACTTCATCTTAGAGTTCCCCCAAGTTCCCCAGAACTCAGGACCACAGAACCAGCCTAATCCCCCTATATTTTTCCTTTATGAGAGAGCCAAGCTACTCATGAGTACTGGTCCCAGACAAGGAGCTATTCTAAACTTCATCCCCATCAGCAGTTCCCCATGTAACTTTGAACAAGGTGATGCAAGGCTCACCTTTTAGACACATGAGTCTGCTTGATTTCATTTTCTTGAACTCTCATCAGCTCTGCCTAACATGTTCCTCGTTTCTGTGACAGCCTCAAAATGTAAATCCAGAGCTCTTTGGTCTGAGACATTGTTTTTTCTGCTTGGGCCTTCCTGCAGTTTGTCTTAAATGGAGGATTTGATAGAATAAAGAAAGCCATTTTTCTGGTTGATCCTTTCGATTGCATTTAGGCAGAATAAAAATATGCACATTCTTTCCCTTCAGACTCGCTCTTCTCTCCAAATGTGGAGATAAGGAAGAAGGTTGGAAACAGCTTTGAACTAGGAGAAATCATCTCTCCTTTGCATGGCTGGATAATAAGTCTCTCTTGGCCCTTTTCAGCAGTGAGTCAGGGGGGTGTGGTGGCTGGCCAACAATACGATGAAATCTCCCACAACTTATGTCCCATAAATACGCAGGACACAACTTACTTCTGAGGATGCCTCACTTGCTCTAATTAATAGTTTTGGGGCCATAACTTATAAGTAGATATTTCTTAAATAACCCCGCTTTGGATGTTGACCCTACACGATGTTCCTTACCTGGGTTTCTACAATGGCATCTTCTTCCAACTAGTTCCTTTGTGGGTAGAATTCTCACTTTAAACATTGCTTTGATTTTGACATCTTTTTAATGTTTTCTTATTTGATTTTTATTTTTCTGAGACAGGTTTTTTTCTGTGTAGCCTTGGCTGTCCTAGACTTGCTTTGTAGACCAGGCTGGCCTCACAGAAGTCGACCAGGCTGGCCTCACAGAAGTCCACCTGCCTCTGCCTCCCTGAGTGCTGGGATTAAAGACCTAGTTTTTGAGTGTGTGTGTGTGTGTGTGTGTATGTGTATGTGTGCGTGTGTGTGTGTGTGTGTGTGTGTGTGTGTGTGTGTGTGTGTGT